>CM040122.1:217108759-217771259 GCA_022559845.1 Amorphophallus konjac
TATGCTATCAAGTCTGTACATTGTCCAGCGTCTCACTCAGCGTCTGAGTGAGTGTGAACATTGCATCGCTAAGTCTACACATTGCATCATCTCATGCAGCGTCACCATGTGCAAGTCTATACACTGTCTGGGTGCATAACAAAAGTCTATACATCATGTGCTTCGAGCATTCAAGTCTGTACAGCCATTGCCTTGTAGCATGCACGCTATCAAGTCTGTAGAGCCTGCACACACACAAGTCCATTCATTGTCATCGCTGCACGCATTGCAAGTCTATACATTACATGTTGCCAAGTATGCACATTGTTCTTCATGCACTGTCTAGCTTTGCATTCACAAGTCTGTACATCCACGTGGTGTCAAGTCTACACATTCAAAGTCATTCGTCGTGCATACTTTGGTACCAAGTCCATACAACTCCCATTGCTGCATCATCACAAGTCTGAACATTCTCCAATAGGAATGTCCATGCATTCATTCATCGTGCATAGACTTTGCCCCATGCATGCTTAAGCTTCAGCCTCAAGCCCTCAGCGGTACAGCCTCAAACCCTCAGTGGTACAGCCTTCAACCCTCAGCGGTACAACCTCAACCCTTCGGCGGTACACCCTTCTACTCACCAATGGTACAGCCTTCAACCCTTCAGTAGTACGCTCCACCCTTTACTCTTCAGCGGTACGCCCATCTTCAATCTTCAATGGCACACTCTTAAATTCCCTAGCGGTACACCCTTCTTTACCCTTTGAACAGCACACATCATTCATCTCTCAGCGGTACACCCTAGTCTCCATCATCTCCCCAACGAATACACATATGTATGTAATAAAAAAGGGGAGGGGGGCTATATGATAAAAGGAACGATGAATAGTAATAATAATAATGAGACAAAAGGGGTGGTCCCAACCAAGATAACAGAAAGGGAAAATAATAACAGAAAAGGGGGGGGGGGCAGTAACAAACAGGAGAAGAATTCACGGTCATTGGGTGATGAAGGGCAATCAACAAAGAAAGGGTAGTGTCAATAAATAAATGATAATAACAAGCGTCGACAATCATCGTGAATGCGATAATATGGCAGCAGTCTCTCCTTCCTGGATTCCGAACCCGGGGATATTAATGATGCTCCTGCAAGCCGGAAGTCACTTTCGGGAGTTCTCTCTCTTGTCGTGGGGACCGCCCGGCCTTATCTCGTGCCGATAATTCATCAGGATCCCCTCCCTCACCGGGATCTGACTTTCCACCCTGTATTAAAATTGCCATCCTTCGGCAGACATTTGTACGGATTCATCCCCCGTTATCATCTCGTTTTCCGTCTGAACTTCTGTCCAAATATAGAATGGTCCACCAGTGACCGACATAACCCGTGTATTCATACACTCCCCCTGGGGCTCACCGCATGGCCTGACTACCTTTTTCTTCCTGCATTAATTAGTATTTCTTTCAACCGTGGAGCCCTTATGTCTGGTAATTAATCAAGGGTATTCCCCTCTCCGAGGGGATGTAAATGACGTTGTGACCTTTATGGCACAACGGGTCTCAATCCCGACATGAATCACACAATCGCCTGACTGAGTCAGATCGAGCGCACCACGGGTTCTTCGGAGCCCGAACAAATCGTCACTTCGTGACTAGCATGCCCACGCACTTAATAAATCGATGAACGAACCCGATAAACAAATAAACCAAGATGTAATAAAAAGTGCGTCCACAAGTCTAGCACGCCCGGTAGGACAGATCGACCCTTCATCTCTTTGCCAGAACCAAGGGCTCTATGGCCCCCTTCTTATAATACTAATTCCTTAATTTGCAAATGCAGGTTGCATTCCGAACGTCAAGATGGCCCTCACTTTCGGCCAGCAACCTGTCGAGAATCACGTGCGGAACGGCTACCTGGCCGTCCCCCTCACTTTCGGGAGCTTCCCTCCCTCGGTTGGCTTCCCCAACTTTTTGGGAGTGGCCTTCACTCACCTGTTGGACGTGGAAGCGCCTGATGGGATCAAGGATGACGCCTCCATCCAGGGGGCCACCAAAGCTGCTACCGGCCGACCAATGGCCGAATCCCCCAAGGCTGCCCCTGTGAAGATATTGGGATGCAACGTGCACCATGTGTGCGAAACCGCCGGCCCATCTCGCCCAGGCTCGGCTTCCCATCAGAGAAGGCTCCGGAGGAGCCATGCAACTACGTCACCCCGAGGTCGGGTCTCCAGCACCGGCAAGTCTACTGTCGTCGGAACTTTCCGGGTGCCTCTTTCCGGGCGGCGCTCCGAAGTGATCCCGGATCGCATCATACCCGCCGTTCCAGTGCGTAACTCCTTCCAGCCACTGGGGAAGATGAAGGGCAGGATGACACTCGCATCTCCTGCTACAGTTCCACAGCACCGACCGGCCCCCAGCCCGACCAAGGGCAAGCAGGCGTGGATTCCCAAGGTAGCCCGGGTTATTTCACCAACCCAAGCAAGGCCCGGCACCCTTCGCTCGGCAAGGGCTCAACAAGCAGACCGGGTCAAGGCATCGGCCCCCGTCTATCAGCCGGCATCGGCCACACTGGCCCCGCCGGATAACACCCGCCGTCGACGCCACCGACGTCACTATCAGGCTGCCCATGTGGAGCCTGTGATCCACATGCCAGTTGCTGTCAACAGGGTAGCACCACCCGCTTCTCCTCCAGATCAAGACTGGGAAGGAGTGGAGAAGGCCATGAGAAACTATCTGCGGGGTCCGGGGAGCACTCCCTTGGGTCGTCAGAGATTGCTGGGGGCAGTGGCCTCTGCATTTGAAGAAGAAGAAACTCGACCCGTGCCTAGTGCCGAGTCAACGAACTGCTCTAAGGAGCGCTTTCAGTCCCCGCTGAGGGAAGAGGCGAGGCCGTGGGGGTCGGTCTTTGACAGATTGGTCTTCCCAGGCAGGCCGTCGAGAAGAGCAACAAGAAAGGGCAGGGACCTGAGGGTCTACACTTGCAATATGGCAGGAGTGTCCGACCGGTATGGGGCCTTACCGACCGAGCCCGGAGAAATGGCCAGACTTGTGGCAAGGCCGGGACCTCTCACCAGAAGAGGGAAGGCAGCAACCGAAAAGACACAAGCTCACACTAGAGGAACTGACTACGGGGAGTCGTCGACGGCCCTGGCCGCCAATGTCATTACTGAAGGCACCACGGGAGGACCATCCACTTCATCCGTAGAGGCGCCAGCCGAAGAGAGAGGGGGCACCCCTAGCCTCTCAATGAGTGACCCCGCTATATTACTCATGATGCAGCAATATCAAAGAGAGATCGAGTTGCTAAGAAAGCAGTTGACCGATAGAGCTGCTCAACCCTCAACATCTGGGCAGACCGAAGCACTACCAGAGACCCCTGGGGGTAACGGTCAGGCCTCAGAAGCTTCCCCACAGGCGACGGTGTCTCCACCGATCCCCGGCTACACCGGGGGCATACCCCTGCACCAGCCACAGCACATAACTCCGGCCCCGCCGCCGAACCTACCGTTCTAGGGATCCACCATTGCGCCTCTGGCGATAGTGTTAACAACGCCACTGGCGCAATCGGCTCATTTCTACCCGAACCCGGTGGACCCGGCGACGGTGAACAGACTTATGTTGGAACAGATGATAGACATGAAGTTGGCAGAAAGGGGCGATAGTGATTGCACGCCCTTCGATGTGTATCGGGTACCTTATCCGGCACACTATGCTGCAAGGAGGCTCCCGGCCGGCATCACCAAATCGCCGAAATTTGAAAAGTTTAATGGGCAAGGGTCTCCCAGGGAGCACATCGCTTACTATGTGAATATTTTGGGGGATTTAGCTGCAGATGAAGCCTATCTCCTCAAATTCTTTGGCTCAACACTTACCGGGCTTGCTTTCGAATGGTACTCGAGCCTGCCCGCCGAGTCCATTGCAGACTGGCCCGACATGTAGAAGAAATTTAAAGAAAGGTTCTACATAGCTGAACGGGAGGTCACCGTGGCAGAACTCTACGCCACGAGGCAAAGAAGTGATGAGTCGGCACTCGACTATATAAAGAGGTGGAGGAACCTCAGCATGAGATGCAGGCGTCCCCCGCATCAGGAGGACGCGGTGCAAATTTGTAAACAGAACCTGAAGAAAGAAATCCTTGAGAGAATGATCAGTGCAGAAATAAAGTCATTTGACTGCTTAAACAATATAGTGGCGGAGATCGAGGCATTCCTTGCTCGATACTCTTCCACTCCAACTGCATCAAGTCAAAGGGCCAGACAAGCCGAGAAGAAGCTGATGCCGCCTGAAGTCCACACATTGGACTTTCAAGCTTTTGAGAAACAGACGGAGAAGGCCAAGGAGACTGCCAACCCACCTCATGCCAGGGCTACTGAACGGCGGGAAGGTCCTTCCCTGCGGGAGAAAATGAGGAATAAGTTGTATTCTTTTCCCCGAGATAAGTCCCGGATCTTGTTTGAATGGGCCACCAGGTACAATAAAATTACATTGCCAGAACCAAAGAGGCCTGGCGACATAAAAAGAAAGGATGATCCTCGTTTCTGCCTGTACCACCAGATGCTGGGGCATACTATCAAGGAGTGTTATATCTTCAAGGATGTCATTGAATCCTTGATTAGGAAGGGAGAGCTGGACATGGGGAAGCACAAGGTGGATCCTCCGCAACCGCATAAGATGCCAAACCTCGGCACTTCTGTTAACATGATCTCTCTTTACCAGCAGCTGCCTGAGGAATGGGCAGAGGCCAGTACAACTGCAACATATGAAGCCTTTGTCATGGCACCAGCTCAAGACCAAGGAGGTTGGCAGGCTGCGCCGGCGAGGAATAGAAGAAGAAGGCAAGCCCCCCGGCCCACGCCAGAGGTTCATATAAGGGGTGTCACACCTCGACCAGTCCCACCACCAGTGACGCATGTTTGGCATGATACAGCCCCCCGGCTAGTCATGCGGCGCTTCACTAACAACAAGAAGAAGCATACCCCGATGCGGGTGCACAAAGAGACCAGTCCCGCAGTGGAAAGACTCCAGGCCATTATTGATGGGGTCGAAGATTATGAGCAACCCGAAATCCAGCCTGTGGAGCTGAAGGAATATGTCCCTTGGAGGGAGTTCGAGTCACTCGAACTGGCTCCAAAAGCAGAAGCCAAGGCAAAGGAAGAGCCCGTCTTGTGGGGTGAGCCTCCCCGAGGCCAGTTGCCAGCCACTGAAGAAAAGAAGAAAAAGAAGAAAAAAGGCCCAGAAACAAGAAGAAGAGCGGGGTTGTTCTCTCCTGTGACACCCTGTCGGTGTTGTTTGACACTGCCCTCTCTCTGGGGGAGGAAGAGCAAGAGACGCCCAATGAGCCATCAGAAGTGAACCAGGCCGAAGCATCCACCTCCCAGCATGCCACCAGGTCGGGAAGGAAGTGGGGACGCCCTCCTCAGGCCAACCATAACATCCTGCACATTGGAAAATAACCATATCATATCCCTGAACCTAGGATCCAAGGCCTGGAGATTCCCCCTCCCTCGGGTCTCTACCCTGGAGAGCCGGTCGGCCAGAATACCCCTTCATTTATTGAGTTTCTCATGACTCAAGGGGGAAGGCAGTCATGCCCCCGAGAGTCCCGACAGGTCAAAGAAGCAAGTAGCTTCCCAGCCCCACTCATGGCAACTCCTTCTTTGCCAAGGGAAGAACCGGACAACATCCTGAACCTTGCCGAGTTCATGCAAGAGAAGGTAGAAACCCAACAGGCCTCGCAAGCCCAAGTAATACCTGACCCAGTGGAGGGAGCACCCCCTGAGCCGGCTCCCCAGGCCCAGAGTGGGGGCAGGCGTAGCAATGCCGAAGAGATGAAGTTGCTCGAGGTCCGAGCCGGCAATAGAATAGTCAAGCACCTGAAGAAGATCCCAGCTAGGTTTACCGTCTGGGAGATTCTGTCTCTAGATGAAGAGACACGGCGGGCCGTCATGGCGGCACTCCAGACGCCAGCTTATGTGGAAGCTTGCCTTGCAGAAATGTCACCCGAGGTAGCTGTGGCCTTTACCGAAGAAGATATGCTCTTGCCTACCTACAGTCACAACAGGCCACTCTACATGAAAGGGCAGCTAAATGGGCACCCCATCAATAGTGTATTAATTGACCCTTGGGCGGCAGTGAACATACTCCCTTACCGAGTATACCAAAAACATTACTTCGACGTGCACTTGATCGAGGTCATGAATGTTAAGATCGCCGGCTTCAACCAGAAGTGTGAGGTCCCCATGGGGATTGCAGAGTTTAACATTTCCCTCGGTGATTTCACGACTAAGGTCCAATTTCATGTTATTAACTCTGGTACCTCCTAATGGGAATCGACGCCGAGCCAGTACTTTTCATATTACATTTATATCCTTTAGTTTATTTTTATATCCACGGGAAAGTATACGCGCAATTGTACGGCTTTATCAGCCAATGCGTATTCCCACGGATTGTGTGGGTTTCTATGTAATATGTCAGTAGGACCAGCAAGGGGGCCCCCAGCCCTTTCCCATTGGTCCATGTCACCTATGTGGGGCTGGTCAACCATCCTAGGTGGCCATCTAGAAGGGTTGAATGTCAAAATGCCACATGGGTAGACAAGTGGTTACATTGGTCCAAGGTAGGTCACCTACCTTCACCTACCCCATTCAACTCTTACCTTGGTCAAGGGGGCGCCCCTCTCCCCTTAGTAATTTATTAATTTTTGTGTGTCATTCACACTTAATACCAGCCCTCCATTCCCCACTCCTAGATTTAATGGTGTAGATTAGATTTGACACATGGCATATAAAAGGTTGTATTTTCCATTTGTTAGCATTAATGAAGAGAAAATTGTTGGAAAATCAAGAGTGTTCTTGAGCCCCTCCTCTCTCCCTCTGGTTTCTCTCCTCCAACCTCCAGTTCTAGAGTGATTTCTATCTCCTATCCCCTCCCCTCTATCTCTGGTGATCATCTGTGCCGCCGCCACCGCCGTTCGTGCCGCCTTCGAGCCGCCGCGGAGCCGTCTTCAAGTTTCTGTCCTGCTGGAAAGAGGTGTAGTTCATGAATTCTTTCTACCAGCCACGAGCTCAGATGGATTTAAAATTTTGAGGGTGTGTTCTTACCTTGCATCCCCACGTCCACCTAAATTTTCACGTCCAAAATCCTCCATTTAGTAATTTTCCATTTTTGTTTATTTGTCATTCCCAGATCTGTTTTGTCTCTATCTACAGTGACAATAGCTCTGAGTCTCCCATCTCCGACCATCTTTTTGATTTGTCCAAACCCTCCCAATTTTACTGAGAGTTCTGTCCATCACCCCCTACATCCACAAATTTTATTAATTTTTTATCAACCTTATATCTATTTTTAGAAATTCATGTTCTTCCTCAGCTACAGTGTTGTCAGTCAGATCCCAGATCCGACCACTCTCCACTTCCAAAATCAGAACAAATGACCACCACCTCCAAATCCAGATCCGAAAATAGTCCTGATTTTGTAACTTGATTTCCCACAACTTTTCGGAAGAACACAACCCCAGATTCAGACGTCTACCTCACGGTCAAGGGCAATCCACAGGAAAGTTCTCTGCTGACCTAAGATTTCAGGAACTATACAATAGCAACCTTCAAAATTCGCCAATCAGAAGTATAGGCTTGATTATTTTTCTGTAATCACCTTTGGTTGAAGCCCTTCGAAGCATCTTTCCAAATGCGCCAGTTTCGTCGCATTCCGACGTCAGGGCTGATCGCAGCGTCTGTTCTCGCCGGAGCGCGTGCCGGAAAACAGAACCGGCAGGTCCGTGGCTGGTCATTCCGACCGGTGCCGAACGGAGCCGCCCGGCCTACGGCCGGCGAACCAGCGTGCCTCCAGCACAGGGAACACTTCCACAAGTGTCCCCACCACAGTGGTGACACCGGGTCCCGCACGGTCCCTCCGGACAGCACGTGGGTCCCACCGTCACTAGTTCGGGTGCTGCGGAAGAGACGCGAGAAGCCGCCCGTCAACCCGAATTCGGTCCTCCCGGGCCCATTTGTGTAGCCCTTTACCTCCCTGCGTGGAGTGGGCAGTAATTCATTTACTGTAATATGGTGTATTAATTGTCCCGAGAGTACGAGTTTCGGCCGGGTCCGTCGTCCCCACGTCGAGCGCGTGGAGGTATCATTTTCGCTCCCTTCTCGGCATTTTGCTTACTTCATATATATTTGTTTATGCCGCTGCTAGAGAGCATGTGTAGGGATATCTAGCTCGCTTTATCTATTCATTACCGCTGCTGCGAGAGAGTGCGAGACCATCCCGTGACCCGATCCGGGCACAAAAGAGAGCCGATCACCCTAGCTCATTGCCGGTTTCTCAACCGCGCACATCCGACGCTTTCCTCGTTAAGGGGCAGTCACGAGCTTGTCGTGTCCGTGGTCTCGTCCCGCATCAATTTGATATCAGAGCAAGTTGAGTCTAGGGTGTCAAAAAAAAAGAGTGTCATTTAAGTCTATGTGTCTAAGTCGGTCTTAGGAGTTGCATTTGCATACCATTAATCAGTATATAAAAGGTGTTGTCCGAACGTTAGGCTACGCCTATCGGGAAGGCCGCACACTTGGGTGAGTGATCTTCGGATCGGTTAACTCCGCCACGTACCGAGTCTTGGTTTACGTCTAGGGTTCTTAGTGTGCATGCATTCCAAACTTGCATAGTCGGTCTAGTGTCTTGTCACCGTGCGTATGCATGTCCATGTCCGCTACCCATGGCCGTTCTCCAAGACCACACATCCGAGTGGTCAACCTTTGTGGCCAAAGTCAATGTCCTCATGGACCGAGCCCTTGGTTTTACCCCTCTCACTATGAAAGTCGCTCTACCCAACGGGTCCACAACGGAACTCCATTTCACCGATAGGGAGTCAGATAATTGGGTTTCTCTTGACATCGTGGAGTCTCTCTCCATAACAGGCGAGATTGTCAGCGATGGTGATTTTGCTTGTGTTGAGTTCTATAAGAGGATCGGCTCTGTTCTCTACACCGATGGCGCATGGTGTAGGATCGGCACACTTGCTGGTTCATGCATCATTTTAGGACAAACGTGGTTAGGAGAACGAAAAGCTAATCTTGACTGGGGCAAGAGGACTTGCACCTTATACCCACCTTACCTACCCAGCAAGATCACCCTCACATGTCCAGCCACCCAACCCCGGCGGTCCACTCCACATTCGAAACCATTATGCTTGGAGCCGTCTCACCCCGAGCCACCCGTGTATCTTACGGGAACGCTATACATCGCCGAGCCACTTTTTAGTTGGCTCAAGGATGGCTTGGTCCCACCTCCCTTCCCATCTATGGACCCCACACTACCATTGGTACCCTTCAACTCCTACCACACAACTTTTCGATCTAGTCACCATGTTGACACGTTGGATGATCTTGTCATGGGATTAGATTCACAATGGAAGTTGACGCACCTACTGGCCCGAGGCTTTGACCAACCCGCTAGTCTTAGATTCACCCATCCAGCTTTAGGGTCCATTACCTCCTTGTGCACCGTGGGGTGTGTCACCATGGAGAATCTTCTACTCCTCCCGATGCCGGCCGAGTCCGACTTCATTCCCTTTTGCCGAAGGGAGGAGTCCTATTTTCTACACATGTCCGTCGTCCCACCGATCATAATGTATGGCGGTGATTATGAATTCCAAACTTGGGACCATGTCATGTTGGAACCCACCTCACGGGGTCATACCTTCTTCGACCCTTTTGACCCCCTTACTAGTGAATCTCTCGAGCCCCCATCTTCACTCCACTTCCTCCGCAGAGTTCACTATCACACCTTTTCCACTCGGGCCAAGCAACCTCCACATAGCCATAGGTCCGAATTTTCATATGGGGATAATGAAAACTTTGGTTTCTCCGATCCATCCAAACCACCCGCACCTCCTGAACTTCCCACATCCAAGCCCAATGTCCATGATTGGTGCATCGTAGGGTGTCTAGGAGTTCCCTATGACGTCAACCTCCGGTTATGTCAAATGCATGCATGGCACACGTTCGGGTGTCCTGGTCCGTCGTCATCTATGTACGGGTCGGACTAACATTAGGTGTGTCTAGGGTCATAGATGAGTCCGTGTGTTTTCCTTGTGTGGGTTGTTTTGTGTGGTTTGTTTGCGTGGTTTGTGTGTCGTTTGACTGCATGTGTCTTGTGTAAGCTCGTTGTCGTTCTCTTATGAGTAAGTGGTGATTGGACTCCTTCGATGAGTATGGGATCGGTTCTACATCTATACGCGGATCAGTCACCTACAGGGACTCAGCGGTGATTCCTAGTGAGTCTTCGAGCTACTTCCTTCCCTTTGAGAGTGCCCCACCCGGAGTGTCCACCTCTAGCCCATGGAAGCTTGCGCATATCGAGTATATATGGAATGAGCAGGTGACGGTCACTTGGAGTGGAGCATACCCGCGCTACTTGGCACGGTGACGGATCCGCCGGAGTACTCGAGCATCCATACCCCTACTCGACGGGGTCGAGTTCCTCCCACCCGGGGAGAGTTGATGGGAATCGACGCCGAGTCAGTAGTTTTCATATTGCATTTATATCCTTTAGTTTATTTTTATATCCACGGGAAAGTATACGCGCAATTGTACGGCTTTATCGGCCAATGCGTCATTCCCACGGATTGTGTGGGTTTCTATGTAATTTGTCAGTAGGACCAGGAAGGGGGCCCCTAGCCCTTTCCCATTGGTCCATGTCACCTATGTGGGGCTGGTCAACCATCCTAAGTGGCCATCTAGAAGAGTTGAATGTCAAAATGCCACATGGGTAGACAAGTGGTTACATTGGTCCAAGGTAGGTCACCTACCTTCACCTACCCCATTCAACTCTTACCTTGGTCAAGGGGGCGCCCCTCTCCCCTTAGTATTTTATTAATTTTTGTGTGTCATTCACACTTAATCCCAGCCCTCCATTCCCCACTCCTAGATCTAATGGCGTAGATTAGATTTGACACATGGCATATAAAAGGTTGTATTTTCCATTTGTTAGCATTAATGAAGAGAAAATTGTTAGAAAATCAAGAGTGTTCTTGAGCCTCTCCTCTCTCCCTCTGGTTTCTCTCCTCCAACCTCCAGTTATAGAGTGATTTATATCTCCTATCCCCTCCCCTCTATCTCCGGTGATCATCTGTGCCGCCGCCGTTCGTGCCGCCTTCGAGCCGCCGCGGAGCCGTCTTCAAGTTTCTGTCCTATTGGATAGAGGTGTAGTTCGTGAATTCTTTCTGCCCGACACGAGCTCAGATGGATTGGACATTTTGAGGGTGTGTTCTTACCTTGAATCCCCACCTCCACCTAAATTTTCACGTCCAAACTCCTCCATTTAGTAATTTTCCATTTTCATTAATTTGTCTACAGTGACAACAGCTCTGAGTCTCCCATCTCCGAAAATCTTTTTGATTTTTCCAACCCTACCAATTTTATAGGGCGTTCTGTCCATCACCCCTACATCCACAAATTTTCTTACTTTTTTATCAGCCTTATATCTATTTTTAGAAATTCGTGTTCTTCCTCAGCTACAGTGTTGTCAGTCAGATCCCAGATCCGACCACCCTCCACTTCCAAAATCAGAACAAATCACCACCACCTCCAAATCTAGATCCAAAAATAGTCCTGGTTTCGTAACGTGATTTCCCACAACGTTTCAGAAGAACACAATCCCAGATTCGGACGTCTACCTCGCGGTCAAAGGCAATCCATAGGAAAGTTCTCTGCTAACCTAAGATTTCAGGAACTATACAATAGCAAACTTCAAAATTCGCCAATCAGAAGTACATGCTTGATTATTTTTCTGTAATCACCTTGGGTTGAAGCCCTTCGAAGCATCTTTCCAACGGCGTCAGTTTCGTCATATTCCGACGTCGGGGATGATCTCAGCGTCCGTTCTCGCCGGAGCACGCGCTGGAAAATAGAACAGGGAGGTCCGTGGCCGGTCATTCCGACCGATGCCGAACAGAGCCGCCCGGCCTCCGACCGGCGAACTAGCGTGCCGCCAGCCCAGGGAACACTTCCACAAGTGTCCCCACCACAGTGGTGACACCGGGTCCCGCACGGTCCCTCCTGACAGCACGTGGGTCCCGCCGTCACTAGTTCGGGTGCTGCCGAAGAGACGCGAGAAGCCGCCCGTCAACCCAAATTCGGTCCTCCCGGGCCCGCTTGTGTAGCCCTTTACCTCCCTGCGTGGAGTGGGCAGTAATTCATTTGCTGTAATATGGTGTATTACTTGTCCTGGGAGTACGAGTTTCGGCAGGGTCCATCGTCCCCACGTCGAGCGCGTGGAGGTATCGTTTTCGCTCCCTTCTCGATATTTTGCTTACTTCATATATATTTGTTTATGCCGCTGCTAGAGAACATGTGTAGGGATATCTAGCTCGCTTTATCTATTCATTACCGCTGCTGCGAGAGAGTGCGAGACCGTCCCGTGACCCGATCCGGGCACAAAAGAGAGCCGATCACCCTAGCTCATTGCCGGTTTCTCAACCGCGCACATCCGACGCTTCTCTCGTTAAGGGGCAGTCACGAGCTTGTCGTGTCCGTGGTCTCGTCCCGCATCACATCCTACAAAGCATTACTCAGCCGGCCTTGGCTGCACCAGAACAGGGTCGTGCCTTCTACTCTGCATCAATGCATCAAGTACCCTGGTGACAGGAAGGAGAAGAGAATCTTTGCTGACCTCCACCCTTTTGAGGTGTTCGAGTGCCATCTCTCAGATGCCAACTTGTATCTAGAAAAGCCGAAGCAAACTGCCCAAGTCACCCTAGACAAGGGAAAGATGAAGGCGGAGCCGGACAGTTGGTTCCCTCCACTGCCGCCAGGCTATGTGGCTCCCCGTCCAGTATCATTTATTTCTGGGGCAGAAGGAGTATTCAAAGCAACTCCCCCTTCCATCTACCCCGCACCGGGGTTGCCGCACCTCGAAGACTTGCTGGAGGACATCAGGATCCCGTTCGGGATCATCAAGCCTCTCGCAGAAGCTGACTGCCACGTGGCTGAACCATTGAGGACCTTTGAGGTGCCTAACCCCGGAGGACGGTCTACTATTTTCTATGTGGCTAATGAACACCCGATCAGAGGGGATGATGATTGTAAACTCCCCGACAAACTGCATGACCCACTCGTCCCGATCACGGGACTACCCGACATGACTGGTCGTGTAGCCAGAATGACAAGGAAACAAGGGGTCCCCTTTCGCCAGCTCTCCAGTCGGAAGGACATGTTCGAGAAGATGTGGAACCCACCAAACCTGGACCGGAGGTTGTTGCAAATCACCCGGCACCCGAGGTTAGGTTTCTCATTAGAGGATTCCTACGAAGCTGACGTTATATCGGTCTCGGCTCCGAACGGCAGCAGCCTCACAGGCGTCCAAGGACCACAAGAAGTGCAAGGTCGGCAGTACCTTAAGCCTTCAGTCGGTGAAGATCAGGACGAGGAGGTATTCTTATGGAAGCCGCCTCCCTGCAAGAACAAGGGGAAGGCCCCGTCCTCCTCTGAGGGACCGGCCCCGAACGACTCCAGCGACGGGCCGTCATTGCCTTCGTCGGACATTGATGCAAAAGGCAAAGAAGCAAGTCAAACTCCGGGCCTCCCTCGGCGCGACTCCGCCCTGTTTACCCTGTGCTATCAACAGCAGCGAGTAATCGAGATGCTGAAGGCTCGGTTGGCCGAAGTGACCGTACTCATATTTGACTTGATTGGGGGCATCTTCCGCCAGTAGAATATCGGCATGCACCTGCCCCCGGGGGCCACCCCGAACATCCCTACGCACTGGAGAAAGCAGGCCAGAGGCTCAACTGTTTCCCCAGTCAGACGGCCGGCCGACCGGAATCCCACATTACAAGAGAGGATGCGGAGGCCCTACTCCTTCCCGAGGAATAAAACCCGAGGGATCTTCGAATGGGCTTGCTACTATGGCAAGGTTACCCTCCCAAGGCCCAAAAGGCCGCAAGATGCTCGCAGAAGTGGTGACCCTTTGTTCTGTTCGTATCACCAAATACTGGGTCACTCCATCGAAGACTGCTACGTCTTCAAGGACATTGCTCAGGACTTGATTGAGAAAGATGAGCTCAGAATGGGAGATTACGTGGTAGCTCCACCACACCCTCATGTGACAGGTAACCCCGAGAGAAATATCTACGTGGTGTCGGTCCAGCACCAGATTTTCTAAGAGGCGGTGGAGAAGGGGCCACCCCGGTCACCGACAGAGAACCAACCCCGGTGTGGCAATCAGTGACTTCGGCCCCGGCTGGAGCCGTCTATGATGATTACCAGGAAGGCCCCGGAGAGGTTCTTTGTCTCCCCACACAGGAGGACCCCCCGGAGCCACAACCTGCAAGCCTGGAATAGGGGGATATTAGCAAAGCCTCATTGCCCAATGAGGCGGAGCAGGGTGACATCTATGGTGTCCTTGAAGCAGAAGACGACGAAGATCAAGATTTCGTCGACTTATTGCCAGCACCGCCAGAAATTGAAGATGGCGGTCAGGCCACAGTAGATGAACTTATCGAGATTAACCTGGGCACGGAAGGCGACCCCAGGCCGACCTTTCTAAGTGCCCTTCTTCCTCTATAGGAGAGGGAACAGTATATCAAGTTGCTGCGAGAGTTCCGGGACTGTTTTGCCTGGAATTATAAGGAGATGCCCTGCCTGAGTCCTGGCGTGACTCAACATGTTCTTGCCATCGACCCCAAGGTTGAGCCAGTGAAGCAGTCTCCCCGGCGCATGAGGCCGGAACTGATACACCAAATTTGTAAAGAAGTCGACAAGCTCATAGATGTCGATTTCGTAGCTGAGAATCAGTATACTACCTGGCTGGCCAACATTGTGCCGGTGAAGAAGAAGAATGGACAAATCATGATCTGCGTGGACTTCCGCGACCTGAATAAAGCATGCCCAAAAGATGATTTCTCGGTCCCCATCACTGAAGTCATGATTGATGCAACCACTGGCCACGAGGCCTTGTCCTTTATGGACGGATCGTCCGGCTATAACCAAATCTGGATAGCCGAACACGATCGAATTCATACGGCCTTCCGGTCGCCCAAAGGAATATTCCATTACAAAAGAATGCCCTTCGGCCTCAAAAACGCCGACGCCACCTACCAGCGGGCGATGACCAAAATATTCGATGAGCTGCTATATAGCAAAGTCGAGTGCTACATTGACGACTTGGTCATCAAGACAAATAGAAAGGAAGATCACCTGAAGGACCTCAGAGTCATCTTCGAGAGGCTCCGACAGTATGAGCTGAAAATGAACCCGATGAAGTGTGCATTCGGCGTCTCCAGCGGGAAGTTCCTCGGCTTCATTGTTCGATATAGACGGATCGAGATCGACCCTTTCAAAATAAAAGCCATCCAGGAGCTGCCTCCTCCGAAGGATCTGGGAGAGCTAAGATCCCTACAGGGCCGGCTAGCCTACATCCGAAGATTTATTTCAAATTTGTCGGGGCGCTGTCAGCCATTCCACAGATTGATGATGAAGAATGCACCTTTTAACTGGAACCAAGAATGCCAAAAGGCCTTCGATCAGCTGAAGGACTACTTAAGGACCCCGCCTGTACGGGTGGCACCTGTCAAGGGGAGGCTGCTTATTCTGTACATAGCCACCACCGAATGCTCCCTGGGGGCAATGCTCGCTCAGAACAATGATGAAGGGAAGGAGCAGGCTCTCTATTATCTCAACCGGAGGCTAGTGGGGGCAGACGTAAAATACACCCCGATCGAGAAGGTCTGTCTCGCCCTGGTCTTCGTAGTCAAGAAGCTGAGGCATTACATGCTCTCCCATGAAGTGAGCCTGATCTCTAAGGCCGATCCAGTTAAACACATTCTCTCCCAGCCAGTCTTGAGGGGACGTCTCGGCAAGTGGGCCGTGCTGCTAATGGAATTTGATATCACCTACGTGCCGCAAAAGGCCGTTAAGGGTCAAGCCGTGGCCGAATTCTTTGCAGCACATCTTGTGCCCGAAGATTCCCCATTGGCTACAGAGCTGCCCGAAGATGAAACACTGGAGGTGGACCAAGTCCAATAGATCGCTTGGCAGCAACACTTTGATGGAGCTTCGAGAACAGAAATGGGCCCGTCCGGACATACAAAAGTACGGGCAGGGGCCGTCATCGTCCTCAAATCCCCCGAGGTAGAAGTATTGCATACATCTTGCTCTATCAATAAGCCTTGCACAAATAATGAGGCGGAGTATGAGGCTCTGATTATTGGTCTCCAAGTTGCGTTGCAGATGGAGATTAGAATGCTACACGTATTTGGCGTTTCGTTACTAGTCGTCAAGCAAGTCCAGGGGCAGTTTGATGTCCGAAAACCTGAGCTGCTGCCTTACCATGCTAAAGCAAAGCGGCTCATGGAACAATTCTACCTTATTGAGATAGGCCATGTTGCCCGGGGAGAAAATGCACAAGCCAATGCACTGGCGAAACTGGCAAGCTCATTAGCAGTCCCGCCTGATGGATCTCTTAACATCCGGGTGGTGAATCAGCGCCAGGTGCCTAGCATGATAGAAGAGCCAGAAGAAGAAGAACTGGAGGTCGCTACAGCAGAAGCTGTCGGCCTACCGGACTGGAGGGATTCCCTCATGCAATGGTTTAAATACCAGTAATTGCCCAAGCAGAGAGAAGAAAAGATCAGGCTCATCAGAACAAAGGACTCCCACGAGGTCCGGAACGAGATCTTATTCCGAATCATGGAAGATGCCAAACAGAAAGTACTCCTGCTGTGTCTGTCCACGGAGGAAGTTTGGAGAGTCATGAAGGAAGTCCACACCGGAACGGCAGGTGCACATCAGGCGGGACTAAAGATGAAAATTGAAATAAAGAAGCTAGGCTACTACTGGCCGACCATGTTCAATGACTGCTGCAAGTACGCCAAGTCTTGCCAGAAGTGTCAGGAGCACGCCACAGTACCTAGGAGGTCGCCCGTGTCGCTGCATCCGACGTTGCCCAGCTGGCTGTTCGCCCAGTGGGGAACAGACGTCGTGGGCCCACTACCCGCGTCATCCGCCGGGTGCAAATACATTTTGGCGGTAACTGATTACTTCTCCCGCTGGGCGGATGCTGTTGCTTTGAGAGAAGTGACTGGGGAAATCGTCGCCAGATTCGTCCGGCGTAATATTATATTCTGGTTTGGCACGCCAAACCGAATCATCTCAGACAATGGAAGTCACTTCCGCAACCAGAAAGTCTACCGGCTGGCCGAGAAGTACAAGATCGACTGGAGGACGTCAACCCCCTACAACCCACAAGCCAATGGTTTGGCTGAAGCTTTCAACAAGACTCTTTGTACTCTCCTGTCCAAAATTGTTAATTCTAACAAGAGGGACTAGGAAGAGAAAATGTATGAGGCCCTGTGGGCATGTTGAACTGTATACAAAACCCCGACGGGTTGTTCACCCTTCTCTTTAGTGTATGGCTCAGAGGCACTCGTCCCCATCGAGCTGGAAATACCCTCCCTTCGGGTCGCAGTCCAACACGGGCTAGTCCAGGAAGAGCAAACAAATGTCGAGCGAAGGCTCGAAGAGCTCTCCGACCTGGAGGGGAAGCGACTTCACGCCCAGCAGAACATCCAGATCTATCAAGCCCGAATAGCTCGCGCTTTCGACAAGCTCGTCAAAGAGCGTGAATTCAAGAAGGGTGACCTCGTTATGGTCAAAAGGAGGGAAGTCATGGCTTCCATCCCCAAGGGCAAGCTGAATGAAAACTAGCTTGGGCCCTATGTAATCCAAAAGGTTTATGAAGGCGCGTCATATGTGATAGTCGATCATCGGGGGGAGGTCCAGTTTCCACCCCTTAATGGTAGGCATCTAAGATTGTATCACGCTTCAATTCCCCCATTCAATGAAGAATACATTTCCCCGCCCCACGGCGGGTGGATTTGCTTTCAATTGCTTGAATGGTTTGCTTGCTGCCTGTTATGAACCACAAGAGGAGCGACCAAAGGGAACGCGTGCATACCAAAAAAAAAGAAAGAAGAAGAAAAAAAAAGAAAGGAAGAAGAAGAGAAGAAGAGGGAAGAGTAGAAATCAAAAAAAAGTAAATAAAAGAAAAGACGGAAGGAAAAAAAAGAGGAAAGAAAAGAAAAAAATGAAAAAAAAGAAAGAAAAGAAGAGGAGGATCGAGCCCCTTCCAATAAATGAATCAACCCTGTCAGCCCTTGACATTCTGTCGGCATTGACGAAAAATATCCCACCCAGACCTTTCGTCCGAGATTGGGGAATCGACCCATCTCCTTGCGTTGGCACTCACTCGTGCCGACGAATATTCCAATAAACGAATCAACCCTGTCAGCCCTTGACATTCTATCGGCACTGACGAAAAATACCCCACCTGGACCTTTCGTCCGAGATTGGGGAATTAACCCACCTCCTTGCGTTGGCACTCACCCGTGCCGACGAATATTCCAATAAACGAATCAACCCTGTCAGCCCTTGACATTCTGTCGGCACTAACGAAAAATACCACACCCGGACCTGTCGTCCGAGATTGGGGAATCAACCCATCTCCTTGCGTCGGCACTCACCCGTACCGGTGAATATTCCAATAAGCGAATCAACCCTGTCAGCCCTTGACATTCTGTCGGCACTGACGAAAAATACCCCACCCGGACCTTTCATCCGAGACTGGGGAATCAACCCATCTCCTTGCGTCGGCACTCACCCGTACCAGCGAATATTCCAATAAACGAATCAACACTGTCAGCCCTTGACATTCTGTCGGCACTGACGAAAAATACCCCACCCGGACCTTTCGTCCGAGATTGGGGAATCAACCCATCTCCTTGCGTTGGCACCCACCTGTACCAACGAACACACCCAGAGACAAATAAACCACACCTGTCATCGGCACTCTATCGGCGCAGATAAACAACCTTCTTTTGAACAAGACCTCCCGTCAGAACAAACTCTTCTCTCCGTCCCTTTGGGCGACGAACAACCCCTTCTAACCAATACCTTCCGTCTGGGTCGCCGGATGAACAAACTCTTCTCTCCGCCTCTCCAAGGTCTGATTAACCTACTTGGGTTAAACGTACCGGCGACATCATTCGACTGAGTCGCTTTAGGGACATGGTGGAGTGGTCCCCTCGTCCCTCCTCTGGAAGGGGCGAGCACTCTCCTATGCTCATATGCGAATCTCACCAGGCTCTCCCCGAATAAACTGTTAGCGCGAACTTGCGTTCCATTACATAGCAAGAAAAGAGAAAAGGAGGGAAGAAATCGCCCGACACCACATGCATACCATGGACACATGGAATAATTGCATTGTATTCTTTTCAAAAAATTTACATCGGCTTCGAGGCATACCCCGGTGTTACATGCAAAGAAAGGAATGGAAGGGGAATCGGCGGCTATTCTAGCCCTCGAAAGATGTCCTCAAAAGGGAGAATCCCGATGCAAGGGAAGCTTATCATCTCACGCAGACGGCCCTCCTGCGCCTTGAGGTGTTCCAATTCTGTCGTCACAGAGGCCACGGCTGCCTCGGCAACGTCCAACTCTTCAGCTTCCTGGGCCTTAGCCGTCTCTGCCTTGAGCAGGTCAGACTCCGCCTGGGTAAGCCAGCCCCGAAGTTTCTCTATCCGGTTCCCCAAAGCGTCGATGTCGGCATTGTACCTATCCAAGGCTCCTTGATGTTGCTCCCGGCTGTCTCTCCGAACAGCCAGCGCCTCCAGATATTCGTCCCTCTGGGCACCGATAGCTGTGAGCTTAGTCGTGACTTGCGTCTTGAGGAATGAGTGACGGTTCACGTACTTCAACAATAAGAGAACATGTCGCGACCATTCTTCGAGTAGGCAGCCGATCATCTGCAGTGCTTTGGTCAGCTGCTCCACGATGGCCCTGGCATCTCGATAGGTGAGCGTTGGATCGGCGACAACCATGGAGCGCAACACCAACAGGGTCTGCCGGACTGGCAGATCCGAACTCACGTGGCCGATAGGAGGGACGGCTGGTGGGTCGAAGCTAACTTCGCTATCCACGACCGCCCACAGCTCCGCGTCGACCACGGCCGAGCTACCCGAAAGGGCCAGCGCCGAAAGGAGGGAGCTCGCGGGCTCCGAGGTCGACCCCTGGCCAGCCACCACTATAGGTGAGGGAGAGACCACAACGGAGACGTTTGGCACTGCCATGATGAGCGGCTACTCCAGCTCCATAGATCGGGCAGGTTCAGAACCCAACGATGCCGCCTCCTCCATCATAACCAGAGCCCCGGCAGATAAAGTTGTTTCGGCCTCCGCTGCCTTGGCCGACAAAGTCTCTATGGCGGGTGGGCCCAATGTCGCTCCCGGGAAGTCTTCATCGCCCCCTACCTGGAATTCCTCCGAATGCTCACTAAGGATCGTAAATATCCTCCCCAGGAGCTGGGCTTCCTCGTGTATCACCGGCGTGGGGATCGGTGGCAGCAGGATCACCAAATGCGGGACGGCTCCCATCTGTAAAAGAGACGTCAAGGACCCCGCGTCCGGCCCCAGAAGCATCTTCAGCCTTTTACCCGCATGCACGCGGAAGGATGAGCTCCACCTGGGGATGGCTTTACGAGCCTGAGGGGCACGCGCCCCATAGGGCATTGTTGTTACCTGACCATGTAAAGAAAGGTCAGTCGCTTGCCAAGTGGAATAAATATCTGAATCCTCAAGAAAGCCGAGCGTATTCCCCTGCTTACCTCGCCCGCCGGCACTATGCTGCTCTCCGGCGTTACCTCTCCCCGGGCATCAACTTCAGAAATTGTCTCCTCCCGAGTCTCAGCCTCGGGTACCACCGGCACTTGCACCTCGGTCCCTGCTGCTATCTTCCCCTCCTTCAAGGCTTTAGCGGCAGGGATAGCAACCTCTGCAGCTCCTTTCGGGGCATGAGTCTGTATTACCTCAAATAAATCAACATCTTCGAGGGGAAAGCTTGGGGGAAGAGAAAAGAGAAGGGGGAGGAAGACATGCACTTACAGCCACCACCGCTCCTTCCCGGAGCGGGACCCCGGATGTCGAGGCAGAAACACCTGAGCTCACCGCGGCCTCTTCTCGCCGCTCAACCTCGGCAAGGAACGCCAGTTTATCTAAAGCCGCGACAGCTGCCCCAGGGACGTGGGCCTCTGCATCTTCTGGCGGAACCTGCTCCTGTTGGAAGCCGAAAATAATGATATCGAGAAGGTTAGTGGGCGACCTCGAGAAAGAGACCTGAATTAACAGGTTTGCACTTACAGGCGCCTACTTCACTAGGCTAAAAGACACAGACAGTACTGGGGCTTTCCAGGCAGGAACTTGAGACCTGGGCTCCTCGGGGACACCCTCAGTTGAAAGTACTTCGTCGAAAGAGTAGCCGTAGTCTACCTTTTCACCCAACGAACATCTTGGGCTGGTCAGCGCCTCCTTTGCTGGCAAGGCAGCCCTCACCTTGACATCCAGGGTCGGCAGTCGCGACTTCCTCAACCGCCGCCCCTTCTTCCGATATATCTGCCCGAATCGGGATGCCTCCGGGGCCGCCTCCGGTTCTGGGACCGCCACATCAGCTTCTACGCAAGCAAGGCAAAATCCAGATTCGGTCAGGCCCGCAAAGTTTTAAGGAACGGAGAGGTTGATCAAATGACCGGCCAAGAAAGTGCTATACCTCCTTCGACTTTGGCAGCAGGAGCTGGGGCAAAGAAGGTCTCTCCGACGGATTCTATGGCCTCGTGGGTCACAGCTTCACCCACGCCTGGGATGGGTATAGGCGCGGGCCTCATGACGACGGCTGGAACAAAAGGACACGGGTGTCACAAGGAGCATCCCTCTTAATATCTCAATAAACCCTGAGGAACTTCGAAGAGCGAAAGGGACCCAACCTGCAGGCCGACTCGGCTCGGCCCGAGCAGCTTTGAACTCCTCGAATGAGGAGATTACGGGTGCCAGGGGAGCGGTCGGCGTGGCTTTGGTGGCCTCTGTCTTTCTGCGTTTGGCCTCCCGCCGCCCAGCCGCCTTAGTAGCATCCACAGCCTTCTTCACGGGCGACTTCGCCCTGGGCCTCTTCGCAGGCGGAGGCAGGGGAGTCGTGGTCAGAGCTGCTGGCACTTCCTCAAAGTAGGCCGGCTTGCCCGCCTGCCGCAGAAGGTTGCGATACGTCGCCGTTTGAGTGCTGTCGGGGTGATCTGTTAAAAAGGGGAGAAAGAAAACAAGGGACCCGGTCAATGTCCAGCATTCAAGAAACGTCAGCAGTGAAGAACACAAGGGAAGGAAGAGAACAGTAAGTACCATGGGGGCCGGTGTACAGACGTAGCGTTATCGGCCAATAGCCAAGGGACGATTCCTTGTCCCGACGAGCCGCCTCTCGGACCAGCCAACATATGTCTTCAATTTTCTGGCAGCGATCCGAGAGGGCAGCCAGGTCTGCATGCTTCTTGGCGGCCAGGTGACAGAAGAGGTTGAAATGGTCTATCCCCCATCCCTCGGCATAGTAGTAGGCGATGTGGAGGCGCTTGCCCAAGATGACCACAGCTGAATCTTTAATCCATGCACTCGAAGGAGAATGTAGAGCCACGTTGTGTCCTTGTAATTCTCTGGGTTCCGTTCCTCCCTCCTCACAAATGTGCGATAGGGACAAAGTGCGTCCCTCTCCGGTCACCAGCTCCTTGCCGGGGTGCCTTCTTCCTCCATCGGGAATGGATAGTTGATCAGTTCCAAGTGGTCACTCCCGATGTGGCAGAGGTCTCGCAAGGTCTTCTTGAAATCATCCTTTGCCACAGGAGGCAGTTTGGCCTGCGGCACTGGCTTGGTCTCGTGAGCTGCCTTGCGCGCGACCATGTATGCGGCAACTTCCTGTTCTTTGCCGCGCCTCAGTCGGAGTAGGTGCTCCGGGTCAATATCCAGTACCGGCACCGGCTGCCGGCTCAGAAATTTCCTCTCTGCCCCATCCCAGCAGTCGGTCCGGCATAGTCTGCAAAAGGCTGTCCGGGCGTTCCACCACTTCACATACTCGGGGGTCACCCGTGGAACCCGACCTGGGGCTGGCACCCTGAAGCTGGCAGTGTCTGCCCGATGAAAGAAATCCCACCAGGTTCGGGCAGCTTCGGCAGTAGGACTTCCCCGGAGACTCCGCACCGGTAGTTCAAAGTGAGCACAGTGCGCCGGGATATGCTGGTCATATCCAAAGTTCCTGCCGAAGCAAAAGGGATAATATGGCTCCAACAGCAAACTGTCCCCTTTGCAAAAGGCCAGCACACTTGGACGGATGGACAGCGCCTAGGCCCTGAGTTCCGGCTCCAATAGCGGGCGAACCACGTTCTCCTGACTGATCGGGTGCACATATTTCTCCACTTGGTCATCTCGGCACTCCCGATTACTGTTTACTAATGGACTTGAGTGAGCGGCCAGGGTCCAAAAGTGGATGGTGCTCGCGGCATCAAGGGGCACCGTCGTCAACGTGCCTCGAATGTCGTACAGTCGCATGGACATCGAGCTTGACGCCACGCTCGCGAACTCCAACATCTGTGGAACCAATCCCCAGCCTTGAATGGTGCGCGGGGTGAATTCCGGGAATAAAGAACAGACCCACGCATTGAAAAAATGCAGTGGGCACACATACCGCGCTTGACGCGGGAACTGTTGACGGTTGATGTCCCCGAGCGCTTAGTATATCAGACATAGCGTGGCCGGGCACAAAGACAGCTTGATACCCCAGGCCATCTGACAGGCTGGGTAAATGGCGTCTGGGCGAATGACGGTCTCGTCCCCGTGGGGCATGGTGAACGAGCACAGCCAGTACGTCAGATACGCCGCGTAATGCGTCAATGGGTCGACTCCCATCGGGTTCGGCCCGCCGCGGCGCCCTCGAGAAGGGATCTTCACGTCAATCTTTGACTTGGCGCATTTCTTCCGGCCGACAGTAGTGCCAATGTGTGGGAACTCCGCATACTGCTTCAACCCATCATAGAAATACTGCACCCAGAGGACCATGCGGACCCTTTTCCGGTCCCCTCGGGGGGTTGCCTCCCGCCGTGCGACAGCTGATATAATTCCCGGTACGCCTTCATAAGGTACCGGTATGAATAGCCCAGAGAATAGTAGCCATCCCCGTTGGTCTCATCCTTAATCATATCTGGCGGACAGACTTCTTCATAAGGCTCCCCGTCAATAGGCAAGCCACTAAGCTGACTAAGACTCCACAGGTCTAACGAAGTCTCGCCCTCTGCAGTGTAAAAAGTGTTAGTCTCTGCGTTGAATACCTCGATCTTCCCGCAGCAAAGACCCCTGGAAATAGGGTAACTGTACCGGGAGGCATACACACTATGGTAGACGCTAGCCCGGATGAGGATTGGGGCATAGTTGAATAACACATACTCTGTGAATTCCACAGCCCCTTCCCGGAAGTTGTGCGCGTCTTTGAGCTATAACTCTCCGAACCAGCCCAGCGCCAGCTCAAGCTTGAATCGGATGGCCAAGCAATCCAACAAGAAGGGTTCCTCTCTGTATCCCCACTTCAACCGAGCCAGGAACAGGCTGAAACGAGGGTGCTCGCTCTGAACCCGCCCGACAGACGTGTCCCACAGAGCAGGGATGAACTGAGGCGCCCGCACTAACTTGTCCTCTGTCGGTAGCACGGCATCGAGCCCTAAGATGGGCTTCCACTACCGAGCTTCCCCCACCAAGTACATCGGGATGCTCCTTGAGACACTATAGAACAGGCCATCCCAGGACTGCAGAATCATCTGCTCAGCCTCTTTGACAACCCGAAAGTTTCGCCTCTCCTGGTGACAGAGGTGCTTCAGGAAGCGAACGAGATGCTTGTCCTTCGGGAAGTCCTTCCGGTACCCCCCCGTAGCCCGGTCAAAAGTCATAACACCGTCAACCTGAGTAAGCCTGCGAAAATCCATTGTCTCAGTGTCCGAGCCCGACGACTCGGTCAGTGCCGCTATCTCGGTGTGCTCCCTGTCCAAGTCTTCTATGTTGAACCAAGTAACTGTTGGCGCCGGAGGTGGGGGAATGTGCTCGGCCCCGGAAGCAGCAGAATCTCTCGGGGCAGCCATTTCTCTGCAAGGGGCAAGGTACCTCAAGTCAGAACAAGGCACAAGTAAAGAAAAAGAAAGGGAATTATAAAGGGGGATACACTACAGTTGAATTAAAAGAATGCCAATAATTTCTAACGAAATTTTGGCAGAGTTTCCCCTAGGCCAGAGGCGTAAGGGAAAACACGGGTGCACGCCCACAAGCAGTGACGGCCCCAACAAAGTCACGGTGTGCCCAAGGGTGACACCGGAGGTCCTCCGGTTGAAGAAGTCTTCTTCCCTCTCTTCGGCGGTACGCCCAGGCCACACCCCCTGGCGGCACACCCTGTGCCTCCTCCCAGCGGCACACCCCCTGGCGGCATGCCCTCAGTGGCCCCAGCGGCACACTCCCTGGCCGCCCTAGCGGTACGCCCCTTTGACAACGCTCAGCAGTGCCCTCCTGACCCACCAGTGCTCAGCGGCACACTCCCACTAGTGCCCAGCGGTATGCCCGTGCCCCCTAGTCCCAGCGGCACGCTCCGTGCCTCCCTCAGCGGCACACCCCGTGCCTCCCCCAGCGGCACACTCGCGTTCCACTCTCAACGGCACACTCGTGCCCTTCCCCGACGGCATGCCCCGCGCCCTCATCAACGGCATGCCCAGACGCCATGGCCGCCCCCACGCCGGCGAGAGGAGAAAAAAAAGAGATGAAGAGGAAGAAGAAGAGGGAAACAAAAAGGAGAAAAGAAGAGGAAGGAGGAGGAGGGCGACGGGGAGCCTAGGCTTTCGTCGTCCCCCGAGGGAAAGAAGAACGAGAAGAAGAAGAGAAAGGAAAGGAAGAGTAAAATGGAAGGGGAAGGGAAGAGGAAGAGAAGAAGAGAGGAAGGAGAAGAGAAGAAGAGGGAAGGGAGAGGGGCACGGTGGCCTCACCCCATGCACCGGTGACGATGGCGAGCGGCGGTGGCGACAGAGAAGAGAGAAGAAGAGGAAGGGGGAGCGACGGTGGCGGTGGTGACCGAAGAGACAAAGGGAGAGAAAGAGTTTGAAAAAAGAAGTAAAGGGGGGGAGTTTCAAACTCCCCCTCCCCCTTTTATAGCCGTCTAAGAAAAAGGACAAAAAAGGAGAAAAAAAGGGGGGAAACGAACGAACGGAAGGGGGAATAAAAATGAGAAGAAAAAGAGAGAGAAAAAGGAAGAGAAAAAAAAGAAAAGGAGGGAATATAAAAAAAAGAGAAAATGAGAAAAAAAAGAAAAAAAAAGAAGGAAGAAAAAAAAAGAAAGAGAAAAAAAGGGAGAAGAGAAAAAAGGAAGAATAAGTGCACACATATATATAATAATAATAATAATAATAATAATAATAATAATAATAACAACATAACACATATATAATGATGATACAATAAATATACAATAGAGATAATGATGTCCG
Organism: Amorphophallus konjac; assembly: GCA_022559845.1. NCBI lineage: Eukaryota > Viridiplantae > Streptophyta > Magnoliopsida > Alismatales > Araceae > Amorphophallus > Amorphophallus konjac. The sequence continues at coordinate 217,135,106 of CM040122.1, forward strand.
CATCACATGTCTTATGAACGTACGTCCAATAATGTACGTTAATTCCCCAGACACACCCGCGAGCACCGTCTGGCTCATCCTTCGCCTGCACTGCCCTCGGGTGGGGGGCATTTGTGGACGTATAAAATTGCACGTCCATATGTCCCGCTGAGTCCCGCATTAATGTCAAAGTCAAAGGAAGAAGACCCAGAGAGACTGGCCATCCAGGGCTCCGGGAAGATACTACCGCCCGGCAAATCCCCGCATTCGCATGGGCGCATTAAGAGACCGAGAAGTCACAGGATGTTCTCCTGAACTAACACACTGCTACGGACCCACCCTTGGGCCCCTAACAGTGAAGAGATATCCCAAAGAATGCACAGCTTCAAGTTCCCGAAGCAAAAGCAAAGGCCCCTATCAAAACGGCACCTTTGGTGCCTCCAGAGGCACGGGCCTGAGGCCCTTCAGCGGCACGGCCTCAAGCTCCCAGCGGCACGGCCCTTTAGCCCCTCAGCGGCACGGCCATTTGGCCCTTCAGCGGCACGCTGCATTCAGGGCTTCTGTCAAGATTGCACAAGCAAGTCTATACAGAGTCCATGCAAGCGCAAAGTCTATACGTCCAAGCCCCAAGTCTGTACATTGGCAGGCTGCTTCGGACGCAAAGTCTATACATCCAAGCCCCAAGTCTGTACATTGGCTGGCTGCTTCAGACGCAAAGTCTATACATCCAAGCCCCAAGTCTATACGTTGGCTGATTACACAAACGAAGTCTATACATCCAAACTCCAAGCCTGTACAGAGTTCTTACACAAACGAAGTCTATACACTCAAGTGGCAAGTCTGTACAGAGTTCAGACACGAAGTCTATACACTCAAGTGGCAAGTCTGTATAGAGTTCAGAAACGAAGTCTGTACACTCAAATGGCAAGTCTGTACAGAGTTCAGACGCGAAGTCTATACACTCAAATGGCAAGTCTGTACAGATTTCATGCACATAAAGTCTATACACTCATTTACCAAGTCTGACCGCCAGCGGCACATTCTTGGCTCCTTCAGCGGCAAGGCCTTTGGCCCCTTAATGGCACGGTCTGGGGAGCCCCTCAACGGCACACTACAACAAGCTGCCAGTGGCACAACCTTTCTGCCCTCAATGCTCTTTCCCCAGCGGCACAGCGCTGAAAGCCTCCCGATGGCACGCACCGACAGAAGATACAATGGTCAATAGGCAGACCCATTGGCGCGCAGTCCAGCCACTTCAAAGCCAGCTAGCGCCTGTCTCCGTGTCACCTTCTGGCTGGAGGAGGGGAGATCTTCACCTGACGGGAAAGATACCGAAGTCAACCTCGGATGGCAGTGCCATCATGAGGCTCCCCCGTCAACCGTCCACGTATAAAAAGGGCGGACGACAGAGAATAAAGGTGAGGAGAAGACGCCCGTTCGAAGAGAGCTCCAGAGAAGAAGAAGAAGAAGAGAAGAAGAAGGTAGAAGAAATGTAGAAAAAAAGAGAGAGGAGTGGTGCATGTAGTGGAGGGGGAAGGAATGGAGGGAAGGAAATGGCTGCCCTTCCTCGTTCCAACCCTCTCCCCAACTTTCTTTTCTTTCCTCTTCTTTATTTCTTCCCTCCTTTTGTTTAGGGATGCAGTGTATGATGTGTGGTCTTCGGGCCATGATCTTTGTTATCTTGAATCCTCCATGAATGAAATAATGTTTAGTTTTGCTTCTTACAGCGTTTGTTGTTTTCTCCTCACCAGTTTCCTGTGGTTTTACATTCTCTTCCCCCAACCTCCCAACTCCCTGCTCTACCTGATTTCTCGTGGCGCTGGTTCATGCAGTCGATAGGGTTTGTTCCTGGCTAGACAGGGTACGCCTAGCCTCCTCCCTCTTCAATGGCCTTCCATTGCATAACAACTCTTAATCTTGCCATACGGGTCCGTGGGAGCCCAATCTCTTTAACACATTGGAATCATTCAATGCCTAGAGCATCCTTCTTTGCCCTCCTTCGGGACCAGTGGTATGCCCACACACACTCAAGCTCCAAGTCATTCCACCACTCAGGACCCGCCAGCGGCACACCTCTCCCATTTGTCCGTCTGGCGGCACAGCCTTCCCTGTATTTGCATAGCGGCACACCTTCCTTGGCCGCCCAACGGCACACTCTCCTTGGCTGCTTCAGCGGTACGCCCCTTTTACAGGGCCGTTCAGCGGCACACCTCCAATATTGGCCTGCCCAGCGGCACACCCTTGGACTGTCAGCCTGGCACCCCTTGGCCACCACCTCCCCGGTGTACCCATAGTTTGCATCAGTCTACTGGTTCCTCGTTCGATGTTTTCTCCGAGTTTTCCAAAGTTTCCCTAAAGGCGGCTGCTCAGGCACCCCCCTCAGCTGTTGGTTCATGCCACCCCCGTCGGCATGTTCCTTGTTATTCCTTTACCTCCCGGGTCAAGGGGAGGTGCTGCCGAATTTTTGCTAGGAATAACAATAATCTTAAAAGATGATAGGAAACAGCAAATAGATGGACTAAGAAACAGTAAAAGCACTCTAATCAACTAAAAGAACTATGCAAGGCTTCAAGAATTGAACTGAGCAAGGTCCGAAGAGCTGCACTGTGGGGCGTGAATTGGGGCTGAATCACGTGACAAAAAGGAAAGTTGATCCTCCGAAGTCTCCCATCAGACCTGCACAAACGAAATGACTTCTTCTGAACTCCCCCTACCCATCTGACCTCCACTCCATTTGCCTTGACCCGGCATCCTGGCCTACCTCCTCCAGCGGTGCGCCCTAACCTTCTACCCTCCAGCGGTACACTCCCCTTTGGCCCTCTAGCGGTGCACTCCTCCAGTTCCTCTCTCAGCGGTATGCCCAGTCCACGCCAAGTCTGTACACTCCTTGTGGCTTGTTCATACATCATTCCATCAAGTCTATACATCGCATGCATTACACACAGCAAGTCTATACATCCATCAGTCTCACTCAGCGTCTTATGCTATCAAGTCTGTACATTGTCCAGCATCTCACTCAGCGTCTGAGTGGGTGTGAACATTACATCGCTAAGTCTACACATTGCATCGTCTCATGCAGCGTCACTATGTGCAAGTCTATACATTGTCTGGGTGCATAACAAAAGTCTATACATCGTGTGCTTCGAGCATTCAAGTCTATACAGCCATTGCCTTGCAGCATGCACGCTATCAAGTCTGTACAGCCTGCACACACACAAGTCCATTCATTGTCATCGCTGCACGCATTGCAAGTCTATACATTGCATGCTGTCAAATATGCACATTGTTCTTCATGCACTGTCTAGCTTTACATTCACAAGTCTGTACATCCACGTGGTGTCAAGTCTACACATTCAAAGTCATTCATCGTGCATACTTTGGTACCAAGTCCATACAACTCTCGTTGTTGCATCATCACAAGTCTGAACATTCTCCAATAGGAATGTCCATGCATTCATTCATCGTGCATAGACTTTGCCCCATGCATGCTTAAGCTTCAGCCTCAAGCCCTCAGCGGTATAGCCTCAAACCCTCTACGGTACAGCCTTCAACCCTCAGCGGTACAGCCTTCAACCCTTCAGCGGTACACCCTTCTACTCACCAGCGGTACAGCCTTCAACCCTTCAGTAGTACGCTCCACCCTTTACTCTTTAGCGGTACGCCCATCTTCAATCTTCAATGGCACACTCTTAAATTCCTCAGCGGTACACCCTTCTTTACCCTTTGAACAGCACACATCATTCATCCCTCAGCGGTACACCCTAGTCTCCATCATCTCCCCAACGAATACACATATGTATGTAATAAAAAAGGGGAGGGGGCTATATGATAAAAGGAACGATGAATAGTAATAATAATAATGAGACAAAAGGGGTGGTCCCAACCAAGATAATAGAAAGGGAAAATAATAACAGAAAAGGGGGGGGGGGGCAGTAACAAACAGGAGAATACTTCACGGTCATTGGGTGATAAAGGGCAATCAACAAAGAAACGGTAGTGTCAATAAATAAATGATAATAACAAGCGTCGACAATCATCGTGAATACGATAATATGGCAGCAGTCTCTCCTTCCTAGATTCCGAACCCAGGGATATTAATGATGCTCCTACAAGCCGGAAGTCACTTTCGGGAGTTCTCTCTCTTGTCGTGGTGACCGCCCGGCCTTACCTCGGGTCGATAATTCATCAGGATCCCCTCCCTCACTGGGATCTGACTTTCCACCCTGTATTAAAATTGCCATCCTTCGGCAGACATTTGTACGGATTCTGATGTGACACAACCTCGGACTTAGTCAAACAAGCACATCTAAGCATCCAAATGGGCCTTAATGGGCCACCGCTCTCTTCGTTGCACTCTATTCCCGGGGTGACTATGTGATACCAAGGGTGACTTATGGGAATGGACCCTTGCTGGTAGAGGGCCAGCAAGGCCAAGAATTGATTCCCCAAGGTTGGTTGCCCAATTCGATTGGGGCCAACAAAGTGCACTCGGGCACCGGGTCACACTAACCCACGGCGATCACTCTAAGTCATGGACTTGAGGATCGGGCGCTCCTCACGAATTCAGCGGTGCATGAATCAAATATTGAGAGAGCTACACTAGGTGAGCAAGGAAGAGACACTTACTCGACCGGTTTGAAGAAACCGGTCCCGGTCGGAGACGAGGGCGAGCGGGGAGGCGGTGGTTCCCCACACGCCGCGGCGGTGTCGCTTGACCTGCCAAACCACTTACAAAACTACTCCTCTCACAGGAGGGGGGATCTTGGGGTAGGGGTTAATATGATACATTCAAACACTACCACCACGCAGGGTGGGGCCTTCAGCCGTCCAAGCGGGGAGGGGTTGGTGGACCGAAACGAAGAGAAATGAGAACTAGGGAAGTTGCAGCTTCAATCTGAAATTCTGGACAGGGGGTCGCTGTGATGGCTATGCCGGGTTTGTCCGGACTCCAAATTGATCGAAACCAGCTCCTGAAGCTTCCTGACTGGAAGAGGTGGACTCCAGAATTTTTGGAGAAGCTCAGACAGTCGGAGGTGGCTGCACCAGCAACAGGAAGTAGCCTCCTCTGTCTGGCCGCAGGTACTGTCTGGACTGTAACAGCAAGTTGCAGAAGTGACTGAGCGCCCTCCCAAGCTCCGATCAGCACAAAACCAGCGGCATCATCTTCGTGGTCGAGGTATCTTTCAGCAGGAGGTGACGGAGATGCATTCAGAGGTCGAGGATGGCCGGGGCACCCAGAAGAGTGGGTACTGGTCGGAGTAGACAGCAGAAAACAGAACTAGATAGATCGGGGGAGAAAATTCGTAACTTCTTCCTCCGGTGGCCGAACGGGGTTCTGTTTCTTGATCTTGAAAGATGAACGGTAGAGGAAGAACTTTGATGAAGGGGCTTCAGCCTGAATCCGCTGGGGTTTGTCGTGGCAGAAGGATCTTCCACGCTCTGGTCCAGGATGAAGACCTCTCTGCGCACTGTTGGGAGAATAGCTCTATCTGGCAGCTCCGAGCTCCGATCGTGTTGATTCCACCTCGCCTGCGAAGTAGATTGGAAGGCCTTTCCAGAAAGGTAGGCCACGCCTTCTGAAGAACTAGGATGAATCCGTGGTTGACGCTGCAACAAGGGCTGTTCTGCAGATCTGCACAGCTCCAACCTACTAGAAGAAATGAGAGGGAGATATGGCTTCTTTGGTGGAGGGAAATGGTAGGAATGACCTAAGGGAGAGTGGGGGCTCTTGTGGGGTGGAGAAGGGAGCTAATGGTGATGGGGAATGAGGTGGAGAATGGCTGGAAGCAAGTGCTAGCAGGTGGAGGAGGAAGAGCTACGAATTTGGGGAAGGTGGGTGAGAGGAGAAGGTGAGGGGGGCACAAGTGAGTGGAGGGAAGGGTGGATTTCAAATTCAAAAGGTCTTGGAAGGTGGGTGATTATGTTGGGAAGTGGAGTGCTTGCATTGGAATGGGGTAGATTTGGTTGGAAGGTGGAGGAAGGTGTTGGAATGGGGAGACTTCTACCTAGGAACTAGGGAGTGGAGTAATGGAGGCCATGGGGAAGTGGAGGGCATTAAAGGAGGTGGTTGGAGGTTGGAAGTGGATGGGAGGAGGGAGGAGAGAGAAGGAAATTCGGATTTGGGGTTGGAGGAGAGAGAAAGAGGGGTGAAATAGAGAGATTAAGAGGGGAATGGGTGGGGAATCTCTCCCCTAGGGTCTCTCACCCAAAAACTAGAGGAATCACTCCAATTTGAACTCAAATAGCAAGTTTAACTCAAAAGGATGTAATCATTCATTAACTTCAAATGAGGGGAGTGGGGTCCTATATATAGGCAACCCACTCTTTACAATAAGTCCCTGACAAAATAAACAACTACAAATAACCAAGGGGGTTGGGAGTGCTAATGGGCCTAGTCCAACGAATGGGGCCCAATAGCTTACATTAGACATCATGATGATACCAAACATAGGAAAATAAGTGCTAGACTTAGGGAAATGACTCAAATAAAATGGAAATACATCAAAATGACTCAAAGGAAAACTACAAAATGGATAAGGGGCCTTAATAGAGTGAGGCCCAAACTCAACTAGCTCCCGAATGTGAAGAAGTGGACCCGAGCCAAAGGGAGTCGTGGGTGATGCCTCCATCAAATCCCCTGGGCCGCAAAGAGCTCGACTCCGTCGAGTAAGGGTCCATCCGGCTAAGGTACCGCTCGAGGAGACCTGGATCCAATCGCTGTAGGTCCTCCCGACTTACCCATGAGTCTTCCAACGGAGGCCGATCCTTCCACCTGACGAGATAGCGCTCATAGACCTTGCTCCGGGTGGTAGTGACCTGCTCATCCAATATTTGTTCAATGCGATCACGCTGAGCTCTTTTGGCTAGTGGACTCTCCTCTCGGGTGGGTGCTCTCTCAAAGGAGGGAGTGGGCTCGATCTCCTCACTAGGTCTCACCGTGGGGCCCTTGTAAGACACTAAGTCAGCGACATTGAATGTAGGACTTACCCCATAATCCTCGGGGAGATCTAATTCATAAGCATTCGCACCAATACGCCTCAAGACCTGGAAGGGCCCAGTCCCACGTGGTCTCAACTTGGAGTTGGCTCCTGGGGAGAGCCTCTCCGTCCTCACCATCACAAAGTCACCCACTTGGAAATCTAAGTGACGCCGGTGAGAGTCGGCCAACCTTTTATACGCCTCATTTTTCATGCCAATGTGCTTGCGGATTTCCTCATGCAACTCTCTAATATGTTGTGCAAAAGACTCGGCAGAAATGGACACTCTAGCATGCTGGGGAAGGGGAATGAGATCGGATGGCTTTCTTGGTTTGTACCCATGCACTGCTTCAAATGGACTCATCCCTATTGACTTATTGACGGAATTATTGTATGCAAACTCAGCCTGTGGTAAGATGAGATCCCAATTTCCGGGCCGATCCTCAACAAGACACCTAAGGAGGTTCCCTAGACTCCGGTTGACCACTTCAGTTTGGCCATCCGTTTGGGGGTGGTAGGCAGTGGAGAATTTGAGGAGGGTACCCATCATGTGCCAAAGAGTCTTCCAAAAATAGCTAGTGAATTTGACATCCCTATCGGAGACTATGGTCTTGGGTAGCCCATGGAGGCGGACTACCTCATCAAAGAATAACCGGGCTATATGGGAGGCATCGGAGGTTTTGTAGCATGGGATGAAGTGGGCCATTTTGGAAAATCTATCAACCACCACATAGATGGAGTCATGCTTCCTAGAGGTCTTGGGTAAACCTAGCACAAAGTCCATGCTCAAATCTTGCCATGGGCGGTCGGGAATGGGAAGTGGGGTGTATAGGCCGGTGTTTTGTTTTACTTGTTTGGCCGAAGCACATGTGCGATATTGACCCACTATTTTGCCTACATCCCTCTTGAGGCTTGGCCAATAAAATTGACCCTCAACTAAGGCAATGGTCTTGTGGACCCCAAAATGACCGGCTAACCCACCGGCATGTAATTCCCAAACCAAGAAGTCTCGAAGAGATGTCCGAGGAATGCAAAGCCTTGGTCCCTTGAAGAGGAACCCATCCTCTAAAATGAATCCTTCATACTTCTTGCTAGAATGAGTGGTCAAGTTGGCATAGATTTATCCAAAGTCGGGGCAACTAGGATAATCATCCTTGACCTTGTCAAAGCCAATCACTTCCACTTGGATAGTGGATAACAAGGACATCTTCCTACTAAGGGCATCCGCGGCCTTATTCTCACTCCCGGCCTTGTGTTTGATGACAAAGGTGTAGGATTGTATGAACTCAACCCATCGGGCATGTCGGGCATTCAACTTTTGTTGGGAATTGAGGTATTTGAGTGCCTCATGGTCGGAAAAGATGACAAACTCTTTGGGAAGCAAATAATGTCTCCAATGTCGGAGGGATTGGACCACGGCATAGAACTCCTTGTCATAGGTGGAGTATCTAGTCCTAGCATCACATAGCTTCTCACTAAAGTAGGCGACCGGGTGTCCCTCTTGACTAAGAATCCCTCCTATCCCAATCCCGGATGCATCACAAGTGACCTCAAAAACTTTAGAGAAATCGGGAAGACATAGGACCGGGGCTTGGGTCAACTTTTCCTTAAGCTCAAGGAAGGCTTTAGAGGCGGCTTTGGTCCAAACAAAGGTTCCCTTTTTGAGACAATTAGTTATTGGGCCGGTGATAGTGCTAAACCCCCGAATGAATCTCCTATAGAATGTGGCCAACCCATGGAAACTTCTAACCTCATGAAGGGTGTGGGGTTCAGGCCAATCAATGATAGCTTGGACCTTGTCGGGGTCCATGGAGACTCCTTTGGTTGACACCACATATCCTAGGAAGGTGATGGTAGTGGTCATGAAATGACACTTTCTTAGGTTGGCAAATAAGCTCTCTTGCCGGAGGACGGTGCAAACTTTCCTAAGGTGTTCGAGGTGGGCTTCATGGGTGTGGCTATAGATGAGAATATCATCAAAGTATACCACTAGAAAGTTTCCAATGAAAGGCCTAAGTGCTTCCGTCATAAGACGCATGAAAGTACTTGGGGCATTAGAAAGCCCAAATGGCATGACTAACCACTCAAAGAGACCATCCTTGGTCTTGAAGGCCGTTTTCCACTCATCCCCGGGCCTTATCCTAACTTGGTGGTAACCACTCTTAAGATCTATCTTAGAGAAGATGGTGGCTCCAGCTAGCATGTCCAACATGTCATCAAGCCTAGGGATAGGGAACCTATACTTGACGGTAATCTTGTTAATGGCCCGGCTATCCACACACATCCGCCACGATCCATCTTTCTTGTGGGTAAGGAGGGCCGGGATGGCACATGGACTCTTACTAATGCGGATGAAGTCCTTCCTAATGAGTTCCTCTATTTGCCTCCTAAGTTCGGCATGTTCCGTAGGATTGAGGCGATAATGAGGAAGGTTTGGAAGGGTGGCTCCCGGCACTAGGTCGATTGCGTGTTGCACATCACGCATGGGAGGGAGTTGGTCCGGGAGCTCTTCCGGGAACACATCATGAAATTCTTCCAATAGTTGTTGGATCTCTATGGGATGGGGATTAGAAGGTGTAGGTTCCCCTAAGCATATGACAACCGCACACAAAGGCACCCCTTGAGCAATTTCCTCTTCAAGCTCTCTCCTAGTGATGAGATGAATACCCTTGGTCAACCCCGTGGTTCTACTTTGTTTTGGGGTTTGGATAAGGGCTTGAGTTGGAGGGGTGGAGTTCCCCGAGACTTGTGGAGTGGTGGGGTGTGATCCTTGAGGGAGAGTGTCCCTCTTGGGCATGGGACGAGGTGGGGAAGGGTTAAGACGGATAGTCTTACCCTCATGCTCAAAGGTGCATATGTTGCTTCTTCCTAGAATGGTGGCATCCACATCATAGAGCCAAGGTCTTCCTAAAAGGATGCTACCCACTTCCATAGGTATGACGTCACACCATATTTGGCCATGGTAGGAAGAGAAAGTGAGAGGCACTAGGCATTAGGTGTTGACCGGGATGGAGTTGTTGTTGATCCATGAGACCCGGTATGGACTTGGGTGGGGAGTGAGAGTAAGCCCAAGGAGCTTGACGGTGTCGGGTGATACGGCATTAACACAACTACCACTATCCAAGATCACTTTCCTCACATGGTTTTCTATCTTGACAAAGGTGTGGAAAATTGAAGTCCGTCGCCAATCCTCTTCTTGAGGTTGGGTGAGAGTGCACCTAATGACTCCTAGATGTGAGTTGTTTGAAGGAGTGGAATGATCTAGACCCGACTCTAGACATTGGGCTTCATACTCCTCTTCCCAATCTATTAAGGCTTCATGTTCCTCAATGACATTTTCTTGTTCCTTTTGGGGTTGGACTTCTTCCTCAATAAGCAAGCTAGATAGCCCCTTAGATGGACATTGCCCCGCAAAATGACCATACCCATGACACTTATAGCATTGTTGGCGCCCACTTCCCGGGGTGGCTCCTATACTTGGGCCTTTGGGGTTGTCATCCTTCCGTGGAAGAGGGTGACTAGGAGCGGGTTTGTTTGGAGTGATGGGTGGGGGAGGGTTGTAGGACCTTAAAGGGGCATTCCCACTTGGGCTAGAAGCTCTCATGGGGGTGGGTGGAATGGGACGTGGTCCCATGTTTTTGGGGTCGGTGGGTCGGGGAGGGATAAATCGGGAACTCCTAGAAAACCTTTCCACATCTCTAGCAATTTGGTAAGCTATCTCAAGGTTATCAACATCTCTCATGAATAGTTCCCTCTTGATGTGGCTTTGAAGCCCATTCCTAAAGCGGGATAAGGTGACATCCGCATCCTCATGGACTCCACACTTTAGAAGATAAGAGTCAAATTTTTCAATGTACTCTACCACGGTCTTTCCTTCTTGGGTGAGGCTTTGCCATTCATCTAGGAGCATTTGGTGGTAGGTTCGGGGAAGGTATTTGTTCCTAAGTAGATTCTTCATATCCGCCCAAGTGTTAATAGGCTCATCCCTCCTAATCCACCTTAGACCCTCTTGATTTAGCCAATAAGTTTTGGCCAACTTAGTGAGATGCATCTTAGCAAATCTAACTCTTCTTTGGTCGGACATGGGGTACCATTCAAAGTATTGGTCCATGGCGGTCTCCCATTCTAGGTAAACACTAGGTTCATGTGAACCGTCAAAGTTTGGGGCCTCTACCTTGATCATCCTTAAAAGGGGGTCATCCGGATCATCCCGTGGACGCCGGTCATGGTTTTGATGGGGGCGAGGTATCTCATGCTCATAATAATGGTCATAGTCCATTTCATCCCTATAAAATTCAGCATGTGGGTGATGGGCTCTTGGGCCGTTGTTCCTTGGGTGGAACTCATCCCTATGAGGCTCTATATGTGGAGGGTGGACTCTTGGGCGTTGGTTCCTTTGGGGAAAACCATTCCTATGATAATCACCATGTGGTGGAGGGACTCTTGGCTCATTGATTCTTGGGTGAGGATCTTCCCTATGAGGTTCATCTTGTGGAGGGGGAATTCTAGGCTCATTATTCCTTGGGTGGTACCCTTGGTCTTCTAACCGAGCAATTCGGTTGGTAAGGGACTCTAGTTGGGCAAGGATGGTTGTGAGGGCAGCCTCTACCCTTTCTTGGGGTTCCTCCCTAGGAACATCTTGGTTGAGTTGGTGAGGATTGGGATCCATGGTTGGAATCGAAGATGAAGAACCGGGTTGGTAGCTAGTACCACTACGGGTGGACATGCAAGACAAAGGGCCAAAGTGGTTGGACACACAATGCAAAGGTCCTAGGACTTAGACTTGATAGAGATAAGTCAAGGACTTGCTCTGATATCACTTGATGTGACACAACCTCGGACTTAGTCAAACAAGCACATCTAAGCATCCAAATGGGCCTTAATGGGCCACCGCTCTCTTCGTTGCACTCTATTCCCGGGGTGACTATGTGATACCAAGGGTGACTTATGGGAATGGACCCTTGCTGGTAGAAGGCCAGCAAGGCCAAGAATTGATTCCCCAAGGTTGGTTGCCCAATTCGATTGGGGCCGACAAAGTGCACTCGGGCACCGGGTCACACTAACCCACGACGATCACTCTAAGTCATGGACTTGAGGATCGGGCGCTCCTCACGAATTCAGCGGTGCATGAATCAAATATTGAGAGAACTACACTAGGTGAGCAAGGAAGAGACACTTACTCGACCGGTTTGAAGAAACCGGTCCCGGTCGGAGACGAGGGCGAGCGGGGAGGCGGTGGTTCCCCACACGCCGCGGCGGTGTCGCTTGACCTGCCAAACCACTTACAAAACTAGTCCTCTCGCAGGAGGGGGGATCTTGGGGTAGGGGTTAATATGATACATTCAAACACTACCACCACGCAGGGTGGGGCCTTCAGCCGGCCAAGCGGGGAGGGGTTGGTGGACCGAAACGAAGAGAAATGAGAACTAGGGAAGTTGCAGCTTCAATCTGGAATTCTGGACAGGGGGTCGCTGTGATGGCTATGCCGGGCTTGTCCGGACTCCAAATTGATCAAAACCAGCTCCTGAAGCTTTCTGACTAGAAGAGGTGGACTCCAGAATTTTTGGGGAAGCTCAGACGGTCGGAGGTGGCTGCACCAGCAACAGGAAGTAGCCTCCTCTGTCTGGCCGTAGGTACTGTCTGGACTATAACAGCAAGTTGCAGAAGTGACTGAGCACCCTCCCGAGCTCCGATCAGCACGAAACCAGTGGCATCATCTTCGTGGTCAAGGTATCTTTCAGCAGGAGGTGACGGAGATGCATTCAGAGGTCGAGGATGGCCGGGGCACTCAGAAGAGTGGGTACTGGTCGGAGTAGACAGCAGAAAACAGAACTAGATAGATCGGGGGAGAAAATTCGTAACTTCTTCCTCCAGTGGCCGAACAGGGTTCTGTTTCTTGATCGTGAAAGATGACCGGTAGAGGAAGAACTTTGATGAAGGGGCTTCAGCCTGAATCCGCTGGGGTTTGTCGTGGCAGAAGGATCTTCCACGCTCTGGTCCAGGATGAAGACCTCTCTGCGCACTGTTGGGAGAATGGCTCTATCTGGCAGCTCCGAGCTCCGATCGTGTTGCTTCCACCTCGCCTGCGAAGTAGACTGGAAGGCCTTTCCAGAAAGGTAGGCCACGCCTTCTGAAGAACTAGGATGAATCCGTGGTTGATGCTGCAACAAGGGCTGTTCTACAGATCTGCACAGCTCCAACCTACTAGAAGAAATGAGAGGGAGATATGGCTTCTTTGGTGGAGGGAAATGGTAGGAATGACCTAAGGGAGAGTGGGGGCTCTTGTGGGGTGGAGAAGGGAGCTAATGGTGATGGGGAATGAGGTGGAGAATGGCTGGAAGTGAGTGCTAGCAGGTGGAGGAGGAAGAGCTACGAATTTGGGGAAGGTGGGTGAGAGGAGAAGGTGAGGGGGGCGCAAGTGAGTGGAGGGAAGGGTGGATTTCAAATTCAAAAGGTCTTGGAAGGTGGGTGATTATGTTGGGAAGTGGAGTGCTTGCATTAGAATGGGGTAGATTTGGTTGGAAGGTGGAGGAAGGTGTTGGAATGGGGAGACTTCTACCTAGGAACTAGGGAGTGGAGTAATGGAGGCCATGGGGAAGTGGAGGGCATTAAAGGAGGTGGTTGGAGGTTGGAAGTGGATGGGAGGAGGGAGGAGAGAGAAGGAAATTTGGATTTGGGGTTGGAGGAGAGAGAAAGAGGGGTGAAATAGAGAGATTAAGAGGGGAATGGGTGGGGAATCTCTCCCCTAGGGTCTCTCACCCAAAAACTAGAGGAATCACTCCAATTTGAACTCAAATAGCAAGTTTAACTCAAAAGGATGTAATCATTCATTAACTTCAAATGAGGGGAGTGGGGTCCTATATATAGGCAACCCACTCTTTACAATAAGTCCCTGACAAAATAAACAACTACAAATAACCAAGGGGGTTGGGAGTGCTAATGGGCCTAGTCCAACGAATGGGGCCGAATAGCTTACATTAGACATCATGATGATACCAAACATAGGAAAATAAGTGCTAGACTTAGGAAAATGACTCAAATAAAATGGAAATACATCAAAATGACTCAAAGGAAAACTACAAAATGGATAAGGGGCCTTAATAGAGTGAGGCCCAAACTCAACTAGCTCCCGAATGTGAAGAAGTGGACCCGAGCCAAAGGGAGTCGTGGGTGATGCCTCCATCAGATTCGTCCCCCATTATCATCTCGTTTTCCATCTGAACTTCTGTCCAAATATGGGATGGTCCACCAGTGACCGACATAACCCGTGTATTCATACACTCCCCCCCGGGGCTCACCGCATGGCCTGACTACCTTTTTCTTCCTGCATTAATTAGTATTTCTTTCGACCGTGGAGCCCTTATGTCTGGCAATTAATCAAGGGTATTCCCCTCTCCGAGGGGATGTAAATGACGTTGTGACCTTTATGGCATAACGGGTCTCAGTCCCGACACGAACCACACAATCGCCTGACTGAGTCAGATCGAGCGCACTACGGGTTCTTCGGAGCCCAAACAAATCGTCACTTCGTGACTGGCATGCCCATGCACTTAATAAATCGATGAACGGACCCGATAAACAAATAAACCAAGATGTAATAAAAAGTGTGTCCACGTGTGTCGGCAGTTGTCTGGATCGGTCTGTTTAGGTGACTGGGTACGGTCTTCTTTCTGACTGCGACAGTTCCCTAACGACTCAATCTGGAACCTGTCAGTGTCCTTGTCTCTGGTTGCGTGGCGGCTGTTCCTTGACTGTCAGGTCTGCCTAGCGGTTGAGTGACGGTTCGCTTGCCCAGGATGTTGCTGTGTCCACCGCTCCTGTTTCTGCTTGTCTTGGCTGGATCTCGTGGTTTGCCCATGACCCATGGATGTCTGTTGACATCCTATGAGGACTGTGACCATGATGGGATGGCCAGGAGAGCTTGTGCTCGCAGTGGTGCCTGTGTGCGCCTGTTTGTGTGTGTGTCTGTGAGTGTCGTGTCGGGTTCTGGTCGACCAGGGGCTACCCAAGGGTTGACAGGTGACCTTGCATGTCTCGGCAGTTCTGTCCAGCCCAAGACGTTGCTTCTAGATGCCTCGAGGTATCATCCTACCTCGGTCCGTGTGTCCAGGTGTGCTGAGGGTGTTTGGTTTTTCCCTCGAGTCTCCGTGTGTCGTTTCTCTATGGCTTAGGATTAGATCGATCGGCGGCGTGTTCCACTGCTTGTGACGATCTTGCCTCCGAGTCATCCGACTCAGGGATCGTTGCGCTTGTAGGTCTAGTTGACTTGTCCTAAGTCTGTCGGCAGTGGCTGTACTGCCTTTGGTACTTTGAAGTACGGGTGACAGTGCATGATTAAGCTGTCAGCACTTCAGCACTTGTGTTTTGCGTCTCTGCTTTTCGTGAGCCTCACTTGTTGACGGAATCGTCATGAGATTGACAAGCGGCAACGGTCAATCGTCAAGGCGGCAATGGCAACTGTCAAACTATATTTGCTATATTAAGAGTTTTGTGTTAATGGGCCATGTTAGTGGGCCTAGATGTGTGTTTTCCTTTGTAGTAGAAATAAAATATCCACATCATGTGATAGTCTTTATTAAGTGTCTTTTAGTCTTCCCACTAGAGATATAATGAGTCTTAGGTGTTAGGTGTTAGTTAAAGTTTAATGAGTGTCTTTTAATCTTCTTTGTGGAGTCTATAAATATGTTATGTAACCTCTTTTAAGAAGTAATGAAATGAAGTTAAGTTTTTGGAAAAGGTGGGAACCCCACTCTCTCTATCTCCTCCCCCCCCCCTTTTTCTCTCCTACGTTGCCACCTCCCCCTCTCTCTCGTACCTTTCTCTCTAGCCTCATCTTCCCCTGGCCGCTCTCCCTCTCCCCCTTAACCACCCTCCTCTGCTCTCGTCGACCCTCCTCCCCATGTCTTTCCTGCACCGGCCACTCACCCTGCTGGCCTTCTCTCCCTTCTCCCTCCACTTCCCACCTCTCTCCCTCTCTCTAACTCTCTCTCAGCCACCGTCACCACGGTCTCACCCACAGCACTGTCGTATCTCTCTCCTCTTTCCCAAGCTAGTGCGCAGCCCTCCCTTCTCTACCCTTTCTCTCTTTCTCCCTCTGCTACCTATCCCCACACTCTCACTTCTCCTGCCACCTCTGCACTCTCTCCCTCTCTCTCTAGCCTATACCACGGCGGCCCCCTATTTGGAACAGGGGCACCGTCGGTGCCCCCTCCCCCTCCCCTCTCCCTCCTTTGTAGTCTCCAACCCCTCCTCTTCTCATTCCCCCACGTCTCCCCCTTTCTCTCCCTCCCTCTTTCCCAAGCCAGCGCGAGGCCCACACCTTCTCCACCTCTCCTCTCTTCACCCTCTCCTCTCATTAGCCTTCTCTCTCATGCCCTCGCATCAACGGTGACCTCTCTTCACCCCTCCTCCTCTCTGTTCTCATCTCCCCTCCTCCTCCTTTGCTTCTTCCCACAAGCCCACACACCACCGTGGCTATTTCCCCGCTATAACCCCCTGGCCACCGGCCTTCCCTTCCTCTCCTTCCTCTCCCCCTCTCCCTTTGCTTCTCCTTTTCCCCTCCCTTACATCCAGAGTTTGGCCCAGCTACCTGACCCCCCCTTCCTCCGTCCCTCAACCCCCTCTCTCCCTGCAACTGCAGTCTATCCTCTCCCCCCCTCTCCCTCTAACTTCTTCTGCTACGGCCAGCACAACCTCCCACATCTTCAACCCCCCCTTGCCATGCACGTGGTTGTCACGTCCACCCTCCCACCAGCGCAGCCCTCTCTTCTCACTCCCCCACTCCTCTCTTCCTCTGCTCATCTGAAAACCCAACCCCACCGCCATACACATGGCCTCACCGTCGTCCTAAGCCCACTGCCACCACCATGCTCTACACCACCTGCAACTCTACCAGCCGCCTGTCCTATCTCTGCCCCCCTCCATCATGCACCCAGTCATGCCGAAGACCCCTTGCCGCTCCCCATTCCCATCACCACAAGCCTCCACCACCCAGCCATCTTGGGAAGCCGGAGCATGAAGACGGCGCGCACATGCAGTCCCAACAGCACCAAGCAGTCACCTTGCCTCCACGTGCGCGTAGCCCTGCCAATCCAAGCATGCAGAGGCCAGCAGCTCCGCCTCCTTCCCCAGCATGACCACCCTCCGAGCTCGGCGAAATCCACAACACGGTGAGCATACGGACCACATGGCAAGCATGGCACCCCGCCATGCAACCCATGCTTAATGCCCATCTCACCAACGTCGCCAACGGCATCGTCGAGCACGTCAGCGGCCCGAGCATCCCTGCATCCGAGCTTGGCGAGCACCATGGGCGAGCGCCGCAAGCACCTCATCTGAGCACGGCACCCAGCGTCGTCAACCGCTGCGAGCCCCCCCTGCCGATCACCATTCCGAGCGCGGCCACCCTCCGAGCATGGCGACCACGGTGTCCCTCCGGGCACATCGGCGGCCCTGTCCGAGCATGCCGGCAAGTTCTCTAGTTGGCCCGCCCAGCTCCCATGCCCCTCCCCTGCCCGTGAGCAAGGCAGCATTGGCCCAGCCGCTCCGAGCACCCCACGTCCCATTCTCTCTCCCCCCTCTCATTCTCCCCACCCTCTCTCTCTATCTCTACGGGACGCCTTCCTGTAAACAACAACAAAAAAAAAATTGGATGACACGTCCCTCTCTCAACTATCCCCCTCATCCCTTTCTCTCTCCCAACCCCTCTCGTTCCCTCTCTATTCTCTCTCTCTTCAACTCCTCTCCCTTTCTCTCTCTTCCTGTCGGCCACCACAGTGGAGCAGCAAAGCAAAGAAAAAAAAACGTAAAAGATGCACATGCATGGCTCTGTCACTTCTTCTCTCACGTCACCTTCTCAACCTCTCCATTCTCTTTCTCACTCCCTCTCTTCTTATTAAGCATACGTAGCAGGGCCATGAAGAAAAAAAAAATGTAAAGAGCAATTTACCTGAGGTGCATGTGCATGGTTTGTCCATGCTCTCACGTCACTCTCTCATCCCTTCAAATCTCTCTTCCCATCTCTCTCTATTGTCTATCTCGATATGTTCTTTTGAGAAAAAAAAATGAATAAAAGAAGGAAGTGGCAGAGAAGATTTGAAAAACAAAAGGGTGATGAATTTGTTTCAAAAAAAAAGTGACAAAAGGAGAAAAGGTGATGACAAGTATTTCTAGAAAAAAAAAGTGATTAAAAAAAAAGGGAAAAGGACAATCACAAGTTTGGAGATTTTGTTTTATATCAAATCATTTTCGGACTCGGAGGCTCGTCTCACATCACTTGTTGTCGCCCTAGACTTTCGGTGTCGACCCGCCTCGACATAGGTGGAGGGGTGAGTTCCCGTTAAACGGTTCCTAAGCTAGTTTCCATGGGCTCCCGGCTCGGCAGTGTGGCCCTCGACTGTAGCATCCTATGGGGGGAGAATACTAGCTAGAGGCTTGGCTTAGGCAAGAGCCAGTGTGTGCACACGTGGTCAGGGGCTTTGGATGTGACGCCGATGGGCGTTCCCCTGTCTAGTTACTCGTAACTTAGGTCTTAGTATCTGCCTGATGATGGGCACAGTAGATGAGACACTCGTGGCGCAGCATAAGACGTCAGTGGACCGAGCTGGCTATTCTTCTGGTGGTGAGGCACTCCTGTCACGTGGCACGTGACTCTCGGCGTTCTGGGGCGTCGTGACCCTTCTGGGTTAGCTTTTCCAGGGCTGTACTCGAGGTCAGTGTTTAGTCGCCTGCGCGACGTTCAAGTCATGTGTGGGGCAGTGTGCACGATGTTCTAGTCGTGTCATGTTGTCGGTTGTGGGTCTAGGTTTTCCTAGGCTTTCTTGTTGTCTTCGCAGGTCTTTACTCTAGGCCTGGTGTCTTGTCGGTGGATCAACGACTCCTGACTTCGTCAGATCAGAGTCTACCCTCCTGTCGTTGCTTGGAGTAGTTGGGGTGCCGAGGTTAGTTCGACAGCCGGTTGTTTGGTACGGCTTCCTCACCCTCTTCTACAGCTTGTTCCCTACTCTTGCTACCCGTCTATTCCTTTACTGCTTTCTAGAGTAGTTTATAGCTTTGTAGTGTAGTTTTACTGCTGTACTACACCTGCTGTTACTGATGTTGGTTACCTGCTGTTTTAGTGTGTTACTGCGTGTTTTTCAGTGGGGATCCGCATGACCCCTACTGAGCTAGTGACACGAGGCTCACCCCAACTTTTCAGGTGGGGTGACGTTGTTCGTTCTACTTCCGTGTGGTTCCTGGTACGCGTGCTCGTAGCGTGTTGTTGTGGCCAGCTGGTACCTTCGTCAAGCTTCCCCCGACTCTTGGGTACGTCTCCCTTTCCTATCGATTGTACTTGGTAGACTTGTTATCTTCCTTTGGACTTGACTCTGGGTATATACTTGTTAAGTTTAAACTGTTAATTAAAAAGTAATTTTGTTTCTGCTACTTTAGCAAACATGATTAATGAAATATTATTACTTCCTGTTATATCTCTGTGGCTTCAATGTACTACCTGACAATCCTTTTTCCCTTCAGAGCTTTACCGCTCTTGGGAGGCCTCGCGGGTTCCAAGTGGTATCAGGTGTATTCGATAGTCCTATCGGGTATATCTGGTATCCGGGAGTCGGGTCGTCACATCCACCCTTCCTTTTGCATGCACTATAGTTTATTTGCATTATAGTTGCTACACTTGTCATAGGACTAATTTGGGTTGTTTTTCTGTGCTTATACACTTTTTTGCCAGTTTACAAGGTTCCTAGCACGAGGCCCAACTCTTTTGGCCGGCCAGGAGAAGTGGAGATTCAAGTCCCAAGTTGTTGTTCCGTGTTCTCTGGTGACGCTACCTTTGACCGTTTGCGAGGCTCTGGCGGCTTATCGTAAGGCCGTTTCTGGATCGCTCGCGGCCTAAAACTAGACCGTTTGAAAGCGCAGATCTCTGGTTTTCATCTCCCATGGGCGGGTGCTTCATCCTCCTCTTTCCAAAGTATTTACTTTAGCTTTGCAATTTTAATTACCTTGGTGGCGATCACACTCCTTTAGTTTGGGCAGTAGTCTTCTTTATCTTTCTCATATCTCTCTTTCTTGGCTTTAGTTTAGTTGCTCCACACCTATGGTGTGTGTTTAGTTTATCCCTTTGCTCCACGCCCCGACGTGTGTTTTTCTTTTCTTTTGCTTATTTTCTAATGAAGATGACATGCCCATGTGCTTTACACTTCATGTTGATTGCTTGAGTTGATGTTGCATTTGTTCATCATTGTATATCATCTTATCAACTTGTTCACCACCACATCCACACACTTTGAAGGGAACCAATTTAAAACCAACAACCCATTTTTTGGCGATCACGGGGGGACATCTAGTGCCAATCGTGTTGACCTTCTGTTTGACCTGCTGCTGTTGATTTGACCCAGTTGCCCTTGTGTTTTACTCGAATTTTCTGTTTAATTTCCTGCTGTTTTCTGCTGTCTGGTCACTTTAGTGGTCTACTGTTCGGCCGTTTCTAGCTTAAAAGCGGCCTAGAAATAGGCCGTCTTATCTCTCTGGCGGTCTCAGCTTAGACCGTTTCTCCAATTATAGGTATGCATCCCGAGGTTGTTATTATTTCTGTAGTTTTTGCTATGTTTTTACTCCTGGGTGCTATCTGATCTCCTCCTCTGTTGTAGCATATTTTGTGGTATATACATACATCATTGTTTGCATATTTGGTTGTTAGTTTTTAGGCTAGAATTTACATGCACTCCGGTGCACATAGGATCATTCATATTCATACTTTAGTTGCATTTTCCTACCTTATTGTGTGAACCTCTCGTCTCCATATTCCTTGGGACCGACTAGGTGATCACATCCGGGACCTCCATAAGTCCCTGCGAGCCATGGATTCCCACACGGACGCCGGGCCGGTTGTACCTTTACCACACCGTGTCTAGGTTGCATAAGTGAGGGAGAGTTTACACTTAGAGTTAACCAAGTCCCAAACACCCTTCCTATTAGGAACCTTGTTGGAGAGAATATCTAAATTTAAATCATTAAGGTTCTAAAGGAAGAAACAATAAAAATTAGTGCATCATTATAACTTGGTTAATTTTGAGTGCCCCTCATCCCTTTCTTTGTCTTCATAAAGTTGGAGTCTTTGTTTTAGTCTCTCATTGTGTGCTTGTTTGTGTTGTTTGCATTTTGTCAAGGTCTTCCGTTGCATGTGGAGTTACTTCCGATCTTTAGAATCTTCTTCTAGGAGCAATTCCTTATTCACTTCCTATTCCAATCCTCTCCTTGAATCAGCCATGTCCTCTTTCGATCTTCCCCATTCCCAGGAGGAGTCTCTTTCCCAGGGCCTTCTAGGAGACCCATCTGGAGAGGGGTCCGTCCCTCCTCCGTCCTCCGTCCCCTTGGAGGGCGCACAACCCTCCCTTTCTTCTCCCAATTCCGCCAATCACGTTCTTCAAATGATGGCCCAGTTGGATCCAGCCCAACTTCATGTTAGGGTGCTAGGCCCGGATACAGAGGGGGGTGAATGTATCCTTCTAAAAAATATAGCCCAAATTAAGACACTAAACGCTCAGATATGCGGAATAAAAACTAATGAGCTTTCCAAGAGGAGATGATGATCAAACAATTGATCAAACAGTTGTACTGCAACAATGCAGCCACCTGATCACACCAGACTCGCAAGCAGAGCTAATCAACCCAAGCACACTTAGCAGAAAACAATGCTCAGAGATTACTCCCAATTAATGCAACTAGCCAAGCATGCACAACCTGTGAATGGGAGGTAGAAGATATGGAGCTAACGCAAGGCAAACCATTGCACAAATAATTTTAAGGTGGTTCGGTCCTCCAGACCTACATCCACCCCTCACTCCCAACCGGAGTGAGGCTTCACTAGCCAATGCTAGAACCAAGCAGACTCAGTCTGCGAACAGTTGCTGCCACACAGCTTGACCAGGGGAACAGCCTCCCCTCTTCCTCCCAACCGGAGGGACCACCTAGTCTTGCAAACCACAAGACCAGAACCGGAGGACCAATCCTCCCTTCCTCCAAACCGGAGGGAACCTACCAATGACACCCAGTCAAAGGCAACCTAGAGGTCTCGGACCTCCCTTCCTCCCAACCGGAGGGAACCAACCACAAGTAGCACTCAGCTACTTGCAAACCGAAGACACATGATCTCCCTTCTCCTGAGTCCACAGGAGGAACCCGACCTCAGAACAGAGGATCGGAAGTACAAAGATGAAAAGATAAAAATGAAAATAAGAAAGGATGAAAAATCACAGCGCCAAAAGCTGGAAACGAAATACAAGTAATGTAGCTCTCAAGGGAGCAGGTCTGGCTTGGATTTGATCCAAACGCCAGAGGACAAATCTTCAAGCTTTTCCCATTTCTTCTCTACGAACTCCTTCTCTCTCTCTCTCTTTCTCTTCTGCTTCTTCACTCTTTTTCTTTTCTTCTTTCGCAGGCTCTCTCTGTCTCTTCTCTTCTCTTCTCTTCTCTTCAACTCTTCTTTTCTACTTCTTCACTCTTTTTCTTCTTCTTTTCTTTTTCTGGATCGAAGGGCTTTCTGCTCTCCAGGCTTCTTCTTCGATCAGTCTTCTACAGAGGATGAAGACTCGTATATATAGCACCAGCAGGCACACTGGGCGCGTGTGGCTTCCACATTTCCTGCGCTAGAAATTTGGACCACGTGGCAGCATCCTGCCCCTTTTTCCCATCGGATCACGTGCCCCCTCATCAGTACGCTCAACAACTGGAGTGAGGTGGCGTTAATGCACTTGCTTCACGGAGTTGACGCAGCCTTCAAAGACATTCTACCAGCAAAACTCAAGTCTGCTGCGTTGACGCTTCCAACCCATGGCGTTGACGCATTGATGCGTTCCAGTGAGCAACCAGCCTCGCCCTATTGACAGTTGCATCGATGCTGCTCCACTGCTACGTTGACGCATCGATGATCCAGTGATCAGTTCTTCAGTAGTTAGACGTGTTGTGTCGACGCTCTCATCATGCTGCGTTGACGCATTGGTGTGTTCTAGCAGCTGAGATTGGATGGCTTCAGCCTTCTTGCATCAAGGAGTGCGTTGACGCATTGTGCAGCTGCGTCCACCCTCTGGTCACCTTATCGATCCATCAACCTACTGCGTCGACGCCACTTGATGGATGCGTTGACGCACCAGAGTAATCCAGTAAGCTCCTTTCTTGATTGTTTGAACTACTGCGTCCACGCCACTTGATCAAGGTGTTGACGCTTCAGTGTGTTCCAGCAAGCAAACAGCCTAGCCTTTTTAACTGCTGCGTCGACGCTACTCCACTGCTGCGTTGACGCATTGGAATATTTCTGACAAGGCCTCTGCTTCTTGAGTGGCTGAGTTGACGCAGCCTTTACGTAGAGTTGACGCTGTGAAGAGTATCTGTGGATGCATCTTCACTGGTGCGTGGATGCCTTAAGCTCCCAGCGTCGACCCTGTTCCAGACTTGCCCAATGTATTGACTTCAACAAGGAGGCAGTGGCTGAAATGCAAACGGTTGCTTAGTTGACGCTGCAGCCCAATGAGTTGACGCTGCAACGTATACACTTTACGTTCAACTGATGATGTGTAGACTTGAAGTTAGACAAACCAGCCAATAAGTGTTCTGATGGGTCGACGCATCAGCAAGAGTGGGTCGACCCACTACTGTTCATACTAACTAAGCAGAGTGTAGCAATGAATGCTTTATGCATCAGTTAACATGACTGAACATCAAAAAATGTTAACTAAACTGAGCAGCAAGATGACTGAACATTTGATAGACTGAGTTATGAACAGAAAATAACTGAATAATAGCATTATGACTCACACATCAGGATGACTCACAGTGATAACTGAATAACAAAAACTAATCATCAAAATCACCATTAAAACCATCATCAAAACCACAGGGACACAACACTTCAGGCTGTCTATCAGGCCTTGCAGCGGTCCAATGCCCCACCTCCCACGATTATACAAGGTCTGTCCAATGCCTCCATTGCTCAACCAAGAGTTGATGGGCCCGCTGTTCAGCCCGTTCCAATTGATCTTACTCCGATCTAGCCAAGGACCATTCAATTCTCTAGTCTGGAAACGGGCCAGTCCTCTGGTTCGGCCCAGCAAGCTTTTGACAAAGGGAAGACCATCCTCCCGCCTCCTATCCAGGCAAATTCTTATGGGTCCATTCCATCAGTGCCACAAGTGCTTGTCGGCCCATCCGATTTCATGCGCCCGCAGCAAGGGGCGGCCCAAGTCCATGCCAATATGGGTCATTTTTTGGCCCAATATCCCTCTTATCGGCCTCCCTTTTCACCTGTCTACCCTTTAGCTCCCCGTCTTGAGTCTACTCCTTTCACTACCTCTGCTCCGTCCAGGGAGCATGAACTACTTGATAAATGGGCCTCCATGCAACAACAACTTGACTTCCTTCAGAAGCTGGTTGGCCCACAATCACTAGCAGATATTCCAGTTCCTAGTTTCCAGAACATCTGGTTCCCACCGCAATCTGAGCTCCCCACTTACCATAAATATGATGGGAACAACAATCCCTTCATCCATGTGAGGGACTTTTTGTACGAGTCGGCTCAATTTCAATACGATGATCGCCTTATGACGTATTTGTTCCGCCGCTCGTTGGATGGGGTTGCTTTAGAATGGTTCTACTCTCTACCGTTGGAAGATGCCGAGAGTTTCAAAGTAGTGAAAGATAAGTTTATTCTGAGATTCCAAGATCGGGTCGGCCCGGAATATTCTTTTACAGATTTGGTGGTCGAGAAAATGAAGCCAGATGCGGAATTTGCTACGTATGCCGACAGGTGGAGGCAGATGGCCGCCCGAGTGCCAGGCCACATTCCGGAGGAAGATAAAGTCAAGCTGCTAATTTCAAATGCTAGTCCTACATTCGGAAATATTCTTGCCATGAATGATATAGCCAATATGCACCAACTATATAGCCAGGCGCGCTTTATTCAAACTCAATTCAAAGACACCCCAATCCACTCACTCTTCGAAGCCCAAAAGCCCAAATATCACGAAAAGCCTCAGGGGCCTGTCACCGAGGGAGTCCAAACCAATGAGCAGGTGCAACCCGTGGCATTCCCCTTCCAATCCGCGCCATTTTGCTTCACACAAAACCCCCGTAATCCCCAATTCTCCATGCCACAAAACACCCAACCCGCTTTCTCCACTCCACAAAACCCTCACCCTACCTTCGCCGCTCCACAAAGCACGTCCCTCACTCTACAACAACCTCCACAACCTCCGCAATACCACAATGTCCCTCCACCCAACGGTTACACCAACAACAATAAGCGCCCGGGTCCGAAGAGAGCCCAATATCCTCCCTTGCCCGAATCCCTCACGGACATATTCTCGGCTCTCATGTCCATTAATGCCATTCAACTTCCTCCAGAACGGCCCATGATAGAGGCATCATCCACAACTCCCTTTGGCTAGGGTCGTCTTCACACTCCGGCATCGTTTGAGTTCGGGCCTCTCTCTATAAAGGCCCAATTATCCTGTTTGTGCTTTCTATTTGAGTCATTTGATGTAATTTTCATTTTATTTGAGTCATGTCCCTAGGTCTTGTGTTTATTTTCCTAAGTTTGTGTGTCATTATGTTGCTATTGGGCCCAATTCATTGAGCTTGGCCCAAGAGCATCCCTTACCCCCTCGGTTATTTGTCATTGAGTCTTTTGTCAGAGTCTTATTGTAAAATGTGGGTTGCCTATATATAGGGCCCCATTTCCTTCATTTTTGACTAATGAATGAATGAATCAATGCAAATTTCCCAGTTAAGAGTTCAATTTAGTTCTATTGGAGTGAATACATTAGTGGGTGAGAGGCCCTAGGGGAGAGATTCCCCACACCCACCCAACCTTCTCTCTCTACCACTTTCTCTCTCCTAGGTTCGCCCCCCACTCTCTCTCCTCCCCTCCCAACCACCTCCAACCCCCACCTACCCCATTAAAGTCCCTCCACTTCCCATAGCCACCATTACTCCACCCCCCTAGTTCCAAGGAAGAATCTTCCCCATTCCAACACTATCTTCCCCATTCCAACACACCCACTCCTCTTCCCCACACAATCTCCCAACTTCCTAGGCCATTTTGAATTTGAAATCCCTTCCCTCCATGTTTTGGCCGCCCCTCTCTCCTCCCCATATGGCTAGTTCGCCCCTTGCCCTCCACTCCTCTTCACCCATTTGCATCACCACCTCCATTCTCCCCTGCTGAAACCTGCGCCCTCCCCCCCCCCTTCCATCATCTTCCTAACACCATTAGCCCTTCCATACCTCCCACACCTTCCCTCCACCAATCCCCATTCCCCCCCTCCACCACATACTTCCTTCTTCTTCTTCTTTCTAGGTCAAGTGAAGGCTTTGTTAAAGTTGCTGCTAGCAGTCCAGAAGATGCAGATGAACCAGTAGCTTGCAGAAGCCACCACCACCACCTCCCAGCGAATCTGAAGGCACAAGAGGCATCCGCAGAAGCGTCTACCTGTCTTCTTCGCAACGGAAGTGGTTTCGTCCCCATCCGAGCTCCGAGCTGCCCGGGAGCTCCGTTCTTCCACAACGGCGCAGAGCTGCCCCTGCTGTGTACCAGAACCGGAGTAGAAGCTTCACCACGACAAACCTTTGAAGAATCGGGCCAAGAGCTCTTCTTCAAAGTTCTTCATCGCCATGTCTACTTCCATAATCAAGAAGCGGAACTTCAATCGGCATTCTTGAACCAGAGTTATCATTTTTCTCCCTCAGCTACGTGGATCAGCTACCCACAGTCTGCACCAACCTGTCAGCATTGTTCAGAGCCCCCTGATCTTCTCCGGCATTGTTTGGCTTCCCCGTCAGTTTTTCTGCAAAGAAGACTCATCCACGGTTCCAACGACTCTGACGGCGCTTGATTCCGAGTTCGGGAGCTGTCGGGGCACCCTCTGCAACCTGCTGTTAGAAATCAGGAGCTGCCAGTCCGAGAGTCTGCTTCCCTGTTCGGGACTCCATCCAGATCAGCATCGGCGCCAGAAGAAGTCAACAAAAATTGGACGACTTCCCTGGCCTCCTACAAAGCTTTTCCAGGTGGTTTCGTCTCCAACCAAAATCAGTAGCATTCGCAGCAGTCAGATCTCCACTCAGCTGTCAGCACTCGCAGAACGTGAGCAGAATCGGCAACCTCCATCTTCGGTGTTCCTTTCTCAATTTCCCCTCCCCGCTTGGCCGGCTGAAGGCCCCTCCCTGTGTGGAGGTAGTATTAGTTGTAATATACCTTAACCCCCACCCCAAGATCCCCCTCCTGCGAGAGGTGTAGTATTGTAATCTTTTGGGCAGGTCAAGCTACCCCGGCGCGGCGTGTGGGGATCCACCCGCCTCCCCGCTCGCCCTCGTCTTCGAACGGGATCGGTTTCTTCAAACCGGTCGAGTAAGTGCTCTAAAACCTTGCTTATTGTGCTTGTCTTTCAATATTAGTTCTTAGTTCCGCTGGCCGTGAGAGTGAGAGTTCGATCCTCAAGCCCCGTAACCTTGAGTGATCACCGTGGGGAAAAGTGAAACCGGTGCCTTTGGCACTTTGTCGGCCCCATTGAATTGGGCTTCCACATCCATTGGGAATCAAGTCTTGGCCTTGCTGGCCCTCTACCAGCAAGGGCCCAACCCCCACATCCTCCACTTGGCATCGCCAAGTCACCCCGGGCTTGGGTGAGCGACGGGAGAGCGGTGGCCCAAAATTGGCCCTTTTGATTGTGAATGTGCTTGCTTGCCTAAGTCTTAGGTTGTGTCACATCAATTGGTATCAGAGCAAGTCATTGACTTGTCTCTATCAAGTCTAAGTCCTAGGACCTTTGCATTGTGTGTCCAACATCATTTGCCCCTTGTCTTGCATGTCCACCCGTAGTGGTGCTAGTTATCGACCCGATCCGTCATCTTCAAATCCACCCATGGATCCCAATCCTCAACTCAATCAAGATGCTCCTAGGGAGGAACCTCAAGGCCAAATGAATAGGGTAGATGCTGCCCTTGCAAACATTCTTGCCCAACTTGAGTCCCTTACCACTCGAATTGCTCGGCTAGAAGAGCATGAGTTCCACCCAAGGAACAATGAGCCTAGAGTCCACCCTCCACATATTGAGCCTCATAGGGAAGACCCTCATCCAAGGAATAATGAACCAAGAGTCCATCCACCACATGGTGAGTTGCATAGGAATGAGTTCCACCCAAGGAACAATGACCCAAGAGTCCACCCTCCACATGTTGAGCCTCATAGGGACGAGTTCCATCCAAGGAACCATGGACCAAGAGCCCATCATCCACATGCTGAAATTTATAGGGAGGACTTGGATCTTGACCCTTACCATGACCATGAGAGACCCCGCCACCATCCAATTCATGAAAGGCGTCCACGGGACGACCCGGATGACCCTCTCTTAAGGATGATTAAAGTAGAGGCCCCAAACTTTGATGGTTCCCATGAACCAAGTGTCTACTTAGAATGGGAAACCGCCATGGACCAATACTTTGAATGGTACCCTATGTCCGACCAAAGGAGGGTAAGGTTGGCCAAAATGTATCTCATCAAATTAGCCAAAACTTATTGGTTAAACCAAGAGGGTCTAAGAAGGATTAGGCGGGAAGAGCCTATTGATACTTGGGAGGGTATGAAGAACCAACTTAGGAGCAAATACCTTCCCCAATCCTACCATCAAATGCTCTTAGATGAATGGCAAAGCCTCACCCAAGAGGGGAAGACCGTAGTTGAATACATTGAGAAGTTTGACTCCTATCTTTTGAAGTGTGGAGTTCATGAGGACCCGGCCGTTACCTTGTCCCGCTTTAGGAATGGGCTTCAAAGTCACATCAAGAGAGAGCTTTTCATGAGAGATGTTGACAACCTTGAGCTAGCTTATCAAATAGCTAGGGATGTAGAAAGATTCTCTAGGATCCCTCGATTTGCTACTCCCCGACCGGCCGATCCCAAAAACATGGGACCACGACCCATTCCGGCCACCCCCATGAAAGCCCCTAATCCAAGTGGGAGTACCCCATTAAGGCCTTACAACCCTCCTCCCACCATCACTCCAAACAAGCCCACCCCTAGTCACCCTCTCCCCCGGAGGGAGGACAATCCCAAAGGCCCAAATGTAGGAACCACTCCGGGTAGCGGGCGTCAACAATGCTATAGGTGTCAAGGGTTTGGCCACTTTGCGGGGCAATGTCCATCCAAGGGATTATCTAGCTTGCTTATTGAGGAAGAAGCTCCACCCCAAAAGGAACTTGAAGATGTCGTTGAGGACCATGAAGCCTCACTAGATTGGGAAGAGGAGTATGAAGCCCAATACCTAGAGACGGGTCTAGATCACACCACTCCATCTACCAACTCTCATCTAGGAGTGATTAGATGCACCCTCACCAAACCCCAAGAAGAGGATTGGCGTCGAACTTCAATCTTTCACACCTTTGTCAAGATAGGGAGCCATGTAAGGAAAGTGATCTTGGATAGTGGGAGTTGTGTCAATGCCGTATCACCCGATACCATCAAGCTTCTTGGGCTAGCTATCACCCCTCACCCAAATCCTTACCGGGTCTCATGGATCAACAACAACTCCATCCCGGTCAATACCCAATGTCTTGTGCCCCTCACCTTCTCTTCATACCATGGTCAAATATGGTGTGACGTCATACCCATGGAAGTAGGAAGCATCCTACTAGGAAGACCTTGGCTTTATGATGTAGATGCCACCATCTTGGGTAGGAGCAACATATGCACCTTTGAACATGAGGGTAAGACTATCCGTCTTAACCCCTCCCCACCTCATCCCATGACCAAGAGGGACACTCTCCCTCAAGGACAACACCCCACCACCATACAAGCCTCGGGGAACTCCACCCCTCTAACCCCATCCCTCACCCAGACTCCCAAACAAAGTGGGACCTCGGGGTTGGCCAAGGGTCTTCATCTCATCACTAGGAAAGAACTTGAAGAGGAGATAGTTCAAGGAGTACCACTACGTGCGGTGATCATTTGCCTAGGAGAACCCACTTCCACCAATCCCCATCCCATAGAAATTCAACAACTCCTAGAAGAATTCCATGATGTGTTCCCAACGGAGCTCCCGGACCAACTCCCTCCCATGCGGGATGTGCAACATGCAATTGATCTAGTCCCGGGGGCCACTCTCCCAAACCTTTCTCATTATCGCCTCAATCCCACAGAACATGCCGAACTACGGAGGCAAATAGAGGAACTCATTAGGAAGGGCTTCATTCGCATTAGCAAAAGTCCATGTGCCGTCCCGGCCCTTCTAACTCCCAAGAAGGATGGGTCATGGAGAATGTGTGTGGATAGTCGGGCCATTAATAAAATCACCGTCAAGTATAGGTTCCCCATTCCTAGGCTTGATGACATGCTTGATATGTTATCCGAAGCCACCATTTTTTCCAAAATTGACCTTAAGAGTGGCTATCACCAAGTTAGGATAAGGCCCGGGGATGAGTGGAAAACGGCTTTCAAAACCAAAGATGGTCTCCTTGAATAGTTAGTCATGCCTTTTGGGCTTTCAAATGCCCCAAGTACTTTCATGCATCTTATGACGGAGGTCCTTAGGCCTTTCATTGGGATCTTTCTAGTGGTCTACTTTGATGATATTCTCATCTATAGTCAATCCCAAGCGGCCCACCTTGACCACCTTAGGCAAGTTTGTACCGTCCTCCGACAAGAGAGCCTATTTGCCAACTTAGGAAAGTGCCACTTCATGACCACATCCATCACCTTCCTAGGATTTGTGGTGTCCACCAAAGGTGTCTCCATGGACCCCGACAAGGTCCAAGCTATTCTTGATTGGCCGGAACCCCACACCCTTCATGAGGTCCGAAGTTTCTATGGATTGGCAACATTCTATAGGAGGTTTATCCGTGGATTTAGCACTATCACTGGCCCAATCACCGATTGTCTCAAGAAGGGGACTTTTGTATGGACCAAATCAACCTCTAAAGCCTTCCAAGAGCTTAAGGATAAGTTGACCCAAGCCCCGGTCCTATGCCTTCCTGATTTCTCTAAAGTCTTTGAAGTCACATGTGATGCATCCGGGATAGGGATAGGAGGGATTCTTAGTCAAGAGGGACACCCGGTAGCCTTCTTTAGTGAGAAGCTATGTGATGCTAGGATAAGATACTCCACTTATGACAAGGAGTTCTATGCCGTGGTGTAGTCCCTCCGACATTGGAGGCACTACTTGTTGCCCAAAGAATTTGTCATCTTTTCCGACCATGAGGCCCTCAAATACCTCAACTCCCAACAAAAGCTAAATGCCCGACATGCCCGATGGGTTGAGTTCATCCAATCCTACACTTTTGTCATCAAACACAAAGTTGGGAGTGAGAATCGAGCGGCGGATGCCCTTAGTAGGAAAGTTTCCTTGTTATCCACTATCCAAGTGGAAGTGAGCTGATTTGATAGGATCAAGGATGAGTACCCTAGCTTCCCCGACTTTGGACACACCTATACCACCTTGACCACCCATTCTAGCAAGGAACATGAGGGATTTATCTTAGAGGATGGGTTCCTCTTCAAGGGACCCAAGCTTTGCATCCCACGGACCTCACTCCGTGACTTCTTGATTTGGGAATTACATGCAGGACGGCTAGCTGGTCATTTTGGAGTCCACAAAATCATTGCTCTAGTTGAGGGACAGTTTTATTGGCCAAGTCTCAAGAGAGATGTGGGCAAGATTGTGGGCCAATGCCGAACATGTGCTTCGGCCAAACAAGTGAAACAAAACACCGGCCTATACACCCCTCTCCCCATTCCCGACTGTCCTTGGCAAGACTTGAGCATGGACTTTGTGCTAGGATTACCCAAGACTCGAAGAAAGCATGACTCCATCTATGTGGTAGTGGATAGGTTTTCCAAGATGGCCCACTTCATCCCATGCTCCAAGACCTCCGATGCCTCCCATGTGGCCCGATTGTTCTTTGATGAGGTTGTCCAACTCCACGGGCTACCTAAGACCATAGTCTCCGATAGGGATGTCAAATTCACTAGCTACTTTTAAAAAACTCTTTGGCACATGATGGGTACCCTCCTCAAATTCTCCACTGCCTACCACCCCCAAACGGATGGCCAAACAGAAGTTGTCAATCGGAGTCTAGGGAACCTCCTTAGGTGTCTTGTTGAGGATCGCCCCGGAAATTGGGATCTCATCTTACCACAGTCCGAATTCGCATATAACAACTCCATCAATAAGTCCATAGGGATGAGTCCATTTGAAGCCGTGCATGGGTACAAGCCAAGAAAGCCTTCCGATCTCATTCCCCTTCCCCAGCATGCTAGAGCGTCCATTTCAGCCGAGTCTTTTGCACAACATATTAGAGAATTGCATGAAGAAATTCGCAAGCACATCAGTAAAAAGAATGAGGCTTATAAGAGGCTGGCCGACTCTCATCGGCGTCACCAAGAATTTCATGTGGGTGACTTTGTGATGGTAAGGACGGAGAGGCTTTCCCCGGGAGCCATCTCTAAACTGAGGCCACGTGGGGCTGGTCCCTTCCAGGTCTTGAGGCGCATTGGTACAAATGCCTACGAGTTAGATCTCCCTGAGGAATATGGAATAAGTCTCACATTCAATGTCGCCGACCTAGTACCATATAAGGGACCCACGGTGGTACCTAGTAAGGAGATTGAGCATACTTCTTCCCTTAAGAGAGCACCCACCCGTGAGGAGAGACCACTAGCCAAGAGAGCCCAGCGTGAACACATTGAACAAATATTGGATGAACAAGTCACTACCACTTGGAGCAAGGTCTATGAGCGCTATCTCGTCAGGTGGAAGGATCGGCCTCCTTCGGAGGATTCTTGGGTGAGTCGGGAGGATCTCCAGCAGATGGATCCGGACCTCCTCGAGCAGTACCACAGCCGGATGGACCCCTACTCGACGGAGTCGAGCTCTTCACAGCCCAGGGGATTTGATGGAGGCATCATCCACAACTCCCTTTGGCTAGGGTCATCTTCACACTCCGGCATCATTTGAGTTCGGGCCTCTCTCTATAAAGGCCCAATTATCCTGTTTGTGCTTTCTATTTGAGTCATTTGATGTAATTTTTATTTTATTTGAGTCATGTCCCTAGGTCTTGTGTTTATTTTGCTAAGTTCGTGTGTCATTATGTTGCTATTGGGCGCAATTCATTGGGCTTGGCCCAAGAGCACCCCCTACCGCCTCGGTTATTTGTCATTGAGTCTTTTGTCAGGGTCTTATTGTAAAATGTGGGTTGCCTATATATAGGGCCCCATTTCCTTCATTTTTGACTAATGAATGAATGAATCAATGCAAATTCCCCAGTTAAGAGTTCAATTTAGTTCAATTGGAGTGAATCCATTAGTGGGTGAGAGGCCCTAGGAGAGAGATTCCCCACACCCACCCAACTTTCTCTCTCTACCTCTTTCTCTCTCCTAGGTTCGCCCCCCTCTCTCTCTCCTCCCCTCCCAACCACCTCCAACCCCCACCTACCCCATTAAAGTCCCTCCACTTCCCATAGCCACCATTACTCCACCCCCCCTAGTTCCAAGGAAGAATCTTCCCCATTCCAACACTATCTTCCACATTCAAACACTATCTTCCCCATTCCAACACACCCACTCCTCTTCCCCACACAATCTCCCAACTTCCTAGGCCATTTTGAATTTGAAATCCCTTCCCTCCATGTTTTGGCCGCCCCTCTCTCCTCCCCATATGGCTAGTTCGCCCCTTGCCCTTCACTCCTCTTCACCCATTTGCATCACCACCTCCATTCTCCCCTGCTGAAACCTGCGCCCTCTCCCCCCTTCCATCATCTTCCTAACACCATTATCCCTTCCATACCTCCCACACCTTCCCTCCACCAATCCCCATTCCCCCCCTCCACCACATACTTCCTTCTTCTTCTTCTTTCTAGGTCAAGTGAAGGCTTTGTTAAAGTTGCTGCTAGCAGTCCAGAAGATGCAGATGAACTAGTAGGTTGCAGAAGCCACCACCACCACCTCCCAGCGAATCTGAAGGCACAAGAGGCATCAGCAGAAGCGTCTACCTGTCTTCTTCGCAACGGAAGTCATTTCGTCCCCATCCGAGCTCCGAGCTGCCCGACAGCTCCGTTCTTCCACAACGGCGCAGAGCTGCCCCTGCTGTGTACTAGAACCGGAGTAGAAGCTTCACCACGACAAACCTTGGAAGAATCAGGCCAAGAGCTCTTCTGCAAAGTTATTCATCGCCCTGTCTACTTCCAGAATCAAGAAGTGGAACTTCAATCGGTGTTCTTGAACCAGAGTTATCATTTTTCTCCCTCAGCTACGCGGATCAGCTACCCACAGTCTGCACCAAACTGTCAGCATTGTTCAGAGCCCCTTGATCTTCTCCGGCATTTTTTGGCTTCCCCGTCAGTTTTTCTGCAAAGAAGACTCATCCACGGTTCTAACGACTCTGACGGCGCTTGATTCTGAGTTCGAGAGCTGTCGGGGCACCCTCTGCAACCTGCTGTTTGGAATCAAGAGCTGACAGTCCGAGAGTCTGCTTCCCTGTTCGGGCCTCCATCCAGATCAGCATCGGCGCCAGAAGAAGTCAACAAAAATTGGACGACTTCCCTGGCCTCCTACGAAGCTTTTCCATGTGGTTTCATCCCCAAAAAAAATTGGTAGCAGTCGCAGCAGTCATATCTCCACTCAGCTGTCAGCACTCGCAGAACGTGAGCAGAATCGGCAACCTCCATCTTCGGTGTTCCTTTCTCAATTTCCCCTCCCCGCTTGGCTGGCTGAAGGCCCCTCCCTGTGTGGAGGTAGTATTAGTTGTAATATACCTTAACCCCCACACCAAGATCCCCTCCTGCGAGAGGTGTAGTATTGTAATCTTTTGGGCAGGTCAAGCTACCCCGGCGCGGCGTGTGGTGATCCACCCGCCTCCCCGCTCGCCCTCGTCTTCGAACGGGATCGGTTTCTTCAAACCGGTCGAGTTAGTGCTCTAAAACCTTACTTATTGTGCTTGTCTTTCAATATTAGTTCTTAGTTCCGCTGGCCGTGAGAGTGAGAGTTCGATCCTCAAGCCCCGTAACCTTGAGTGATCACCGTGGGGAAAAGTGAAACCGGTGCCTTTGGCACTTTGTCGGCCCCATTGAATTGGGCTTCCACATCCATTGGGAATCAAGTCTTGGCCTTGCTGGCCCTCTACCAGCAAGGGCCCAACCCCCACATCCTCCACTTGGCATCGCCAAGTCACCCCGGGCTTGGGTGAGCGACAGGAGAGCGGTGGCCCAAAATTTGCCCTTTTGATTGTGAATGTGCTTGCTTGCCTAAGTCTTAGGTTGTGTCACATCAGCCCAACTGGAACCCGGTCGTTGATCAGTCAAAATATTGCATGTTCCACAAGCAGCCTGGACATACTATTGAGGGTTGTTTCCAATTCAGAGATTTAGTCTATGTCCTTCATGAAGGGCAGCATATAGATTGGGCCGATATGCATAAGGCCATTATGGAGATTAAAGAGAAGAGAAGGCAGCCGTAGAGGCAGCAAGTGCATCAGTAACAAGCACTGCCGCCACAGTAGCAGCCGCCACAGCAATAGAAATAGCCCGCTCAAGACTTGGCGATCCATCAGAACCCCATGCCGAACCATCCTCCCGCTCCACAGCCACAGGCACCGGCCCAAGTCAACCTCGTCCAACCCCCGGCTCCCGATGCCGGATGGTTTTATGATGATGATGCATCAGTACAATGGCTCATGGCCTTTCACCACAACCACCGTACCCCTGCTCCGTCCTTCATCCTCCCGCTTAACCAACCAACCCCACTATCCTCCGCATCCACCAAACCTCTCATCTTACCGTCCGCATTCCCCATAAACCCGTCTACCCCCACTCCACCACCGTCTACCCTCGCTACCACCACACCACTAGCCAACCATTCATCCATCATCCTCCTTCCAACTACCTCTACCCCGTCACCAATGCCCGCACCAATCATTATTCCGCCTTCATCAAACCCCCCGACCATCATCTCCACTACCCACACTACGCCTTCCCCCGCGCCACTCATTCACCCCACTGGGTCAGTGAAGCCGCTTATTTTAAGCCCATCCCAGGCCATGCCAGCCATTAACCTTGCCCTCCGGAGTGGGCATTTGTTCCACAGGAACTATCCTTCCACTGGTGCACCCGCACCTAATCCCTAGTCCTCTCAGCCGGCTGTTGATCAGGAGGAGGCAGATCCACTGTCAGAAACACAATATGATATGTTACATCATCTAGACAGAGTGCCCGCTAAGATCTCCGTGCTGTAGTTGATAAAAAGATCTACCCTTTATCAAGATGCACTCAGAAACTTTTTACAGAAGGTAATCGTTAATGAAGATATGGCAGTGTATAGTCTACCAACAGCGTTGGCTACAATCTCAAAGGGGCCGGCAATCTCTTTTTCCAAAACAGAACTGGCGCCCCCGGAAGACCGACAAATGCCGCTATGCATTTCCATAACTCTAAACAAAGTCAGCATAGATGCGGCGCTTGTAGATACAGGGGCATCCATCAATGTCTGCCCTCTAAGTACATTAAGGGCCTGCAATTTATCAGAAGATCTATTAACGCCGACCCCGATAACCATAGCAGCATATGACAATTCTCGAAGGGCATGTCATGGGGTGGTCACTATTCAGGCTCAGCTTGGGCCTCTCACTATGCCAGTTGAATTTTATGTGTTGGACATCGACCCTATGTTCAAGGCTATCTTGGGTCATCCGTGGATCAATAACCTCAACGCCGGACCATCCACTACCCACCAATGTCTCAAATTCCCTTTTCAAGGGAGGGTGGTTAAGCTGAAAAGCATGTCCATGGTCCAGTATGTGAAAGCCATGACAGAGAAGATTCTTCCCACATTATGGCCCAGCACACGGACAGTTATTTTGGTGCTAGATCTGGATTTCCCATGGGCTTACGCACCACGCAAGCCCGTCTCTGCAGTAGTGAATATCAAAGCGAAGCCCCAGATTCGAGATTCCAAAGGCTGGGACAATATATTAAAGTTGGGTTATCTGCCGGGGAGAGGCCTCGGCACACAACTACAAGGGCTAACCAAGCTGGTCCCTAAAGGAAGAAAAATGAATAGGAGGGGCCTCGGCTATCGAGAGTCTGCCTTCTCAATTCTGGGCGATTCCAGGCCCCTAATATAGGACTACCACCAGCACTTTGTTAACGGCCCCCTTCAGCCGGGCACATTGAAAGCATCTCCAGATCAGTCCAAATAGGAAGATGAAGTCCACATATTCGACAGTCTGACATTGCTTCCAAAGGGGCCAGTTGATGACATGGTCGATTATAGCCAGGCTTTTGAAAGGCTATTTTATGAAGAAGAAAGTCAAGAGGTATGGCTTGTGCAGTTTGAGCCAAAGAAACCAGCTTACCGTCCACGGGAAAGGGCGAGCTCACCCATCATCTTTACTTGGTCTCCCTCCCGTCTTGCGTCACTCTTCCAATAGCTGGAATCTATACCCCGTTCACCTCCTATCATGGTCAATCCATTTTTCACAGAGATGCCACTCGAGATATTATTTGTGCCATGTGTATGTGGGCAATGCCCACCCATTGATCTCTCCACCATGTGGTCCTCCTCATCCGATCTCTACAATATGTGGTTCTCTTCATCTGACCCATTCTTTGATGTTCTTTTCCCGTCTCACTTTCCCCTTCAACTCCCTCCTCCTCCACCTTCCTCTCCCTCTTGCTACATGGCCTCCACTGACTCTCTCCAAAAAAAATGTCAAATTTGAAACAAAGATTTCAGTGGAAGATTACGATATCTTTTCTCCATCCTCCTCCCAGGGGCATGAGGTCCCGGTTGCCTCCTTCCCATTAGAGTTTCTTTCTCCTAGGTTAGACGTTGGGTCCGTCCAGTCTAGGGAAATAGAGTCTATTAGGTCTAGAGAAGTAGGGCCTTGTTCTAGGTCGTCCAACCCTTCCTCACTTGAGCCACGCCCGCTTGCGCGTCATTCCAAATCTGTTCCAGATAGGTTCTTGTAGGATCTAGCTCAGCGATGTCATGCTCTTCTGAAATGCCCGAAGTTTATCGCTACGGCGATTGTGATAGAAGAAGATGAGGAGCAAGAAGGGGTGAGGAGCGACGACGGACTAGGTGTTTATGAAATCAGGGGTGAAAAAGACCCGGTCGATGATGAGGACAGCAACGTAGATGACACCACTGATCTGTATGCACAAGGATTAAAGAAATTCGACGAGCCATCGTCAGCGATGGATGAACCTACGAAGGAAATAAATGTGGGAACCGAAGAAGACCCCATGCCCATTATCATTGCCGCTAATCTCCCTCCAGATGTAGAAGAAGATTTAATTAAGGTTCTAAGGGAGTATAGCGATTCTTTCACCTGGTCTTATGAGGACATGCCGGCTCTTGACCCCACTTTAGTGGAACATCGACTCGTGCTTAACCCAGGGGCAACACCTGTCAAACAAAGATCAAGAAGATTTCACCCCCACATGGCCTTGAGGATTAAGGAAGAGGTTGATAAACTATACACGGCCAAGTTTATTTGTCACGCCCCGAGCCTTTATGACAGCGGAAGACTCGCTCGAGGAAGGTGAACAGCCGGCATGGTAAGCCTCTTGCAAGCAAGCATGATCAGAGCGCAAGACAATCACACATAAGAATGCAATCGCATAATAATTAATCAACTCCAACTTTATTTCATTAATGATGAAAATATTCGTTTACAATAACTCTCCAACCATCTCTAATCCATCAGACTCAAGAAATAAGAAATTACAAAGACTCGATCTAAGCATTATAGACTTCCTAAGTCTTAACTCTCAATTTGATATGATTTTCATTCGCTCTCGGACCAGCTACTTGTATAACCCGAAACCGAACTTGAATCACAATCATTTCCAGAAAAAGATTGAAAATAGGTAATGAGCACACTTGCCCAGTAGGTATCTTCGCAACAACATGAATATCACTTTTAAAGTAATTAGCATTTTAGCTCTAAAGAATTTAGGTAAAATCATGCAAAATGCAACCAATCATGCGAGTAATCAAAGTAACAAAACGATCATGTAAGATAGAATGAGAGCAAGAATGAACTAGCAAGAACGTAACAAGAATATGATATTGGCCTTTCATAAATAAGAATGTATCGAGACTGTACTATCAAGCCACATAATCATCACTCTAGTATCTCTTGCTTATGAGCAAGTACTTCGTGAATTTCTATGGAATATCAAGTAAGAAAGTCATGTACAAGAATGTCATGTCGTGCCGTAGATTTTCACTTATTTATATAGAAAGTACTCCCAGCGTAATGCGATGTCAGTAGCATCATACCCCATGGTTTATAATAGTATGTTTTCGACAATCAGCCGAGGGGACTAGCATAGAGCCCTTGAACACAATCAGTGCTCGATCAGATCTTCAAGTATAAATCAAGCTACTTCCACGCATGTAACAATAAAGTATGGCCAAGAATGTAATAAGCTCAATAAGTTCATGATAACAATAATCAATTAGAATGAAAAGAATGACTTATACTATGTTATGCTCATGGAAATAATTCGGTAGCATAACGGTACATTCCTTATTTTCCATAAATTAAATTAGGTAACTTGACTCAATTTGGTAAGTCCTAGACCATTATTAATCCATATAGGAACCTTAGAAAATCAACCCGTGGGTTAAACCTTGGGTTAAAGCACTCAAACATTGTGACGGTCTTGTACTGGGTCGTTACGTTCACGTGACGGTCGAGCCTTGATCCGTTAGAATGACTGAATCCTGAAACAATAATTGGACCTAGTTAAATGTGATGGTTGTATATTGGGTCGTTACATGGGCCTGACGGTCCAATATAGATCATTACATCGCTAGAACCAGAAAACATCGATAGTGTTGTCTAATGATTGGGCCTTCATGGTACAACCAACTCGGCGTCCTAGTGGGAATCCTAGGCTCGCCGAGAATTACGGAGGCCTTGAAACAAGAATTCCTAGTCCATTGGAAGAATATCCAATAGAGAGGTCCTCATGTTCAAGAATAATGTTCCTATAGTGCAAAGTGTGAACAAATGGTCATATACCGGAATATATGCCATGTACTTAGAGAAAATGACTCTATTGATACAGAGAGAATGTGTAACAACGTGAAACCAAGATAAAATTCGTCCATACATCATTGAAAATCCTTGATTTAAAATACAAGAATATAGAATTTTGGCACATGAAATTAACATAACATAAAATAACTTAAGATGCTTGTAATCATGCACTTTCTATTATAAATCAATAAATAAACTTAAAGTCATGATAACAGGTCCAAAAGTCGCTATCTAAGCTTATTTATAAGTAAACTTAACTGGTTACCATTCTGCCTCGGGCTGACAGAACACAAGGGTCTGACGGTCTAACAAGAGCGCGTCACAGTACCTGTGACGGTTTATCGAGGGGTCGTTACAGTAGTGTAACGCTCCTGTTATGGTGCGTCATAGACAACAGAGGAATTAAAATGCAACAGAGGGTGTGACGGCTTATCGTAAGGCCGTTACAGTTTGTGACGGTCTAAGTATGATGCGTTAGAGTCCCTGCTAATAGTATAATGAAATTAAACGACTATGATTTGAAACCATGTCATGTTTTGAAACGATTTAACTATCCCAATCATGACAAAACGAAGTAAAGGTCATCTAGATGCATAGGTTGCAGTGAATTGACAAGATAATATCTTTGATCTTTGATTAGGGCTAATGATATGTATGTATGCATGAACCCACTAAAACATGAAATCCATGATCTATAGTGCAAGAAATCAAGCACAATCAGAGGGCTTTTATCCTGAACAAGATGTTTTTGCCAATCATGAGATGACTTACCGCTTAACTAGGCTTTAAACTTCTAATTTGAGTCTGAAAGGCGTGCCCTAGTTCTCTCTTTCCTGTGAGTTTCCAGCAA
Source organism: Amorphophallus konjac (assembly GCA_022559845.1). Classification (NCBI taxonomy): domain Eukaryota; kingdom Viridiplantae; phylum Streptophyta; class Magnoliopsida; order Alismatales; family Araceae; genus Amorphophallus; species Amorphophallus konjac. The sequence goes on from CM040122.1 coordinate 217,175,989, forward strand.
CTTCTGTTGCTCTAGCTCCTCAGCTTCTTGACCTAAAGACGTGAAATTTTGAGGGTAAGAAGATAAAACAAAGGTGAACAAAAAGTTCTAAATAACCGAACTCTAATTACCTCGTTTAGACGTCCTAATCTCTTGATCTTCAGGGGTCTTGCGTTCAATTTCCTGGGTTGCTAAGGTCCGACTAGCAACTTTGGAAGCTTCAATCTCCTTGGTTGGTTGATCTCCTAGCACGAAATTTGGAGAGCTATTAGTCTAAAGTGTTATAAACAAAACCTTGTTAAAGAACTTACCCGAAATTCTATCTCCTTACCTTGATTTTTTACGAGCCAAAAGTAAGGGTCGCTCAGTTCAGAACTGAGTTCTATTTATAGGGATTTAGCTAGGGTTTGAGGATTAGATCGATTCTATAGTCCTTAGTTGGCCAAAACCTGATCCCTAAGAGTCCCTAGTAACCTTACATATTCTCCTAATTAGGTCTCTTGTAGATAGGATCCCAAAGATCCAATCTTTTTGCTCGTTCTTCCACTCACAGAAGTGACAGAGCTGTAACGCATCAGGTCTAGTGCGTTACATAGCTGTAGCGGTCGCCCGATAGAAAATTACATCAAACGTGTATAGAGTTTTAATTTATTAAAACTCTTTTATTCGTTTATCCTACTTATTATCTATATAAAAGAGTATTTATCATTAAAATTCGTGGATAAGCTAAATAACCTTCTAGAATATGGGCCAAACTTAATTGGGCTTGGTCCTTAACCCTTTTGGATCATATTTAGATAGGCTAGGTTGATTATTTTAACACAATTGGGCCTTATAATAACTTATTAATCCAAAAATCTATTTATTAATTTATTTAGGCCTTTATAAATTCTAGAAAATTATTAAATAACCCAGAAATTACTTATATAAATTTTGGGGCACTACACCCTCCCCCACTTAGAAGAATTTAGTCCCCAAATTCAATAAATGGATTTTGGAGAGCGTACTTACAGTTAAATAATTCTGAAAATCTTTTTCGCATAGCTTCTTCGGTTTCCCATGATGCTTCATATGGCCATATTTTCTTCCATTGAATCTTGACCATAGGAATAACTTTATTTCTTAGTTGACGCACTTCCCGTTCCAGGATCATTATTGGTGTTTGCTCGTACGTCATGTCCTTCTGAATCTCCAATTCATCATAAGTGATAACATGGTCAGGATCATATACATACTTTTTTAGCATAGAGACGTGAAATACGTCATGAACTCCTGCTAATTATGGAGGTAAAGCCAGTCTATAAGCTACTTCACGGACCCTTTCAAGAATTTCAAATTGGCCAATGAACCTGGGAGTTAGCTTGCCTTTGATGCCAAATCTTCAAATACCACGACCCAGAGAAACCTTTAGATATACATGATCTCCAACCTGAAACTCCAAATCGTGTCTTTGATTATCGGCATAAGACTTTTGCCTATCTTGTGCCATCTGCAATCTTTCGCGAATGTGCTTGATCTTCTCTGTAGAATCCCTGATAAGGTCGGGGCCTAGAAATTACCTTTCCCCTATTTCATTCCAACAAATAGGTGATCTACAACTTTTTCCATATAACGCTTCAAAAGGTGCCATTTGTATACTGGCTTAATAACTGTTGTTATATGCAAATTCTACCAGAGGCAAGTGAGACAGTGAGACACGAAATCTGCTATCTCTCTCTTCATATTGGGCCACCTGAAGTTTCTCTTGAGATCTTGATACATTTTTGTACCACCTGGATGAATGGTGTACTTGGAATTATGTGCTTCTTCTAAGATCAATTTCTTCATATCTTCATGATCCGGTACACATACTGGGCCCTTAAATAGTAATCTTCCAGCATTGGAAACAGAGAAATCCGGTCTTTGTTCAATATTGGCTTTAATCTCAAGTAGTACGGGATCATCATTTTGTAACTTGGCCAGATCCTATATCAATGTAGGTTGGACTCAGATATTAGCTATGAAACAATCTTCTTTCTTCATGTCAATTTCTATGTTCAACTGAGCAAATTGAGGAATAATGTTAGTCATACTAATCATAAGACTTGATAGCATTCCCATTGGTTTCCTGCTGAGTGCATCTGCTACAGCATTCACCTTGCCAGGATGATATTGAATAGCAAAATCAAAGTCCTTGAGATATTCTAACCATCTCCTCTGCCTCATATTTAACTCCTTTTAAAAAAATAAGTATTTTAAGCTTTTGTGGTCCGAATAGACCATGAATTTCTCTCCATAGAGATAATGACGCCAAATTTTCAAGGCGAAGATAACAGCTGCTAGTTCTAAATCATGCACGGGATAATTTTCCTCGTGACGTTTCAATTGTCTTGAAGAATAGCAGATTACCTTTCCATTCTGCATGAGGACACATCCTAAGACAATACCAGATGCATATGTATATACTTCGAATCCACCACCTTCCACCGGTAGGGATAAAATGGGAGCTGTAGTAAGATGATTCTTAAGAGTTTGAAAACTCTTTTCACATTCCTCTGACCAGACAAAAGGATTTTCTTTTCTTGTGAGTCTAGTTAAAGGAACTGCAATCCTTGAGAAGTCCTTAATGAATCTTCTATAATAACTAGCTAGACCCAGAAAGCTTCTTACTTCTGATACAGTCGTTGGCCGGCTCCAATTTCTGACAGCTTCTACTTTCGAAGGATCCACAGCGATACCTTCCTTGCAAATAATGTGGCCTAGGAATGAAACTTCCTTGAGCCAGAACTCACACTTATTAAGCTTGGTATAAAGTTTATGTTCTCCAAGTATTTGTAAAGCTATCCTCAAATGTTCTTCATGTTCTTCCTTTGTCTTGGAATATATCAAGATGTCATCGATAATTACGACGATGAATTGCTCCAGATATGGTTGAAAAACATTATTCACAAGTTGCATAAACGCTGCTGGGGTGTTTGTTAACCCAAACGCCATTACCATGACTTCATAGGGCCATAACGACTCCCAAAAGCCGATTTATAGATGTCTTCTTCTTTAATTCTAAGCTGATGATATCCTGAACTGAGGTCAATCTTAGAAAAATACTCTGCTCCTGAAAGTTGATCGAAGAGCTCATCAATATGCGGCAACGGGTATTTGTTTTTGATTGTAAGTTGATTTAGTCGTCGGTAGTCGATGCATAGCCTGAGAGAACCATCCTTCTTCTTGACAAAAAGAACTGGCGCACCCCAAGGGGATGTGCTAGGTCTGATGAAGCCCTTATCAAGTAGTTCCTACAACTGCTTCTTTAGTTCCTTGAGTTCTATGGGGGGCATCGTGTAAGGGGATATAGAAATAGGTGCTGCTCCTAGAATGAGTTAATAGTGAAGTTCACTTCCCTTTCGGGTGGTAAACTGGGTAATTCGGATGGGAATACATCTGGGAACTCATTTACAATAGGGATGTCTGCTATGATAATTTCCTTGGACTCCGTAATAATGACAGAAGCAAGAAAAGCTTCACATCCTTACGAGATACGTTTGCAAGCGTGAAGTGAGGATATGATAGTGGATTGTTTATTATATTTGATGTCAAGAAAAGAGAATCTTGGGAGACCAGGTTTTCAGAAGGATATAATCATGTTTCTGCAATTGATATAAGCATCCTGATCTACAAGCCAATCTACTCCTAAAATGGCATCATAACCTTTCATGTCAAGGCATACTAAGTTTGCGGGGAGATTATGACCTTCTACTATCACTTCGCTATCAGGATAATAGTCAGTAAGCTTTGTTCCAGAACCTAAGGGTGTGGTAATAACAAGATCTGAAGGTAAGGGAACTGATGCAATTTGTAATATTTTTACGAAAGTAGTGGAGATAAAAGAATGAGAGGCACCAGTATGAAATAGCACAAATGCAGGATGGGAATAAATTTGAAGAGTACCTTCCATAAGCCCACCATCCCTGGGCTCTTCCTCTTCTTCTAGAACGGCATTGAGGCGAGCTTGCCTCCTGCGTCCTCCATCAGATGACTGGTCCTTCATAAGGGGGCAATTTGGCATGCGATGCTCCTTGTTCCCACAACGTAAACAAGCGCCGAGGCGCTTCCAACACTCTTCAGCCGAATGGCTGAACTTTTCACAAAATGTGCAAGCCGTGGTGACCTGCTCCTCTTCCTTAATCTTTTTATTCTTCTGGGAACTTCCACCGTTCCCGCTCCTGGATCACTTCTTATTATCACGGCGTTTGTGAGGCTCCGTGATACTAAACGTTTGTTTCTTATAACGTCGATCAGATCGTCGGCTGGACTCTTCTCCTTTCCCTTTCAATTTCTCGACCTTTTCTAAGGTCCTTTCACATAAGTATGCCCGCTGAACCATTTCCGCATAAGTACGGATGTTTTGGGTCCCGAGCTGCTGAATAAAATCGGGACGTAACCCGTCCATAAACTGATTTGCCTTTAATAGATTGGTACTGATTAGATGCGGTACATAAGGTGCTAGCCTTGAGAATTGTAGTTCATATTCAGCCACTGTTAGCATTCCCTGTCGAAGAGAGGGGAACTCCATAGCCTTTCTTTCTTTCACATGCTCAGAGAAATATTTGGCACGGAATAAAGCTAGAAAACCATCCCACGTATGAGGTGCATCGGCCGGAGGTGCCGGAACTAACTTCCACCATGTTCGGGCATCCTTGTTGAGTTGAAAAGTTGCAAGATGCACCTTCTCTTGATCGGTGCATTGGATGACATCAAATATACGGTTCATCTCGTCAATCCAGTTCTCTACTTCGTCAGATTAGAGGAGCCATAGAAACGCGGAGGGTTTAAACTCTGGAAATTACGATGTAAATCGCCAGCCCTTGCCCCTGCGCCAGCTTGCACCATGGTTTGTAATGCCCGAGTAAGGCTGGCAACCATTTGTTGCATTCCATTCCAATCTACGCGATGAGCCATGGTAATAATAAGGTACCTGAGAGAAATATAACAATTTGTTATTTCTCATGAAATTGGAAGAAAATCAATCTTAAACCTAATTAACTATCTTATCCCGGGCTCTACCCAATTCTTACATGGGTATGTAAATTTCTTCCTTAGTTCATAGGTAGGGGTCCTTAAACCTTGGACTTATCCTATGACATGATTCTTCTCTCTAAGTCCTGAGACTTAGGCTCTGATACCAGCTTAACTGTCACGCCCCGAGCCTTTATGACAGTGGAAGACTTTCTCGAGGAACGTGAACAGCCGGCATGATAAGCCTCTTGCAAACAAGAATGATCAGAGCGCAAGGCAATCACACATAAGAATGTAATCGCATAATAATTAATCAACTCCAACTTTATTTCATTAATGATCAAAACATTCTTTTCCAATAACTCTCCAACCATCTCTAATCCATCAGACTCAAGAAATAAGAAATTACAAAGACTCAATCTAAGCATTGTAGACTTCCTAAGTCTCCACTCTCAATTTGATATGATTTTCATTCGCTCCCGGACCCGCTACCTATATAACCCGAATCCGAATTCGAATCACTTTCATTTCCTGCAAAATATTGAAAATAGGTAATGAGCACACTTGCCCAGTAGGTATCTTCGCATCAACATGAATAGCACTATTAAAGTAATTAGTATTTTAGCTCTAAAGAATTTAGGTAAAATCATGCGAAATGCGACCAATCATGCGAGTAATCAAGGTAACAAAATGATCATGTAATATAGAATGAGAGCAAGAATGAACTAGCAAGAACGTAACAAGAATATGATATTGGCCTTTCATAAATAAGAATGTATCGAGAATGTACTAGCAAGTCACATAATCATCACTCTAGTATCTCTTGCTTATGAGCAAGTACTTCGTGAGTTTCTGTGGAATATCAAGCAAGAAAGTCATGTACAAGAATGTTATGTCGTGCCGTGGATTTTCACTTATTTATAAAGAAAGTACTCTCAGCGTAATGCGACGCTAGTAGCATCATACCCCATGGTTTAAAATAGTATGTTTCCGACAATCAGCCGAGGGGACTAGCATAGAGCCCTTGAACACAATCAGTGCTCGATCGCATCTTCAAGTATAAATCAAGTTACTTCCATGCATGTAACAATAAAGTAATGTCAAGAATGTAATAAGCTCAATAAGTTCATGATAACAATAATCAATGAATGAACACTTCAATTTAGAATATGAGAGATCAAGAATGACTTATACTATGTTATGCTCATGGAAATAATTCGGCAGCATAACGGTATATTCCTTATTTTCCATAAATTAAATTAGGTATCTTGACTCCATATGGTAAGTCCTAGACCATTATTAATCCATCTAGGAACCTTAGAAAATCAACCCATGGGTCAAACCTTAGGTTAAAGCACTCAAACATTGTGACGGTCTTGTATTGGGCCGTTACGTTCACGTGACGGTCGAGCCTTGATCCGTTAGAACGACTGAATCCTGAAACAATAATTGGACCTAGTTAAATGTGACGGTTGTATATTGGGTCGTTACATGGGCCTGACGGTCCAATATAGATCCATTACATCGCTAGAACCAGAAAACATCGATAGTGTTGTCTAATGATTGGGCCTTCATGGTACAACCAACTCGGCGTCCTAGTGGGAATCCCAGGCTCACAGAGAATTACGGAGGCCTTGAAATAAGAATTCCTAGTCCATTGAAAGGAATATCCAATAGAGAGGTCCTCATGTTCAAGAATAATATTCCTATAGTGCAAAGTGTGAACTAATGTCCATATACCGGAATATATGCCATGTACTTAGAGAAAATGACTCTATTGATAGAGAGAGAATGTGTAACAACGTGAAACCAAGATAAAATTCCATCCATACATCATTGAAAATCCATGATTTAAAATACAAGACTATAGAATTTTGGCACATGAAATTAACATAACTTAAAATAACTTAAGATGCTTGTAATCATGCACTTTCTATTATGAATCAGTAAATAAACTTAAAGTCATGATAACAGGTCCAAACTTAGCTATCTAAGTTTATTTATAAGTAAACTTAACTGGTTACCATTCTACCTCGGGCTGACAGAGCACAGGGGTATAACGGTCTAACAAGAGCATGTCACAGTACCTGTGATGGTTTATCAAGGGGCCGTTACAGTAGTGTAACTCTCCTGTTATGGTGCGTCAGAGACAATAGAGGAATTAAAATGTAACAGAGGGTGTGAAGGCTTATCGTAATGCCGTTACAGTTTGTGACGGTCTAAGTATGATGCGTTAGAGTTCCTGCTAACAGTATAAAAAAATTAAACGACTATGATTTGAAACCATGTCATGTTTTGAAACGATTTAACTACCCCAATCATGACAAAACGAAGTAAAGGTCATCTAGATGCATAGGTTGCAGTGAATTGACAAGATAATATCTTTGATCTTTGATTAGGGCTAAGGATATGTATGTATACATGAACGCACTAAAATATGAAATCTATGATCTATAGTGCATGAAATCAAGCACAATCAGAGGGCTTTTATCCTTAACAATATGTTTTTGCCAATCATGAGATGACCTGCCGCTTAACTGGGCTTTAAACTTCTAATTTGAGTCTGAAAGGCGTGCCCTAGTTCTCTCCTTCCAATGAGTTTTCAGTAACTTCTCGACGCTCTAGCTCCTCAGCTTCTTGACCTAAGGACGTGGAATTTTGAGGGTAAGAAGATAAAACTATGGTGAACAAAAAGTTCTAAATAACCGAACTCTAAATACCTCGTTTAGACATCCTAATCTCTTGATCTTCAGGGGTCTTGCGTCAGTTTCCTGGGTTGCTAAGGTCCGACCAGCAACTTTGGAAGCTTCAATCTCCTTGGTTGGTTGATCTCCTAGCACGAAATTTGGATAGCTATTAGTCTAAAGTGTTATAAACAAAACCTTCTAAAAAACTTACCTGAAATTCTATCTCCTTACCTTGATTCTTCACGAGCCAAAAGTAAGGGTCGCTCAGTTCAGAACTGGGTTCTATTTATAGGGATTTAGCTAGGGTTTGAGGATTAGATCGATTCTTGAGTCCTTAGTTGGCCAAAACCCGATCCCTAAGAGTCCCTAGTAACCTTACATATTCTCCTAATTAGGTCTCTTGTAGATAGGATCCCAAAGATCCAATCTTTTTGCTCGTTCTTCCACTCACGGAACTAATAGAGGTGTAACGCATCAAGTCTAGTGCATTACATAGCTGTAGCGGTCGCCCGATAGACCGTTTCATCAAACGTGTATGGAGTTTCAATTTATTAAAACTCTTTTATTCAGTTATCCTTCTAATTATTTATATAAAGAGTATTTATCTTTAAAATTCGTGGATAGGCTAAATAATCTTCTAGAATATGGGCCAAACTTAATTGGGCTTGGTCCTTAACCCTTTTGGATCATATTTAGATAGGCTATGTTAATTATTTTAACACAATTGGGCCTTATAATAACTTATTAATCTAATAATACATTTATTAATTTATTTAGGCCTTTATAAATTCTAAAAAATTATTAAATAACCTAGAAATTACTTATATAAATTTTGGGGCACTACATTATTAGAGTTGTCTTATACCCTCAGTGGGTGGCGAACATAGTCCCTGTTATCAAGAAGGATGGAAAGGTGCGTATTTGCGTTGATTTCCGGGATCTTAATAAAGCTTGTCCCAAAGATGATTTCTCGCTGCCTCACATAGACGTATTAGTGGACAATACGGCCGGGTATGAAGCGTTATCATTCATGGATGGCTATTCATGATATATCCAGATCTGTCTCGCTCCTGAAGATCAAGAGAAAACCTCCTTCACCACGCCCTGGGGTACATATTGCTATGTGGTTATGCCGTTCAGTTTGAAGAATGCGGGTGCCACCTATCAAAGGGTGATGATAGCTATATTCCATGACATGATGCATGTTTACATGGAACCCTACGTGGATGATATTTTGGTGAAGTCAAGAACTAAAGAAGAACACCCCGCTATTCTGGCTAAGGTGCTCCAGAGAGCTAGGGAGTATCAGCTAAAAATGAATCCAAAGAAGTGTGTTTTCGGAGTTTCTTCATGGAAGTCGCTAGGCTTTATAGTCAGCAAACGGGGGATTCAGATCGATCCTAACAAAGCAAAGGTCATCATGGACATGACTCCGCCTAAGAATATCACGGAACTTCGAGGACTAATTGGTCGGCTGTAATTCATTAGAAGATTTATATCCCAATATTCTCAGAGGTGCCGCCCTTTTTATGAATTGCTAAAGGTAGGGGTCAAATTTGAATGGAATCAAGACTGTCAAAATGCCTTTGAGGAGCTAAAGGAATATTTGACCAATCCCCCGGTATTGCAACCTCCTGTCACTGGGAAACCCCTAATCCTATACATTTCTATCATTGAGGACTCCTTAGGGGCGGTCTTAGCACAAGTAGATGATGAAGGCAAAGAGCTGGCAGCTTATTACCTCTCCAGGTTATTTAACCCGGCGAAGACCAAATACACCGCTATGGAAAATACTTGTGCCGCCTTAGTGTGGGTAGCTTAGAAACTAAAATATTTTTTTATTGCCCACCCGGTTAGGCTGATCTCTAGAATGGATCCAATCTGTTACCTCTTAGAAAAGCCCGTCCTTTCTAGCAGGTTAGCTCGCTGGCAGAGCTTCCTCTCTCAGTTTGATATCACATTCATTGTTCAAAAGGCAATCAAAGGATATGCCATTGCTGAGCATCTTGCCCATCTTCCCAACCCCTGCACAGACTCTATTCAGGATGATTTCCCTAATGAGCATCTCTCTGTTCTTACCCATCACCCCTTTTGGTCTCTGTACTTTGATGGTACACTCAACTCTCAAGGCCGAGGGATAGGTGGTATTCTCCTCACTCTGGAAGGGGTGACGATTCCCTTTGCTTATCAGCTCTATTTTTCTGCTACCAACAACATCACCGAGTATGAGGCTCTCCTAGCCGGATTGAAGCACGCCTACCTTTTGGGCGCGCGCTATTTAAACATCATAGGAGACACTCATCTCATCCTGCGACAAGTTCTGTCCACTTACCGCACCCGTGACCCGAAGCTCAAGCCATATCAAGATTTGGTCACCCTCTTGGCTATGCAATTCCGCAGGTTGATCTATATCCATAATCCTCGATCTCAGAATATCCTTGCTGACGCGCTCGCATCACTAGCTTCCTGTTTATCTTTCCCTCTCAGTCGGAGCACTGAGACTATCATCGTTCATAGATTGAACGCACCGTCTCTTCAGGATCCTTGGTATCACAACCTTAGGAAGACTGTAGAAGCTAGGGCTGAGAAGGAAGATTTGAAGGAAGTGTCTTTAACAGAATTAGAGGAGATCTTGGAGGAAGATGAATTGCCATGGTATCATTAGATTGAGCTGTATTACGGAGATGGATCGGTCCCTAAAGGGGCAAACGCCGAGCAGCGTAAGGTTATCAGAAGAGCCGCCTCAAAGTATACCATCATTACTGGAGAATTGTACAGGCGCGCTCTCAATGGAATGCTCATAAGATGCCTAGATGATGATTAATCTTGGAAAGTGGCCGAAGCAGCCCATTCTAGTGAGTGTGGTGGTCATGTCAATGGCCATGCTCTAGCGAAGAAGATCCTTAGGCAAGGTTCCTATTGGCCCACTCTAGAGGAAGATTGCTCCATCTATGTCCGGAGGTGTCTTAAATGCCAACTCCACACTGATAAAATCCATGCTCCAGCTTCATCTATTTATCCTCTCTATGCTCCTTGGCCATTCTCTATTTGAGCTTTCGACATTGTCGGTCCGCTCGGTGATCCCAATTCTCAGACTAAGTAGAAATCCTCCATCCCTACCGCCACTAAGCACTTCACCAAGTGGGCCGAAGTGGAGGCGTACGCGAAGATTAAAGCAACCACGGTGTGCCGCTTCAGCATGAAGAATATCATCTTGCGCTTCAGAGTGCCAAGCAGCATCGTCACCGACAATGGACCACAGTTCATCTCTCAAGAGCTCCAGGACTTATGTAAGAAGTTCATTATTTCATTGCATCATTCATCTCCATATTATCCTCAAGGCAACGGTCAAGCCGAGACCACTAATAAAACCCTTCTTAAAATTATAAAGAAAACATGTGAATCTCACAAATTTTCTGATTGGCCTGAACGATTGGTGGAAGCTCTATGGGCTTACCGCACCTCTGTCCGTACTCCTACAGGGAAAACCCCCTATGCTTTTACCTACAGGATGGAGGCGGTGCTCCCATACGAGATGTTGGTCCCTTCCCTAAGGGTGCAGCTCGATAAGGAACTTAATCTCGATGAACGTCGAGAGGCGTTGCTCGTCCAGTTGGAACTCTTGGATGAGAAGAGGATGGATGTGGCTGATCACGTGTCCATTTATCAAAAGGGAGTTTCACGTTATTTTCAAAAGAAGGTAATCGAGCGTAAATTCCAAGTAGGTGATATGGTTTTGAAATGGAAATTCTTTCGGTCCGGAGGTCCTAGGTCTAAACTACAACCTAACTAGGAAGGTCCGTTTGTCATTAGAGAGGCTTATCCAGGGAACGCTTATTACTTAGTCAACGCTGAAGGTGAGGAGCTATCTTACGCTTGGAATGGGTTGTATCTTAAGCGTTTCTTTCCTTTGAGTCAGGCTAATGTGTTGAGCTATGATTTTGATGATAACTAAATTTAGTGTGTATTGCTATGGTTTTGATGCTAACTAAATGGTTGATTGTTCATATCGATTGGTTGAATATGATTGAGTTGAACATGTGCATTGAATGCTTCCTATGCATACTTTTCATAGAGCTTGGTTACATGATACATTCATATTGGATAAATGCATATCTATTGATCTTGATCTTTAGTCAATCATGTTTTCAAAGTGTTCACTTGTATATGTGCATGGCTAATTACTCTCATACTTTACTCACTTGCATAGAAAAAATTCTTCACCTTTAGCTTAAACCTTTTATGGTTCAAGTGTTTGTATGCACCTTGAACATGGGCTTTCATGTATGCATTTCATACATTTATCATATTGATTATTAAGCTAAAGTTTTAATCATTTTTTTCATGGTTTTGTAGGTTAAATTCTTTGTATAATCCCTCCAAGATTAAAGGAGCTTGATGCCACAAAGTTTGGAAGGGTTGCAATGGAGTTTGGGGGTGAAATCTTAAAGTCAGGAATTTCACTGTAGCTAGGTTGACACTATAGCTAGGTCGAGACTGTAGCTAGGTCGACACTATAGTGCGGTCGACCGCCAGGCCAATCCCGGTCGATCGAAAATAACAGAATGCAACAGTTCTGTTTCCTGCAGAGTTCCGGTCGACCGGCAGCCAGTTCCTGTCGACCGCCAGCCCCGATAAGCCCAAAATGTTGACTTTTGTCCATCTCGTTAGGAGCATTTCCTCTTGCTATTGTTTAATCCCAAAGCCACCAAACACTCCAGATTTAGTGGATCTGGTCTGGGGATTGTCCATAGACCTTCCAAGGGTTATAAAACCTCTCCTTGAGGTCATAAACCCAAAGAGACTCCAAGAGAAGAAATCAAAAGAGGAGAGATCAAGGTGGCTCAAGGAAGAGGAGAATCACTGTAGCCGTGAACAGTGATCTGTGGGTAAAACTTCACCCATAGCTGAGGGTTCAAGATCCATTTCGAAGTCTTCATCCTCCCAAGAACTAAAGAAGCAAGAAACCAACCAAGGAGAGATCGAGAGGAAAGCTATCAAATGAAGATTGCTGCAACGTTCATGAATAACATTCCTTTCAACAAGTTCATCATTCGATCGAAGCCGTTCTAGCATCAACTGAAGCCATTCAAGCATCTTCTCAAGCCAAGGAGTTCCAATCAAGCAATGGTCTCAAGAAAAGCTTAAGAGAAGGCTGTCCAAGTGAAAGAAGAAGGAAGTACTGTAGCAGTGAACAGTACTCCATGCAAGAAGATCTACATCAAATACAAGGTCATTCAAGCTGAGTCTCAAGCCATTCAAGTAAAGAAGGAATCAACGCAAACATCCGGAGCATACACTCAGGGGAGCCTAAGTCAAGAGCATTCTAAACTGTGCCTTATTGTGTTTCAAGTTCATATTCGTGTTTGGTATAAACTGCAAACTTGTGTGTGTGTGGATCATTGTTGGATCCGTGGTCGTGTGTGTGCATGTCGTTTCTAATTCGTGTGTGCGTAGGTCTTTTTAGATCTATGTGTGTGTGTGGTTTTATCCAGATCTTAGTGTTTGTGTGTGTGGAGTGCTGCACTTGTCGCAGCGTGTGTGTGTCTTGTTGATCCGCTTGTTGGATCGTGTTGGAGACATCGTCTCCGTGTGTGTGTGTGTGTTGGGATGCGTCCCCGTGTGTGTGGGCAGGCGTCGTCCTGCGTGTGTGTTTGGAGCGTCGTCTCCGTTTGGGGATTTATCCCCGAGTGAAGCCTCACCGAGTTTGGTGAGGGGTGGACGTAGGATTGCCGCCGTTGCATCCGAACCACCTTAAAATCACTGTGCATTATGGTTTGGGTTGTGCATGTGTGTGGTTTGATTGTTTTATTTCGTTTCATGCTCGTGTGGGAACGGAGAGTTTGAGAGAATTTGTTTAACAACTTTCAACTTCCTAATTAGTGTTTATCACATATTAGAAAAAGCCAAAAGTTTCCATAAAATTTTTAAACACCCAATTCACCCCCCTCTTGGGTGTCATTGATCGCGGGACTTCAATTGGTATCAGAGCCAAGGCTCTAATTGCATAGATCTAACGATCTAGAGTGATCCACATCAATGACAACCAATATGTACACCTTGAATTCTCCACCGGTGTTTGATGGTTGTAATTTTGATTTATGGTTAGGAAGAATGTTCAGTCTAGTCAATTCATACGACCCTAAGCTATGGAAGCTTATCTCTTGTGGTCCCTATGAATTGCCTAAAGATAAAGCTATATGGGCTGAAAATCATAAGCATAAACATGATCAAAATCGGTTGGTTTTAAAGCTTTTCACTACTGCAGTCAATTCTAATCAATTTCCTTTTGTCTCCCATTGCAGGTCCGCAAAGGATATCTTGGGTGGCTTAACCAAAGTCTGGGAAGAGCTTGAAGACCAATGCCTTGTGGCAGGTACGAGCGATCAAGGGAGTGATCAGCAAATTGAATCAAGCTCAAAGGTAAATTCTGATTCTGATAATGAAGATGAAGTTAGTTATGAAGATTTGTTGATTGCATATGATGATCTTGCTAAAAATACAAGAAGCTAAAATCTGAAAACAAAAAATTGAAAATGGATGCCAGATAAAATAAGTGTAATTCCTCTTGTAAAAAATGCTTGCATCTAGAGGAAATGATTGAGGCTCATGTGTTTGACATTGAATTTCACAAAGATCAAATATGTTCCTTAAGAAATGAAAACAAGGAGATGACTGTAAAACTGAATTCTATGGCCGATGATCAAACCTTGATAAATGAACTGATTCATGATGAAAAGCTTGTTAAAGAAAATGAGAAACTGAAGAAATTAAACAAGGCCGTTTCTGAAAGATTGTTGACTCTTGAAAAAGGAAAATTTGTTATTGTTAGAGAATGTGAAAATGTGGATGAATTTAAGCAAGAAGTAGAATGCCTTAAGACTACCAATGCCATGTTGAATGTTAGTCTTTCCACTTGTGAAGAAGAACTTGCCAATTCTGAATTGCAAATTTCATCTCTTCAATCTGAAATTCTTGACTTTAATGATTCGCTGTCTAGATTTGTAAATGGCAAAGAGAATCTGGACAAACTGTTGGGAATGAAAGTAAATTTTCAAAGGGAAGGGCTTGGCTTCAATCCTGTTAAAAAGAAGTCTTTTGTGAATAAGGTTTATACCTCGTTTGTTCAAAGTTCTAATACAGCCAGTACCTCTACTTCACCCCCAAAGCAGTTTTCTGTCCAAGAGATTAAAAACGAAAATAAAAACCAGAAAATCAACTTGCATCAAAAACCCAAAAATGCTGCTAGGACCATTATGCATGATAAACATGCCTCTGCCACACACACACATGCATCTAGAAAGAAAATCTCATGCTTTTATTGTGGAAGACATGGACATGCCATGCATGATTATTTTATTATGAAGAATGATGATTTGGAGGCATGTAGGAATAGAATGAACAATAGAAAAGGTAAGGATAAGTCGACGCATCCCAAGGCGAAACAACACTACCAACCTATGTTGTCAACACATCATGTGTTCTGGAGCCATTATCCTCACCCAAATCTAAGGGCAGGTCGACCTATGATCTCCAATGTGTTCAACACATCACCTGCATATTGGAAACAATATCGGACCCAAAAGTCACATGCTTCAAATAATCTTCATGCTTTCAAGTATTCAAAGTCATGTTGTCTTTACTGTGCCAAATCAGGGCATAACATGCATGATTGTTTTTTGAAGAAAATTGATGATTTGAATGTTGTTAGAAATTGGAAATCACATTCTCATGTTGTTGCTAACCCCCAAGGATCCAAAAGGATTTGGGTACCTAAGAATGTCAAATAAGAAATCTATTTTGCAGGTGTGTCATGGAGTGTAAAGTATGAAATCTGTTTTCAATCAAGAAGGTAAGGCACACGGGCCTAGTGGCATAAGTCAGGTTGGAAGAAAAATTAAAAACTGAATCTGAATGCTCAGGTGATATCCCTCTCATTACTCTAGATAAAGTGCTATGTCTTGATTTATTTTGTGCTGAATCTTGTGATAATGCATATGAATGTACATGCATTCTATCCGCAGTCGTCTGTATACCCCTGTGCATATCATCTTCATATAGCATCGTGTTGACGTGGATTTTCTTTTAATTCATCAAATCAATTTCACTACATAACACTGACATTGCATATACCTTCACGTGATGTCTTGCAAATATTGAACATTGTGTATTCATGTCATAATGTATTGCAATCCTCCTGCCTTTGTCATCCATGATTACATAGTATATCAAATGGTGACATGTGGAAGGGCAGGTTTCGCCTGTCTAAAAGCTATCACTATGCGTGAGGTGATCTTCGGATCTAAGTTCTCCACCCGGTACTATGAGTCAATCAGTCACATGCTGCACATGGCATTGGATCCTTACTGAGCATATCACAGTCATGCACACATTGAGGGGGAGTCATATGAACTTAATGTTTAGGTTCACATATGAGTCATGCATTGCATGTAGAGTTGTCTAGGGGATGTTGGTTGTTAAAATAATTTGCCATGCCATTGCTAATAAATCTGAATCATAATTGACAAATCAAACCTTTTTTATCTTTGGATGTAGATTACACTCCTCAAGCCCAAGTGATGCTGGCCATCCATATTCAGGCTTGAATCAACTAAAGATATACCTTGCAAGGATGAAAAATGATGAGAACATTCTCAATTGCCACCAGGAGATGGGATACCAGAACTTGAACAACCTCTAGGATCGACTCAAACACAAGCTGGTGAAAGTCTTTGTACGTGCTAAAGCAAGTACCCAAGGGAAAAGCCCACATCTTTTGATTGAGAACAGGTTAAATCGATAAGGTTGATCAAACACCTCTGACAAGATAAATCAGGTAAAAGACATTTTAGTGGTTTGAGCATATGTGGATGATATCACTCTTTAAACTACTAATAATGCCTGAACTACTAATAATACCTTTTTTGAACAATTTGCAGCGATTTTTTTTGCAATGAGATTTTGGTATAAGCCTTGTGAATGGACTGAATTTCATTCATCTTTGGATTGCAGGTGGAAGGCTTGGATCAAAATCAATTCTCAAGGCAAAGGTATGAAAGTAAAATCTGAAATATCAACCTTCGTGAGGTTGGTGATTTTTATGATTGAAGGCTTCCAATCTTATCTTCTGAACTAAGATAATTCACCCCTTTTTGCTATGGAAACACACAATCATGCAATGGCCTTTTGTCACTTGGTAACATCCTTAAGTGACAGGTATTGATTCTAAAAACTTGAATTGTCATTTACTAGCATGGTGTGATGAATTAGTTGAATCAAATTGAAAATCTTGAAGTGGTTGCATATTGAATATTCTTAATTTGAATTGCATGATCACACTTGAATTGAATTGCATATCTAGTATATCAAATGGCGTATGTGGAATAGTGGATCATGTCCACTTGGAAGCATTCCCTATGCGTTGAGCTGGGTCTTCGGACTACAATCTCCACCTCGTACTAGATCTTGAAAATTAGGATTGGTTGATGTATGCATGATTTCTTGAGCTAAGCTATGTAAATTAAGAATATATTTGTGGTTAAATGATTCATATATTTGGCTTTTGGATGATTTCTCATTTCAACACATGTGAATGACCTTTGAAGATCTGTTGTTGAACAATTCTATAAATTGGGTTGCATTGCTTAATTTTGATCATCTAAGCACCCTTATTCATAAAGGTCATGTCATGAAAAATATTTGTTGATTCATGAATAGAATGAGGATGATTTCAATGAGAATTTTGTCACACTGGCTTGAAAATCAAAGCTCTTATCTTGCCAAAACCACTTGCATTCCACTCTCACATAGTTATAGGTTGCATGCATCATAATTCAATGCATAATGTGCTTTTATATCATGCAAATGAAAATGAAGTTTGAATCACTTTGCACATTACATCACATTCTCATATGCTCATATGTTGTTTTGCATTGGAACTCATACATTAGTCGCACTTAACTCATTCAATTGGCATCTATTCAATTGGTATCAAAATGACATCACATTGCTCGCATGCATGTCATAGTGCAATTGCATAAACTCCCACTGCGTGCTTGTGTGATATTATATGCTATTCACCCCCATCCGTTGGCATTTCTATGGCCTTATGTCTTCTTGATAAATAATGTTACATTTGAGTCATTATTGGAGTGCTTCATGTCGTACACTCTAGGGGAATTCATATTTCATAAGTGCATCTATTTAGGGGGAGTTGCATTGTTATGTATTCACGATATTTTCGGTATACATGCTGAATCAAATTCGCACACTTCATGCACAAAATGTGAGAATGAGTGTTAATGATAAGGATATATGAATTTCTTTTCAACACTCTCGAGATGTTAAATTTGCTGCATATATGTTGAAGAGACAGTTGAGGAAAAAGCTGCCTACCCATCCTTGTTGAAAAATCTGAAATGAAAATAAAAGATAGAATAATGCTCAGTCTCACTGAGTAAACTGGGCACATGTCACTTGAGACGTGATGTGGTTCATATCTAAAAAGTGTTGACTAGTATCTCTGTTCAAAATGAGGTGAAATGGTTCAGTATTCTGAGTAACCGGGGATTCTCGCATGAGCTCAATGCATCTACTCGTGTAAAAAAGAATTATTTGAACCTGATCACTCTTGAAAAATTCTGACTACCATGTGATATTGATTGAGTTGAAAAATGATGGTGAAAACTCACAGTGGTAGAGTGAAGCCTCCAATACGATGTTCTCAAAATTGAAGTGTAGTCTATAAAATATCTCCTCGTGTTAATCTAAAAATCTGAATATCCATATTACAACTATCATTTTTCATGTTACTTACTTACACATCTGGAAATTTGATTTAATATGTGTTGAGAAAGTTGATTGATTGCATTAGCAATAGCATGACTATCCTATATGATTGCACAATCTCTCATGTGTTATAAGTGAACATTTCAGTTGCTATGACCCTCATGCACCCTTCTTATACCCATTCCCTCTTAAATAAGTACGGGGGAGATATGTTGCGTGTATATATATGTATTTGTCTGTCTGTTTGTTTATGCATCTCATGCATTTCAAACCACAAATAAAAAATTAAAATCTGGAAATAATGAAAACCTAAAAAATTGAATGGACTTCACATGCTGCACACTTGTTAAATAAGGTTTGGATTCTATTTGACCAAGGGGCGAAGCGTGAAATCAGCTCTACTCATCCTAGCACGTCCAAATAATCAACAATTGGTATCCTATCATGCTAACCATTGGTATCTCCAAATCAAATAAAAATCTGCAACATGAAAATTAACAAAAACATGATTTAGTCCTTCCTAGACATTCCATGAACCCACTTGTTTATCATTTTCTCCTTCATCATGATTTGGTGCTTCATCATACTTTCAAATGTGGGTCTTTGTTCCTTGCTCATTCATCATACTGTTATTTGAATCTTTATGGTTTCCTCCCTTCATCTTGATAGTGTTCATGTGGGAGAATGTTTGGAATTACCCTGCCTGTTGTTAATGACAATGGGGGAGCAAGTTATGTTGTTAAGGGAGACAGCTTTGCCTTATCCCGCTTTTTGATAATGTCAAAGGGGGAGAAAAAGATGATTCATGCTTGCCTTTGTGATGATTCTTGATTGCCCTTGTCAGAACAAAGATGATTCATGCTTGCCTTTGTGATGATTCTTGATTGCCCTTGTCAGGAGAAAAAGATTCATGATTGCCATGCGTAAGGGGGAGAAGAACATGTTGTATCATCATTTAGTTTATCATCATCACTAAGTTTGTCCTCATTCATCACTAAATTTTTCATCATCAAAAAGGGGGAGATTGTTGATCTATGATTTTGATGATAACTAAATTTAGTGTGTATTGCTATGGTTTTGATGCTAACTAAATGGTTGATTGTTCATATCGATTGGTTGAATATGATTGAGTTGAACATGTGCATTGAATGCTTCCTATGCATACTTTTCATGGAGCTTGGTTACATGAAACATGCATATTGGACAAATGCATATCTATTGATCTTGATCTTTAGTCAATCATATTTTCAAAGTGTTCACTTGTATATGTGCATGGCTAAATTACTCTCATACTTTGCTCACTTGCATATAAATAATTCTTCACCTTTAGCTTAAACCTTTTATGGTTCAAGTGTTTGTATGCACCTTGAAAATGGCCTTTCATGTATGCATTTCATGCATTTATCATATTGATTATTAAGCTAAAGTTCTAATCATTTTTATCATGGTTTTGTAGGTTAAATTCTTTGTATAATCCCTCCAAGATTAAAGGAGCTTAATGCCACAAAGTTTGGAAGGGTTGCAATGGAGTTTGGGGGTGAAATCTTAAAGTCAGGAATTTCACTGTAGCTAGGTTGACACTGTAGCTAGGTTGACACTGTAGCTAGGTCGACAATATAGCGAGGTCGACCGCCAGGCCAATCCTGGTCGACCAAAAATAGCAGAATGCAACGGTTCTATTTCCTGCAGAGTTCCGGTCGACTGCCATCCAGTTCCGGTCGACCGCTAGCCCCGATAAGCCCAAAATGTTGACTTTTGTCCATCTCGGAAGGAGCATTTCCTCTTGCTATTGTTTAATCCCAAAGCCACCAAACACTCTAGATTTAGTGGATCTGGTCTGGGGATTGTCCATAGAGCTTCCAAGGGTTATAAAACCTCTCCTTGAGGTCATAAACCCTAAGAGACTCCAAGAGAAGAAATCAAAAGAGAAGAGATCAAGGTGGCTCAAGGAAGAGGAGAATCACTGTAGTCGTGAACAGTGATCCGTGGGCAAAGCTTCATCCATAGCTGAGGGTTCAAGATCCATTTCGAAGTCTTCATCCTCCCAAGAACTAAAGAAGCAAGAAATCAACAAGGAGAGATCGAGAGGAAAGCTATCAAATGAAGATTGCTGCAACGTTCATTAACAACATTCCTTTCAACAAGTTCGTCATCTGATCGAAGCCGTTCTAGCATCAACTGAAGCCATTCAAGCATCATCTCAAGCCAAGGAGTTCCAATCAAGCAATGGTCTCAAGAAAAGCTTAAGAGAAGGCTGTCCAAGTGAAAGAAGAAAGAAGTACTGTAGCAGTGAACAATACTCTGTGCAAGAAGATCTACATCAAATACAAGGTCATTCAAGCTGAGTCTCAAGCCATTCAAGTAAAGAAGGAATCAACGCAAACATCCGGAGCATACACTTAGGGGAGCCTAAATCAGGAGCATTCTAAACTGTGCCTTATTGTGTTTCAAGTTCATATTCGTGTTTTGTATAAACTGTGAACTTGTGTGTGTGTGGATCATTGTTGGATCCGTGGTCGTGTGTATGCATGTCGTTTTTGATTCATGTGTGCGTAGGTCTTTTTAGATCTGCGTGTGTGTGGTTTTATCCAGATCTTAGTGTTTGTGTGTGTGGAGTGCTGCACTTGTCGTAGTGTGTGTGTGTCTTGTTGATCCGCTTGTTGGGTCGTGTTGGAGACATCGTCTCCGTGTGTGTGTGTGTGTGTTGGGGTGCGTCCCCGTGTGTGTGGGCAGGCGTCGTCCTACGTGTGTGTTTGGAGCGTCATCTCCGTTTGGGCTATTTATCCCCGAGTGAAGCCTCACCAAGTTTGGTGAGGGGTGGACGTAGGATTGCCGCCGTTGCATCCGAACCACCTTAAAATCACTGTGCATTGTGGTTTGGGTTGTGCATGTGTGTGGTTTGATTGTTTTATTTCATTTCATGCTCGTGTGGAAACAGAGAGTTTGAGAGAATTTATTTAACAACTTTCAACTTCCTAATTAGTGTTTATCACATATTTGAAAAAGCCAAAAGTTTTCATAAAATTTTTAAACACCCAATTCATCCCCTCTTGCGTGTTATTGATCGCGGGACTTCATAATGAAAGCCCGGTAGCAAACTGTCCCTTTTCCTCGACCACGAAGGAGGATCCAAGTTTGGCAAATCACACACTTCACGACGTCCCTAGTCGGGTTCCCCAGTTATGTAAACACTGTTTCTCCTTGGCCATGCCTAGGTGAAGTCACAGTCCCTGTCCATTTCTCTCCTCGGCTGAATCTAGGGGCAAGAAGGTATATAAGGGGGGGGGGGGGGGGGGCGATGACTAATCTACACACCTTGATGAGAGGAGGTCTCAAACAGGGGCAGTCCGTTATGACCTGACTCCACAGGAAAAAGTAATTGCATCAAAAAGGAGAAAAGGGAGCAAGCCAAAAGCAAAATTAAAAGTCCATCTCAAAAACTAGAGCTTCAAAAGTCAAAGCTCCGCAAAAATATAAAATTAGGCATGGCAAGAGTGGCAGTACAGTTTCCCCGCGGGACGTTATGAGCTCGGTCGTACGCATGCCTAGGATGGATAAGGGTTCAATGACGGACACAAAGCCCCGGCGCAACAGACCGAATCTCTGAACGGGTCATTGTGAGAAGGACTCAAACCCCAAAACCTCTATACCTGGCCTAAGCTTTCCCTCATATTCTATTTTTCTTTTAGGAGTAGACAGTACCCTAGGTATGGCCTCGGTAGAAGCACTGCCATACAAATTGGCCCTAACTAGGGATTGTCATCTCAAAAGCACACCGACCTCAGGAGATTCCGAGTGGGGCAGGTAGGGTGTAGCGACCCGGATTCCGGACACCCGGTGCACCCGGTATAAATACCGAATACACATGATACCATGAGGGACCCGCGAGGCCTCCCAAGCGCGGGAAAGCGCCGAAGGGATAAAAGGCATGTGTAGAGTACATTGAAGCCACAGAGATATAACAGTAAGCAAGTAAATTTCATTTGATTGCATTGCTAAAGTAGCAGAAATAAAATTACAGCTTCATTAATACATTTTTAACAATTAAACACAGAGTCCAGCCCAAAGGGGAGACAACAAGTCTAGCACAGTACAGTACGACAGAAAGAAACGTACACAAAAGTCGGGAGAAGCCCGACGCAGGTACGGCTGGCAGCTACAACAGCAAGCGAGCACTCCGCCAGGAACAGCAGAGGCAGACGTCGAAACCCACCTGAAAAGCAGCAGGGGTGAGTCTCAACAGAAACTCAGTAGGGGTCACGCGGATCCCCACTGGAAAACGCACAAAGCAAAAACAACGGAAGCAGCAACAAACGCAGCAAGAACAGCAACGTAGCAAAGCAGGAAAGCTACACTACAAAGCTGTAAAGGAACAGACGGGAAGTAGGAGTAGGGAACACGCAGGAGAGGGTGAGAACCCGCACCAAACAAGCGGCTACCGAACTAACCTCGGCATCCCAAACTACTCCAAACAAAAAGGCAACAGGTGGATGACCCAAACTCACACAGAAGGGTACATCGGCCTGTCAACCAGCCCCAAACAATCCAGGTCTAGACACGACCTAGACAGACGCCAAACAAGCACGTACACGATCGGAAACGTCGTGCACAAAGCCCCACGGACGAACAGAACATCGTGCGGACAACAAAACACTGACCTCGAGCACCGCCACCAACGGGCAACTCGCAAAGGTCACAACGCGCAAGAAAACGCGAAGAGCTACGCGTCACGTGACGGAAGCACCCCCTTAAAAAGCCAGCTGCGTCCACTGACGTCTTACGCCGCACCTCAAGCGTCTCGCCTACAACACTGCTGTAACAACAGTAGAGACAGAGACACAAGCTGAACCAAACAGTAACAGCAAACAAGTAACTAGTCAGGGTCACGCCCGTCGATGTAAGTCCTCAGTCCCTGACCACGTGTGCACACACTGGCTATAGTCTAAGCCAGGTCCTCTAGCTAGTATTCTCCCTCGGTAGGACGCTACCGTTGACTAGGAGCCCGCGGAACTAACTACAAACCGCTCACCGGGAATAACCCTCCGCCATCCGCTAGCGGGTCGGCACTCAACAGACCTTAGGCAACAACAAGTGGAGGCTTCACACGACACAGAAGCTCAAACACAAGTGCCGAAGTACAAACGGGCGACCACGCCCCTCAACACGTACTTCGAGGCACCAAATGGCAGCATCGCCACTGCCGACAACTCAGGACAAGCAACTAGACCTCCTACGTAACGATCCTGAGTCGAACGACTCAAGGCAAGATCGTCACAAACAGCGAAACAAGCCGCCAATCGGTCTAATCCTAGGCCAGAGAAACCACGCTCCGCAGAAAACAACACACGGAGACCCGAGGGAAACATCAAGAACCCTCAGCACAGCTGGACATGCAAACCGAGGTAGAACAACACCTCGAAGCATCCAGAAGCAGTGTCTTGGATAGGACAGAACCGCCAAGACACGCACAAACAAGGTCACATGTCAACCACTGGGTCACACCGGGTTGACCGAAACCAAACAACAAAAGCATACAAGAGTAGGATCAAGAATCCTACCACAAGTAAGAAGACTCCTGGCCACCTTGCAACGTAGTCTTAACCCTCATAGGACATCAAGAGACATCCACAGGACAACGGGCAGACCACAAGGACAAGCCAAGACACACAGAATCATCGGGCGGAAAACCAAGGCACAGGGAAAGTAACGCACCAGCCCTAGACCGCTACGAGAAAGTGACGGTCGAGCCAGGGCCGTTATTTCCCAAACGACGGACGGACACAGGCCGTCACTCACACCACCCTAACAACCTATAAAACACACAAAAGCCAAGTAACGCACAGCTCCTAGCGCGTTACAAGCAAACGACGCACGGAGGCTTCACCGTTACTTCCAATGGCATAGCCACCCAGACCAAAGCCAAGTAACGCACAACGCCAGGCGCGTTACTCACAAACGACGCGGCAGGAGAGGGCCGTCAGAGACAAATGACGCGCAGGGGCCTATCCGTTATATCCAACGGCATAGCCACCCTCAACCCAACACGACAGCAAACGACGGACAGAGGCATGCGCGTTACTCACTAACGACACACAGGGGCTCCACCGTCACTTCCAACGGGACAGCCACCAAACCTCGTCCACGCAGAATGCAACGGCCAGGGGCAGGCGCGTTACACTCAAACAACGCACAAGGGTTCGACCGTCGAAGGCACCGCCTCAACGAGTCAACGTCAGTCAACAGGCAAGCAACGGCCTGGGCAAGGCGCGCCGCTTCCATCTAACGCGCTGGGTCAAGCGCGTTAGACCAACCGACTTAACCCCCAAAGAAAACAACAAAACGCAAGTAACGGCCAGTCACCAGCGCGTTACACGGGAACGACGCTCCAAGCTAGGGCCGTCGCTTACCCAGAAACAAAAGGGCTAATAAACCCTCAAACCAAATAACGGTCCATCGTAGGGCCGTCAAAAGCAAGTGACGGTCGCTGGCTAGACCGCTACTTCGGTTACGGCGGGAAAACATAGGAATGGCCGGATCGGCCCATTCCACGCCCCATTCACGCCGAAACGCAGGGGAAACACACCGCAACGACAAAAGACAACACCAAGGGGCTCCAAACCCCACATGCACGCGCAAAAATGCAAGATTCGGGCGATTTTACCAAATCAACCCTAAGTGGGTCACCGAGGTTCCCGGGCTTCTACCGGCCTCGAATGAACACCAAATCGCACGAAACCAACGTGGATGGGATTCTAACATCCCTGCGGTCATTTAGAAACTAACTGAACCGCAAACGGTCACCGTTTACCGGCCGACCCTAAAAACCACGAAAATCACGGTTTAGGCAAAACAAGCCCAAACACGCTCGTTTCCTAGCCGAACGCCGTGCAATGGCAGGGAAAACGAAGATGGAGAAGCAAGGATCCGTCACCCTACCACCACCGAAGAAACCGTGCCCCGAAAGGACTAAACCACGCCGAAAACCACTCACGAACCGATTTCACCGGCTTTGAATCCACCGTTCGGGATCGCGCCAGAATCGATCCGATCCTCGCTCCATCGCGCATCCAACTAGCTCCACGGCTTCACCGCCTCGCCCACCTACGCCTCCGTCTGCAGCCGGAGCCGGAAAGGGGAGAGAACGAGAGAGAACGGGAGAGAGAGGGACGGTCGCGCGAATGAGAAGGAGAGAGAGAAAGAGAAAAGAAAAAAGAAAGAAATTAGGAAATTTTCCTAATTTCCGAAAATTCTGAAAATGCGCCGAAAATGCACAAATTCAGAAAAATACGCAAAAATAGTCGAAACGACCGGCTCGACGAGTACATCGTCGCTGTAGCATCCACGAGCTAGAGAATTGACAAACAAACTCACCGTAGGGTTCCGTAACTAGTACGTGAGAAAAACCCACACGGCTCGTCAAACTCAACTCGGAAGCCACCAAAGCGAACCGAAACTCAACGAAACCAATCCGAAATAGACCCGAAAGATCCATTAAAGATCCTACGAGACCTGCAAAGGATTCGACAAAGATCTGACAAGAAACCGGGTCATTACATCCTCCCCTCCTTTAGGAAATTTCGCCCTCGAAATTAAGGACTAACAAAGGAGAAGCAAGGGAGAGCAACCCAACAATACAAGACTCGGAAAACACAGCTCAGAGGAACAGCGTCAGACCACAATTATAGGTACACACTCTAGCTTCCAAGACAGCAAGTCTACAGCACGAGTACGGCACCAAAGTGAACACATCTGACACCTCCGAAGCAAGGGCAACGTCGTTTACGTCTCACAGAGCAGGAGACACGACAGCCACAACAATCGAGAACCAACACCGAAAACACAACAACAACACGGCAAGCAGCAGCTCACACAAGGAGACACAGTCCTCACAGCTGACAGCTCGACCACATCATCGGCTCCAGTGCCAAAGGCAACAGGGGACAGCTGGCACACAGGACACCAACGACAACAACACCACTGGACCACAAACACCATCATGTCAGCACTCACTCAGATATCACATCTGATCAAGTCGCAAGCTAACTCCACTAAGGAAAAGGGAGCACAGCAAAGCTAACTGACAAGACAATGGTCCAAGACGAGAACGTAAAATCATAAAGAAACAGCGCCAAAACAACACAACGGCAGCACCTGCAGAATTTCGGCTCCGCACAACACGCAGTGCCAAGAAATACGTCTGCAAGCAGGGTCACAACAAGGCACAAGAACAGCTGAGCACACAACCACACAAGAACGGGTTATGCATTAGACTGCTCACCAAGAGAAGACCCACAACAACAAGAAACGACAACAATCTCGGGGAACGCAACTCAAGGACTAGCAACACGCCTCAAGAGCACAACACCCAAGAAGAAAAAAGCAGAGCAAAGGGTACTTAATCAGCAAGGAATGCCAACCAATTCCCCAACACTCACACAATTGCCAATGCCAACACAAGAAAAACCACAAACAAAGGCACGACAACTGACGACATCAAGGCACGAGAAGCCAAGACGAAGCCACATCGAGAAAGAAAGAACCTCTCGACAAGTGGGTAGCCAACCCACACACAACAGCTGTACTCTCAACAACGTGCACAGGCAACAGAACAACATCGAAAATCACATCTCAGCACACACCAGCGCCATCGCAATCAACAAGATCGCAATTCACACGCCACGAGCACCAATCCAGCGAATAACCGAACACAAAGAGCCTAAGTGCAACAAGAGAAGAGCACCAGCTTCAGCACAAAGCACAAGGAAAGCATCAGTCTCAGCTTACCTTCACGTCCCGACACAATAAATGAGCCTTCACAATACATCGGCCGTTAGACACAGCACGACAATTACGGTACACAACAGCTCTTAACACCATTACGGAGTCCAAAGCCAAGCAACCGTACAACAAGAAGCAGATCAGACTCAAAATAAAGCTGTCTACACTTAAGCAGACACAGGACAAAGGCATCACTAAGACAGCAAATCCAAGGCAAACCTCGGAAAAGCATCACCACGAAGGACGAGAAGCAACAAGCTCAACAACATCAGCTCACCAGGAAGGGAAAATCCTAGGTTCGCTCGAGCAACTTCTCAATCGAGGCAACACGACAACCAAAACAATCAAAACAACAATGCATCAGAAGCTAAGCAGACTCAAGCCGGGATAACCAAAGCAACATAAGAACGTGCATGGCCATCACACCAACGCTAAAAAGTCATAAGCTACCTGAGCAAAATACAGAAAATAGCTCGAACAATGCACTGCAGGTTCATGCCAACTGACAAACACTGCCAAGCGCAACACGATCGAGACCAACTTCAAAACGAACGAAGCACATCGTCACATCCGGACGAGAGCAAAAACCATCTCGTACAGTGCCAACCAAGCACGTACAAGACCACACACGAGAAACACTGCGATAAACCATCGCAACACCTACGCCAGCAAGAGACTGTACTGGGCCTAAGGACTCTGGAAACTGTATATCTCGGATTCCCATGTACTTCACACAACAACGCTCTGATAGCTCAGAAAAGAAAAACTCCGAAC
This sequence comes from Amorphophallus konjac, assembly GCA_022559845.1. Lineage (NCBI taxonomy): Eukaryota > Viridiplantae > Streptophyta > Magnoliopsida > Alismatales > Araceae > Amorphophallus > Amorphophallus konjac. The sequence continues at coordinate 217,203,987 of CM040122.1, forward strand.
ATCTCAGAACACTGCTCTGATACCATCTGTAGCGACCCGGATTCCGGACACCCGGTGCACCCGGTATAAATACCGAATACACGTGATACCATGAGGGACCCGCGAGGCCTCCCAAGCGCGGGAAAGCGCCGAAGGGATCAAAGGCATGTGTAGAGTACATTGAAGCCACAGAGATATAACAGTAAGCAAGTAAATTTCATTTGATTGGATTGCTAAAGTAGCAGAAATAAAATTACAGCTTCATTAATACATTTTTAACAATTAAACACAGAGTCCAGCCCAAAGGGGAGACAACAAGTCTAGCACAGTACAGTACGACAGAAAGAAACGTACACAGAAGTCGGGAGAAGCCCGACGCAGGTACGGCTGGCAGCTACAACAGCAAGCGAGCACTCCGCCAGGAACAGCAGAGGCAGATGTCGAAACCCACCTGAAAAGCAGCAGGGGTGAGTCTCAACAGAAACTCAGTAGGGGTCACGTGGATCCCCACTGGAAAACGCACAAAGCAAAAACAACGGAAGCAGCAACAAACGCAGCAAGAACAGCAACGTAGCAAAGCAGGAAAGCTACACTACAAAGCTGTAAAGGAACAGACGGGAAGTAGGAGTAGGGAACACGCAGGAGAGGGTGAGAACCCGCACCAAACAAGCGGCTACCGAACTAACCTCGGCATCCCAAACTACTCCAAACAAAAAGGCAACAGGTGGATGAGCCTAAACTCACACAGAAGGGTACATCGGCCTATCAACCAGCCCCAAACAATCCAGGTCTAGACACGACCTAGACAGACGCCAAACAAGCACGTACACGACCGGAAACGTCGTGCACAAAGCCCCACGCACGAACAGAACATCGTGCGGACAACAAAACACTGACCTCGAGCACCGCCACCAACGGGCAACTCGCAAAGGTCACAACGCGTAAGAAAACGTGAAGAGCTACGCGTCACGTGACGGAAGCACCCCCTTAAAAAGCCAGCTGCGTCCACTGACGTCTTACGCCGCACCTCAAGCGTCTCGCCTACAGCACTGCTGTAACAACAGCAGAGACAGAGACACAAGCTGAACCAAACAGTAACAGCAAACAAGTAACTAGTCAGGGTCACGCCCGTCGACATAAGTCCTCAGTCCCTGACCACGTGTGCACACACTGGCAATAGTCTAAGCCAGGTCCTCTAGCTAGTATTCTCCCTCGGTAGGACGCTACCGTTGACTAGGAGCCCGCGGAACTAACTACAAACCGCTCACCGGGAATAACCCTCCGCCATCCGCTAGCGAGTCGGCACTCAACAGACCTTAGGCAACAACAAGTGGAGGCTTCACACGACACAGAAGCTCAAACACAAGTGCCGAAGTACAAACGGGCGACCACGCCCCTCAACACGTACTTCGAGGCACCAAATGGCAGCATCGCCACTGCCGACAACTCAGGACAAGCAACTAGACCTCCTACGTAACGATCCTGAGTCGAACGACACAAGGCAAGATCGTCACAAACAGCAGAACAAGCCGCCAATCGGTCTAATCCTAGGCCAGAGAAACCACGCTCCGCAAAAAACAACACACGGAGACCCGAGGGAAACATCAAGAACCCTCAGCACAGCTGGACACGCAAACCGAGGTATAATAACACCTCGAAGCATCCAGAAGCAGTGTCTTGGACAGGACAGAACCGCCAAGACACGCACAAACAAGGTCACATGTCAACCACTGGGTCACACCGGGTTGACCGAAACCAAACAACAAAAGCATACAAGAGTAGGATCAAGAATCCTACCACAAGTAAGAAGACTCCTGGCCACCTTGCAACGTAGTCTTAACCCTCATAGGACATCAAGAGACATCCACAGGATAACGGGCAGACCACAAGGACAAGCCAAGACACACAGAATCATCGGGCGGAAAACCAAGGCACAGGGAAAGTAACGCACCAGCCCTAGACCGCTACGAGAAAGTGACGGTCGAGCCAGGGCCGTTATTTCCCAAACGACGGACGGACACAGGCCGTCACTCACACCACCCTAACAACCTATAAAACACACAAAAGCCAAGTAACGCACAGCTGCTAGCGCGTTACAAGCAAACGACGCACGGAGGCTTCACCGTTACTTCCAATGGCATAGCCACCCAGACCAAAGCCAAGTAACGCACAACGCCAGGCGCGTTACTCACAAACGACGCGGCAGGAGAGGGCCGTCAGAGACAAATGACGCGCAGGGGCCTATCCGTTATATCCAACGGCATAGCCACCCTCAACCCAACACGACAGCAAACGACGGACAGAGGCATGCGCGTTACTCACTAACGACGCACAGGGGCTCCACCGTCACTTCCAACGGGACAGCCACCCAACCTCGTCCACGCAGAATGCAACGGCCAGGGGCAGGCGCGTTACACTCAAACAACGCACAAGGGTTCGACCGTCGAAGGCACCGCCTCAACGAGTCAACGTCAGTCAACAGACAAGCAACGGCCTGGGCAAGGCGCGCCGCTTCCATCTAACGCGCTGGGTCAAGCGCGTTAGACCAACCGACTTAACCCCCAAAGAAAACAACAAAACGCAAGTAACGGCCGGTCACCGGCGCGTTACACGGGAACGACGCTCCAAGCTAGGGCCGTCGCTTACCCAGAAACAAAAGGGCTAATAAACCCTCAAACCAAATAACGGTCCATCGTAGGGCCGTCAAAAGCAAGTGACGGTCGCTGGCTAGACCGCTACTTCGGTTACGGCGGGAAAACATAGGAATGGCCGGATCGGCCCATTCCACGCCCCATTCACGCCGAAACGCAGGGGAAACACACCGCAACGACAAAAGACAACACCAAGGGGCTCCAAACCCCACATGCACGCACAAAAATGCAAGATTCGGGCGATTTTACCAAATCAACCCTAAGTGGGTCACCGAGGTTCCCGGGCTTCTACCGGCCTCGAATGAACACCAAATCGCACGAAACCAACGTGGATGGGATTCTAACATCCCTGCGGTCATTTAGAAACTAACTGAACCGCAAACGGTCACCGTTTACCGGCCGACCCTAAAAACCACGAAAATCACGGTTTAGGCAAAACAAGCCCAAACACGCTCGTTTCCTAGCTGAACGCCATGCAATGGCAGGGAAAACGAAGATGGAGAAGCAAGGATCCGTCACCCTACCTCCACCGAAGAAACCGTGCCCCGAAAGGACTAAACCACGCCGAAAACCACTCGCGAACCGATTTCACTGGCTTTGAATCCACCGTTCGGGATCGCGCCAGAATCGATCCGATCCTCGCCCCATCGCGCATCCAACCAGCTCCACGGCTTCACCGCCTCGCCCACCTACGCCTCCGTCTGCAGCCGGAGCCGGAAAGGGGAGAGAACGAGAGAGAACGGGAGAGAGAGGGACGGTCGCGCGAATGAGAAGGAGAGAGAGAAAGAGAAAAGAAAAAAGAAAGAAATTAGGAAATTTTCCTAATTTTCAAAAATTCTGAAAATGCGCCGAAAATGCACAAATTCAGAAAAATACGCAAAAATAGTCAAAACGACCGGCTCGACGAGTACATCGTCGCTGTGGCATCCACGAGCTTTGGAATTGACAAACAAACTCACCGTAGGGTTCCGTAACTAGTACGTGAGAAAAACCCACACGGCTCGTCAAACTCAACTCGGAAGCCACCAAAGCGAACCGAAACTCAACGAAACCAATCCGAAACAGACCCGAAAGATCCATTAAAGATCCTACGAGACCTGCAAAGGATTCGACAAAGATCCGACAAGAAACCGGGTCATTACATAGGGTTCTTGTTGTCGGGACAAAATTGGCTTTCAAAATCTAAAAAAATCATATATTTTAAAATCCAAATAAATCATATGTTTCAAAATCCCAAAAAATCATATATTTTAAAATCCAAAAATCCTATATTTCAAAAGCCAAAAATAATCATATATTGCAAAACCCATAAAAATTAGATATTTCAAAACCTCACCAAAATCAAATACTTTCAAAACTCCAAAAATACCATCATCTTGCATTGCATGCATCACATTTTCTTCATTTTATTTTCGCCTATTTGATAAGGCTCCACCCCTTGACCAAATATCAAGAACTGGTCATTTTCTAACTTGCTACAGGCAAGGGGTTGAGTCTAAGAATAGATCTAACTTGTTTTCTTGTCTAAGTGTGTGCAGACGCAGGTTCAAGCATCCAAGATTCAAAGCTCACAAGTCTTCTATTTCTGGTTCTCTCACGGTCTATCCTTAGATCGCTAACCGTCTCTGGCGATTCATAATTGGACTGTTTTCCTTTCCCGAAAGCTAGAAAAATCACATCTCAGTAAATTGTCCTTCGCGGTCTTACTTTAAACCGTCAAAGTCCTATGGCGTCCCATGATTAGACCATTTTCCTCTTCCGAAAGTTGAAAACTCTCAGTTTTCCTGAGTGCTGTCTCTAGCGGTCTATCATAAGATCGCTAGTCTCTGGTTAGCGGCCCTATAATGGACCGTTTGTCAGATAGAGAACCCTGTTCTAAACTGATTTGTCCATCCATTCAAGATCAATCAAGCAATCCATTGCACATTCCTCAACACAAATCTCTTATTCCATTCAATCAAGTTCATTGAACATTATTTCATTGATCATTCCAAGTACATCAAGAAGAAAGCTCAAAATACATTCATTCTTTTGTCTGCGTGAGGCCGGATCTTGCACAATTCTTTCACATAAGCACAATACTTCTCTTCATCCTCCGCCACTTCTGCTTGCAGAGCACGCACCCGGCTGATTTCCCACATGATTAGTGCATTCCGGACTACTCGCTCGTCTTCCTCAGTCCATATCTTTCTAGCTAGAAGGGGAGGGAAGTGTAATAGTGCAGGAACCATAGTACGGGGTAGCCCAACTTGGAGATGGCACCGGTGCGGGTTGTAGATCACTAAGGTAGTGTCTCCCACTAGCTACAGGTCTAGGCATGGTCGCCGAGGTACTCTAATGTAGTGCTTTGAAGAACCCTTGGTCGCATCATGAACTTGTCAATAGGCAAAGTGTTGAGGTAAAGGCGCCATTCATCTCGTGTCCTCTTCCCCGCCACCCGGCACTCAACGTGTGAAGAGAACCCAAATGTGCCTCCTATGAAGGATAGTGGGTGGCTCCCGAATATACGGCTAGTTGAAGGTAAGTCTTCCTTGGTTAGAAATTTAAGTCTCACTCCCATCCAACACTCAAGGATGATCATTGACCCGAAGAGAGGCCCTCCTAGGGAAGCTGAGCTAAGGCCTCCGTAGACGTATGAAAGGACTACATGAGAGATAGATAAACCCTGCCATAGCCCACTAATAATCCTAAGGTTTTGGATGTCCAAGAGGTGGTCGGTGATGGTGAAAAGGAAAACCCCACAGAAGCAAATTAAAGTAGCTTTGGCTATGGCTTCAAATCTTCCGCTCTTGTTCTTACAATAAGCAGTTATCCATTGAGCCATGGGTATCAAATGGATATGGCGTGGGATGATCATGGTCCTAACATCTTTTGGATCGTGTATGAAATCCTCTAGAATGAGTGATGGGTCTATAGGCTCAACCATATGACACACTAGGTCTTCATCCCCCACCTTAGTCTTAGGAAGGGCGAGGTAGGTCTCTACCTCCTCTAATAGGACAGTGGCTTCAAAGCTTGGGAAGAGGAAGGTCTGTGTTTGTAGATGCCATAGTTTCAGAAGGGCTGAAATACTTGACCAATCCAAGGAGATTTTCTGGAATTTCTTTCCTAGAACCACTAAAGGGTGAAGGTGCCATGCCCTTAGGATTGAGAGGACCTCTAAAGGAAGTTCCTTGATCATAGGAGCCACCCACTTTAGGTTGGAGTAGCATCTTGGGCCAGGAAGAAGCTAAGAAAAGAAAGGAAAAAGAAGAAGAAAGGGAGGAAGATCATGAGAAAGAAGAAAACTAAGGAATTGCATGAACTTTTGATGAAATTGCAACTTACCTCTCTTGAGGAACTTGCGCTCAAGTGCTTGGGGATTGAGGTCAATCGTTGTAGCTCCCCATGCTCTTTCTTAGCAGCCTTTGGCCCGGTGTAGACCATCTCCCCCATGGCACTAGCTTCAAAGCTTCTCTTCATGGTGTTTTCAAGTAGTTTTGCTGAAATTTAAAGGCTTAGAACAGAGAATTGTGGTGAGCTGCGAATTCTGGGTTTGTACCTGCTTATAGAGCTCTGGTTTTAGTCCTATTGCATTAGGATTAGGGCTGGGTAGCCTTGGCTTCAGTTAGGGCGAGTTCTAGTGCAGATTAGAGGCCTTTATCCTCGGGTTCAGACACTCACGGAAGAGTCCCGCTCGGTCTACACAGGGTTTCTACACTAGCGGTCTATCGTACGACCGCTAGAGTCCCCACGTGGTCTACAATTAGACCATTTTATCCCTTCATCCACCGTTTTCCTCTATCCTTCTGACGGTCATTGGTTCAGCTATTTTCTACTTCTGGCGATCATAAATTAGACCGTTTGTCAGGTTTTGTCAGATTTTGATTAACACTTTTCCCTCATCAGTCCTACCATTCTCTCTCCATCTCTCACCCGTACTCTCTATCAGCCCTAGGGTAGTGGTCAGTAAGTCAGCATCCATACGCATTTGCATCTTAAATAAAGATGACAAAAAAAGATTTTTTTTCATTTCACTAAAAAACCATGTACAAGTGTGCATCAAAAAAGAAAAGGAAGAGTGCAAATCACTCGGCCGGTCCATCTCCCGGGCCATCGCTATCACATGTGCCCTCATGCCGCTTCGCTGGCGGCGCTATGGTAGTACTCTCCTCCTCACGACGGCGTCGTCGCTCCTCCATGCGACGGCGTCGTCACTCCTCCTCCTCGTTCCTCCGGTAGCCGAAAGAACCAGTGAAGTAACCTCGGACCGCGCTGCTCGGTGCAACGCTCTGGCTCAAGCTAGCATCTGACCTCTTTCCCAGAAGTCAGAGGGCATCCTTCAGTCCCGCAATCACTCCCCTCATCTCAATAGCCTGCACTCGAGACTGGTCTCGCTCGCTCCTCACCCAGACATCGTCTGCTCTGAGGCACTCTATCTCCTCCTCATCAGCACGACGACGGGCTCCTCCTGCGCTCAATCGTGCCACCTCCTCACGGAGATGGGTCACCTCCGCCGCCTCTGCTCGCCATCACTCTGCCTCTACTCGGGCACGCTCCGCCTCAGTCAGTGATGTGCTCAGCTCTCTCACCTACATAAGCATTCATCATAGTCAGTCAAGGTATAAGCATCAAAGCATGTAAGTCTAAGGTTCGCGGTTTAGTTTTGCTTACCCTCTCCGCAAGAGTGGCCTCAGCTTTCTCAACCTGAGTCACTGCCCGAGCAAAGTCCGCATCTCGCTCGGCTCGGTCTCCCGCAGGCTGTGACGAAGAGGATGGTGCATCTGGTCCCCGCCGTTGCGCTCCCTCGACTCACTTCATTTTAGAAGTCAAAGTTAGTCACATTCATCATAAGCATAAGCATAATTAAGTCTAAGGTTCAGGGAAACTCACCAGAAGATCCAGCGCGTGCTGGAGCTCATCCCTCTACTGCATCGTAGCGTGGAGGAGTCCTTGGAGCTCCGCTATGCATCCCTGGGGGTCTAGCTGCATATAGTAAATCAAGGTGTCAGTGCATATAGGAATAATTTAATTAATTGAAGAGCATGAGTTTAGAAGTCATACCGATCGACGGACGTCGCAGAACACTTGGTCGCCGTACCTCCGCGCGTAGGCCTTCAGGTAGGCCACATCATTGTCAGCTCGGGTCTTCACCTTCTGGCCCCTCCGTCTCCAATCTCGCACCTGGTCGATCGCCCGAGTGACCCAGTCAATGTCCCCGCTGAGTCCCTTCGAGGACCTCCCGATGCGCTCATTGTCTTGCTCTGCGAACTCGACCTCCAGCTGGTGTACTCCTCTCGTCCTCATGATCAGTCGATGATGTTCAAGCAATGTAGCCAGATCTCTCGCCTGGCATACACCTGGGCTGCCTCCACCCAAGGCTTCCGCTCGTGACCCTCATCATGGTAAGGTGTCCAGTGCACCTGAAAAGGCAATTGAGTCAATGTCAGCATTTACATAAGCATTTAGAAGCATTTAAAGCATATGGAAGAGTTTGAGTTTAGAGTTTTATCGATGCATATGGTAAAGTGTCTATGTCGTCCTGGATCACCCGGGACAGGTGCCGGATCGATCCCATGTGCCATGCCACTACCCACCGTCTCACGATGGGGATCCGCTCGGGGTGTAACTCCTTCCCTCGCCCAATGCCAGGGAGGTACATGTAGCTCCAGACCTGGATAAGTCAAGTGTCAGCATATAGCATATAGATAAGCATTTAAAGTTTAGAGTTTAGGGCATTTTACCTGTAGGAATGGCGAGAAGCAGCCCAGCATGGTCTGCCGGTCGGTCGTGCTTAGAGAGTCGAAAAGGAATGCCAGGACCACTGCTCCCCAGGCGTACCCTCCTACTCCATCTAGATCCCTCAGCAATGGGAGGAGCCTGCAGCTCACTCCGTCAGCTCTGGTCGCGAAGAGAAGCTTCCCGAATAGCAATATCAGGAAGCGCCGCAAGGTGATGTCTCCCTCTGGTCCCGGCTCTGCTGCTACTCTCCCCCGGACCTGTTCTATCACTCTCCCGATATGCTCCTCTGGCAGCTCCCCTGTAGCTATGGTAGCTCCCCTCAGCCCCAGGCTCTCCTGGAGTGTCGCTCGTCCCAGCATGGAGGAGTTATGCCCTGGTCTCATCAGGTCTAATCCGAGTAGCTCCTGCGCCATATCTCGGTAGTCTCCGTAGGTCCATCCTATCACCGGCGCTCCATCGACCCGCAATATGGTGATCCTCGCCATGTCTTCCAGCGTGGGGATCATATGACCCCATTGGAAGATGAAAGCTCTATTGACTAGGTCCCATCTCTCGTGAAGGGCATACAGGAGAGCTGTGTCAATCCTCGTGACCTCGATGCTCAATAGCTCCCTGAAGCCCATGGCCATCAGTCTCTCTTTCTGGTAATCTGGTAAGGCTTGATATACCGCTCGGACTTGTAGCCAAGAAATCCTAGTTCGACTCTTCCCCTGCACACATTTAGAATGTAGGTCAGTCATTGCATTGCAATTTCATTGCATTTCATATAAGCAAAAACAACAAAAAAATCAAATAAGACAAAAAAGCAAAAAACCAAAATTCTATCTCTGATACTCTGGCGGCCATATCTTGGATCGTGTAAGTCCTCTAGCAGCCTCAGTATGGGCCATCTGAGAGTGTAGCGGTCACTAGAACGACCGCTAACGGACCCACGAACAGGCGTTGTCTTCTCCGTTCCCCCATGCCTTGGAAATGGCCTCAAAGGGCCTACATCTTATCTAATGGGTCCCCACACCCATTCCCATATCCATTCATACACATGCATGGTCTTTGAAAATCAAAAAATCAATTTTTTAGAGTTCATGGCCTACCTCTGATGACCAGCCGGCCGCCGCCGCCACGGGCACCTCCTCCACCTGGGGAGCCTCTTCCCCTTCGCCTCCATCATCATCATGTTTTTCCTCGGCTGTGGGGGCTTCGTTTCCCTCCATTTGGGCCGAAGGCCCCTCATCTCTCTCCGGTGGGTCCGCCGCCGCCGGGGGTGGCGTTCCCTCTTCCTCTAATCGCCGTTGGAGGCGTTTCACGGCACATTTCTTTACCATGGCGGTGGTCGGGGATTGGACACGGTGGTCGCCGGTGGGTCGCCGGAGTAGAATGGGGTATGGCTCGGTTGGGTGTTTGAATGAATGAGCATAGAATGGGGGCGAGTGAACGAACGGGTTGTTTTTTTTTTGAACACCCAGAAAATTTGGCGGTCTATCGTATGACCGTTACAGTCGTTCTAGCAGTCCTTCCTTTGATCGTTTGTCATCAGGGTGTTCTTCCTCGAAGGATGTGAACCGACGTACTTTAGCAGTCCATTGTTAGACTATTAGGGATCGTGTAGCGGTTCTATTTTACATCGTTTGTGGGATGAATTATGTGATGAATTTCAAAGCTATAATCTGTTATATTTCATGCTTCAAAGTTATATCTGTTGTGCTTCATGCCTATTTTATGGATTTATTTGTTGATGGCTAACCTCTTATTGCAAAAATCATGAATGCCATCATACGCTATCACGGCTCGCCGAACAGTTAAGTCAGGTAAGTATCTCGATCCCTGGTCTCTTAATGCATTACTATATGGTATCTATGATATATTTCCTCGAGAACCGGCTGGTCATTCATGCGTTCTGGGATCTGATGTTCCCCTTTAACAAAAATGATGATGATGTAGGTGGACATGTTTAATCGTTAGATAGGCCGTTAGGTTGGAAGAGTTGGGGGACTATGGTTCTATCTTGCACGCCGTGGTTGCAGATAGTGTCTTGACCCTGATTTGTCCGGTCTAGCAATACTATTCTCGAGTATCTTGCTATTTTATCCTTTACTTGCATTCGTTTTGATGATTTCTTTATTTTAGCCCAGCATGCATCATGCGCATCTTTGAGCATTCACGTGCCATCATCTGTCTAAGTGTCTCAGTAATGGTGGATAACTATGTGTCCATGGTCTTTAGGAAGGAGAATTATTCCACTCTGAGTTGGAAGGTTTCTTTCGGTCTATCTGCTCGGTTTGGTTAACTGAGGATTCCTGTCTGGAGTTTAGTTACTCGTCTCTTTACTTTTTCACTTGCTCCGACTACCTATCAGATGTGTGTTCCAGTGAGGAGGTTGGTCGTGTTTTCCTTTCCTTTAGTCGTTAGTTCCTCCAGACATGCGTCGTTCACTTTTCTGTTCCTTGTGATTGGTTCAAAGTTTTTTGGAAGATTCTTATCGCTTATTGGTTGAGGACGGGTGTCGATTTACCTTAACGGCTGCTTTTCAGTCCACTCCGCTTCATTTCCGCTTCACCTACATGTTCCATGTCACTTTCGCTTCACCTCCGCTCGCTCCCCTGCAAAGAGGACGTTAAGGAGGGGTATCTGTTGACACCCGTTTTATGACCAATGAGTTGTGTCATCTCCTTATTTATCTTTATGATGCTCCAAGTTATACGCCATTCATTGGGCTGTCTTGGTCAGCTTTGAGGCTTATTTCATGGGTCATTCTCCTTGATTGGGTCTCGCTCCTTATTTGTTTTTCCGTGGGTTGAAGCTTAGTGGGCCTTTCATTTATTTTGCCATGCCACTGTCTCTGGCGGTCTATTAAATGGGCGTTTGATGACGCTTGGCGGTCTATCTTAAGACCGTTTACTGACGCCAGAGTCCAGAGCCAATGTCTTTCTTTCAGCTTTATCCTTTCTTATCCGTTGAGCTCTGGCGGTTTATCGTACGGCCGTTAGAGGCATTGTGGTGGTTTTATCTTGGACCGTTTCTTGGCTCCAGAGTCATGTTCATGAAGTTTTCGCCCGTTGGCCTTATCCTTTGGTGGACATTTGATGGTGACGGTCTATCCTTTGACCGTTTGTTCCAAGTGGCGATTTATCGTAAGACCGTTTTTGCAGACCAAGAGTCCTGTTAGAACTATTTTTCTCTGCTACGCCGTGGCCGAATTAGAGTTTTGATTTGATGATTTCTCTCTCGATAGAGATCCTTAAAAGCTCCCGTTTGTTTCCATGGACTCTTGAGAGTGTTATCTTCAAGAGTTTGCTAAGCTCTGCCCTACTTTTGAGCTGAAATATCTCCAATTCGAACCTAGAGTTTGAGGGCCTATAAATAGAACCCTTGAGTTCATGGGTTGAGGAGGTGAATTATGGAGTTTACGTCGAGGTGCTGCAGCATTCTGGAGTGAGTACCCATCAAGGAGAAGTGCTGTCTACGTCCATTAGTCTTCTAGTCCAGGGAGTATTAAGTTCTAAGGGTTTAATAGTGTTGTTTTCTTCTTTAGTTCCCTCCCCTGCTTCATAGCATTCACAAGCATCTCCCCTCTTCTTCTTCCACATTCTTTGCAACTCAATCACGTTTTAAACATCCTCCCATATTTTCCATGCCCCATAGGGGTTAAAAAACCACCACCCCAGGTATCCACCGTTCCTTTTGCATGCACTTTAGTTTATTTGCATTATAGTTGCAACACTTGTCATAGGGCTGTTGGGTGCGGAGAAGACGACAACGGAGATCCAGAGGGGGGGTGAATGGATCTACTAAGGATTTTTGGCCAAATTAAAACCGTATTAAGAGATACTCACAAGGTTGATGGACAAGCGCTCAAACAGCAAGGATGCAACGATTGGACACTAGGACAGCCAAGGGAATCACGGTCCTAGCAACCATCTAGCGATAGCAATCACACAGTCAGTGCAAACAAACCATATTGACCCAATGCAATCATCTAGCGGAAGCAGAAACAGAAGACATAGATCAAACCACTGCACAAGGGATTTTTTAGGTGGTTCGGTCACCATGACCTACGTCCACCCCTCACTCCAAACCGGACTGAGGCTTCCACTAGCAATGCTAGAAACAGCAGACTCAGTCTGCAAACAAGAATGCTGCCACACACCTTGACTAGGGGAACAACCTCCCCTCTTCCTCCACACCAGAGGGACACCCCAAGTGACTCCCAGCCACTTGGAAACCAGAGACACACAGTCTCTCTTCCTCTAGACCAGGAGGGAACACCTGGACTTGCAACCCACAAGACCAGACTCGGAGGACCAATCCTCCCTTCCTCCAAACCGGTGGGGAACCTAGAGACCCAAGTCTCTCTTCCTCTGAAACCCAGAGGGAAGCACAGGTGACACCAAGTCACCTGCAGACTAGAGGTCTCGGACCTCTCTTCCTTCACAATGGAGGGAACCACTGATGACACTAAGTCACCAGCAACCTGGAGAAACAAATCTCCCTTCTCCTGAAACCACAGGAGGAACCCGATCCCCAACAGGGCAATCGGGAGAAACACAAAGGAATGTAAACGAAACCAAGAAACGGAAAATACAGTAATCAGAAAACTGTAAAGATGGTAGCACGACTGTGGCTCTTGAATAGAGTTGACTGGCCTGGATATGATCCACGGTCCAGCAGGAACAAATCTTCAAGTAGCTTTGCTTCTTCTCCTCTAACTCTCTATCTCTTCTCTTCTTTAATCACTCTCTGCTTTCACGGCTTCTCTTTTCACGATCTCTCTCTGCTCTGTCTAATCTTCTGCTCAATCTCACTCCTCTTCGTTCTTCCTTCTGGGGGCTTTTCTTCTCTTCTTCCAGCATATGCTTCGAAGGGGTAAAGAGACCCTTTATAGGGACAGAGCCTTCGTGTGGATCAAGCAGCAGCTAGGGCGTGTGTGCTTCAGTCCACGTGGCGGCTTTTCAGCATCTTGGATCACGTGCCAAGCGCCAGCCTCGGATCACATGCCCAGTCACCTGCAAGATTAATGAAGAGTTCAGTCGATGAACAATATCAACACAGGCTGTACATACTTTACTCAGCAGGCAATGTATAGACTTAACAATGCATATGCACAATGATGCAATGTTCAGACTCAGCTGAAGACAGCCAGTCGATGTATAGACTTGGCTGAAGCCAACGCTGAAGCAATGTTCAGACTTTGCTGAAGACAGCCAGTCGATGTATAGACTTGGCTGAAGCCAACGCTGAAGCAATGTTCAGACTTTGCTGAAGCCTGGCAGAGGATGTATATACTTGCTATAATGCATGCATGATAAAGGAGCATAGGGATGTATAGACTTTAAGTAAAGATGCATGAGCAATATATAGACTATGCATATGCACACTAGCGAGTGTATAGACTTTGGCTTGATCAATGCACAATGCTCATATGGATGTATAGAGTTGGTCGTGTGAAGGAGGACGAGTGTACAAACTTGTTGAGACAATGCATGATCAAACGATGCAATGTACAGACTTGATGGCGTGAAGGCAATGCATGAACAGGTGATGTAGTGTACAGTCTTGGTGTTATCATGCATGAGAGTAACGAGTGTATAGACTTGATGTTAACATGCATGAGAACCCAATGTACAGACTTGTTGTCCCTGCAGCAGACGACTCCAGTGTGTAGACTCTGTACTTTGAACGACAAAGCAGGCTGTACAGACTTGAAGTGAAGACCAATGTATGGACTTCAAAGAATGGATGATCAGACAATGTATAGACTTCACGGTTCAGCTGCCAATGTATAGACTTGGAAATCTTGAAGGCCAATGTACAGACTTGGAAGCTTGAACCAATGTATAGACTTGGAAGGCCTGAACCAATGTACAGACTTGGAAGCTTGAACGCCAATGTACAGACTTGGAAGCTTGAACGCCAATGTGTAGACTTTACCAATGTATAGACTTGGGGTTCTGAATGTAGGTAAAGACTGGGAATGTACATACTTGAAGAAATGACTTGAGACAGACACGCTGCACGCTGTACAGACTTTGAGTGAAGACATGAATAGTGAATCAATGTATAGACTTGCACAGTGCTGCCAATGTATAGACTTTGATGATGATTGTGAGAGCATGCAGTGAAGGTAGTGTACAGACTTACCACCGACCAATGCATAGACTTTGCCAAGCGATGCAAGCGACAATGCATGGGATGATCGGATGTACAGACTTGGGCTGTACAGACTTTGCGTGCAGGTTCCCAGCGTTGTATAGACTTGCTGCGTGCAGGCGGCCAGCAATGTATAGACATTGTAGACCATGCAACAGTCCACTGTATGGACTTTGAGTCTGTGTAGCTACAGTGTAGAGACCATGTACAGACTTGTACAGTGAATGCTCAAACGAATTGAGACGCAGGATGAGACGGACGATGTATAGACTTCTAGACACTGTAGCCATTAGTGCATTGCTCAACTGTTTTCTATATGGGCTTCACTCTAAGTCAGTGCATTGCTGGAGCAAGCCTGTACATCGTTTGGGTTGTTCATCCAGACAAGCCTGTACATCGTTTGGGTTGTGCATCCAGCGTCTTAAGGTAAAGTCTATACATCGCTCACTTGCATGATCATTAAGTCTGCACATTGTTGGCCATTGCACACGAAGTCTGTACAGCACTCGCCATCATGCTACTGCTAAGTCTGTACATTGGCCAAGTGTGTACAGAGTCCTTTGCATTGTGTGCATTCCCTATTAAAGTCTATACATTCTCATCCGTTTTAGTTAAGTATCATGAATGAATATGAGTCTCATGAATGAAAGAAATGGAATATTATTCAGACATTATTCAGACTAGACTCATCAATCTGATCATCATTAGTTGAGCTAAGTTTTTCTTCAAGTTCAGATATCTCATTCGCTAGTTCTTTATTTTCAATTTTTAGCAATCCAATTTGTTTCTTAAGCTTTTGATTATCAGACAAACGAGCATCATGAGATTGTTTCAATTCCATACATTTTTCACAAGAAGAATTTAAACTATCCAATCCAGTCCTTTTTTTCAACTTTTTATATTATTTTCTTAACTTCTCATGTGACTCTAATAAGTAAGCATATGCATTCTCCCAGTCATCTATAGTATAGTCATCAAAAGGGTTTACCTCATCATCGTCTTCTTCTTCATTTTGATTGCCACTATGATTACTTCCGTTAGCCATCATGCAGTTGTCCTCATTTCTCCTGTGAGCTAGCTTCAGCTTATCCAGAATGTCCTTAACTATCACGTCCTGAGCGTGGAAGATACTCGGATGCGTGACGCGTCTATATAGATCATGTCATTAGAGCGATAATTTTTTTGATATACATAATTACGGAGTGCGCAAAAGACTAATAAAATCTAATAATCCCAATAATCCAAGTGATGTTTATTTCATTAACCAAAGGAATTAAAGATAGTCTATGACAATTTCGAATTTAAAAAGATAACCCTAGGCTAAGTGCCTTAACATGGTTCGGACAAATAAACTGACATATTGGAATACAAAGTAGGACTCAAACAAAATTTAAGGACGCGACTAGCTAATGATAGGTGACTGGCATTCTAGCACTCTTCACTCAGTGTCAACTCCATTCTTGTCGCTATCCGAATCACCTGAAAATATTAGGAAGCAACTGGATGAGCGAACCGCTCAGTAGGAATTACATCTCAAATACGAGCAAGGTTTACGTGATTTACAAGTTGCATGTACTATCAGTATGGCTATACATGATGTACGTATAAGAAAAATCAGGTATAGAGGTAAATTTAGGCATGATAAACATTAAGAGATCAATAACTGTATAAAGAGAGTATATCCAGATTTTAAGTATTTGACAAGCAGTATTTCAAGAATTTATAGATGTAAATGTCACTTCGGGGCAAGCAGGGATTCGTGTATGATTACGAATTCAAGTACAAGTATATCTCAGGTACGAGCAAGTAAAAATTCAATTCAAGCAACTAAAGTTAAGCACGTATCAGTAGAATTGGCTATTATCATGTAAGTATTTTACCCTTTCTCGGGCCACAAGTCAAGTATTGCCCGTTCCAGGCCACGTAAGTCAAGTAAGTAAGGAGAGAGAGTAGGGGTGGAGTGTCTCAAGTCAAGCAAGTACTCCGGTGTAATGCTAAATACCGTGGTCAATAAACTCCCATGGGCACAAGTACCTTTGGGTGCTCCTCCCAGGACCAGACCGAGCCCTATATGCACAGCATTTTATGTATTACCTTTGACATCCACTCTCATTTATAGCCAATATGGAATTTCAAGAATTTAGAAACGTAGTATTTCAGACGAGATAAACTAGTTATTTGGTTATGGAGGATTCTAGAGGTGGCCCCTACAGTCTCAAGAGGTGGCTCCCATCGTGTAGCACTTTACGCCGTACGGCCTCAAGAGGTGGTTCCCACAACATAGCACTTTGCCTTGCATGGCACTTAACTCCTACACTCCCAAATGATAGTTTAAGAGGTTCAAGATTTGACCATGTAGGGTATACACGAGTAGATTTTTCATGGAATGGAATTCAAGAATTCATCATACGCAGGAGTATGGATTAGGGTTATGTTTGTGCAATTCTCGAGACAGATCAGGATCATAAGTTATAATTACTGAGTTGGCATCTGGGGGTTTGCTAATCTTTCAAATTTTTAAGTTTTGGAAATTTATATAAGCATATATCAAATTGGCGCCTCTGAGGATGTCTTCATTTAATTGAAGACGTCCTGGAAGTCGTCAATTCAGTAATTGGCGCCCTGGCTTGGGGCACCAATTACAGGGGCTATTTATTTGTATATAAAGAATTGGTGCCCCTGTATGCAGTCTTCAATTAATTGAAGACTTGCTGGCTGCCGTCATTTAAAGAATTGACGCCTAGGGGTTGCCCAACCTTTCAAAATTATGATTTTTCAAAATATATATATATATTGAAAATGGCGCCCCTCATGAAGTCTTCAATTAATTGAAGACTTGAGGGCCGTCTTCAATTCAGTAATTGGCGCCCTGGCTTGGGGCGCCAATTACAGGGGTGATTTTCACCCAGTAGATGCATTTTGTGACTCAAAGCACTATTCATTTCAAAAAAATTTCTCGAAATCCGAACGTAAGGACATGAATGTGTAGTATAAATCCTCGGGAGTCCAGAAATATGTTCATTTAAAATTACTGAGTTTTGATTTCATATATATTAATTTTCAAATGTTATATCTTTAATTTTCTCAAGGATATGACGACCTGTGAGTAGTCTTCATTTAATTGAAGACTCTCATGGTGTCGTCAATTTAAGTTTTAACCTCTCGTGAGTTGTGGTTCGCATCAGAACTGTAAGTTCTGTGATACAAGTCACTATTCATTTCTCCAAAGTTTCTCCAAATCATAATCCGAAGACATGGTTAGATGGAGAAAAATCTCAGGGTCACAGAAATATATTCGGTCAAAATTTTCATGGATCAGTTTATTAGTTATAGATTTTTGAAGACTTTGATTTAATGATTTTTGAAAATTCCAGAAAATTGAATTGACGTCATTGCTCAAGTTTTCATTTAATTGACGACTTCGTGCGAAGTCTTCAATTCTGTAATTGGCGCCCTGGTCAGGGGCACCTCTTATTGAGGGTGGTACACTATTCATTTACTATTCATCAGTGTAAAAAGGTTCTGAATCAGGAAGTAATAATACGAATATGTTGAGAAAAATGTCAGGATTCCAGAAATATGTTTATGTAAAAATTTAGTACTTTAGTTCGATAGTTATGGATTTTTGAATGTGTTGAATTATCAATTACTCAAAATTCCAGAAATCGAATTGACGACATGGTGCATGTCTTCATTTAATTGAAGACTTCGACGAAGTCTTCAATTTGTTAATTGGCACCCTGGTCAAGGGCACCATTTTCAAATGACCTGGGTGTTAAAACGTTAACGTAATCTATGTAACAGAGGCTATAATTTAAGGTTTAAAATAGGATTATTAAGACTGAAAATTAGTGTGATAAAATACGTTAAAAAGCTAATGAAATCATGCTAATAAACTAAGTTCAAACTCATAAAAATCATGATAACAGTATGTAACAAGCTATTAACATATGTATAACATGGTCTTATTCTTGGTCATGGTAAAGCCAGAATATATATATATATATATATATATATATATATATATATATATATATATATATATATATATATATATATATATATATATAGCATGGTTGACTAGTTGATCGAACTCTAAACATGCATCAATTAACCTATTTAGCTACTAGTTAGGCAAGGATTTGAAAACACCTACCTCTGTGAAGTGACAAGAGTTGACAGAAGAGGAAAAAGCAGCCCTTCCCTTCCTCTGCAACTCTTCAGAGCTTGTTCCTGTATCTAGCCTTCGAACTAAGCAAATAGGGGGAAAATAGAGTGTATTTTATAACCTTAGGGTCGACATGATGGGGGACAAGATCCAGAATTATAGGGTATTTAGTGGGTTTACAGCCTATACAGGCTGGAGGGATAGAATGATCGTGATAGTTGTCGGAAAAGAAATGACGCCCAAGAGAGGGTCGTGTCTTTCATTAGTTAAGATTTCCACGTTAAACTTCAAAGATTTTTATCTTTTAAAATTGATGGAATTTGTTTGTGAAATTTCAGGGGTGAAACCCTTACATTTTTATCTATTTTTACATATAATTTTTTTTAAAAAATTCTTTTTAAATAAAAAGTTACACTATTCACGACACTATTCACGTTTAGGAAATAACGAATTAACATATGTCGTTATTTTGAACGGAGATTTTTGTATTCACTCTACACTAACCAAAATTATCTATATACCCTTTCTAACTTTCTCAATTATGTTTATCCTTAACACTTCATCTATATATCATTATTTCTTCAAAACAATGATATAATGTAAAAGTTGAAATATGAAATTTTCTAAATTATGAAAATATGAATTGGCATCTTGTAAAAGTGATGTTTATCCTATAAAACCCTATCTATATAACATATTTCCTATTTCTTTAGAATAGTGTAATAAGATGTATTATTAATTTCGTAAGTGATTGAAAATATAAATTGGTATTTCCTAAAATATAATTTGACATCTTCTAAAGTATTTATTGATAATTAAATGTTTTAAATAGTTAATCTAATAGAATTAGAATATGAGTTCAATAATTAAATATATATATATATATATAAAATAATTTTTTTTGTATATTTCTATTTTAAAATTCTCGGGTGTTACACCCTCCCCTAGTTAAAAGAATTTGGTCCCTAAATTTAACTATATAAGGATATTGTGGAAAGTATAAAATATTTACAGTTTAGAATAATTCTAGGTATCTTCTTTTCATAGCTTCTTCGGTCTCGCAAGTTGCTTCTTGCTCCGCGCATCGATTCCTTTGGATTTTCACCATAGGGATCGTCTTGCTCCTTAGAACTCGGACTTCGCGGTCGAGGATCCGCATCGGCCTTTGCTCATAGGTAAGATCTCTTTGAATCACCAAATCAGCATGGTCGATGACGTGAGAAGGGTCGTCCACATATTTCTTCAGTATAGATATATGAAATACATTGTGCACTTCCGAGAGTTGAGGAGGAAAAGTAATACGGTAGGCCACCTGGCCCACTCTTTCCAATACTTCGAATGGACCGATAAACCTCGGTGTAAGCTTGCCCTTAACACCAAATCTTCTAATACCTCAGCCAGAAGATACCTTGAGAAATACATGGTCACCAACTTGGAACTCCAAATCTCTCCTTCTATTATCAGCATAAGATTTTTGCCTGCACTGAGCTACCTTGAGTCTCTCTCTGATAAGGTGTATCTTCTCAGTCGAATCTCTAACCATATCTGGGCCTAGAATTTATCTTTCACCGACTTATTCCTAGCATATTGGAGAACGACAACTCCTACCATAAAGCGCCTCGAAAGGTGCCATTTGAATACTAGCTTGATAGTTGTTATTATAGGCAAATTCGGCTAGGGATAAGTGGTCGTGCCAGCTTCCGCCGAAATCTATAATACATGCCCTTAACATATCTTCAACAACCTGATTTGTCCTTTCAGTCTGACCATCTGTCTGGAGATGGAAAGCAGTATTGTAGTTGAGTTTCATCCCCAGAGAGTGTTGTAGACTCTTCCAGAAATGAGAAGTGAAGCGTGGGTCTCGGTCAGATATGATCGAGACGGGAACTCCATGCAATCTAACCATCTCCTTAATATACAGGGCAGCAAGTACGTCGACGGACCATCGACTTTTGATGGGTAAGAAATGGGCCGATTTAGTTAGCCGGTCAATAATTACCCAAATTCCATCATATCCGCCCCTAGACTTGGGCAAACCCATGATAAAGTTCATGCCAATGTCTTCCCACTTCCACTTGGGAATATCTAGCGGATGTAGCTTTCCGACTGGTTTTTGATGTTCCGCCTTCACTTGTTGGCATGTGAGGCAACGAGATACAAAGTCTGCTATCTCCCATTTCATGTTAGGCCACCAGAAAGTTCTTTTTAAGTCTTGGTACATCTTAGTGGCTCCTGGGTGGATCGTGTACCTCGATCTATGAGCTTCTTCAAGAATCTTCTTCTTCAATTCGGGACAGTCGGGCACACATGTCCGTTCATGAAATAGCAGTCTGCCATCAGGTGCCACCTTGAAATCTAGTCTCTCGTCCAGCTTGCTCTTTATCTCCACTAGTGAGGGATCTTCTTCCTACAGCTTCTTGATTTCAGGTAGAAAATCTAGATGTAGTGTAACGACCCAGAGTTCAGGATACCGATATACTGATAACATCGATACACCGATACCAAGAACTGGGGAAGCCACCCAAGAGGCTGATGAGGCCCCTGAAGGGTTAGTAGAAAAGTGCTGAGGGGTATGCATAACGAATTGGAATTTGGAACGCGCAATTTACAATTAAGTAAAGAAATTAACACAAGTGCGGAAGCAATTCAAAATAAACGGAGTGATATATATATATATACACTAGTCTAGAGAAGCAAGAGTACTAGTCCACAAGGTACAACTACGCGGGGCATACCCCGGCAAAAGTACAACCCAAGCCCAAAAGGCAGCTCGACTAACGCTGGCAGCTAACACGGTCTCCGAACCGACTCACAAGGCACCGGGAGACGACGGGCGCGGCTCACCTGAAAGGAGAAAGGGTGAGTCACAGCCAGACTCAGTAGGGGTCACGCGGATCCCTACCTCGCACTAAATAAGCATACACGCATAAATAAAGCAAGTAGAGCATGCATTTGAATAAGCTAACAGGCAATGACATGAAATAACTACTCAAGTAAAGCTGTAAACTCTAACTAAACAGGTATAACAGCTAAAGCATGCCACAGCTAACTAAATGCAAGTGATTAAAACTAAAGCTACCAGATAGAAGAAGTCTTAACTAATCCAAACAACAAGGAAGGACAACCACTGGGGCAGAAACCAGAAGCGTCCACTGACGACTTACACTGCGTCTCAAGCACTCGCAGTCGACGAAGCGACAAGCTAAGCGCGTAAACAGTACCAAACCAAGTGACCAGTCGGAGTGGCACCCGTCGGTGTCAGTCCACAGTCTCCGACCACGTGTGCACACACTGACTCTAGCTTGAGTCAGGCCCTCTAGCTAGTTTTCTCCCTTGATAGGACGCTACCATTGGCTGGGAGCCCACGGAACTAGCTTACAAACCGTGCATGGGAAACATACCCCTCCGCCATCCTCAAGCGGGTCGGCACTCAACAGACCTTAGGTAAACAACAGTGGCTCCATTTGCTTGGAAAGAAAGGCTACTCTAATGGTAATAAAACACGCCACTATACATTAAAACAATATGAATATGGCATGAGTATAAAAGGGAACGCATAACGAAAGGGCTGGGAACATATTACAACCATCAGGGAAGCGGCGGTCGAAGACCCACGCGCTATTTGAAAGTGACGGTCGGGGACTGGCGCGTTACATCACAAACGACGCGCTGGTCTCCAGCCGTTACTTCCACCTGAGTTCCAGCTCAAAGGCCTTCAAGGGGAAAGTGACGGTGGGGGAAAGCCGTTACTTCCACCCGAGGCTCAAACCAACAAACAGCGTTTAAAAACAACAGCAGGCGAAGCGACGCTCCGGTCTAAGCGCGTCGGAAGTAAACGACGGTCGGCCGATAGACCGCCGGACTCACCGCCTCACCTGGCTAACCGAAAACAATGGGTGAGTAACGGATGGGATTCCCACCGTTACTCTCCAAATGACGCACCCCCGATGGGCCGTTATTTGGAAGCGACGCGTCCACTATGGACCGTCGGGCAAGTGACGGTTCCTGGCAGGACCGTCACTTCACCTGGGTTACGGGCGGGTACGGTTTGAAAACCGAAGTCCTCCCGGACGACAGAAA
The DNA here is from genome assembly GCA_022559845.1 of Amorphophallus konjac. NCBI lineage: Eukaryota > Viridiplantae > Streptophyta > Magnoliopsida > Alismatales > Araceae > Amorphophallus > Amorphophallus konjac. The sequence continues at coordinate 217,226,730 of CM040122.1, forward strand.
TCGCCGGGTATCGTCGAAGAACTTGATATCCTGCCAAACCACGCATGCTAAACAACAATTTAACAACTTAATCTAGCACATGCAAGGCCTAAAACGCATTAAACTCAAAGATTTAAGCTAAAACCCCAAATATGGAAACATGGACATCATGCATGCTACGGGGTGCTAATCAACAAACGGGCTAAGGGAAACGATCCTAGCAAGATCGGGATTCCATCCCCCTACCTCTTACAAGCCGAAACAGAAGAAAAGGCCGCATGCAAGGAGGAAGAGCCACGAAGCCTTCACGCTCCACCTCGCTCCCACGTTCACCGAACCACACCGAAGTGGACACCTACGCGCTCCTCTCGACGCGAGGAATCCAACGGCGCCAACCACGCCTCAATCCGACCTCGTCTCGCCCGTGTTCCCTAAAGAGGAGAGAGGGGCGATCGCACGGAGGAGAGAGAGAGAGAGGGTGAGAATGAGAGATCGACGGGGGAGAGAGGGTAAGAGAGGGATTAAAAGAAAAAAAAGAAATTAAAATATATATAATATAATTATTATATATATTAAAATCTCATTAATTCTAATAACCCTCAAATAACTCCAAATAAATCTGAAAAAATATCAGACAAATTCCTAAAAATCCAGGAAAATAGCCAGAAATTCCAGAACAAATAATAGAACAAAAACCATCAAGGATCCATTAAGGCACGGGCCTTACAGTCCCTCCCTCCTTACAGAAATTTCGACCTCGAAATTTACAACAACCGAAAAGGAGGAAACTGAGAAAGGACATATACCTCACTGGAACAAAAAAGGAAAAAGCTGACGCATCTCATCTTCACGCTCCCAAGTAGACTCATTACCAGAGTGACGCTGCCAAGCAACCCTTACCAGAGGAATAACCTTATTTCTCAACCGCTACTCACGACGGTCTTCAATTCTGATAGGAAACTCTGGCGCGGACAAATCAGCAGTCACCTCAGGCCATACTGAATCATCGAGAACATGAGAAGCATCTGGCACATATTTCCTCAATTGAGACACGTGGAATACATCATGAACAGCTTGCATAGCCGCAGGAAGTTGCAAACGATAAGCCACCTGGCCAATAACTTCAACAATCAGAAAAGGGCCAACATACCGCGGACTAAGCTTTCCACGCTTCCCAAATCTGGAAACACCCTTCATCGGAGATATTTTAACAAACACCATATCTCCAGGCTCAAATTGTAGTGGACGTCTGCGCTGATCTGCATAGCTTTTCTGTCGACTCTGAGCCGTCAACAATCTTTGCCTGATCTGACGAACCACATCAGAATATTGCTGCACCATGTCAGGTCCTGTCAACAATCTGTCACCAACATCAAACCAATTCAGAGGAGTACGACAAGGACAACCATATAGTGCTTCATAAGGAGCCATTCCAATACTGGTATGAAAACTGTTATTATAAGCAAATTCAACAAGTGGCAAATGCTGACTCCACGAACCCTGCCAATCAAGGCAACACAATCTCAGCATGTCCTCCAAAGTCTGAATAGTCCTCTCTGACTGTCCATCTGACTGAGGGTGATACGCTGAACTGAAAGCTAACTCAGTGCCCAATGCTTTATGAAAACTACGCCAGAAGCCGGAGGTAAAACGTGGGTCACGATCTGACACAAGTGAAATAGGAATTCCATGCAGTGGCACGATCTTCTGCACATACAGCTCGGCCAACCTCTGCACATTCCAAGTAACCTTAATCGGCAACAATCTGACAGTTTTAGTCAATCTGTCGACTAACAACCAGACGCCATCAAAACCCTGAGAAGTCTGAGGCAACCCCACCACAAAATCTGTAGTAACATGGTCCCATTTCCACATCAGAATCTCTAACGGCTGAAGCAAACCACCTGGCTTTTGATGTTCAGCTTTAACTAACTAACAAGTCAAGCACTTAGAAACAAATATAGCCACGTCTTTCTTCATACCTGGCCACCAGAACTTCTTCTTCAAATTCTGATACATCTTGGTGACACCCGGATGAATAGCAAAATGAGAACCATGGGCTTCACTCAGAATCTCAAGTCTCAAATCATCATCAGCGGGAACATAAAATCTGCCTTGAAAACTGACAACTAACTCCGTGTCAACATCCACATCATAACTTGATATAACACGAGCCAAATCAGAATCAGCTCGCTGAGCATCTTTAATCTGATGATATAAAGCTGAACCCAAAACCAAGCTAGCACAAACTGCCATCTTCGGATCAACAGGAAACTCTGCACTGAATGCCTCATTTGGAAGTTGTTCCCACAATTTCCATTCATGAAGCAACAAATGACTGACCTGTACTTTCCTGCTTAGAGCATCGGCCACAACATTCATTTTACCTGGCTGATAAGAGAGTGTAAAGTCAAAGTCTTTCATGAATTCCATCCATTGCCTCTCCCTAAGATTCAGATCTTTCTGGGAGAAAATATACCGTAAACTCTGATGATCAGTAAAAATCTGAAATTTCTCACCATACAGATAATGTCTCCAGATCTTTAAGGCAAAAACAACTGCAGCTAGCTCCAGATCATGAGTGGGATAATTTCCTTCATGCTGTTTCAACTGCCGGGATGCATATGCGATAACCTTACCATGTTGCATCAGCACTGCACCCAAACCTACTCGAGAAGCATCTGTACAGACCATAAATCCACCCGAGCCAGAAGGCAAAGTCAACACAGGAGAAGAAGTCAATAGCCTTTTCAATTCAACAAAGCTTGCCTCACACTGATCCGACCAGACAAAAGACACATCTTTACGAGTCAATCTAGTCATCGGGGCTGCAATCTTCGCAAAGTCTTGAATCAATCTGCGGTAATACCCAGCCAAACCTAGAAAACTTCTAATCTCTGTTACAGTTCTCGGTCTCTGCCAACTCAAAACAACATCAATCTTTGCAGGGTCCACTGCCACTCCATCACCAGAAATCACATGACCAAGAAAATGAATTTCTCGAAGCCAGAATTCACATTTACTGAGCTTCGCATAAAGCTCATGATCCCTTAGAGTCTGCAGAACGATCCTCAAGTGCTGCACATGATCATTAACAGAGGCAGAATAGATCAGAATATCATCCACAAAGATCACCATGAACTGATCAAGAAATGGACGAAAGATACGCTGCATTAGGTCCATAAAAGCTGCTGGGGCATTAGTCAAACCAAACGGCATGACTAAGAATTCAAAATGACCATATCGAGTACTGAAAGTAGTCTTCTCCACATCGGATTCCCGGATCCGTAACTGAAAATAGCCAGATCTGAGATCTATCCGTGAAAAGACGGTAGCAGACTGTAACTGGTCAAACAAATCATCAATCCTGGGAAGCGGATACCTATTCTTGATAGTCACCTGATTCAGCTGCCTGTAATCAATACAAAGCCTCAGGCTTCCATCTTTCTTTTTCACAAACAGCACTGGGGCACTCCACGGAGAAAAACTGGGACGAATATAACCTTTCTCCAGTAACTCTAGTAGCTGTGCACGCAGTACTTTCAATTCAGCTGGAGCCATTCGGTACAGCGGCTTTGCTAAGGGGCCGGTACCTGGAATCAATTCAATTGCCATCTCAATCTCTCGCTCTGGGGGCAAGCCTGGCAACTCGTCAGGAAACACATCAGGGAACTCACAGACAACCGGAATATCACAAACATCCCGTCGTGGTTTTTCAACAACAACCACTGAAGCAAGGAATCCCTAGCAACCTACGCTAAGCAACCTATAGGCTCGAATAGCAGAAATAATCATACGAGAAGATCGGGATCGAATACCTTGAAAATAAAAGGCTGATTTTCCCTGTGACTGAAAATAGACTTTCTTCGATCTGCAGTCAACCACAGCTCCATAATGCTCCAACCAATCCATTCCCAGAATAACATCATAATCTGCCAGCTGCAACGCATACAATCTTGCCGGCAACTGGTGATCATCAATCATTACAGGAGATTCTTCTAGGCACAAAGGCGTAACCATGAAATCTCCAGAAGGCAATTCCACAAACATCTCACAAGATACCTCGGAAGTCGGTTCCTCAATACAGGTCATGAAATCCTCAGAAATAAAAGAGTGAGAAGCACCAGAATCAAATAAGACACGAGCTGAATGACCATAAAGCATAATTGTACCTTCCACAAGATGGGACGCAACAGCATCAGCTCTAGTCAAATGAGAAACCTTGCCTTTCTACTTCTTAGAACCAGCTGAAGATTGTTGAGAAGACGCCGACGCTTGAGAGTAAAATTGCTGAGCTTGAGGTGCAGTCGGAGGTCTGAATTGCGGCTACTGCTGAGGTTGAGAAAATGGAGGAACTTGCAATTGCTTCGGCCTCAGCGGGCAATCATGAACTACATGACCCGGCTGATCACACCTAAAGCAAACAACAGGAAGAGAACACGGCTGGCCCTTATGATGACCACCGCATCTCCTACACGTCCATGGCTGACTGACAGCTGAGCTCTGACGAGTCTGAGAAGAAGGTGCTGTCGGCTGCTGAACAGAATCTGTGCCGGACGACTGCTGGAAAAATTTCTTCTTCTTCTTGAACCACTTGAACTTGGGTTTGGAAGGAGAGGAAGCACTAGAAATCTCTGACTGGACCGAGGGAACACTTGGCACTGGCGGTCGGTAAGTCTGCTGCGACTGAACTACCAGCTGCACTGATCCTGCCTGAGGATACCCACCTGGTCTCGTCATCTCCAGCTCAAGTGCCACAGCTGTCTGGCACGCACTGTCCAAATCCGCAACACGACTGGCGATAAGAGGCATCTTCAATTCAGGCCTCAAACCTCGCAGAAATTGCTGAGTTTTCAAAGCTTCACTGGCCAGCACATGGGGTGCATACTGACCCAATTCCATAAACCTATTCCGATACTGAAGCACAGTCATACCGCCCTGAGTCAGCTCCATAAATTGATACATCTTGTCCATCTGAAGACAAGCAGTAGTATAGGCACGCTCAAAAGCAGCAACAAACTCTGCCCAAGTGATCTGCCGAAGAGGTCTTGAACGAAAGGTAATCTGCCACTCGGCTTTCCACCACGTGATGGATGTACCCTGGAGTTGAAAAGCAGCAAGCATAACTTTTTCATCTTCAGCACACTCCATCGAGACAAACACACGCTCGATCGCATCCAACCATTGCCTTGCCACCTCTGGATCAGCTTGACCATCGAAAGCAGGCGGATTGAACATAAGAAATTCTTTCAATGCCTTGCCTCGACTGCCAGGCGCTTCAACAAGAGGAGCAACAATCGGCGCTGGAGGAGGAACAACTGGAACGACAGGAACTGCAGGAGGAGGTGCAGAACCACTATCTTCCCTGGGCGCATCTCGAGGAACACGAGGAGCTCGAGGGGGTCTTCCTCGACGGGGAGGCATAATTACGCTGCCAAAACACAAATCAATCACAATTAATCAATCACACGGAAAACATCCTATGCCAGCAATAGACGACGCAATGGACTAGCTCTGGACAAAGCGCAAATTTCAATTCCTTACACAAATCCTCAACTAGCGCTCTGATACCAACTGTAACGACCCAGAGTTCAGGATACCGATATACCGATAACATCGATACACCGATACCAAGAACTGGGGAAGCCACCCAAGAGGCTGATGAGGCCCCTGAAGGGTTAGTAGAAAAGTGCTGAGGGGTATGCATAACGAATTGGAATTTGGAACGCGCAATTTACAATTAAGTAAAGAAATTAACACAAGTGCGGAAGCAATTCAAAATAAACGGAGTGATATATATATATATACACTAGTCCAGAGAAGCAAGAGTACTAGTCCACAAGGTACAACTACGCGGGGCATACCCCGGTAAAAGTACAACCCAAGCCCAAAAGGTAGCTCGACTAACGCTGGCAGTTAACACGGTCTCCGAACCGACTCACAAGGCACCGGGAGACGACGGGCGCGGCTCACCAGAAAGGAGAAAGGGTGAGTCACAGCCAGACTCAGTAGGGGTCACGCGGATCCCTACCTCGCACTAAACAAGCATACACGCATAAATAAAGCAAGTAGAGCATGCATTTAAATAAGCTAACAGGCAATGGCATGAAATAACTACTCAAGTAAAGCTGTAAACTCTAACTAAACAGGTATAACAGCTAAAGCATGCCACAGCTAACTAAATGCAAGCGATTAAAACTAAAGCTACCAGATAGAATAAGTCTTAACTAATCCAAACAACAAGGAAGGACAACCACTGGGGCAAAAATCAGAAGCGTCCACTGACGACTTACACTGCGTCTCAAGCACTCGCAGTCGACGAAGCGACAAGCTAAGCGCGTAAACAGTACCAAACCAAGTGACCAGTCGGAGTGGCACCCGTCGGTGTCAGTCCACAGTCTCCGACCACGTGTGCACACACTGACTCTAGCCTGAGTCAGGCCCTCTAGCTAGTTTTCTCCCTTGATAGGACGCTACCATTGGCTGGAAGCCCACGGAACTAGCTTACAAACCGTGCATGGGAAACATACCCCTCCGCCATCCTCAAGCGGGTCGGCACTCAACAGACCTTAGGGAAACAACAGTGGCTCCATTTGCTTGGAAAGAAAGGTTACTCTAATGGTAATAAAACATGCCACTATACATTAAAACGATACGAATATGGCATGAGTATAAAAGGGAACGCATAACGAAAGGGCTGGGAACATATTACAACCATCAGGGAAGCGGCGGTCGAAGACCCACGCGCTATTTGAAAGTGACGGTCGGGGACTGGCGCATTACATCACAAACGACGCGCTGGTCTCCAGCCGTTACTTCCACCTGAGTTCCAGCTCAAAGGCCTTCAAGGGGAGAGTGACGGTGGGGGTCCTATGCATTGCTTCGAAGCGACGCGCGGGAGCTCCGCCGTTACTTCCACCCGAGGCTCAAACCAACAAACAGCGTTTAAAAACAACAGCAGGCGAAGCGACGCTCCGGTCTAAGCGCGTCAGAAGTAAACGACGGTCGGCCGATAGACCGCTGGACTCACCGCCTCACCTGGCTAACCAAAAACAACAGGTGAGTAACGGATGGGATTCCCACCGTTACTCTCCAAATGACGCACCCCCGATGGGCCGTTATTTGGAAGCGACGCGTCCACTATGGACCGTCGGGCAAGTGACAGTTCCTGGCAGGACCGTCACTTCACCTGGGTTACGGGCGGGTACGGTTTGAAAACCGAAGCCCTCCCAGATGACAGAAATCACCGGGTATCGTCGAAAAACCTGATATCCTGCCAAACCACGCATGCTAAACAACAATTTAACAACTTAATCTAGCACATGCAAGGCCTAAAACGCATTAAACTCAAAGATTTAAGCTAAAACCCCAAATATGGAAACATGGACATCATGCATGTTACGGGGTGCTAATCAACAAACGGGCTAAGGGAAACGATCCTAGCAAGATCGGGATTCCATCCCCCTACCTCTTACAAGCCGAAACAGAAGAAAAGGCCGCATGCAAGGAGGAAGAGCCACGAAGCCTTCACGCTCCACCTCGCTCCCACGTTCACCGAACCACACCGAAGTGGACACCTACGCGCTCCTCTCGACGCGAGGAATCCAACGGCGCCAACCACGCCTCAATCCGACCTCGTCTCGCCCGTGTTCCCTAAAGAGGAGAGAGGGGCGATCGCACGGAGGAGAGAGAGAGAGAGGGTGAGAATGAGAGATCGACGGGGGAGAGAGGGTGAGAGAGGGATTAAAAGAAAACAAAGAAATTAAAATATATATAATATAATTATTATATATATTAAAATCTCATTAATTCTAATAACCCTCAAATAACTCCAAATAAATCCGGAAAAATATCAGACAAATTCCTAAAAATCCAGGAAAATAGCCGGAAATTCCAGAACAAATAATAGAACAAAAACCATCAAGGATCCATTAAGACACGGGCCTTACATGTAGGCTCATATGAGATAGAATAATACACATGTTCTTCTCATCTGTGCTGATATCAAGCTCAGAGAATTTCTCCAGCAGCTTCCATTCTTGTATCATACAGTTAGCCAATATTGTTCTCGACTTTTGACTAAAGGCATCAGCTACGGAATTACCCTTACCAGGATGGTACTGTATAGTGAAGTCGAAATCCTTGAGATACTCAAGCCAACGCCTTTGCCGCATGTTCAGCTCCTTTTGGGAGAATAAGTACTTGAGGCTTTTATGATCGTAGTATACATTGAATTATTGTCCGTAGAGATAATGTCTCCAGATCTTCAAGGTAAATACTACCGCGACCAGTTCTAAGTCATGCACCGGCTAGTTCTCTTCATGTTTCTTGAGCAGTCGGGAAGAGTATGCAATGACTCTTCCGTTTTGCATCAATACACATCCAAGTCCAATACCAGAAGCATCGGTATATACCTCGTATTTTTCTCTTTCAAATGGTAATGATAAGACTGGAGCAGTGATCAAGAGATCCTTTAAGACTTGAAAACTCTTTTCACAGTCTTCATTCCACTCATAAGGCACTTCTTTACCGGTTAATCTGGTCAGAGGAACAGCAATCTTGGAGAACTCCTTGATAAAACACCGGTAGTAACCAGCTAGACCCAAGAAGCTTCGAATTTTCGTTGCATTTGTGAGTCATTCCCAGTTCTTCACGGCTTCGACCTTTGACGGGTCAACAACAATTCCGTACTTCGAAATAATATGGCCTAAGAAGGATACTTCCTTGAGCCAGAATTCGCACTTGCTGAATTTGGCATATAGTTTGTTTTCCCTCAATATTTGCAGCGCATTCTTGAGATGTTCTTCATGATCCTCTTTAGTCTTTCAATATATCAGAATATCATCAATAAAGACCACAATAAATTGGTCTAAGTAGGGCCTGAATATGATGTTCATTAATTGCATAAAAGCTGCGGGGGTATTTATTAGTCCGAAAGGTATAACAGTAAATTCGTAATGCCCATACCTACTTCGGAATGTAGTCTTATGAATGTCTTCTTCTTTGCTCTTCAGTTGGTGGTAACCAAAACGAAGATCAATCTTGGAGAAATATGAAGCTCCAGTTAACTGATCGAACAGCTCGTCAATCCTCGATAGCGGGTATTTGTTCTTGATTGTAAGGTGATTTAGCTGCCAATAATGGATGCATACTCTCATCGGTCCGTCCTTCTTTTTGATGAACAGCACGGGTGCTCCCCAAGAGGAAGTACTCGGCCTGATGAAACCCTTTTTCAATAACTCCATTAGCTGCTCTTTTAGTTCCTTCAGCTCAGCAAGGGACATTCTGTACAGTGCCTTGGAAATAGGACCAGCACTAGGGACAAGGTCGATTGTGAACGACACTTCCCTTTCTTGGGGTAAGCCAGGTAAATCTTCTAGAAAAACATCTGGAAAATCGAAAATTACACTGATGTCTTCAAGTTTAACCTTCTCGACTTCCGTGGCAGTCACGAATGCTATGAAAGCCATGCATCCCTTATCCATAAGCTTTCTAGCTCGGAGTGCTGATATAAGAAGTTATTTACTCTGAGGGCTATTGTAAACTAGCTCTAGGAAATCCACGAAAGTTACCTTGCCATGCCGGCAATCTACAGTTGCTTGGTATGTGGATAACCAGTCGGCACCTAGTATGACATCATAACTCTTCATATCTAGGCATATCAGGTCAGCAGGTAAATTGCTTCCCTTAATCATCACTTCACAATTTGGATAGTGATAAGTGATATCAGACTCATTCCCAAGAGGTGTAGATATGACCAAATCTAACAGTTCATGTTTCTTAAAAAATGAAGCAGCAAATTTCTTGGAAACGAATGAATGAGTTGCTCCGGTATAAAATAAAACTTGAGCAGTTTTTGAACAAATAGTGAGAGTACCTTCCACAATTCCGCCTTCTGTGGGTTCCATCTCTCGGAGAGCTTGCAGACGGCCTTGTCTCTTTACCAGACGCTTCTCATCTTTGGTGTCTTGCTCCTTCATCAGTGGGCAGTCTGGGATTCGATGCTCTCAGCTCCCACATCGAAGACAAGCTCCTAACTTCCTCCAGCATTCCTCGGTCTTATGACCAACTTTATCACAATACTTGCAAATCTCCTTTGAGGGTGTGGCAGTGGAGAAGGGCCTGTCATTCTTCTGGAATTTCTTTGCCTTGGAGGGCTCCCCTCCCATGAAGAACCTTTTCTTATTGAATGATTGTTTGAATTTTCCCGGGCTTGTGACGGGTTCCTTCTAGTCTCTTCCTCTGATTCTCTCGGACAATTCGGTGGCGTCTTCTAGCAATTGGGCACGTCGAACTATCTCCAAAAAGGCTTGGATGTCCATCGGTGCAAGCTGTGTAATATAATGGGGCCGAAGCCCGTTGAGGAACCATCTCACCTTCATCTTTTCCGTACACACCAAGTGAGGGGCATACTTTGATAATCTTGAAAACTGGGCCTCATATTCGGCCACTTTCAAGCCCCGTTGTTTTAGAATGGCAAATTCCGCGGCCTTCTTCTCCTGGATATGGTCAGAGATATACTTGTTGTTGAAATGTTCCGTGAATTCATCCCATGTGACATGGTCTTCTGGCAGTGTTGCTTCTATGGATTCCCACCAACATCAAGCGGCCCGTTCCAGTTGGAATACGGCCAGTAAAACCTTCTCCTTGTCCGCGCATTGCATTACACGGAAGATTCGTTCCATCTCCTTTAGCCAATTCTCAACATCCTTGGGGTTGGACGAACACGTGAACCTTGGTGGGTTCATGTTACGGAAACTCCTGTGGAGATCACCCGCTCCACGGTTAGCTCTGCCTTGGGCCACTTGTTGTAGTGCCTGTGTAAGGCCTTCCACGGTGCATTACATCTCACGCCATTGTGCTCTTTCAGCAGCCATGACCCTACAAAAGAGTTTAAGTATGATAAAAAATCGAGTTTACTCGTAAGGTCAAAAGTTATTATAGAACTTAACCCATGGCTCTATCTGCCTCACCGGGTAAAATGTATCTATCCTTGGACTCGGGTTTTTACCTATTCTTGGACTCAAGTTTTACCTAGATTTCAATCATGACCGTAATTTTTTTCCTAACCTCCTATTTCTTCTAGTTTCTGAGGTTTAAAAACCTGGGCTCTGATATCATGAATACTGTCACGTCCCGAGCGCGGAAGATACTCGGATGCGTCACGCGTCTATATAGATCGTGTCAATTGAGCGATAAAATTTTGACATACATAATTACGGAGTGCGCAAAAGATTAATAAAAACTTAATAATCCTAATAGTCCAAGTGATGATTATTTGATTAACCAAAGGAAGTAAAAGATAGTCCATGACAATTCCAAATTTAAAATCTGACACTAGGCTACATGCCTTAACATGGGTTGGACAACTAAACGGACATATTGAAATACAAAGTAGGACTCAAATAAAATTTAAGGACGCGACTAGCTAATGATAGGTGATTGGCATTCTAGCACTCTTCACTCGGTCTCAATCACATTCTTGTCGCTATCCGAATCACCTGAAAATGTTAGGAAGCAACAGGATGAGCGAATCGCTCAGTAGGAATTACATCTCAAATTCGAGCAATCTTTATGTGATTTACAATTTGCATGTATTATCAGTATGGCTATGCATGATGTACGTATAAGAAAAATCAGGTATATAGGTAAATCTAGGCATGATGAACAATAAGAGATCAAGAATTGTATAAAGAGAGCATATCAAGATTTCAAGTATTTGACAAGTAGTATTTCAAGAATTTACAGATGTAAATGCCACTTCGGGGCAAGTAGAGATTCATGTACAAGTATGAACGCAAGTACAAGAATGAACTCTTGTACAAGCATATCTCAAGTATGAGCAAGTAAAAATTCCATTCAAGCAAGTAATGTCAAGTACGTATCAGTAGAATTGGCTATTTTAATCAAGCAAGTATTCTGCCCTTTCTCGGGCCACAAGTCAAGTATTGCCCATTCCGGGCCACGCAAGTTAAGTCAAGTAAAGAGAGAGTGGGGGTGGAGTGTCTCAAGTCAAGCAAGTACTCTGGTGCAATGCTAAACACCGTGGTCAATAAACTCCCATGGGCACAAGTACCTTCGGGTCCTCCTCCCAAGACAAGACCGGGCCCTATATGCACATCATTTTTTTTATTACCTTTGACATCCACTCTCATTTATAGCCAATATGGAATTTCAAGAAATTAAGAAATGTAATATTACAGACAAGGTTAACTAGTCATTTGATTATGGAGGACTCCAGAGGTGGCCCCTACAGGCTCAAGAGGTGGCTCCCGTCGTGTAGCACTTTACGCCGTATGGCCTCAAGAAGTGACTCCCACAACGTAACACTTTGTCCTGCATGGCACTTAGCTCCAACACTCCCAAATGATAGTTTAAGAGGTTCAAGGTTTGACCATGTAGGATATAAACAAGTAGATTTGTCATGGAATGGAATTTAGAACTCATAATATGCAAGAATATGGATTAGGGTTGTGTTTGCACAAATCACGAGATAGATGAAGATCAGAAGGTGAAATCACTGAATTGGCGCCTGGGGGTTTGCCAATCTTTCAAATTTTTAATTTTTAGAATGCTATATATACATATATATATATCAAATTGTCACCTTCTAGGGAGTCTTCATTTAATTGAAGACGACCTGGCCACCTTCATTTAAGCAATTGGCGCCGTGGCTTGGGGAGCCAATTGCATAAGGTGATTTATATACGAATAAGGAATATGCGCCCTTGCATGCAGTCTTCAATTAATTGAAGACTTGCTGGCTGCCACTATTTGATGAATTGGCGCCCTCACTTGGGATGCCAATTTCATTGGGTGATTTTCACCCTACAGATACGTTTTGTGACTCAAAATACTATTCATTTTGGAAAAGTTTCTCAAAAATATAAATTACTGATATGAACAGGTATTGTAAATCCTCGGGAGTCCAGAAACATGTTCAAGTATAATTATTGAGTTTTGGTTTCACAGATATGAATTTTCTAATGTTGTATCTTTAATTTTTCAAGAAATGGAATTGGCGCCCCCGTGAGTAGTCTTCATTTAATTGAAGACTCTTTGGGGTATCACCAATTTATGTACATGTTCAACTAATTGACGACACTACGTAGGGTCACCAATTAAGTTATTTTTCAAGTGGGCTATGCTTCGTATCAAGATGGTACATTCTATGATACAAGCTACTATTCATTTTTCCAGAGTTTCTATGAATCAGAATCCGAAGACATGGTCAAGTGGAGAAAAATCTCAGGGTCACAGAAGTATCATCAGGCAAAATTTTCATGGTTTAGTTTATTAGTTATAGATTTTTGATTGCGTTGATTTACTGATTGCTGGAAATTCCAGAAAATGGAATTGACGACATTGCACATGTCTTCAATTAATTGACGACCATGCGCGAAGTCTTCAATTTTGAAATTGGCGCCCTGGTCAGGGGCGCCATTTACAGGTGAGTGTTCAATATTCATCAGTATCAAAATGCTCCGAATCAAGAAGTAATGGTACGAGCATGTTGAGATAAATGTCAGGATTCCACAAACATGTTCATATAAAAATTTCATGCTTTAGTTCGATAGTTATGGATTTTTGAATGTGTTTAATTATCAATTACTAGAAATTACAAAAATTGAAATGACGACACTGCGAAGTGTCTTCATTTAATTGACGACCACTCAACTGGTCTTCAATTTTCAATTTGGCACCCTGGTCAGGGTCTTCAATTTGAAAATTGGCACCCTGGTGAGGGGTCTTCAATGACCGCCATTTACCTGAGAGCTGGGGCTTTCGGATTTTTAAAACATGCGGGTATTTTGTGTAGGGAGGTTTACACAAATCACGAGATAGATCAAGATCAGAAGTTGAAATCGCTGAATTGGCGCAGGGGGTTTGCCAATCTTTCAAATCTTTAATTTTTAGAATGCTATATATATATATATATATATATATATATATATATATATATATATATATATCAAATTGGCGCGTTCCAGGGAGTCTTCATTTAATTGAAGACAACCTGGCCGCCTTCATTTAAGTAATTGGCGCCCTGGCTTTGGGCGCCAATTGCATAAGGTGATTTATATATGAATAAGGAATTGGCGCCCTTGCATGCAGTCTTCAATTAATTGAAGACTTGTTAGCTGCCGCTATTTGATGAATTGGCACCTTGGCGTGGGGCGCCAATTTCATTGGGTGATTTTCACCCAGTAGGTACGTTTTGTGGCTCAAAATACTATTCATTTTAGAAAAGTTTCTCAAAAATATAATTTACTGATATGAACAGGTAGTGTAAATCCTCGGGAGTCCAGAAACATGTTCAGGTATAATTGTTGAGTTTTGGTTTCACATATATGAATTTTCTAATGTTGTATCTTTAATTTTTCAAGAAATGGAATTGGCACCCCCGTGAGTAGTCTTCATTTAATTGAAGACTCTTCGGGGTGTCACCAATTTATGTACAGGTTCAACTAATTGACGACACTACGTAGGGTCACCAATTAAGTTATTTTTCAAGTGGGTTATGCTTCGTATCAAAATGGTACATTCTGTGATACAAGTTACTATTCATTTTTCCAAAGTTTCTCCGAATCAGAATCAGAAGACATGGTCAGGTGGAGAAAAATCTAAGGGTCATAGAAGTATATTCACGCAAAATTTTCATTATTCAGTTTATTTGTTATAGATTATATACTGTGTTGATTTACTAATTACTGGAAATTCTAGAAAATAGAATTGATGACATTACACATGTCTTCAATTAATTGACGACCATGCGCGGAGTCTTCAATTTTGAAATTGGTGCCCTGGTCAAGGGCGCCATTTACAAGTGAGTGTTCACTATTCATCAGTATCAAAACGCTCCGAATCAGGAAGTAATGGTACGAGCATGTGGAGATAAATATCAGAATTCCAGAAACATGTTCATGTAAAAATTTCATGCTTTAGTTCGATAGTTATAGATTTTTGAATGTGTTGAATTATCAATTACTGGAAATTACAAAAATAGAAATGACGACACTGCGAAGTGTCTTCATTTAATTGACGACCACTCAAGTGGTCTTCAAATTTCAAATTGGCGCCCTGGTCAAGGTCTTCAATTTGAAAATTGGCGCCCTGGTCAGGGATCTTCAATTTGGTAATTGGCGCCCTGGTCAGGGGCACCATTTACCTGAGAGCTGGGGCTTCCGGATTTTTAAAACATCCGAGTATTTTGTGTACAGAGGTTCTATACTAAGGTTTAAACTATGGTTATTAAAACTGTAAAACTAGTGTAATAAACTATGTTCAAAAACTCATGAAATCATGCTAACAGACTATGTTCAAACTCATAAAGATCATGGTAACAGTATGTATATGCCACATGTGTAACATGCTATTAAAATATGTATAACATGGTATATACATGGTTATTTCTTGATCAAGGTAAAGCTAGGTAATATATAGCATGGATGATGAGTTAATCTAACTCTAAGCATGGATAAGTTAACCTATTGAGCTACTAGTTAGGTAAGGATTTGAGAACACCTACCTTTTGATGTGATTACGAGGTACAGATAATAAGATAAAGCCACACGTTCCCCACCGCCGTAAAGCTTCATTAGCAGGACGTAGACTTCACGTTTTCCGAGGAACGAAGGGAAATATTCTCTTCTACAAGCAGCACTGAACGATGGCAGTAGCCTCTGTCAGTGCTACGGAGGGGATTAGTTATAGGGAATCGCATAGTATTGGTTTATTGCTTTGCGGGTCCGGGTGAGTAGATATGGTGTTTGCCAGCTAAATGGGGATGTTCGTGTCTCAACCTTCTAGAAACATAGATTAAATGACACCCTTGTAAGGGGTCGTTCATTAATCTAGGTGGTACTATTCATGTAAATGACGTCTCTGCATGATGGCATTTATTAATCTGGGTGTCATTATTCAAGAGAATGACACCCTTGCAAGAGGGCGTTAAATGTTAGACAAAACTTCCACCTTCACGTGTTGGCATTCATGGTGTACATATATATATTAATATTATAATGGGATGGGGCCCTAAGGGAAACTGGCGCCTCCATGCAAGGTCTTCAATTTGTTGAATGGGTGGAAAGAAATCCCACTTACGTACTACCCATGGCCCATGTGTTTAAAGTTGTCTTATACATTTATATAATAACCCTCTCATGGTTTGGTTCTTTGTACAAGACCTTCCATGTAAGATTCTCTAGGAAAGTTCACTACGTACTACCCATGTGCATAAAATTGGATTGCACATTTATATGCTAGTCCTCCTATGCTTTAGTTCTTTAAACAAAGCCTCCATATAGAATTCTTTTAAGAAGAGTAGATTACGTATGCATAAAGCGATGGGTTGTAATTTAAATACTAGTCCCCTAAGGTTTGGCTCTTTACATAAAGCCCTCGTGATTCTTTAATGGCATAATGTCTGGTTGACCTGTATATTTATATTATAGTCCTCATGAGGTTGGGTTCTTTATGTAAGACCTTCATGTATGATTTCTTTTAAGGAGAAGTTTTGAATTTACTTAAAGGTATTTATCGGGGGTGCTACACAGTGAGCATGTATGGGCTCAGGTTTATTTTGGAACAATGGTCATGTACTCTTCATTAGAAATTATGAATGGTTGAGATGATATTTATATTTTTGTAACTGTGGTTTCTCTCTCTCTCTCTCTCTCTCATGCGAATGTATGCATGTTCATGTATTGTGCTTCCGCGATACGTACGAAGTGATGACTCGAGGTCCGATGAAAGAAAAAAAACACCCATAAATTAGGAATCGGATCCCGGGGCGTTACATTAAGACCTATTGAGCGTTCGCTCACCCAGTGTTTTTCCAATATTTTTTTTGGGTAATGACCTTAGTGATGGCGAGAACGAACAAGATGGGCAAGGGCAAGAGTGAAGAGTGATAAGTATGCATTTGTATATGTTAATTAATGTTATGTCACACTTTTATGAGCTTTAATATGCATCACTATGTATTTATCACACTTAATCACAATCTAGAGTGAAATATTTAGTTTGATGGAATTAAGAAATTTTAATAAATAAATTTACTTATTTTGTAGGCACGAAGAGGACGATGGTAAGAACTCCACAAAGTCTGCACAATAACAGGCCAAAGTCCGTTAAAGATGAAAAGAAAAAAAAAAGAGAAAATAAAAGTACAAATGAGCCAAAGGCCCATGGGCTTGTAAAAAAAGGAATAAAAAGAAATAAAATAACAACTAGTTATTCAATAGATATATATTCATATATAATATATGTATGTAAAATATAATATATGTATGTATATAATATTATATATATATATACATATATCTATTGAAGCGGCGGGAGGCGGAGGCTTTACGCATCGCACATGCATATATGCTGTGGGCGGCGTCGGCTGGAAGCGGCGGGAGGCGGAGGCTTTACGCATCGCACAGGCGGCGAGGTGGAGTTGGCGGGTGTGCGCGCGGTCAATGCGCGCAACAGTTGCCAACGTAGGTGGCTTCAGGCGAGCGGGCACGGGCGTGGAGGTCAGCGACTGCGGGCAAATGCGGCCGAAGGTGGGCGGTTCACGCGCTGGCACGGTCAGCATTTGCGGCTGATAGGTGGGTGTGCCTCAGGTGCGGTCGACGATGGCATGGGCATGGTCAGCGAACTCAACAGCATGGCGTGCGTCGAGGCAAAAGACAGAAGGAAAAAGGGAAACAAATTCATAAAAAATTGCCAAAATATGCAGCACATGTTTACCTACTCTTTATGTCAAAAATGGGATCTCAAGGTGTTCACATAGCAAAGGGTTAAGTTTTAGCCTTATAAAATGGGGCCCGATTGTGATGTGGGGGAGAGTTTTTTTTGGTTTTGGAGTGTTACGTAAGAGAGTTTTTGGAGTGTTTTGGTCTGTGGGTTTTGTTATTTTTATTAGTGTGTTGTTATTAATGTTTTTGAAATCTTAGTTATCTTAGCCTTTCATAGCTCCTTTACATGCATTTGTGTTCTTCATTTCGATTTGCTTTCTTTTGCAAACCTGTTCATCCTTATGTGTTCTTCATTTTCTAAAGTGCACATGAAAAAAAAAGAGAGGATGAGTTCTTCATCTAAATAACGCCGGATTTGACCTGGTTCAGAGAAATTGTAGCGTTGGAAGAAAGAACATAAATCCATTTCCCATGTTGGAGTTTGTAGAAGATCGGTCAAATCATGCTTTGCTTGCTGATTGGCATATAATTGGCGTCGAGTAAATAAGATGTCGTCGAGTATTTGTTTATCGACTAGCCATCTCAAAATTTCTCCCTCGAGCGGTGACCATTTTAAGTTGTTCAGGAGACAACTTATTCTCCCGGCAGAAGTGACAAACAAATCGAGAGGGGGGTTATTAATGTTTTTGAAATCTTAGCTATCTTAGCCTTTCATAGCTCCTTTACATGCATTTGTGTTCTTCATTTCGATTTGCTTTCTTTTGCAAACCTGTTCATCCTTATGTGTTCTTCATTTTCTAAAGTGCACATGAAAAAAAAAGAGAAAATAAAAGTACAAATGGGTCAAAGGCCCATGGGCTTGTAAAATAAAATAACAGCTAGTTATTCAATAGATATATATTCATATATAATATTTGTATGTATATAGTATAATATATAAATATATATGCTGCGGGCGGCGTCGGCTGGAAGCGGTGGGAGGCAGAGGCTTCACGCGTCGCACAGGCGACGAGGTGCAGTTGGCGGGTGTGTGCATGGTCAACGTGCGCGATAGCTGCCAACACAGGTGGCTTCAGGCGAGCGGGCACGAGCGCGAAGGTCTGCGGCTGTGGGGGAATGCGGCTGAAGGTGGGCAGTTCACGCGCTGGCACGGTCAGCGCTTGCGATCGACAAGCGGGCGCATGGCGAGCACGCCTTAGGCACGGTCGACGATAGCATGGGCGTGGTCAGTGAACTCAGCAGTATGGCGTGTGTCGACGTAAAAGAGAGGAGGTAAAAGAGTAACAAATTCGTAAAATAATGCCAAAATATGTGGCACATGTTTACCTACTCTTTACGTCAAAAATGGGATCTCAAGGTGTTCACACAGCAAACAGTTAAGTTTCAACGTTATAAAATGTGGTCCTATTATGATGTGGGGGAGAGTTTTTTTTGGCCTTTGGAGAGTTACGTAGGAGAGTTTTTGGAGAGTTTTGGTCTGTGGGTTTTGTGATTGTTATTAGTGTGTTGTTATTAATATTTTTGAAATCTTAGCTATCTTAGCCTTTCATAGCTCCTTTACAGGCATTTGTGTTCTTTATTTTGATTTACATTCTTCTGTAAATTTGTTCATCATTAAGTGTTCTTCATTTTCTCATTCTTCCACTTCCTCTAAATCCTCTCCATTTTAAAGTTATTTCCCATTTTTCAACTTGCTATTCTAGAATTTTACTATTCATCCGAGATGCTAGCCTCTGTTATTCCTCCGTTTTGAAGCCCTTCCACTCTTATTTTCTCTTTGAGTTCTTCATAAAAGTTCTTCCTCTCTTGTAGATCTAGATTTGCTTATTCTACCACTTGCTCTAATTCCTTCCCGTGTTTATGTTATTTTTGATTTTTCTCAGTTCAATGTTTTGCACAATTACTGTTCATCAATGCAGACCACTTTTCTTCTTCCCTAATTTTCACCCTCTTCCTCATATTTTATCCCTCTACACTCTTCATGAAACTTCTTCCTCATCCTCCGATCTTTAACGTTTGTTTCTTCCACTTCTTCTAGTTCTTCCCAGATTTAAAGTTATTCTTCTTCTTAACTCGCCCTATTTTTAGTTTAGTTTTCCCCTGTGTATTTCATCTATCTATCTCTTCCCCCCTCTATTTTCATCTAAATCTCCCTAAGGCGAAGTTGCTCTTTCGGTCCTCTCACGGCGGCGTTTAACTCCAAAGTGGGGCGGCAATCAAAGGCCCGACACGGCGTGGCGACATCAATCTTCCAATCCTCGGCTATATTTCTTCTATTGTTCTTTTAATTTCAAATTGTACTTTTTATTTTCATAATTGTACTTTTTATTTCTATAGTGAAGGGACGTGATCTCGCGCGGCTCCTGAGCTGGGTAGATGATCACCGAACAGTGAACTGTAGAAAAAGGGAAACGGATCAGGGGGCCCATGGGAGGTTCCTTGGTGAAAACCCTCCGATGCTTAAGTCAGTAGAGCAATGGTGGAAGATAGGGAGGGAGGTAGAAAGAGGTGCACGAGATCCCCCTACACCAAGGTGGTGAAGTGGTTCCTGCTCAGGGGATTTTAAGCGTGTATTGCCCTTCCCTTTCACTGGAGGGAGTCCGAGGTTTATATATTGTGCTCTCTTTATGAGTCCCGTAAGCGGAGGAGTTTCAGGCGGGAGTTACGTCCTCATCGTGGGATCTTTACATCCTCATCGTGAGATCTTCATAGCCTTGAGGGATCATGGGTCTCTTATCCTCACAAACTCCTGCTCATAAAGGGCTCTCAACGGCAGCGTGGATAAGCAATCATCGATCGGTCCGAGCATAAAAGGTGCCAACCCTATCCAGGCGATAGGCATAGCTCAGATGAAGATAGGTCGGAGTGGGCGCTGAGCACTTGCCTCTATCCCGATGAGGGGATAACTCCGGCATCGGTCTTCCTCCATTCTGATCGACGCTCGGGCCTTCCGAGCCTAAGGGCCGTCGAGGAAGGATGAGATCCCGAGTAATCTTATTGGGCTTTTTAGCCTAAGTGGGCCCTATGGGGCTGTCACTTGGATGAGCTGAGCCTTGTTTGGTCCTGATGGACCTAGTTTGGCTGCTCTTAGATGGGCTACAGAAATCCTCCTCTCTACTTGTCCCCCTCCTACTCTCGAGCTTTAGTAAGCTTCGAAGAGTAGCTATTGGGGTTTTAGACCAGCGTGGCTCAGGTGGGTGGATATCTGGCGGTGTTAGGAATGCCACGTGACGTGGTCACCTGGGCCCGTAATAATGATGATCCTGATGGATTTGAACTGAAGAGGCCCCCTTTTCTCGGAGGTCGGAACGATGCGCCGCCTCCCGCGTGGGGATATAGGCGTTGGGCGCTTGCTGTCATTCTAGACTTCCTCCGTCTTTAGGGTTTTGGCTATCCTCCATTCTTACTTTTGGGCTCTTCGGTGCGTCGTGAGGACACGCCGGAAGAGCAGAGGCTTGCAGCGGCGTTCGGGGAGTTGGCGGAGATAACTGCGGAGGTAGTCTGGCGGCTTCCTCTTCCCCCGGAATCTTCGGGGTCCCGAGATCGCCTTTCCTCATACTCTTCTCTGGATTCCATGGCGGACCAGCACTCGGATGCTGAGGAGTGGGAGGATGAGCCAGTGGTGAAGGCGCCGGTTCCAAACTGCAGTGAACTGGGGGAGGCTGATGTGAGAAGGCTGGAGCATCAATATCGCATGTCCCACATGTTCCGCTTTGTCTCGGCTTCTCCACACAAGACGAGCTTGGACTCTCGTACAAGCGACATCTGTACTTTCCTTCTGTCGTGGAAGGGTGGGTTCCGCCTTCCCTTTGAACCTTTCGTTCTTCAGCTTCTCAATTTTTTCCTGTTGGCGCCCATTCAGTTGGTAGCTAATTCTTATCTCCTTCTTTCCGCCTTCCGCATTCTCTGCCGCCAGTGTGGAGTTCCTCCTTCCTTGGATCTCTTTCACTATTTATTTGAGTTGAAAGCACATCCTTCGGCCGGGAAGGGTTTCTATTTCATCCCGACAAGGCGGAACATGAGCTGTATCTCCTTGGCGGCGAAGGATTCTTCGCATAAGGGGTGGAAAACTCAATTCTTCTGGGTGGGGATTAGTTCAGTGGAGGAAACCTAGAGGTGCCTAGTAATCCCCAATTTTCACCTGAATATCCCTCCCAGGCAGGATGAGTTCCCTCCACATGTGGAGAAATATGCGGCTATCTTGCTGAAGCACCGCCAATCCACAGAAGAGCTGGTTACTACAGAGAATATCGAGCGGTATCTTCTTACACGGCTGCATCCGTCGGGCTCAGGTGCCACAAATTAGGTTCTCCTTTGGATGTTGGGATCATTTTTTCTTTCCTGAATATGTCTTCCTCTTCGTGCAGACACCAGGCGGCAGGCTTTGGGGGAGGCCGCAGAGGTGATCGAGCTTGGCGATGACTCACTGTTGATGAATCGGCTGCTCCCATGGGTCGCTCCTGAACTAGAGATAATGGCAAGAGGGCGCCCCAGGGTGAATCCTCCAGGCCGCGGGGGTCCAAACGCAAGGACCCCGTGGAAGGCATGATCCGGGCCGCCGCGAGGGCCAGGAAGCGGGCCAAGAAGGCCGGGGTCGTACCCGCAGTCTAAGTTGACCTTGCCGTGGCTCGCCCCTCCACCGAGCATGATGGGGCCGACCCTACCGGGCGAGCTCTCCCACCCGCCGAGCAAGAGGGGGCCGAGGAGGTTGGGGCTGCTCCTGCGGGTGGCGACGATGCGGGCTCGGCCCTTCCTTCAGCCGGAGCCGAGGGGGCCGGCGCTGCTCCTACGACTGGCAACGGTGCTGGCCCGGCTCTCCCCTCTGTAGGAGTCGAGGGGGCCATGGCCGAGGCTGGCGCTTCAGGTGGTAGTGCAGGTGCCGAGTCGGTCCAGTTTGGGGGGCCGCAAGAAAATCCGACAGAGGCACGAGAGGCGACCGAGGACGGGGCTTGGTCCGAGCCACTCGGTGGGGCACCGGGCGATGGGGGGTTCTCTGTTCCGGCGGCCTTGGAGAGGCTTGGTATCTCGGGCCCTCTGCACCAGGTATGCCACGGTATAGCCGTGAAGGTGAGGGGGGGAGGTAGGCAGTACTCTACGTTCGCGGCCCTCGCTGGGGTTATGGAGGGTGGCCTGGTCCTGGCCCAGATGGGGGCCACTCTAACAGAAGCGTACGCTCGGTCGGAGTGGGAGCGAGCGGACCTGGCCTGGACCCTTGGTGGGTCTGACAAGAGGCTGGCTCGGCTTGCCGAGGAGCGTGATGGGCTTCGGCGGGAGCTTTCCTTAGTCAGGGAGCTGGTGCGGTCGAGCTAGGTGGAGACCCGGTCGATAACTGAGCAGCTACCTAAGGCCCGCGAATTGCTCGAGAGGAAGAACAGGCTTCTTGAAGAGGAGCGCCTTGCACGCGTTGAGCTGGATGGCTTGTGGGAGACCGAACGTGCAGAGCTGGTAGACCGAGCGGAGGAAGCCGAGTGCCTTCGGTGGGAGGTCGAGGCTGATCGGGACGAGGCGGAGAAGCAGGCGGCGGAGGCTAAAAAGCAGATGGCTGAGGCCGAGCGGAAGTCAACCGAGGCGGAGCGGGAGAAGGCCGAGCTCACTGGTAGGGTGGGATCGGCCGGGGCGGAGGCTCTCGAGCAGTACAAAAGCTCAGAGGCCTATCGGGTCGACCTTAAGGAGGTTGCCCTCCCCTACTGCGAGATAGCACTTCGCCGAGACGTCCGCAAGGGGTTCAAGCAGGGCTACGACCAGGCCGTCTCTTATGCCGAGGAGCAGGCGTCCGGGGTAGTTGACTTCCCATCTGGGCAACGCTATGACTCGGACTTGTCATCCTCCAGTTCCTCTGTTTCGACACAGGATGAACAGGATCACATGGGCTCTTCGTTCGAGGGGTCGCCATCTCTGGATGCCTCGGGAGGGCACGCAACTGAGGCAGTTCCCACGCCGGTGGGGTCAGTGCCAGGGTCGGCCGTCGTCGAAGATGCCGGGGGAAGACCGTTTGAGCCCTCCACTTCCGGGCTTCAAGGTGGGATGGAGGCCTAATGTATCTGCTTTGCATCCACTTTTTGTATGTCTTTTTCCTTTTTGAAGAAAAAAACTTCTCTTTTGTGTAGAAAAATAGATAAGGCAATAGCGTTATGATGAAGACTTATCTGTTCCGTATCGCCATTGCCGTATTTTGTTCAGCGTATCGGCAGTGGTTGGAAAGAGCCGATACTTTCTGCGTGGATCTCGCCTGATGGTTGGGTGAGCGTCTGATAGGGTGTCTTTCCGTTTTCTCATGATTTGAATGCCTGGCCGCTTCGTGTATCCCACTGAGGCGGAAAATGAGAAGTTTGAGGTGACCGTTCGTAGGGAGATATCCCTTTGGCGTGTTTTCGACGAGAGAATCACTTAAGGCAAATAGCCTCCCTTCGCCTATAAAAGGTCTGAAGGGCGTCCCTTCCTCTCCACCGCTTGGAGGTTTCACTGAAAGTCTTTCCTCATTCTTTCTTCACATAGCGTTGTGCCGTTATATTTGGAGCATGGAAGACGCCCCGGAAGATGAAGCTGCCGATGACGAAGGGTAGAGAGTCCTTCCTGCTTCGGGTTTGAAGGAGGTCTGACGGCCGGCAGACGGGTCTGAAGAAGGTCCAACGTGTGGAGGCACGTCGTCTTCTTTTTATAAGTTCCGAGGGCACTTATAGGGGGCCGAGATGGTGGACGGATGGGGGCATCAGGCATCCCTGCCGCCCGTCCCTTCCTGCTCGTTCCATGGAGGGGAGGAGGAATCCAATCAAGCTCCCTCCTTCCCGGGCTTTCCCCTGCCTCCTCGTCCAGCTCTGCTGGTTTCTTTCTCCCCCCCGCAGCCTCTTTTTCCCTCTTCTGCTCTTCTCCTCATTTCTTTCACTCTTCGGAGGGTGCCTACACTCTCTTCTTTCCAAAGAGTTGGCAGGTTGGTGGGGAGAATGCTTTCATATGCATTCCCTCTCCCCTTTCTCTTCCAAGTTCAACTTGGAAGGTAGCCTTCTCCTTCCTAATCCCTCTGCCACCTTTGTCCCGAGCTGCCCGAGTCAATGGGGTCGACTACCCTTTATCCGAGCCAATTTTATACGAGACAGAGTCAGTGGCTGGACGTAGGAAGGTCAACCGAGTCAGCCAAGCGATGGGCTTATACGGCGGTGCCAGATGGATTTTTTGCTTTTTTGACATGTATTTTCTTGGCTTCGGCCTTCCTGATGTACAAGCGAGTTGTTTGAATGAAAGAAAGGAGCCTTTTCTTTTATCTCATGCCGTTTACACAATGCTCAGTATTCAGAAGTAGAACTTGCGTAGTGTAGTAGCGTTCCAAGTCTGAGGGATGAGCTCTCCTTCCATCGTGGATAGACGGTATGCTCCTTTTTCGAGCGTCTCGACCACTCGGTAGGGGCCTTCCCAATTAGGGGATAACTTGCCCACCGCCTCAAGTGGTCGAGAGGCTTCGGCTTTCCTGAGGATGAAGTCTCCCGGTTGAAAGTGTCTATCTCGGACATTGGCGTTGTAGTATCGAGTGAGGCGGCGTCGGTATCCCGTTGCTCGGATGCTGGCAATCTCTTGGACTTCATCTGCTAGGTCGAGATTTTCGAGCAGTTTCTGGCCATTTGCCTCGGACAAGAAGCAGATGACTCAGAGGGAGGGGTTGCCAATCTCCAACGAAATCACGGCCTCGGTACCGTATACCAACTGAAAGGGGCTTTCACCGGTTTCCGTTCTGGGAGTCATTTTGTGTGACCAAAGTACATTCGACAATTCCTCAAGCCAGCTGCCCTTGGCTTTGCCGAGCCTAGTCTTGATGTCTTTTAAGATAGCCTTATTGGCATTTTTGACCAGCCCGTTAGCCTGAGGGTGGGCGACCGAGGTGAAGTGATTGTGAATGCCTAGGTCGGCACATCTGTCTCAGAAATAATAAGAATCAAATTGCCGACCATTGTCTCTTACTATCACTCGGGGGATGCCGTAACGATAGATGATCGACTTCCAGATGAAATTCCAGACGACTGCCTCAGTGATCCTTGCTGTGGCTTCGGCCTATCCACTTGGTGAAGTAATCGATGGCGACGATAATGAACTTCTTCTGGGCCTGGGCCTGGGCCGTGGGGAATGGCCCGAGGATGTCGATTCCTCAGGGAGCGAAAGGATAAGGCTCGACTAGGGTGATGAGCTCCGTTGCTGGCTGATAGACCAAGTGGTCAAATCGCTGGCACCGGTCACAGTGTTGTGTGTAGGTCAAGCAGTCGCGCTGCAGAGTGGGCGACCAATAACCTAGCCGTAGCAAGATCCTGGCGAGTGACCTACCTCCTAAATGCGCTCCGCACAGACCTTCGTGAACTTCTTCGATCACTCGGTTGGCTTCATCGGTGCTGAGGCACTTTAGGAGAGGACCGGAGAAGGATCTCCGATAGAGAGCGCCATCTAGAGTGACGAATCGCCGAGCTTGGTAATTCAATCTTCGGGCTTCCTGAGGGTCGGGAGGCTCCTGAGAGTCTTGGAGCCACGACAGGTACGGGGTACGCCAGTCGCTTGGGGAGGTCGAGTCAACAGTTAGGAGCTCCGAATCGATGCTCGACCGCTCTACCTCTTCGAGAAGGACCGATCGAGTACCCTCGGGGTCAAGAGAGGAGGCCAGCCGAGAGAGGGCATCCGCTCGGGAGTTTTCCTCCCGAGCTATTTGGACTACCTCAAAACTCTCGAACTGTTGTGCCACGGTCTTGACCAGCTGGAGGTATTTGATCATCGGTACTTCTCGAGCTTCATAACTACCGTTGACCTGGCTAGCGACCAGTTGGTAGTCAGTGTGAATCCTGACTCGCTCTGCCCCTAACCGACAGGCCATGCGGGCTCCCGATATGAGGGCCTCATACTCGGAAGCGTTGTTAGATGCTTGGAAGTTGAACTTCAGAGCGTACTATAGCTCTGCTCCTTCGGGGGACGTTAGGAGGATCCCGGCGCCGCTCCCGGCTGAGTTGGAGGATCCGTCGATGAACAGTTCCCAGGTCGGCCCGGGCGCGGACGGAGATCTTTCTTCAGTCGGGATGGTGCTCTCGGTGATGAAGTGAGCGAGCGCCTGGCCTTTAATAGCCGAGCGAGGCCGATACGATATATCGTAGGCGCCGAGCATGATGGCCCACTTGACGAGGCGTCCCGAGGCTTCAGGGTGAACGAGGATCCTCTTCAATGGTTCACCGGTCAGCACGGTGATGGAGTGCCCTTGGAAATAGGGTCGGAGGAGCTTGGCCGAGGTAACCAACGCTAGCACGAGTCTCTCGGTTGCGGGGTACCTTATTTCAACCTCATTGAGCACCTTGTTGGTGTAGTAGACCGGTCTCTCGACTCCCGAGTCATTTCTGACTAGGACCGAGCTAACTGTAGATGGAGTCGCCGAGAGATAGAGATGCAAGGTTTCACCTGATACGGGCTTGGAAAGCACCGGAGGTGATGTCAGGAACTCCTTAAGCTCGGCGAACGCTTTTTGGCATTCCTCGTCCCACGCGAATGTAGCAGATGCCATTTTAGGCCCCCTCAACAGTTTGAAGAAGGGTAGGCATCGTTCAGCCACGTGGGACAGGAATCTGCTGAGCGCGGCAATGCGCCCGATAAGGCGT
Organism: Amorphophallus konjac; assembly: GCA_022559845.1. Classification (NCBI taxonomy): domain Eukaryota; kingdom Viridiplantae; phylum Streptophyta; class Magnoliopsida; order Alismatales; family Araceae; genus Amorphophallus; species Amorphophallus konjac. Next base: position 217,254,013 of record CM040122.1, read on the forward strand.
TGAACATCTTTCATGCAGGTGGGTGGTCGCATGTCCAGGATGGCATGGACCTTGTCGGGGTTGGCCTCGATCCCACGCTGGGTGACTAAGAAGCCCAATAATTTCTCGGACCTTACTCCGAAGGCGCACTTGGTAGGGTTGAGCTTCATGTTGTACTTCAGGAGGGTGTCGAAGGTTTCCGCTAGGTCGGCTAAGTGGTCCTCGGCCTTGGGGGTCTTCACGATCATGTCATCAATATAGACCTCGATGTTCCGACCGAGCTGTCCCTCGAACATATGATTGACCAGCCTCTGGTACGTGGCTCTAGCGTTCTTCAACCCGAAAGGCATCCGGGTGTAGCAGTGTACGTCGATGTCGGTGATAATGGCGGTCTTCTCGATGTCTTCGGGGTGCATTCTGATCTGATGGTAACCTGAACAGGCGTCTAGGAAGCTGAGTATTTCATTGCCCGAGGTTGAGTCAACCAGTTGGTCGATGCTCGGTAACGGATAGCAGTCCTTTGGAGTAGCCTTGTTCAAGTCGGTGAAGTCCACGCACATTCGCCACTTTCCCGAAGCTTTTGGTACCAGGACGACGTTAGCCAGCCATGTCGGGTACAGGACCGGTCTGAAAAGACCAGTCTTTTGCCCCTTGGTGACTTGCTCCTTGATGATCGCCTGCTTCTCTGGCGCGTGCTTCCTTCTACGCTGTTGTAGGGCTTTGATGGTTGGATCGAGGTTGAGCTTATGCATCACCATCTCCTCTGGTATCCCAGGGAGTTGATCATCATACCATGCAAAGACTCGGACGTATGCGGAAAGAAACTCTTTGTATTACTGTTGGGCTTCAGATGTTAGATCGGCTCCAATCTTTACTCCCAGGGTCGGGTCGTCATTTAGGAAAATCGCTAGCAATTCGCCTCCAGGCTCGGCGGTTGCGAATTTTTCTTCGACTTCCCGGGGGCCCCTGTTCTTCCCGTCCGGCCTTGTGGCTTCGACCGAGATATTGTAGCACCTTCTGGCCATGGCCTAGTTACCTCGGACTTCCCCCAACCCATTTTTGGTGGGGAACTTCATCTTTTGGTGATAGGTAGAAGGCACTACTTTCGTTCGGCTGAGGATCCCTCCGCCGAAGATTGCATTGTACGCTATCATACCCTTGATCACTATGAAGTCCGCCATAACCGTAACGGTTTTGGGTGGGGTGCCAAGAGTAACCGGCGAGCTGAGGGCTCTCTCGGGATAAGTGGCCTGGCCATTGAACCCGCACAGGGGGGTTCAGATCGGGCAGAGTTTAGACGGATCCTCCTCCATCTTATGGAAACATTCATAGGATAATACATCGGGGGCACTTCCATTGTCAACTAGAATCTTGTCTACGTTACAATGGTTTATTGTGGCCGATATGACTAGGGCGTCATCTTGCGGGGTGGTCAGCCCTTCCAGGTCTCGGTCGGATAAGACTATGACCTGAAGCTCACTCAGCGGGGCCTTGGGAGGCTCGATGGCTCTGCTCGCCCGCTCAGCATGACGATTCCTTCCTCGGCCACTGTCTCCTCCCGATGCAGCTCCTCCGGCGATGACGTTGATATGGACCCCGCGAGGGGCGTTGTCGATTTCCTCTGGGGCACCTCGGTCCTCCTTTTGCCCGGCCACAAACCAGGACAGGTGTCCCTGGCGGACGAGGCGCTCGATCTCATCCTGGAGTTGATGGCAATCGCAGGTGTGATACCCGTGATCGCTGTGGAACAGGCAATGTTTGCTGCGATTGCAGCTTTTCGACCTCATTGGCTCGGGTTGGCGGAGAAGGCCCGAGCCTTTGATGTCTTCATATATTTCGTATATTGGAGCGGTTAGGGGAGTGTACCACTCGTACTTCCTGGATGGTTCTTCGTGCTCCCCGTCTCGGTTCCGCCTCTTTCCTTGGCCCGAGCTTGACTCGGGTGCTCGCTTCTTGTCCCCATCCCGACCCGAGCCGATTGCGCCTCGGCATGCGTTGAGAACTTCTTCGCACTCAGCATGGCGTAATTCCAGAGTCACTAGCTCAACAAGGGTCGAGGGAGGGTGGAGGACAAGTTCGCGGTAGAGGTTCTCATCCCGGGTGCCTCCGGTCAGCGCGGTTATGGCCGAGGCTACATCTAGGCCGGGGATTCTCAGGGCTTTCTATTTAAATCGGTTGATGTAGGCCCGGAGTCTCTCCCCTTGAGCCTGTTTGAGAGCCAAAAGCCCTGCTACCGACCTCGGGGGGCCGCTGCCGGTGAAACTCTCCTTGAATACTCGTCCAAACTGCTTGAAGTCTCGGATGGATCCGGGGCCGAGGGCCCGGAAACATGCTTGGGCGCCTTGGACCAAGGTGGTCGCAAAGGCTCGGCATTTGATGGCGTCGGACGCTCTATGAAGGGTCATTAGGGCATCGACGCTTTCGAAATGGTCGACCGGGTCGCCTTGGCCGTCGTAAGGCTTGAAGGTCGGGATGGAGGTTCTGGGAGATACCTTTGCCTTCAAGATATGGTGGGAGAACGAGGATCTCTCCTCGTCCTCTGGTGGAGAGGTCTTCTACAAGGCTCGTAAGGAGCGCTCTTATGCTGCGAAGTGCCTCTCGAACTCTCGTAGATGGAGGGACAACTCCGGCTATTGTTGTGCCGTAGGGTTAGGGGGTGTGATGGCAGGCTGTCCTGGCGCTCCCTAGGGGCTTCGGTCTCCGGGAGTGGACGGCGTGCCCCGTGCTTACCCCGCTTCGGTGTGGAGGAGGCCTCTTGCCTTAGAGGGGGGGCTTGTGAGGGTCCTCCTGCTTTGTTGCTAACAAGCTGCTGCCCTCGGAGGGTGAAGCGACCTCCGGTGGTGTACTGGGACACGTTCTCACGGGGGGGCTTTTTAGAGGGGCGCGTGACCTTCCATCCCTAGCCGCCCGAGTCCTCATGAGTTCCACGATGACATCCAGTTTTACGTTGAGGGCTTGGAAGGCGTCGGCGCTGCCGTTAAGCAGTACCCCTACCGCAGTGGCAGGAGGGGGTGGTCCGTTGGCGGGGGTGCTGGCATTAGAGGGAAGAATTTTTGAGGCTTGAGAAGGGCCTCCTCCCTGAACTTCTTCGCACCATACTGGCTCTTCGGTCGTTTCCCACAAACGGCACCAGATGAATGAGCGTGATCTCGCGCGGCTCCTGAGCTGGGTAGATGATCACCAAACAGTGAACTGTAGAGAAAGGGAAACGGATCAGGGGGCCTAGGGGAGGTTCCCTGGGGAAAACCCTCCGATGCTTAAGTCAGTAGAGCAATGGTATAAGATAGGGAGGGAGGTAGAAAGAGGTACATGAGATCCCCTTACACCAAGGTGGTGAAGTGGTTCCTGCTTAGGGGATTTTAGGCGTGCATTACCCTTACCTTTCACTGGAGGGAGTCCCAGGTTTATATAGTGTGCTCTCTTTATGAGTCCCGTAAGCGGAGGAGTTTTAGGCGGGAGTTACGTCCTCATCGTGGGATCTTTACATCCTCATCGTGAGATCTTCATAGCCTTGAGGGATCATGGGTCTCTTATCCTTACAAACTCCTGCTCATAAAGGGCTCTCAACGGCAGCGTGAATAAGCAATCGTCGGTCGGTCCGAGCATAAATGGTGCCAACCCTGTTCGGGCGATAGGCATAGCTCAGATGAAGATAGATCAGAGTGGGCGCTGAGCGCTTGCCTCTATCCCGATGAGGGGATAACTCGGGCATGGGTCTTCCTCCGTTCTGACCGACGCTCGTGCCTTCCGAGCCTAAGGGCCGCCGAGGAAGGACGAGATCCCGAGTAATCTTATTGGGCTTTTTAGCCTAAGTGGGCCCTATGGGGCCGTCACTTGGATGAGCTGAGCCTCGTTTGGTCCTGATGGAGCTAATTTGGCTGCTCTTAGATGGGCTATAGAAATCCCCCTCTCCACATAGTAATAAAATTTATTTTTGGCAAATTGTGTACTTTCTCTCTCTTCTCTCCTCTCCAAATTTCTCTTCTTAACCCCTCTCAATTTCTTTAGTTAGATTTGTTTCCCATGCATGTTGATTTTCTATTTTTGTACAAACGCACTCCAGATCAATGATTCTTTTTTAAATATAAGAATTGTCCAACGCTCTTAATCGAAATATTTCCTCCTTGTGAGATCGACCCGATATTCACCACTTTACTAGTATTTTCAAATCTATTTGAGTGAGTGAGTGTGGTTTTATAAATTTTAAAATTGTGTGGCACGACATATTTTAAACGACATCTTGTTGAGCACATCAATTTTTGACGTCGTTGCCGAGGAGGAAAAATAATTTTTTATAGTTGGATATTCTTGTGTTTGGTGTGTATATTTGTATATTAATTTTTCTATTTTTATTTTGTAGGAAAAAAATCAGAAAATCAAAGACATATTAGAAATTCGGAGCTGAAAATTCACTAGAAATAATCTGTGGCAGAAAACCAGGAAGCGTCGGTGAAAGTCTATTTATGTCACTAAAGGAAGCAGGAATTCTAGAATTCTAAATAAAATTTTGAAAAATCAAGCGTCGCTAAAGGTCAGTAAACGTAGGTACATGTTTTATTTTTCTAATTTCTGAAAAATCTTTAAAAAAATCAGATAAATTCTTAAAAATCCATAAAAATTTGAAAAAATCTGAAAACTGGAAAAACATAGAAAACATAATTTTAGGCCTTATTTTTTAGTAGATTTGTATGTTGTTTGGTATTTTTAGTTTTATAGTTTTTATTTATTCATCTCTTCTTATAAAAAGGAAAAAATTCTGAAAAATAAAAAAAATCAAAAATCAAAAAGCAGACAACAAAGAAAAAAATTATCTCATATTATCAGGTCCTAATTTTTGTTGCAACAATTTCATGCATTGTGCATTTAGTTGAGTATTTGTTCTTTTATTTGCATCATTTAAAAAAAAATCATCATCATCATCTTCTTCTCCTTTCTCTTCTTCTATATTTCCCCTTTTTAAGCGCAGCATAGGCACACCTCTCTTGGAATTGGAAGGAACTCTCCATTGAGCATTCCGTCTCTTTGGACTAGAATTTCCTTTTCCAAGACCTCCATAAGTCCCCGCACCCTTGGATTCCCTCACGGAAGCCGGGCATGCTGCACCAAGAAGCTGTTGTGCCCCTGTAGTTTTTGATGATCTGTAGTTTTGATGATAGCAAACTTATGAGTCACAGGTCTATACATCCATGCATCATTACTCTCTGCATAGTCGGGACAATGAATACAACATAGTCTATATAGTTTATACAGATGGGTCGACGCACCTTCAAGATGGGTCGACGCACCAGATGACCAAAGTCTATACATCGTGTCTTGGCTAAGTCTATACATCGTGAACTCTCTCTCAAGTCTATACAGACCTTGCTCTGCTCAAGTCTGTACATCGTCTAGTTCCTCCGGCAAGTCTATACATCATGAACTCTCAAGTCTATACAGACCTTGCTTTGCACAAGTCTGTACAACCCTTCCTTTGGCAAGTCCATACATCGTGAAAGTCCATACATTCATTTGCCTTGCATTGCATCAAGTCTGTACAGCCTATACTTTATCCAGAACACAAGTCTATACATCGTGTCTTGGCTAAGTCTATACATTGGAATGTCTTACTTAGCGTCTTTGTGCATGTCACACACTAGCAAGTCTGTACACTGGTGATTTTACCTACGTTGCACTTGCAAGTCCATACATCGTGCAGTCTGCACATTGTGGCACGCAGAGTCTGCACAACGCTTTGTCAGCAAGTCTACACATTGCTATAAGCACGCATGCAAAGTCTAGACAGCCATGGGCAAGTCTATACATCGCATTACATGCACGCAGGTCTAAGTATGTACACTGGCTGCAGCATGCTCGCATAAAGTCTATACATTACATCTTAGCATGCTTGCATAGCACAAACAAAGTATGTACACTCATATGTGCATTGTGCATTGCTCTTGGCAGAGTCTGTACATCGTTATGCTGCCTTGTGCCGTAGCAAGTCTATACATTCTCTATGCTCGAGATTTGACGCCCACCAGAAGTGGCGTCACTTCTGAAACAAACGCCTAAGTGTAAGGTGCCTTTTTGTTGAGCATCGCTTCATCAACTCTATACATTGTCTGCTTGCATAACGTTGAATCTGTACATCACTTGAACACTCATTGCACTCCAACTCTATACATTGCTTCATGTATTCCACTCATAACTCTATAGACTGCTTCACTCATTACACGAAGTCTGCACATTGTGTTGCTTTGTTCATACTTTGTTTTGCTAAGTCTACACATTGATGCACGTTTACTTCTGCATATTTGCAGTATGTACATGGCTTAAGCTCTGCATATTTGAAGTCTATACATGGCATAAGCTCTGCATATATGGAGTCTATACATGGCATAAGTACTTCTGCATATAGGAAGTCTGTACATGGCATAGTCTTAAATATCTGAAGTCTATACAGGCTACAACACTGCATTTACTAAGTCTGTACAACGCCTTGGGTCTGCATACGTAGAGTCTGAACACTGCATAGCTTCGCATTCACAATGTCTGTACATTGCTTCAGCAGTGCCTTCATACAGTCTGTACATCGCTTAAACCTTAAACTGACAAATTCTATTTCGACTGTCTAACAGGGATTCTTTGCAGAGACTGATGACTGGGCACGTGATCCGAGGAAAAGGGGAGTGACCAGATTATGAAAGCTTGCTGGATGCTGCCACGTGGTCCAAGCCATTGGGCGGGAGATGTGGAGAGCACACGCCCTTCCTACTGCTGGTATATATATGTAGTTTCTTCCTTCAGAAGAAGCTGATCGAATAGAAGCAGCCAGAGCTAAGAGAAAAGAACAGAGAGTGAGCGCCTGCACGATCCACGGAGAAGAAGAGAAAGAGAGAAGAGAAGATTGAGAGAGTTGAGTTGAGAGAGTCTTTTAGAAGTCTTGTAAATCAGTCTCTTGATTCAGATACCAGAGCTGATACTGCTCAATTGAGCTACATTCGTTTTAGTTTTCCATTTCGTTTGTTTCTATCTTTACTGTTTTCAAAACTCTTTTGTTATCAAGCTGTGAGCCAGCAATTGCAGTGGAGGTTTCCACTGGACAGGTGAAGCTGTAATCCTCAGCAGGCGAGACCAAGTCTCGGACGGCTAAGCTGTATCACCCAGCGGTTGCAGAGGATTTGTTCCTATGGTCAGCAAGCTGTAAAGCCCAGGGAAGCTGTGTATCAGCGGTCTGTTGGCAAGCTGTGAAGCCCAGCTGTTCAAGCTGTGAGTCAGCAGGATCTACATTCCAGTTGGAGTGTGGGGTGGACGTAGATCTCTAGATTGAGATCGAACCACCTTAAAGATCGGTGTCTACTGTGTGATTGCCTGTGGTTTGTGTGATTTCATAGTGTTCATTCTGTCGTTCAACAGTTGCTTGTTTTAATTCCGCATTAGAGTTCAACTGTGTTTTAAAATTAGACATTAGATCTATTCACCCCCCTCTAGATTCACTCTCAGTGGTAATAGACTGCGTCCATCTAACATAACAGTTGGTATCAGAGCCTAACTCTTCTACAGGGACTTACAGCCCGAATAGGAAGGTACAGATGGATGCTCGAGGGATGATCGCTGAAGGACACTCAGCCACCATGCCCCCTTTCTTCGATGGATCTAACTATGCATACTGGAAGAACCGTATGCAAGTATTTTTGAAGGTGAAAGATTATGAGATCTGAAAGGTTGTCAGCAAGGGACCTTATGAGCTATCCCCTAATGAGGAAGTTTGGACCAAGGAGGAGATCCGAAGGTCTACTCTAAACTGGAGCGCCATAAACGCTATTCAATGCTCTCTGCACCCCATGGAATTTTCTCGAGTATCAGCTTGCAGCTCAGCTAAGGAGATGTGGGATGCACTGGAAGTTATTCATGAAGGGACTTCTCAGGTTAGAGAGACGAAGGCTAATTTCCTTGTGTCAGAATATGAAGCCTTCAAGATGAAGCCAAATGAGACCATCAAGGAGATGTACTCTCGATTAACTATCATCACAAATGGTCTTAGAGGTCTCGGGAAGGCTCAGACCGAATACGATGTAGTGAGGAAGATATTGCGTTCCCTGACTCATGCTTGGCATACTAAAGCTACAGTAATGGAGGAGTCAAGGGATTTACGAAATACAAGGGCAGATGAACTAATTGGCTCGCTGATGGCATATGAGATTAATCTGCCAAAGATAGAGGAAGCTGAAAAGAAGAAGAAGCCAATCGCTCTGAAAGCTGGTGCCAGCAAATCCAGCAAGTCCAGCAGATCCAGCTCTAGTGGATCATCATCCGAGGAGAGCTTGAATGAACAAGATATAACTTGTACTGAGATGGCAATGATGACCAGAGAGTTCAGGCGGCTCCTCAGGAAAGAAGGAGGAGGATTCAGCCAAAAGAAGTATAGTGGCGGCCGAAGGGATAAAAGGTATAAACATAACCCTGCAAAGAAAATTGAAACTAATACTTGTTATCAATGCAGGAAGACATGCCATCTGAAAGCTGACTGTCCAGAGAATCAGAAATACAAGGACAAGTCAAAGAAGAGGAACACAAAAGGGAAAGCTATGGTGAGTACCTAGAGTGATGAAGATGAAGGCTCCTTGAGTAATACCTCTGACAGTGAAGCCGAATCGGAAAAGCCCATTTGCCTTATGGCAACAAGCTCTGAAGATAGAGAGGAGGATTCAGATGAGGTAACTTCTCGTTTCGATAAGTTTACTATTGATGATTGGGTAGATGCCTATCATGAAAAAGTTGATAAAGCAGATGACATTAGAAGGGAAAACAGGCATCTAAGAAGAAATATTAACTCCATGCAAAATGATACAACTCTAACTGATAAAATTGCATGTCTTGAATCTGAGAATAATAAACTCAAACTCACATGATCTGAATTAGAAGAAATCAAGAATGAGTCAAAAGCCTCTAAAGAAGATAATGAGATGTTAGAAAAAGAAGCTGATGAATGGAAGTTGAAAATTCAGAAATATAAAAGTGAGATAAAAATTGTGAATGAAAAATATCAAGCTGTCCTAAGTGTGAATACAGAACTGAAAAAATCCATTGAAGACATTCAAAAGGATAATGAGGACAAGCTTAAAATTATTGAGAAAATGACCCAAGGTTCAGATAACCTAAATGCTTTGTTAGGGTCAAAACTCAACTTCAGAAAAGAGGGCCTTGGATTTAATTCTAGTGCAACAAAAAAGTTTTGGAACGAAGACTATTTCATTTGTCGCACAAAAAGAGAAAGGACCTCTGATTAACATGAATTCAAAAATTTCTGTGAATAAAACTGTTAATCTGAAGAAGCCTAGTGCCGAGGAGAAGGGCAAACAATAGATTAGTGAGCCTAGTAGAGCTAGTACATCCAAGCAAAATCCCAAAGCTCAGTCTCAGGTTAGGGGTCAACCTACACAGTCTTATAAACCCCATGTTAAGGCCACCAAGTCTCCACCATCACCACCACCTCTGAAGAAGACCCAATACACACCTATGAATAGGTCAGCAGGGTCCAAGGTGCAGGGGAGGCAGAATACTTTTAGAGCTCAACCCAAACATTTCTACCAACCTAGAGCCCAGTCCCACTTCTTTGCACAGTCAACCTATCCAAATAGGTCAGGATGGACTAGGACTCGAGGAAGGTTTACAGGTTATGGACATCAGGCTACACAGTCCTATAAACCTTACACTAGAAATCGGGTTAATAGGTATGGCTCTTGGACACCTAGGAACCAACATTTCCACAGCCAGCCCAATGATTACTATGGCCAAAATTTCGTGAATACACCCTGGCCAAGGCACTGGCACAGAAATAATCAATCTATAAATAATCATGCTAGTGTCAACAAGAAAAAGCATAACAAAAAGAAATCTGAAAAATCCACTGAACAGAATTGTTTCAAAGAAATGTGGATTCCTAAAAGTCTGCTTTCTTGTTTTAATTACTTTTCATCTTCTCTGGAGCCCAATCAATCTTGGGTTCGAAACTTCTCTACCTGATTGTGTGTGCAAGTATGCCTGGCAGCCAAGAATAATTTGTGGTACTTGGATAGTGGCTGCTCCAGGCATATGACAGGAGATAAGGCCAAGTTCTGCATGCTGATAGAGAAACAAGGAGGCCTTGTCACCTTTGGTAACAACATAAAGGGTAAGATTGTTGGGACAGGTAAGGTAGGTAAGTGTACTACCTGTTGCATTGAAGATGTCATGTTGGTTGAAGGTTTAGCATATAATTTACTTAGCATCAGCCAACTATGTGATAAAGGATGCAGAGTTCTCTTTGACTCTCAATGCTGTAAAGTTTTTGAACTTGATTCTGAAACTGTTAAATTTTCTGGTAAAAGGATAAATAACACTTACATGATAGACTTAGATGATATACAACATTCTAACCTATGCCTTAGTACTAGCAGAGAGGACTTAGCATTTTTATGACATCGTAGGTTAGGCCATGCTAGTTACACTGTATTGCATAAACTGAATAAGCATAGCATGGTTAGAGGACTTCCTGAAGTTTCCTTTAAGAAAGAAAATAAAATTTGTGATGCATGCACTCAGTCAAAGTTAACTAGAATGTCATTTAAATCTAGAACAGAAAATCTGTCTTCTAAACCCTATGAGCTGATACACATGGACCTTTTTGGGCCAACCAGGTCTGTCAACTTATAAGGGAGGAAGTATGGGTTTGTCATGGTAGATGAGTTCTCTAGGTATACTTGGGTATATTTCTTATCACATAAAAGTGATGCATTCTCAGAATTTCAGGAGTTCTGTCTTAAGAAAAACCAGAAAATTTTAAATATTTTAATTGATCATGGAGGTGAGTTTGAAAACTCACAGTTTGATGAATTCTGCAGGTCAAATGGAATTCATCACAAGTACTCCTCACCAAGGACACCCGAGCAGACTGGAGTTGTGGAGAGGAGGAACAAAACCTTGGTGGAGATGGGTCGTACACTCTTGGTTGAAGGTGGTCTGCCAAGAAAGTTCTGGGCTGAAGCAGTAAATACTGCCTGTTATGTAATTAATAGAGCCATGGTAAGACCTTCTACCCAGAAAACACCCTATGACATTATAAAGGGTAAGAAAACTTCTATTGCTCATTTCAAGGTTTTTGGTTGTAAATGTTTTATTCATATAAATGATAAAAGAGACCTTGATAAATTTGAACCTAAAGGTGAACCAGGAATTTTTCTTCGTTAGTCTGAAAACACCCGAGCATATAGAGTGTATAATCTGAATTCCAAATCTGTTGAAGAATCTCCAGATATTGTCTTTGATGAATCTTTGGTGAAGACTAACATTGGTCAATGCAGGAATGAAGACAATGGGGATATTCTGAAAGAATGGAATCCTGCAGACAAATTCGAAGATGAGGAAGAAAATGAAGAGCTTATTGGAGAATAGCCTACAGTTCAGGGGGAGGTAAATGAAAATCATGATGATGAATTTTTCAACATTAGATATCTGAAAGATCATCCTGTAGATGTTGTAATTGGCAATTTGCATGACCCTCTTAGGACTAGAGGCCATTTAAGAATTCAAAATGAACTGAATGCATATGCGTTTGTTTCACATGTAGAACCCAAGTCCATTAACTGTGCTCTTAAGGATGTGCATTGGATTAATGCCATGCATGAAGAGCTCAATCAATTTGACAGGAATAAGGTGTGGCACTTGGTTCCACCTCCTGATCATGAAACAGTCATAGGGACTAAATGGGTATTCAGAAATGAAACTGATGAATCAGGGAATGTCATTAAAAATAAGGCCAGACTTGTAGCTCAGGGGTATAACCAAGAATTTGGAATTGACTTTGAAGAATCTTTTGCCCCTGTAGCCAGGTTAGAAGCAATCAGAATTTTATTGGCTTATGCATGTTCCCTAGGAATAAATCTCCAGCAGATGGATGTAAAATTTACTTTTCTGAATGGGGAAATCAGTGAGGATGTCTATGTAAGGCAGCCTCCTGGCTTTGAATGTTTAGACTTCCCCAATCATGTTTATAAACTTCGTAAAGCTCTCTATGGTCTTAAGCAAGCTCCTAGAGCTTGGTATGAGAGGTTGAGCAAATTTCTCACAGATAAGAACTTCACAAGATGTGTAGTTGATCAAACCTTGTTCACTAAGGTAAGTCATTCAGATATTCTTATTATTCAAATTTATGTGGATGACATTATTTTTGGGTCAACTAACCCCAAACTGTGCGAGGAGTTTTCTCAAATTATGACTAATAAATTTGAAATGAGCTCATTGGGCGAGCTCAAATTATTTCTTGCACTGCAGGTTACACAGACAAAAGATGGAACCTTCATATCTCAGTCCAAGTACATAAGGGATTTATTGAAGAAGTACAAGATGGATAACCTCGAGGAAATAGTTGCTCCAATGGGTACCTCAACTAGTTTAGATGAAGATCCTCAAGGTAAACCAGTGGACCAAAGGCTATATAAAGGTATGATCGGATCCCTTCTATATCTTACAGCATCTAGGCCTGATATTCAATTTGCAGTATGTTTATGCTCTAGATTTCAGGCTAGTCCTAAAGAATCACATCTTAAATCTGTGAAAAGGATTTTTAGGTATTTACTAGGCACCCAAGAGCTAGGTCTTTGGTATACTGCCAAGTGTGAGTTAGAACTTCTAGCCTACACTGATGCAGATTATGCTGGGTGTCGAGTAGAGAGAAAAAGCACTAGTGGCTATTGTCAATTCCTTGGTGGCTGTCTAGTATCTTGGGCATCTAAGAAGCAACACACTGTAGCCTTGTCTACAGCTGAGGCTGAATATGTTGTAGTTGATAATTGTGCCGCCCAAGTACTTTAGATCAAGCACCAACTAGATGATTATCAGATAAAACTGGAATATATTCAAATCTTGTGTGATAATACTAGTGCTATATGCCTTGCTAAAAATCATGTTCATCATTCTAGGACTAAGTATATAGAGATAAAACACCATTTTCTTAGAGATGTTGTAAATAAAAAGGAAATTGAAATGAACTTCATTGAAACTGAAAAATAAATTGCTGATATTTTTACTAAGCCTCTTAGGAATGAAAGGTTTAAATTTCTTAGAAGAGAACTTGGCTTGTGTAAATTTCAGCATAATGAATAAACTCTCTGATGGCTTGAATAAACCTTGTGAATGTTGAATGTTGCAACAGACTCATGATCATGCATGACATTCATATTTTTTTTGGCATCACACTCATGATCATCATTGCATATCATTTAGTCATGACTGTGTCTAAGCTCTCTCTCATCTAAAACCCCATGCATATAGACAGGGGGAGTATTGTTAGAAATTCAGAGTGGTCATCAACTTTATTGAAATCTAAATTCTTTGACCCTGAATGAGTTGAGTCTAATAATATGGCAATCTGTTAGTCAGTTCTGATTCCTAAGCAATAGAAAATAGACTTCTTCATTTATAAGAACTTTAATTGCTTGAAGACTGACTTAATGACTTAAATTTTATAAACTTTAAAGTTTAAAGATTGCAATCAGTAAATAAGAAAGCTAAAAATTGATAAAGCTCTCAACACTTATCTTATTTCATGTCAGACAAAGCTAATTATATCTAAAATCTAAAAACTCATCTAAAATCCTATTAGAGAAGGCTAAGTATGTGTATTGTCCTTAAACAAGTCATTCTGAAACAAATAAATGACAGCTAAGAAAGATATTGAAAAATATTGAAAATTAATTAAAAAATAACATTGGCAGAGCAATGACTGGTAAAATACTAAGAAACTAAGTGATCCATCAAAGAAATGGACAATACTTAAGTCATGAGGTGTATCAGTTATCTCTGTATAAAATGATCAAAACAGTAGGGTGGTTTCACTAAGTACCTGGGGGTAACTGGCGTCTGATAAACGTGTACCCTCACATAAAAAGGTGTAAATCAATTTTATTAAGTTTGATCATAGGCAGAATGGTCCATCATGTTGAGTATCTAGGGGTATCGTCGTCTGATAAACGCATACCCTTACGCAAAAAGACAAATGGTACCTGAATGCCCTTAATGAAATAATATTGAAAATGTTGTTCCTTCAAAAGAAATTTCAGGGATGTCAATTTGTTTAATTTCAATACATGACCTGGTATCTCTTAACCATTTTTTTACTGAGTCTATGAAAGTAAGATATTTTGAAACTGAATCTCTCATGCAAATGTGATTCTGCTTTATTGTTTTATCATGCACAGAAAACTTATCCATTGATTGTAGTGCATGAACTCAAAAATTTATAACCTTTAAACCAGAATTATATCTCAAAGCAGTTTCTAAATTCATATGACTGAAGACTCTGTGCTTTAGAATGCTTATTCCGGAACTACTTGTTCAGAATGCCAGTCAGATGATCTCTCTTGTTACTTCCCTTGTAATCACTTTCCCTCCTCTTTGTTGATGGCAAAGGGGGAGAATATTGTCTGTTTGTTGAATTCCAGGGGGAGTGTATTCATTGTTATGGCAAAGGGGGAGATCTTGTTAGAACTTGCATTCTCATAGCATGCATTAGGAGTCAGTGTAACTCATAGTATTGCCATCATCAAAAAGGGGGAGATTGTTATGTCCCTGTAGTTTTTGATGATCTGTAGTTTTAATGATAGCAAACTTATGAGTCACAAGTCTATACATCCATGCATCATTACTCTCTGCATAGTCTGGACAATGAATACAGCATAGTCTATATAGTTTATACAGATGGGTCGACACACCTTCAAGATGGGTCGACGCACCAGATGACCAAAGTCTATACATCGTGTCTTGGCTAAGTCTATACATCGTGAACTCTCTCTCAAGTCTATACAGACCTTGCTTTGCTCAAGTCTATATAGCCTTTCGTTTGGCAAGTCCATACATCATGAAAGTCCATGCATTCGTTTGCCTTGCATTGCATCAAGTCTGTATAGCCTATACTTTGTTCAGAACACAAGTCTATACATCGTGTCTTGGCTAAGTCTATACATTGGAATGTCTTACTTAGCGTCTTTGTGCATGTCACACACTAGCAAGTCTGTACACTAGTGATTTTACCTACGTTGCACTTGCAAGTCCATACATCGTGCAGTCTGCACATTGTGGCACGCAGAGTTTGCACAACGCTTTGTCAGTAAGTCTGCACATTGCTATAAGCACGCATGCAAAGTCTAGACAGCCATGGGCAAGTCTATACATCGCATTGCATGCATGCAGGTCTAAGTATGTACATTGGCTACAGCATGCTCGCATAAAGTCTATACATTGCATCTTAGCATGCTTGCACAGCACAAACAAAGTCTGTACACTCATATGTGCATTGTGCATTGCTCTTGGTAGAGTCTGTATATCGTTATGCTGTCTTGTGCCGTAGCAAGTCTATACATTCTCTATGCTCGAGATTTGATGCCCACTAGAAGTGGCGTCACTTCTGAAACAAACGCCTAAGTGTAAGGCGTCTTTTTGTTGAGCATCGCGTCATCAACTCTATACATTGTCTGCTTGTATAACGTTGAGTCTGTACATCACTTGAACACTCATTGCACTCTAACTCTATACATTGCTTCATGTATTCCACTCATAACTCTATACACTGCTTCACTAATTGCACGAAGTCTGCACATTATGTTGCTTTGTTCATACTTTGTTTTGCTAAGTCTACACATTGATGCACGTTTACTTCAGCATATTTGAAGTATGTACATGGCTTAAGCTCTGCATATTTGAAGTCTATACATGGCATAAGCTCTGCATATATGGAGTCTATACATGGCATAAGTCCTGCATATAGGAAGTCTGTACATGGCATAGTCTTGCATATCTGAAGTCTATACATGCTACATCACTGCATTTACTAAGTCTGTACAACGCCATGGGTCTGCATACGTAGAGTCTGAACACAGCATAGCTTCGCATTCACAATGTCCGTACATTGCTTCAGCAGTGCCTTCATACAGTATGTACATCGCTTAAACCTTAAACTGACAAATTCTATTTCGACTGTCTGACAGGGATTCTTGCAGAGACTGATGAGTGGGCACGTGATCCGAGGATAAGTGGAGTGACCAGATTATGACACGTGTACTGAAAGCCTGCTAGATGCTCCCACGTGGTCCAAGCCATTGGGCGGGAGATGTGGAGAGCACACGCCCTTCTTGCTGCTGGTATATATATAGAGTTTCTTCCTTCAGAAGAAGCTGATCGAATAGAAGCAGCCAGAGCTAAGAGAAAAGAACAGAGAGTGAGCGCCTGCACGATCCACAGAGAAGAAGAGAAAGAGAGAAGAGAAGATTGAGAGAGTTGAGTTGAGAGAGTCTTTTCGAAGTCTTGTAAATCAGTCTCTTAGTTCAGATACCAGAGCTGATACTGCTCAATTGAGCTAGATTCGTTTTGGTTTTCCATTTCGTTTGTTTCTGTCTTTACTATTTTCGAAACTCTTTTGTTTTCAAGCTGTGAGCCAGCAATTGCAGTGGAGGTTTCCACTGGACAGGTGAAGCTGTAATCCTCAGCAGGCGAGACCAGGTCTCGGACGGCTAAGCTGTATCGCCCAGCGGTTGCAGAGGATTTGTGCCTCTGGTCGGCAAGCTGTAAAGCCCAGCGAAGCTGTGTATCAGCGGTCTGTTGGCAAGCTGTGAAGCCCAGCTGTTCAAGCTATGAGTCAGCAGGATCCACATTCCAGTTGGAGTGTGGGGTGGACGTAGATCTCTGGATTGAGATCGAACCACCTTAAAGATCGGTGTCTACTGTGTGATTGCCTGTGGTTTGTGTGATTTCATAGTGTTCCTTCTGTCGTTCAACTGTTGCTTGTTTTAATTCCGCATTAGAGTTCAACTGTGTTTTAAAATTAGACATTAGATCTATTCACCCCCCTGTAGATCCACTCTTAGTGGTAATAGACTGCGTCCATCTAACATAACAGAAGCACCCCGGAGTTAGATTACCCTTGGAAGGTTAAAAAAAAGTTTTAGAATTTGTTGCTATTTTGAAAAACTGGTGTCTAAGACTATAGGTCAACGTCAAACGCCATAAGTCGACTTATGGTTATTTAATTAGGTCTCTACGAAAGTAGGGGGAGCCTCCCTCAACCCCACCTCTTACCTGGCTGGTGAACCAACTTGGTAGCAGGTCCCGATTCCTCTTTTGTAAAAAAACCATCATATTTGCATACATAATTCATATAGTTGTTGTTTGCATTGCATTGAAAAAAAAATCAAATCAAAAAAATAATGGGTGAGAAAATTTCAATTGTTGAGTGGGATCATAAATTCAGTGAGGTGGACATGTTAGCCCATGTTTCTTGATCCACTGTTTGGGCTATGAATTTAAACTCCATCATTCCACCTTATTATCATGATCATAATGACATGTAGGCCAGACTGGCCCATTATGTTGCCAATGGCCCAACTTAACCTTTACCATTCATCCAACAGGGCGCGACCCACTATGACAGCCCATACTCTTGGTCGGCCTACAATGAAACACCATCACTCATGGGGGGCTAACTTCATTCCTTTAACCAAGATCATATCCAATCCACTCAATTCCTTCATGGGCCCTTTAAATCATTTCACCCCCAAGATCAAACCCAAATTACTCAATGACCCTCCATACTTTCTTATGATTCTTATGGGGGAGGACACAATAATAATTCTTGGGATTTATATCAAGGCCTGACTCACCATCCTTTAAATCACACTTCTCAGAATTGGGCTCCATATTATAATGATTATTATGATCAAGCCCAGCATAAAGAGGGATGGTCCATGTCCTCGTCACCACCTTCTACTGATTACTCTTCACATTATTTCGTTGAATCTCAGCGTCTCTATTCATCTCCTCTGCCCTCAAATTCCAATTCAGAGATGACAATCAATCAACTCTGTCAATCAATGATGCTTCACAGTCAATCTCTCCAAGTGCGAATTGATAAGATGATTGAGGCGATCAAAAGGATTGAGGAAGAGCAAGTGCTTAGCTACTCTGGTTCCATTTCTTCTGATCAAATTCCTTCTGATGACTATGATCAATCTATGATTCCCCAAGAGCATAACACTCCGATTAATCTTAATTTAGAAGATGAAGGGATTATGGAGAGGTCTTGTCAGAAGACATTAAACGAGGAACCTAGGGAATTTGAGGGGATCAGGGAATATGATGGGATTAAAGGAGAACAGGAAGGTGATGAATTACTTAATGATCATATTCCACCTATGTCCTTCCCTAAATTTGAGATTGAGGAGCTCGCACATAGTTGCCCCTATGAGGAGAATTCTCCGGACATGGAATATCTCAAGTTGGGGGGGAAGAGAGAAGAAAGCAATGCGCTTATCCATGATCAAACCCCATTCGCTTCCCTTCTTGACTTTAAGGAGACCTTGTTCCAAGGGAAGGATGAAGAGGATGTGCTAGTGGAGTAGGATTTGAGAGAGGCTATCACTGATCTCTCCTGGGTAAAGGAGGAAGTGGCTACCCTTCATGACTTTTATCTCGATTGGGCATCTTCTGATCAAGGGAAGGTATTGAGCTTCTACCTATTCATGATCTCGACAAATCTAACTACAAGATTGACATTCTCTAATTAGCCGAGGTGTCAGAACCTATTGAGCCCCACAAGCTTCATGGTGTTGAGGAGCATGGGTCTTTCACTGTTGATTCTCCTAGTCTACTTGACACTGGTCCATTGCCTGAAGCTTCTTTCCCATTGATCCCTTCTCACCTCACTAATGTTCATGAAATATCTAAAGTTGAGGTAGAGAAAGATATTTTTCTTGATAATAGGGTCTCATTAATATTTTCAACACATACAAAGACCAGAAGTTCGAGAAAATTGTTTTGATCATTAATCAGGGGGAGCCTTTTGGCCTAACTGATCCATCATGGTACTTGCCTCAAGCCACCCCATTCAAAGTACGGTTGTTAAACCATGCCTCGCATGATCAATCTAATTGTGATAACAACCACTATAGCCCCTACGCAATCATGCTCAATCTCGTCTTGTTGTGATACAATGTTTGGTTTTTCAGTAAAGATGAGATAACGTGGTGGCTCATTCTTAAATCTACATGTTGGTAATATAGCTTTCATGTGTCTAGCTAAAGACGTTAAACTTAGCACTTTCTGGGAGGCAACCCACAGTTTTCGTGATTTTTATGTGCTAATAAATGGCTTCTTGAGAGGCAACCCAAGTTTGTATTATGATTTTATTTTTATTTTACATGTGTGAATAAAGGATAAGTTGGGGGGAGAGAGCAGATTGCTTACAACTCTGCCAAGCCGTCAAAAGCACTAATGCTCGTCGAAGTTCACTTCCGTCAGGTTGTACCGTTCCTTCAAAAATTTCATGTCTACATTGTTCTATTCTTCCATATTAGTAATGCCATTGAGGACAACGTCATTTAAGTTGGGGGGACGGAAATCATGTTGCACATGTTGCATAATGTTGCATTCATATACAACCTCATTTTTACAAAATGAACAAAAAAAATATAAAAGAAAAATAAAATAAATAAAAATAAAACCCACTTTGAGTTTCATGATTCATGCTTGAATTGAAAATGATTCTAGAATAGAAAAGATTAGGGAGAAGGATGATGGAAAATTTATTTAATCTAGCCATGGAAAACTGATCTAAGAATCTCTTTAAAGTTCACATGTATTTTAGAAAATTGAAAAATCACTTTCCACGCTAATGAAACATGCGGGATAAGCCTTCTGTTATTTTGAATATATTACCTGATATTCTGCACTTCATAAAGAAGAGATCTTTTATAAGCTTTCAGCCACGTTATCTCTTACATTAGTGCAATAGCACATTGAAAAAAAAAGAGAGAAATGAGAAAAGAAAACACCATGAAAAATACTCTGAATCTGAGTAACCGGGCCTACTTCACCTAAGAAGTGTTGAGGTTCACGTCAAAAGGAAAAGGTAACCTTGATCTGCAAAACCGGGCCTGCTTCGCGGTTCGCGTTAAACAATAATGGGTAGTGCAGCATCATATGTGTAAAAAAAAGATCCCAAAGGGACAAAGTAATAAGGCAGGCAAAAAGCTAATATACTTAATGCTCTGATTAAGAGGTGCAGGGTTGAAAGACATTTATTTGGAATAGCAAATGGGGGATGCAATTATCTATGCTGTTGATTTAGTATTTACACATGTAGTAGTGCTATTGAATTTTGAGTTGAATTCTTGATCAGGTATCTTAATTTCCAAATCTAAGGCTAGTGTGTGTTAACGTTTCCGGATTCCAAATCTTTAGTCATTTCTATGAAGGAAAAGTTGGATATGAAGGTATGAACTTTGTAAACTCTTGTTGGTCCTAATTTTTTTAATTGTTTGTATTGCTAAGGGACTAGCAATGAGTAAGTTGGGGAGTGATAAGTGTGCGTTTGTACATGTTAATTCATCTTATATCACACTTTTATGAGCTTTAATAAGCATCACTATCCATTTATCACACTTAATCACAATCTAGAGTAAAATATTTAGTTTGATGGAATTAAGTAATTTTAATAAATAAATTTGCTTATTTTGTAGGCACAAAAGAGGACGATGGCAAAAACTCCACAAAGTCTGCATAATAACGGGCCAAAGTCCGTTAAAGATGAAAAGAAAAAAAAAGAGAAAATAAAAGTACAAATGGGCCAAAGGCCCATGGGCTTGTAAATAAAAAATATAAAATATAAAAAAGAAATAAAATAAAATAAAATAACATCTATTTATTCAATAGATATATATTCATATATAATATATGAATGTATATAATATATATATATTACACATATATATTATATATATATAATATATTTATATTAATATATATATATATATACACACATATATATATATATATATATATATATATATATATATATATATATATATATATATATATATATATATATATGCTGCGAGCGGCGTCGGCTGGAAGCGGCGGGAGGCGGAGGCTTCACGCATCGCACAGGCAACGAGGTGGAGTTGGCTGGTGTGCGCGCGGTCAACGCGCGCGACAGTTGCCAACGCAGGTGGCTTCAGGAGAGCAGGCATGGGCGCGGAGGTTAGCGACTGCCGGTGAATGCGGCCGAAGGTGGGCGGTTCACGTGCTGGCACGGTCAGCGCTTGCGACCGACAGGCAGGCACATGGCGGGCGCGCCTCAGGTGCGGTCGACGATGGCATGGGCGTGGTCAGCGAACTAGGAAGCATGGCCTGCGTCGACGCAAAAGAGAGGAGGAAAAGGATAAACAAATTCATAAAAATTGCCAAAATATGGCGCACATGTTTACCTACTCTTTAAGTCAAAAATGGGACCTTAAGGTGTTCACACAGCAAAGGGATAAGTTTTAGCCTTATAAAATGGGGTCCTATTGTGATGTGGGGGAGAGTTTTTTTTGGCCTTTGGAGAGTTACGTAGGAGAGTTTTTGGAGAGTTTTGGTCTATGGGTTTTGTGGTTGTTATTAGTGTGCTGTTATTAATGTTTTTAAAATCTTAGCTATCTTAGTATTTCATAGCTCCTTTACAAGCATTTGTGTTCTTAATTTCAATCTACTTTCTTATGCAAACGTGTTCATCTTTAAGTGTTCTTCATTTTCTCTTTCTATCACTTCCTCTAAATCCTCTCTATTTTTGAGTTATTTCCCATTTTTCAACTTATTGTTCTGGAATTTTACTATTCATAAGAGATGCTAGCCTCGGTTCTTCCTCCGTTTTGAAGCTCTTCCACTCTTCTTTTCTCTCTGAGTTATTCATGAAAGTTCTTCCTCTCTTGTAGATCTAGATTTACTTTGTCTACCACTTCCTCTAATTCCTTCCCCTATTTAAGTTATTTTTGATTTTCCTCGGTTCAATTTTTTACACAGTTACTGTTCATCTGCACAAATCACTTTTTTTCTTCCCTAGTTTTCACCCTCTTTCTCATGTTTTCTCCCTCTACACTCTTCATGAAACTTCGTCCTCATCTTCTGATCTTCAACTTTTGTTTCTTCCACTTCTTTTAATTCTTAGCAGATTTAAAATTATTCTTCTTCTTAACTCGCCCTATTTTTAGTTTAGTTTTTCCCTGTGTATTTCATCTATCTCTCTCTTCCCCCCTCTATTTTCATCTAAATTTCTCTAAGGCGGAGTTACTCTTTTGGTCCTCTCACGGCGGCGTTTAACTCCAAAGCGGGGCAGCAATCAAAGGCCCGACACGGCGTGGCGGCGTCAATCTTCCAATCCTCGGCTATATTTCTTTCATTATTGTTTTAATTTTAAATTGTACTTTTGATTTTCATAGTTGTATTTTTTATTTCCATAGTAATAAAATTCATTTTGGCAAATTGTGTACTTTCTCTCTCTTCTCTCGTCTCCAAATTTCTCTTCTCAAACCCTCTCAATTTCTTTAGTTAGATTTGTTTCCCATGCATGTTGATTTTCTATTTTTGTACAAACGCACTCCAAATCAATGATTCTTTCTCAAGTATATGAATTGTCCGACGCACTTAATTGAAATATTTCCTCATCGTAGGATCGGCCCACTATTCACCACTTTACTCGTATTTTCAAATCTATTTGAGTGAGTGAGTGCAGTTTTATAAATTTTGAAATTGTGTGGCACGGCATATTTTAAACGACATCTTGTCGAGCGCATCAAAGAGTGCTCCGGCAAACTTCGAGGAACCTCCGAGTCTGGTTATCTTATGTCTATGTCAATATAGGTCTAGTCAAGAGTCTCTTGTAATTTTTCCTTTATTGAGTTTTCTTTTATTGGGTCCAACTTGTAATCAACTTCTATTTGAAATGAAATATTATTTTGTCCAATTATATCTGGTCTTATGGTTATACTATGATTGACTCGACTGTTTAACTGCCACGTTCCGAGCAAACGCCATGTTCCGCTGATATCAGTTCGGGGCGTGACAGAAGGTGGTATCAGAGCCTAGGCTTTCTAAATCCCTAGGTCATTAAGTCCAAGTTATAGATCGATTTCTCCTTGTCGGTTATCCTATAGGAATCCCGTGAGATTTGGGTACAGCTATGGGCTAACCAATAAAAATATGTTCCACTTACACTAGATTAATGTCAATCATTAATTTAAAACTTATTTTATGGGCTAGAATGGCTGCCGAGAGAGCTCAATGGAGGGAGATGCAGTGCACTGTTCAAGGATTAACACACGCTTTGCAACAAGTTGCACAAGGAGGAGCACAACATGGAGCCGGGGATCTGTATAGGAAGTTCCAAAAGATGAATCCCTCAAAGTTTAGTGGGTCTACTGACCCAGATAATACGAAAGATTGGGTACAAGAAATAGAGATAACTTTCAGGGTGATGCAATGTACCAATCAAGAGAAGGTACTATTGGGAACCTATCAACTAGAGAAGGATGTCTGGGCATGGTGGGGATCCGTTGAAGCGATCTTGCCTAACGATCAAGACACCTGGGATGAGTTCTTAGACCACTTCAATCAGAAGTATTTCTCAGAAAGAATTCATGAGAAAAAGGCTATGGAGTTCGCGGCACTAAAACAACGTAGCTTATCGGTAGCCGATTATCAAGCGAAATTTTCTAGATTGGCCCGGTATGCACCACACTTACTTTGCATGGAGAATATGAGAGCAAGAAGATTTATGAATGGCTTGAAGGTGGAGCTTATTCCTCAATTAGCTCCGTTAGAAATTCAATCTTAAACGGAGATGATTAAGAAGACACAACTATTGGAAGATGCTATGGATATGATGGAACGAATCCAAGGGAAAGTTACCAATGGATCCAAAAATAAGGAACACGTGAATGGCAAGAAGAGAGTAAATGGAGGTAACGATTCCTGGAAGGACAAGAAACCCTTGAATGATGATCAACAAATTATTCCAGCCAAGGAAAAGTGCGAGCATTGCAAGAAGGGAAAGCACAAATTGGTGGACTGTTGGTATAAACTAGAGAAGTGTATCCGTTGTGAGGAAGCAAAGATCATAAAATCACCCGTTATCCACTTTTAAAGGAACAAGCACCACGAGAGCAACAACAAGGTAGACCAAAGCGTCAGGGTAGGCTACAAGCATTGGAAGGTAACCCTAAAATCCTACCTCTGTTATAAATCGCATGATTGGAGATGGTGCTCATAACACTTAGCTTGCTATAAAAATGAATATAGCTATAACATATGTTTTTAAACATGGTGATTTTACCCCACTGATATGGAAAGAAGTTGGTGTGAATTTGGGGACCAAATTCTTTTAAGTGGGGGAGGGTGAACACCCCGGAATTTTAAGTATGGAATAAAATATAATAACTATAATACAACTATGGAAAAAATAAAAATGTTGATAAAAGAAATAGTCTAATTAGAAAATGGGCCTACATATTAATTAAAAGGTTATAAATAATTCCTTCAAAAAGGGTTACAAGCCCAACTAAAAAGCTAGAACTTAATGGGCCTCAATAAAGATACAATAAATAATTGAGTAAAGTGTCATAGGATCGAACCCGACTCTGATACCTGAGACAACGGTAAAAATCGAATGATTAAGATAAATAACAAAAGTTATAAGAATTAAGATGCCTATATACAAAGAGTCCTAGTAAGTAATTTAGTTAAAACTTATTATAACGTTAGTGGGCCTTGGTTTAACATACGTTGATTTCGCAAGATGAAAATCCAACCCAAAGAACACTTAGCAAATGGGTTTTACTAAAGATTTAGAGGGTAAACCCATTGTAAATATAAAACAATAGGTAATGGGCCTTAGTGGTTGGGCTTCTAGAAGGTATATACGTAAATACTATTTGCAGAGGGTCTTGGAGTATGTACATGGAGCCCTTTCACGTTCAAACTTACATAGGCTTTAGGTTATCGCAGGCAGCTGTAGTTTCGGAAAGAAATTTGCATGAGAAGTTTTGGTCTTATTAGAAGTACTACGTGGAAAACTTAAATCCCACTAGGACACATGCATGAAGTAGGGTTCGAATTGTAGGAAAATCCCTAAATATAGGAACCCCCAGGGGCGATGGCGGAGCCATCGTAATCTGCTGTTGCTGCTGGTACTGTCGCTATTGTTCGTGAGCCGTTAGTGTGTCAACCCTCTCCATCCGTGGGGATCGTCGTCCTCATCTTCCCTCTGCTTCCTTCTTCGACCTATGCCATGGCGTGCAACAGCTGTCGTTGCTGCAGCGAAGGAACGAGCTTCTTCCATGTCTTCTTCTTCCTCCTGATACGTCCACTGCTTCCCTCTCACGTCTTCACCATTTAAACTCAAAGGTAGGCAATCTCCCAAGCAAAACTCAAGATAACTATCATGATAGATCATTAGAGCATGTAGATTCCTTCATGAGCTTCCTGCGCGTATATCTAGCATGTGTTAATGCGACTTTTGAACATCTGAAATCATTACTGCATGAAAAAGAATTAGCGACCACTGTATGGCCGCTATTCACAAGAAACTGCGACCGTCCAAACGGGCGCTAATCAATCAGTGACAGTACAACTACCGCTAATTCTTTTTGATAAATAATAATTACAGCATGTTTAAAATTTAATAACTATGGGACCATGA
Organism: Amorphophallus konjac; assembly: GCA_022559845.1. Classification (NCBI taxonomy): domain Eukaryota; kingdom Viridiplantae; phylum Streptophyta; class Magnoliopsida; order Alismatales; family Araceae; genus Amorphophallus; species Amorphophallus konjac. The sequence continues at coordinate 217,279,511 of CM040122.1, forward strand.
ACCTAAAAATCATATAATACATATTTCTATAATCCTTGTAATTTTCTCTAATTTTCCATGTTTTTAGATTCTTGAAAATCTTCCTAAATTAAAAGTAGCATTATTCATCCCCTAATGAACAGTGTCAAACGGAAGCATGAGCCTGCAAGCACATTCATGCGATGCGTAGCAGAAGAAAACGTTAAAGGAATAGGCAACTAGAATCCAGTCGCCTAATATGAATGTGCGCCCGCGTGAGCAGGCGCTATTTCCTGAAGTATATATATATATATATATATATACTTCAGGAAATGTTTATGGAATTGACGACCATCCATATGTCGCATATTATAAAACCTACGCATCTTGGACAAGGCACTATTTCCTGTATTTCCTGAAAACAAATATATGCAATAATTAAAATAAAAGGATTGACGCCTTATCTCAAGGCGCAAAATAAAGAAACTGCGCCTCTCCGAAGAGTCGCGCATTTCTGGAAATTTATTTAATATTCTAGAATTACATGAAAGGACGCCTGAATAGTGGGTGCTAATTTAAATAGCGACGACTGCCAGGGCATAGTTTTCTTGTGGCTATTTTGCACTCGTGTTTTGATCCACTGACTGCCGGATCTTGGCACCACTGTCTCATATCCGAGACTTGGTCCCTGTTTTGGTTTCTATCGTTTACACACTAACTCTCGGTGATGATTGGACCCTCCGCAGGATATTCCTTCCTTCGGACCGGTACTTTCTTCATTGGGACCTCTGTAAGCCTCTGCTAGACTTGGAGTCCCTTAAGGCAACCGAGCTGGTTGTACCATAAAAATATTGGAACATTGTTTGTCATGTCACTCTGAAGAAACATGACACCCGGCCCTTATCGAATGTTGTTCTAGCAATTCTATGAGAAATCTATCTCTGTCTGAATGGGCGACCTGTCCAGTGGGCGCCAATTGAATGAGCGACCATATTGATGGGCGCTAATTCCTTAAGCTTGTCCGGTTCTGTCTGGAATGAGCGACCAGGGCATGGACGCCAAATGGAATAAGCGGCTAGTCAGTGGGCGCGATTTACTGTTCTAGCGACCGTACACTGGATGCTAATTATGAATGAGCGACCACTTGAAGTGTCGCAAATTCTTCGTGTTTGTTCACAGATTTAGCGACCTGATAGTGGGCGCTATTGCTTGAATTGGTGGTAGTCGAGTGGGCGCCAATTATCCCAGATTCTGTAATTGACATGCTTTTCATGTGATTTATCGCCTATGTTATCCTGTCCAAAGTTCAAATCTTAAACTCATCATTCCGTGATTTTTCCATAATATTCCCACGTACTTGATCCTTGGAACTCTTGGCCATTATTTTAAGTGGAATTGGTCTAGACACAAATGGGGCTATGGGTCCAAACAAATTGATACTCAGTGCTAGTGTGTAAAATATGGGGTCCGGATCTGATCCCATGGGCGAGGCAAAGTACAAACGCGTGACGGTATCATGATTGATCGGGTGTGGCATTGCATCTAAGATAGCAAAAGTTGGTCTACGACACTTGCACAAGTGATTATCATTACTCAAATATTTGAACTCCTTTATATGGCCAATCCTACATAGTGATCGTGAATTGCTCTAGTGAAAGTGAATGCCTTATTGAAACGATTGTTATTGTCTCCTCATGAATGCTATTGAAAACCTTATTGAAAGGCTTGCTATCTTATCCTAAACGTTCTTGTAATTATTGTCCTGTCTATCTATTGTCTTTATAGTACTTGAAATTATCTATTGTCATGTCTACATTCCTTTATATTGTCTCCGGATTATTATTCTAGCTCGTGCCATTATAGTTCTCAATTTCAGTACCTTCCATGACTTACATATTCATGTTAAATTGATAATTACTTAAAGCTAGCTTGGATCTTGACATATTAAGACCTACTGAGCGTTCGCTCACCTAGTGTTTTTCCAATATTTTTTTTAGGTAACGACCTTAGTGATGGCGAGAACGAACAAGATGGGCAAGGGTAAGAGTGAAGAGTGCTCCAGTAAACTTAGAGGAGCCTCCGAGTCCGGTTATCTTGTGTCTATGTCAAGATTGGTCTAGTCAAGAGTCTCTTGTAAATTTTCCTTTATTGAGTTTTCTTTTATTGGATCCAACTTGTAATCAACTTCTATTTGAAATGAAATATTATTTTGTCCAATTATATCTCATCTTATGGTTATGCTCTGATTGACTCGATTGTTTAACTGCCATGTTCCGAGCAAATGACACGTTTCGCTGCTATCGGTTCGGGGAGTGACAAATACACTGCCTATTGAAACAAGAGGATGAACGTGATCTTTGACCAAGCCGCGTTTAAAAAAGTGTTGGCAATACTAAGACAGAACCTCATTCCGCCCTTCCAAAGGCTGGTTGAACCCTTTCCTATCTAGTAGGACGTGGATTCCAGTGGGTTTCAAGATTTTTAGGGTACAACCTGCTCGGCATCCTAGTGAGAATCCCACACTCGTGGAGACTTACAGAGGCCTTGATGTAGTTGTTCCAATTCGGCGGAAGGAATATCTGACAGAGGTTCTAGCTATACCAAGAATTAGGGTTACAATAACACAGAAATCTAGTAGTAGCGGTGAGTCAATATCGCCGGGGTGGCATGACCCTCAAGCAACACTTTTACAATCTTACTTTATGAAAAACTAACGAAATGGCATTGAGGCTAGCATGTCATGAAAACACAGAAATCTATGATCATCTACTAAGCGGAACAGCAGGTTAATCTACTCTTTTTTTCTTCATGAGATAACATGGAGATGATATAACATCAAGAAGGATGAGATGAACATAGAGATTAATCAACTTAAGATAGATTAAACAATATTTCATGAGCCCTAGTTATACAGTGCGTTCTAAATCATTTTTAACCTAGGAACATGCTGTCTAACTTTGCTTAACCGAGATCAAACACGAAAAAAAAAGTCAAGGGTTTGCTAGAAAATCGAGCATGGAACGCAGTCTTATACAGGGCCACAACTAAGATAGACGTGGTCTATCTTGGTGCCGCATTCAAGCAAATTTTAACAATTTTGAATTTTTGAAAAACCATAGTCGTGGTCGATCGCGATGCCACGTTCAGAGTAGCGATCACTTTTAGTGGCGCGATTTCAAACAGAAACTCACCTTTCGGCGAACTTTGACACACCTCGATTCCAAGCATGATTTCGATCAGTACAGTCAATAAAAAATGGGCAAATGGGTACCAAATGAAAAAGAACTTAAACACAAATATTTTGATATATATACTTGTAGGTTTGGGCTAACACCTACATTAGTCGACCTAAACGGAGGAAGAAGAAGAACTCTGGAACCCTAGATAATCACGTTCTAATCGTCAGAACCTCTCTTCGATCTTGCACGCCGCCACCATCCCAAGCAAATAGTGTTTGCTAGGAGGCATGCCCCTCAATTTATAGGGCTAGGAAGCCCTCTAGAGTCCAATTTCGATCGGGATAATCAAGGGGAGAAAATTCTGCCCCAAATCCGCGGTTTGCCTCATCTAGGGCTGCCACCCCAAATTGGGTGCTCCTAGGGTTACGGTTTAAAGGGATGATCGACCACCATTGATGGGCTAGGGTTTAGGCTTCGACTTGAGTCCAATAGGTCAAGGATTGGGGTCCAATTAGGCTAGTTTGGGTGGGTTTCCTCTAAACTCCGAGTTAACTTAATGAACCCTAATTTAGCCCAAAACCCAATTTCAAAATTTCTTTTGGGGGTTTCAACTTTAGAAATTAAATTAGAAATTCTTTTCTCTACAGGTTTACAATTTTTTCATGTTTTTTTCATTTTTCTCATTTTAAATTTGAGAAGGTAATTAAATAAGCATAATTTATTTATTTTTTATTCCGGGTTGTTACAACCTCCCCCACTTTAAGGAATTTGGTCCTCCAAATTCACAAAACTTATAGAAATAAAAGGAAATACTAACATTGACCTAAAAATAATTTTGGGTACTTCTTAAGAGTCTCTTCTAATTTCCACGTGGCTTCCTCAACTCCACTGAACCTTAACCATCGGTATGGACCGATTCCTGAGTTGATGTTGGTTTTGGCCTAGAATCTTGATAAGCTTCTCTTCGTAGGATAAGTCCTTTTGTAGCTCCAAATCCACATACTGGATTACATGTGACGGATCATATACATACTTCCTCAACATTGATACATGGAAGACATCGTGAATGCCAGGCAATTAAGGTGGTAAAACCAGTCTGTACGCTACCTCTCCAACCATTTCCAAGATCTCAAAAGGACCAACAAACCTTGGACTTAATTTACCTCTGATCCTAAATCTTTGGATTCCTCTCATAGGTGAAACCTTCAGGAAGACATGCTTACCGACTTGGAACTCTAAATCTCTCCTTCTATTATCGGCATAACTTTTCTATCTGGACTATGCTATCTGCAGACGCTCCCTGATGATCTGAATATTCTTGGACTTCTCATAGACATGATCTAGTCCCAACCATTGCTTTTCTCCTACTTAATCACAGCATAAAAGTGATCTGTAACTCCTTCCATATAACGCCTCAAAAGGTACCATCTGAATACTCGACTGGTAACTATTATTATAAGTAAACTCGACCAGAGGCAAACGCTCATGTCAACTACCTCCAAAGTAAATCATATAGGCTCTCAACATATCTTCAATGATTTGATTGGTCCTCTTAGTTTACCCATCAATTTTAGGATGAAAAGCCATACTAAAATTCAACCTAGTTCCCATGGATGCCTGCAGTCCTCTCCAAAAATGAGATGTGAACCTTGGGTCTTTATCAGATACAATTGATGTAGGAATACCATGCAGCCTCACAACTTCCTTCATGTATAGAGCAGCTAACACATCCACAATCCACTTAGACTTAATGGGCAAGAAGTGCGCGGACTTAGTCAACCTATGCACGATCACCCAAATAGCATCATAACTGCCACGAGTCTTGGCAACCCCATGATAAAATCCATGTCTATGCTCTCCCATTTCCATTTTGGTATTTCGAGGGATTTTAATTTCCCACTAGGTCAAAAATGCTCAGCCTTGACTTGTTGACATACCAAACACCTGCTTACAAACTTGACCACTTCTCTCTTCATGTTTAGCCACCAGAAAGTCCTCTTAAGATCTCTGTACATCTTCGTATCTCCAGGATGAACTATGTACTTTGATCGCTGGGCTTCTTCTAAAATCTTGCTCTTAACTTCAGCAGAATCTGGAATACAAGTTCTCCCATGAAACAGCAACATGCCATCTTCAGCTAGCAAGAAATCTGGGCGATTGTCCAAGCTCTCCTTAATTTCAACAAGCAATGGATCATTACTTTGAAGCTCCTTGATCTCCGAAAATAACTCTGAGTGAAGTCTAACATGGGCAATCATGACCTGCTCTTTCTTATCTTCGATGTTTAAGTCCAAACTTGCTAGCTGCTCTAGCATTCGCCATTCTTAGAGCATTAAACTTGACAACATAGCCATCGACTTTCGACTCAGGGCATCAGCCACGACATTCCCTTTCCCTGGATGGTTCGAAATGGAGAAATCAAAATCTTTCAAATACTCTAGCCACCTTCTCTATCTCATATTAAGCTATTTCTGATAAAACAGATACTTCATACTCTTGTGATCGGAATACACAACAAAAGATTCTCCATATAGATAATGCCTTCAAATCTTCAAAGCAAAGACAATTGTCGCTAGCTCCAAGTCATGGACAAGGTAATTCTCTTCATGCTTCCTTAGCTGCCTGGAAGAGTAGGCAATCACTTTACCCTGCTACATCAGCACGTAGCCTAAACCAATCCCAAATGCATCTATATAAACTTCAAATCCTTCTCCTTCTAAAGGTAAGGTAAGCACAAGGGCAGTGGTCAAAAAATTCTTCACACGTATTTTGATTTCATTAAAACACCACCACCAAAATCAACTTCCTTGCTTGATATGAATTCTTCAAAAACCACGTTCGACAAGACCACTCATTTAGAAATACCCCAAACAGACTGTTCTCATGAACATCCATTCATCAACCAATACCACACTATTTTCATGCAAATCTTCAATGAACACACTCATCCAAAGCAAAGCATAATCCATCAAGCAAAGGTTTCATTCATGAAGTTAAGTTATTTAATGACATATGCACTGTTAATAATGATTCCATTCAAAAACCAAGAACACATCGAACCACATTTTGAAACCATTGAGGTAAGCAAAATCAAAGGTTCCATTCACACTTAATACCAAAGGATGAATTCACCACAAGCATTGTTGAAATCATATGCATGACGAAACATACTATGCACTTCAAGACATAGACGTGAGTTCAATCCATGAAAAAACTATTCACACAAACATAAAGTTTTTCACACAAACATAAAGCTTAGTTATCATCAAAATATCACACACAAGGCATACAACATTCTGGCCTTTTGCATTTCTCTAATTTATTTCTTTAGAAGGCTTCTTACGGTTCAAGATTGCATATCTCTATTCTGATCTTTTATCTTGAACTCATTGAGTTGTATTATACACCATAAGCCTACTTAGAGGCACCAGTTGTGTACTCTGTTTAATTATTACTACTACTTTCTGTAAAGGGAGTGGTACTTGCTTGCGAACAAGGGTGTCCTACAGAAGGACTGTATTCTATAAAGGTTTGGCTGATACTCAGAAATTCAGCTGGGACTCTAATTGAGGGAGTACCCAAGGTGTGGCTGAACACCTAAGAAAATAGCCTTGTGTAGTTTGTCTTGGCAAGACTAGTTGAACGTCAGGTGTTTCTCTGAGGAACTGGATGTAGGTGTAACACGAAGTCACAACCGAACCAGTATAAACCTTGTTGTGTTCAATTGTATGATTACTTTTTGACTTAAATTTCTATCGCACTGCTACTTAATAGTGCTACTGCATCTTTGAATTATATACTTAAGTTGATTAAATTTTGATTACCCATTTACCCCCTCTGGGTCATAGCCATATACTGGGCAACAAGGGTGACTTGGCAGGGTGACCGTATAGGGGAGGATGTTGAGGGTGGGTGCGGCAGCGATGCTGGTGCGGATGGTACCTTGTACACTAATGCTCGCGCACGGGCTGTCATTGACGGGCATGGGAAGGGCTCAACAGTGGGGCAGCCGTCCGCACGGTGCAGAAGGGGGGTTCCCATGGTACTGGGATGGAGCCGAGGGAAGGAGGGTATGGTGGGCTTGCGATCTGAGGAGCATAGGTCGACGATGAACCTTCCGGGGCAGATTGTTCGAGGTGGCATTGCTACACTCCAGTGAGGTTGAAGGCGACCGTTGGTGATGGCGCAGGGTTCCCCAAGTGGGGCAACACACCAAGGAGGCCGGAGATGGCACTGGAAGGTGTTGGGAGGTCGAAGGATAGTGGGAGGCAAGCCGAGGGTGCAAGTCACAGATGGATAGTCTCGGGCTGCTTCCTTCTCTATGTTGTTCCATTCTACGAGAGAGGCGAGTTGAGGGCACTATAGTAGTGAACAGAGGAGGGGATGAGCTAGGAGAGGGCTGTTGAGGGAAGGAGAATAGGAGGAAGAAGGAGAGGCGATGTTGTAGGCTAGAGAGAAGAGGGGGAGGTGGGGGTGTGCGGCCAGGCCAAGAGTGAACGACTGCTGACCAGAAGTGGGAGAGGTGGGGAATGGGGGAAAGTTTCCTTTAAGGGAGGGGGGAGGGTTGGGTTTGGGGAAGTTTTTCAATGTGGGAGTAGGAAAGGAAAGGATGATAGGAGAACGAGGGAAGGATGAATCTGAGCTGAAGGCAAGTGAGGTGAAGGGAGGAGGAAAGGAGGAAGGTGGGGAGAGATTTGTGGAGGGGAAAAAGAGAAGGGCTCCTAGGTGGCTTCCATGTAGGAGGAGGAGGCTGAGGTGGTAGGGATGAGGGCCTAGGTGGCAAGGAGGTGGAGGAGACAGGGGAGGGTGCAGGTTGAAGGGAGAGGGAGAGGAAGAGATAGAGGGGGCAGGTTAGAGAGAGAGAGCTAGAGGGAAGGGAGGAAACATACAACATATTCTTTAAATCTTCCAAATTCTTCTCTAATCAGAGTGGGGCATCCTTGGCTCTTTTATATAGGAGAAGCCAAGGCTATAAATGACCATAATACCCTCCACCCTTTACATAAAGATAGGGCTATCCCCAGGGGGTGAGAGTAAGAGACTAATGACCCCAAAACTATAAACTTAGCTGCTTAGGCCCTAATAGCCATTAAAGAAAAGAAAATACATCAAATGAAAGGAAAAATTACATAGCAAAAATGTCACGCCCCGAGCCTTTATGACAGCGGAAGACTAACTCCCGAAATGTGGACATCCGGCATGGTAAGCCTCTTGCAAGCAAGAACGATCAGAGCACAAGGCAATCACACATAAGAATGCAATCGCATAATAATTACTCAAACTCCAACTTTATTTCATTAATGATCAAAATATTCTATTACAATAACTCTTAAACCTTCTCTAATCCATCAGACTCAAGAAAAGGAAAAATTACAAAGACTCGATCTAAACAATATTGACTTTCCTAAGTCTTCTCTCTCAATCAGGTATGACTTTCATTCGCTCTCGGACCCGCTACTTGTATAACCCGAATCTGAATTCGTATCACTTCCATCTCTTGAAAAAGATTAGAAATAGGTAATGAGCACACTTGCCCAGTAGGTATCTTCGCATCAACATGATTAGCACTATTAAAGTAATTAGCATTTTAGCTCTAATTAATTTAGGTAAAATCATGCGAAATACGATCAATCATGCGATTAAACCAAAGTAGCAAGATGATCATGTAAGATAGAATGAACAAGTATGAACTAGCAAGAATGTAGCAAGAATGAACAAGAATGTAGCATGGCCTTTCATGAATAAGAATGTAACGAGAATGTACTATCAAAACCACGTAGTCATCATCCAAACATCTTTTACTTATGAGCAAGTATTTGGTGAATTTATGTGGAATATCATGTAACAAACAAGAAAGTCATGTACAAGAAATTTCATGATGCCGTGCCTTTTCACTTATTTATAGAGAAAGTACTCCCAGCGCAATGCGACGCCAGTAGCATCATACCCCATGGTTTATAATAGTATGTTTCTGACAATCAGCTGAGGGGACTAGCATAGAGCCCTTGAACACAATCAGTGCTCGATCGCATCTTCAAGTATAAATCAAGCTACTTCCACGCATGTAACAATAAAGTGTGGCCAAGAATGTAATAAGTTCAATAAGCTTATGATAACAATAATCAATAAAAGAACGCTTCAACTTAGAATATGAGAGATCAAGAATGACTTCTACTATGTTATGCTCATGGAAATAATTTGGCAGCATAACGGTACTTTCCTTATTTTCCATAAATTAAATTAAGCATTTTGACAAGTCCTAGACCATTATCAATCCATCTAGGAACCTTAGCATATCAACCCGTGGGTCAAACCTTGGGTTAAAGCACTCAAACATTGTGACGGTCAAGGACTGGGCCGTTACATAACGTGACGCTCCAGTATTGGGCCGTTACAATGGTCTGAATCTGAACAGTAAAAATGGACTTAGTACTTGTGACGGTCATTTATTAGGCCGTTAGATGAGCCTGACAGTCCAACCTTGATCCGTTACATATCCGAAAACCAGAAAACTTTGATGGTGTTTTCTAATAATTGGGCTTTCATGAGACAACCAACTCGACGTCCAAGTGGGAATCTCAGGCTCGCGGAGAATTACGGACTCCTTGAAACAATATTTCCTATTCCATTGGAAGGAATATCCAATAGAGAGGTCCTCATGTTCAAGAATATGTTCCTATAGTGCAAAGTGTGAACTAATGGCTATATACCGGAATATATGCCATGTACTTGGAGAAAATGACTCTATAGATAGGAAAAGACTATGAGCCAATGTGAAACCATGATAAAACTCCGTCAATACATCATTTGGAATCATACTTTAAATACAAACTATTAGAGTTTAGCTAATGAAATGAACATAACTCAAATTAACTCAAGATGCTTGTATCATGCAATTCTTATCATGAAGCAATAAATAAACTCAAAGTCATGATATCAGGTCAAAACTTAGATAACTAGGCTTATTTGTAAATAAGTTTGACTGTCCTCAGTCCTCTCTCTGGTTGACATAAAATAACACTCTGACGGTCGAGAATGTGCGCGTTACAGAACTTGTGATGGTTTATCGAAGGGCCGTTACAGTATTGTAACACTCCTGCTATGGTGCCTCAGAGACAACAGAGCAATTTAAACACAACAGAGAGTGTGACGGCTTATCGTAAGGCCGTTACAGTCATGTGATGGTCCGACCCTAATCCGTCAGAGATTCTGCTGACAGTAAAGATAAGGAACTATGTCCATGTAAGAAGAATCATAATTACTAACTAGTCTAGTCATGATGAACAAAGTAAAGGCTAGATACATGCATAGGTTGTAGTGAATGAACAAGATGATGTCTTTTATCTTTGATTAGGCTAAAGTCATGCATGTATGTATGAACTCACTAAAACATGAAATTCATAATCTATAATGTATGAAATCAAGTCAAATCAGAGGGCTTTTATCTCTAACATGTTATTTTTACTGTTCATGAGATGACCTACCACTTCTCTAGGCTTTAAACTTCCAATTTGGGTCTTCAAGACACGCCCTAGTTCCCTTCTCCCTGTAGTTTTTTAGCAACTTCACGTCACTCTATCTCTTCAATCTCCTGACCTAAAGGAGTGAAATTTGGAGGTTAAGAAGATGAATCTAAGGGGAACAAGAAGTTCTAAAGCATTAAGCTCTAATTACCTCGTTTAGCTCCTCTATTTTCCTAATCTTCAGAGGACTTTCGTTCAGATTCCTAGATTGCTAAGGTCGTACCAGCAACTTTGGAAGCCTCTAGCTCTTTGGATACTCAATCTCCTATCATGAAATTTTGAGAGTAGTTAGACCTTAGTATTAGAAATAAAAAGTTCTAAAGGACTTACCCGAGATTCTATCTACTTACCTTGATTCTTCACGAGCCAAAAGTAAGGGTCGCTCAGTTCAGAACTGGGCCTTATTTATAGGGATTTGGCTAGGGTTTGAGGATTAGATCGATTCTAGAGTCTTTAGTTGGCCAAAATCTGATCCTTAAGAGTCCCTAGTAACATTACAAGTTCTCCTAATTAGGTCTCTTGCAGATAGGATCCCATAGATCCCATCTTTTTGTATGTTCTTCAACTCACGGAATTAACAGGGTGTGACAGTCCAGTCCTGATGCGTTACATGCACGTGGCAGTCGCCTGATAGACCGTTACAACCAACGTGTGTAGAATTTCAAATTAATAAAACTCTTTTATTCATTTTATCTATATAATTATCTAATTAAGGGATATTTATCCTTTAAAATCCGTGAATATGCTAAATAACCTTCTAGAATATGGGCCAAACTTAATGGACTTAGTCCTTAAACCTTTTGAGTCTTACTTGAATAGGCTAGGCTAATTATTTAATACTATGGGGCCTTATAACCCATTTATTAGTTCAGTAATCTATTTATTAATCTATTTAACCCTTATAAATTCTTAATAAATTCAAGAAAATTCCATTTATAATCCAAAGATTACTTATATAAATTCTGGGGCACTACACCCTCCCCCACTTAGAAGAATTTGATCCCCAAGTTCAATACTTAGATTATGGAGAGTGTACTTATAATTAAATAATTCTAGGAATCTTTTCCGCATAGCTTCTTCAGTTTCCCATGTTGCTTTATATAGCCATGTTTTCTTCCATTGAATCTTGACCATAGGATTAACTTTATTCCTTAGTTGACGCACTTCACGTTCTAAAATCTTTATTGGCGTTGTCCTTTTGAATTTCCAAATTATCATAAGTGATAGCATGGTCAGGATCATATACATACTTTTTCAGCATAGAGACGTGAAATACGTCATGAACTCCTACTAATTGTGGAGGTAAAGCCAGTTTATAAGCCACTTCACCGACCCTTTCAAGAATTTCAAATGGGCCAATGAACCTGGGAGTTAGCTTACCTTTGATGCCAAATCTTCGAATACCAAGACCTGGAGAAATCTTTAGATACACATGATCTCCCAACTGAAACTCCAAGTCGCGCCTTCGGTTGTCAGCATAAGACTTTTGCCTATCTTGTGCCATATGCAGTCTTTCTCGAATGAGCTTGATCTTCTCTGTAGAATCCCTGATAAGGTCGGGGCCTAGAAATTGCCTTACCCCTATTTCATTCCAACAAATAGGTGATCTACAGATTTTTCCATATAACGCTTCAAAAGGTGCCATTTGTATGCGGGCTTGATAACTGTTGTTATATGCAAATTCCACCAGAGGCAAGTAATCATGCCAACTTCCTCCAAAATCGATAGCATAAGCCCTGAGCATATCTTCTACTACTTCATTTGTTCTTTCCGTCGGACCATCTGTTTGAGGATGAAAGGCTGTGCTAAAGTTCAATCTAGTCCCTAGTGAGTTTTGTAGACCCTTCCAGAAATGTGATGTGAATCGAGGATCTCTATCAGATATAATAGTGACAGGGACACCATATAATTTGATAATTTTTTTTATGTATAATGCTGCTAGAATATCCACATACCATCGACTTTTTATTGGTAGAAAATGTGCGGATTTAGTCAATCGGTCTATGATTACCCATATACCATCGTGTCCTCCTCTAGTCTTAGGTAAACCCATGATGAAATCCATCCCTATACTCTTCCACTTCCATGTTGGAATGTCTAAGGGATGTAATTTACCGGTGGGTCTAAAGTAATCTGCTTTAACTTGTTGGAAAGTGAGACAGTGAGACATGAAATCCACTATGTAGTGCCCCATAATTTATATAAATAATTTTTGAATTATAAGATAATTTTCTAGAATTTATAAAGGCCTAAATAAATTTATAAATGGATTGGTAGAATTATAAGTCATCATAACACCCAATTAGGTTAAAATAGTTAACCTAGCCTATCTAATTATTATCCAAAACGTTTAAGGACCAAGCCCATTAAGTTTGGCCCATGATCTAGAAGGTTATTTAGCTTATTTACAGATTTTTAAGGATAAAGACTAGATATCTAAGATAATTATATGGATAAATGAATAAAAGAGTCTTATTTATTTGAAACTCTATATACGTTGAATGTAACGGTCTAGCGCACGACCGTCACATGCTTGTAACGCATGGGTCTACGACCGTTACACTCTGTGAATTCCGTAAGTTGAAGAACTTATAAAAAGATGGGAACTTGATGATCTTATCCACTAGGGATCAACTTGGGAAGAGTTATAACATTACTAAAGACTCTTAGAGATCAGGTTTTAGCAGATTAAGGACTCTAGAATCGATCTAATCTTCAAACCCTAGCTAGAACCCTATAAATATGACCTAGTTCTGAACTGTGCGACCCTTACTTTTGCTCGTGTGGAATCAAGGTAAGGAGTCATAATCTCGGGTAAGCTCTTTATAGGAATTTATTTACAATACTTTAGACTAACTACTCTCAAAATTCCACATCTTTAGGTCAATAGGTCGTGGAGTTAGAGCCCAAGGAAGTTGCTGAATTATCACAGGAAGTACAAGGATCAAAGAGTAGCACCTAGCACCAAATTCGAAGGTTAAAGGTCTTAGAAGAGGTAGGTCATCTCATGAACGGCAAAAACATGTTGATAGGACTAAAAGCCCTCTGATTTGACTGAATTCCATGCATCTTAGATCATCAATTTCATGTTTTCATAGTTCCATGCATTTCATACATTTCTTAGCCTTAAATAGAAATAAAAGAAGTTATCTTGTCTATTCACTAGAACCCATGCATATAGATAGCCTATACTTCGTTATCATGCCTAGAATAGACATGGTATTTGATTTAGACATGATGTGAGTTATCTCTTAGGTTTCATATCATTTTCTGTCAGCAGATACTGTAACGCACCCTAGTAGGACCGTCACACTCAAGTAACGGCCATACGATGGACCGTCACAGTCTCTGGTTGCCTATTGATTTCTCTGTTGACTCTGACGCATCTATGCAGGAGCGTTACATTCTGTAACAGTTGCTCGATAGACCGTCACACTCCCTGTGACGCGCCTTGGCTAGACCGTCAGGTGCCTGTGTACTGTCAACTCAAGACAGATTGGAAACCTACCAGATTTAATTATTATTATGCCTAGTTACCTAAGTTTTAACCTGATTACGTGACTTTGAGATTATTTAATCATTCATGATAGGTATTGCATGTTTTGGTATCTCACTATTACTTTAAGTTATGTTAATTTCATGAGCCCAAAATTCTATAGTTTTGTAATTAGAAACATGATTTTGAATGATGTATTGATAGAACTTTTATCATGATTTCACATCGATATATATATATATATATATATTCTTTCTCTATCAATAGAGTCATTTCTATAAGTACATGGCACATACTCCGGTATGTTGACCATTAGTTCACATTTTTCACTATAGGAACATATTCTTGGACATGAGGACCTCTCTATTGGATATTCCTTCCAATGGACTAGGAAATCTTGTTTCAAGGCCTCCGTAATTCTCCGCGAGCCTAGGATTCCCACTAGGACGCCGAGTTGGTTGTACCATTAAAGCCCATTAACTAGAATACACTATCGTTGTTTCTGGATCTAGTAATGTAACGGCCTTACATTGGACCGTCAGAATCACGTAACGGCCCATTGCATGACCGTCACATTTTTCAGAGTCTATTTTAATAGTTCTGGACTCTGATCATTGTAACGGCCCTCTACTGGAGCGTCACATGATGTAACGGCCCAGAGAACGACCGTCACATTGCTTAAGTACTTAACCCAAGGTTTGACCCAAGGGTTGATATTCTAAAGGTTCTAGATGAACTAATGATAGTCTAGAACTTATAATATTAATCAAGAAACTTAATATAAGGATTGGAAAGAGAAAAGAATGTACCGTTATGTTGTCAATTTATTTTATGAGCATAACCTTGTTTAATGTCATTCTTGAATTCCTCATATTCAAATTGAAGCGTTCATACATTGATTTTCATTATTTGATACTGCTATATTCTTGGCCATACTTTATTATCATGCGTGGTAAGAGCTTGATTTATACTTGAAGATGCGATCGAGCACTGATTGTGTTCAAGGGCTCTATGCTAGTCCCCTCGGCTGATTGTCGAAACATACTATTTTATAAACCATGGGGTATGATGCTACTGGCGTCGCATTGCGCTGGGAGTACTTTCTTTATAAATAAGTGAATTATCCACGGCTCGTGAAGTGAAAAATCACAACGCGATGCAGCATGATCAAGTTCTTGTACATGACTTTCTTGCTCGATATTCCACAGAAATTCACGAAGCACTTGCTCATAAGCATAAGATGCTGGGTGTTGATTATGTGGCTTGATAGTGCATTCTTGTTACATTCTTGTTCATGAAAAGGCCAATATCATGTTCTTGTTATATTCTTGATAAGTTCATTCTTGCTCACTCTATCTTACATGATTATCTCGTTACTATGGTTTAATCGCGTGATCATCGCATTGCATGATTTTACCTTATTTCTTTAGAGCAAAAATATTAATCACTTTAATAGTGCTTTCATGTTGATGCGAAGATACCTACTGGGCAAGTGTGCTCATTACCTATTTTCCAACATTTTTCAGGAGATGGAAGTAGTTCAGATTCGGATTCGGGCTATACTAGTGGCGGGTCCGGAAGTGAGTGAAAGTCTTGTAAAGCTACGAGCGAAGACTTAGGAAGTCTATAATGTTTAGATTGAGTCAATGTAATTTTCTTATTTCTTGAGTCTAGTAGAATGAAAGGTGATTATTGTAAAGGAATACTTTGATCATTTATGAAATAAAGTTGGAGTTTGATTAAATTCTGTGCAATTGCATTTATGTGTGTGATTGTCTCGCGCTCTGGTCGTTCTTGCTTGCAAGAGGCTTACCATGCCGCTGTTCACGTTTCTCGAGCGAGTCTTCCGCTGTAATAAAGACTCGGGGCGTGACAGTTAAGTTGGTATCAGAGCCTAAGTCTCAGGACTTAGGGAAAGGAATCATGTCATAGGATAAGTCCAAGGTTTAAGGACCCCTACCTATGAACTAAGGAATAAATTCCATACCCATGTGAGGATTTGGGTAGAGCCCGGGATAAGATAATTAATTAGCTTTAAGGTTGATTTTCATGAGAAATAACAAGTTGTTATTTTTCTCTCTTAGGTACCCTATTTTACATATGGCTCATCGCGTAGATTGGGGCGGTATGCAAGAAACGGTTGCCGGCCTCACTCAGGCATTGTAAACTATAGCACAAGGTGGTGCAGGGGCAAGGGCTGGTGACCTACATCGCAACTTCCGAAGTCTAAATCCTCCACGATTCTATGGATCTTCAAATCCCGATGAGGCAGAAAATTGGATCGATGAGATGAATATGATATTTGACGTTATTCAATGCACTGATCAGGAGAAGGTGCGTCTAGCAACATTTCAACTAAATAAAGATGCCCGTACATGGTGGAAGTCGGTTCCGGCACCTCCGGCCGATGCACCTCATACATGGGATGGTTTTCTTACTTTATTCCGTACCAAGTATTTTTCCGAGCATGTAAAGGAAAGGAAAGCCATGGAGTTCACCTCCCTTAAACAAGGGATGATGTCGGTGGCAGAGTATGAACTACAATTCTCAAGGTTAGCACCGTACGCATCACATCTAATCAATACCGATTTATTGAAGGCAAATCGATTTATGGATGGGTTACGACTCGGCTTCATTCAGCAGCTCGGGACCCAAAACATCCGTACCTATGCGGAGATGGTTCAACGAGCATATTTGTGTGAAAGGACCTTAGAAAAGGTCGAGAAGTTAAAAGGGAAAGGAGAAGAGTCAAGCCGACGTTCTGATCGGCGTCATAAGAAGGAGAAATTTAGTATCACGGAACCCTACCAAAGCCGTGATAATAAGAAAAGATTTAGGAATGGGAACGGTGGGAGTTCCACAAGCAAAAGAAGGTAAGGAGGAGAAGGAACAGGCCATCACGGCTTGCACTTTCTGTGAGAAATTCGGCCATTCGGCTGAGGAGTGTTGGAAGCGCCTCGGCGCTTGTTTACGTTGTGGGAGCAGGGAGCATCGCATGCCGGATTGCCCCCTTATGAAGGACCAGTCATCTGGAGGACGCAGGAGGCAGGCTCGCCTCAATGCCGTTCTAGACGAAGAGGAAGCGCCCAGGGATGATGGGCTTATGGAAGGTACTCTTCAAATTTGTTCTCGTCCTGCATTTGTGCTATTTGATACTGGTGCCTCTCATTCTTTTATTTCCACTACCTTTGCAAAAACGTTGTCAATTGCATCAGTCCCCTTACCTTCAGATCTTGCTATTTCCACACCCTTAGGATCTGGAACTAAGCTCACCGAGTATTATCCTAATAGCGAAGTGATAGTAGAAGGTCACAATCTCCCCGCAAACCTCGTGTGCCTTGACATGAAAGGTTATGATGCCATTTTAGGGGTAGATTGGCTTGTAGACCACGATGCTTATATCAATTGCCGAAATAGGATAATATCCTTTCGAAAACCTGGTCTTCCAAGATTTTCTTTTCTTGGCATCAAATACAAGAAGCATCCTACCATTATATCTTCTCTTCACGCTTGCAAGCTTATCTCGCAAGGATGTGAAGCTTTTCTTGCTTCAGTCATTATCACCGAACCTAAGGAAATTGTCCTAGCAAACATTCCTATTGCAAATGAGTTCCCAGACGTGTTCCCATCTGAACTACCTAGTTTACCGCCCGAGAGGGAAGTAAACTTTACCATTGAACTCATTCCAGGAGCAGCACCTGTTTCTATAGCCCCTTACAGGATGTCCCCCACAGAACTCAAGGAACTGAAAAGGCAGTTGCAGGAATTACTAGACAAGGGTTTCATCAGACCTAGCACATCCCCTTGGGGTGCGCCAGTTTTATTTGTCAAGAAGAAGGATGGTTCTCTCAGGCTATGCATCGATTACCGGCGACTGAATCAGCTGACAATTAAAAACAAGTATCCATTGCCGCGTATTGATGAGCTCTTCGATCAGCTTTCGGGAGCAGAATATTTTTCTAAGATTGACCTCAGATCAGGTTATCATCAGCTTAGAATCAAAGAAGAGGACATTTATAAATCAGCTTTTCGAAGTCGTTATGGCCACTATGAATTCGTGGTAATGCCATTTGGGTTAACTAATACCCCAGCAGCATTTATGCAACTTATGAACAGTGTCTTCCAGCCATACCTGGATCAATTCATTGTCGTCTTCATCGATGATATCCTGATATACTCCAAGACAAAAGAAGAACATGAAGAACATCTAAGGATAGCTTTACAAACACTTAGAGAACACAAGCTTTATGCCAAACTCAATAAGTGTGAATTCTGGCTCGAGGAAGTCTCATTCCTAGGCCACATTATTTCAAAAGAAGGTATTGCTGTGGATCCTTCTAAGGTAGAAGCTGTCAAGAATTGGAGTCGGCCTACGACTGTGTCTGAAGTAAGGAGCTTTCTGGGTCTAACTGGTTATTATAGAAGATTCATTAAGGACTTCTCAAAGATAGCAGTTCCTTTAACTAGACTCACCAGAAAAGAAAATCCTTTTGTCTGGTCAGAGGAATGTGAGAAGAATTTCCAAACTCTTAAGAATCATCTTACAACAGCCCCTGTTTTGTCACTACCAATGGAGGGTGGTGGATTCGAAGTGTATACGGACGCGTCTGGCATTGGCTTAGGATGCGTTCTCATGCAAAATGGAAAGGTAATCTGTTATTCTTCAAGACAACTGAAACGGCACGAGGAAAACTATCCTGTGCATGATTTAGAATTGGCAGCAGTTATTTTCGCCTTGAAAATTTGGCGTCATTATCTTTATGGAGAAAAGTTTACGGTCTACTCAGACCACAAGAGCTTGAAATACTTATTTTCTCAAAAAGAGCTTAACATGAGGCAGAGGAGGTGGTTAGAATACCTCAAAGACTTCGATTTTGCTATTCAGTATCATCCTGGCAAAGCTAATGCTGTAGCAGATGCACTCAGCAGAAGACCAATGGGTATGCTATCAAGTCTTATGATTAGTGTAACCAACCTAGTGCCTCAATTTGCTCAATTGAACTTAGATATTGACATAAAGGAAGAAGATTGTTTCATAGCTAATATTCGAGCTCAACCTACATTAATAGAGGACTTGGTCAAGTTGCAAGATGATGATCCTATATTACTGGAAATTAAGGCCAATGTTGAACAAAGGCCGGATTTTTCTATTTCCAATGACGGAAGATTGTTATTTAAGGGCCGAATATGTATACCAGATCACGAGGCTACGAAGAAACTAATCCTAGATGAAGCACATAAGTCCAAGTACTCCATTCATCCAGGAGGTACAAAGATGTATCAAGATCTGAAAAGAAGTTTCTGGTGGCCCAATATGAAGAGAGAGATAGCTGATTTCGTGTCTCGTTGTCTAACCTGCCAACAAGTTAAAGCTGAACATTTTAGACCCGCAGGTAAATTACATCCCTTGGATATTCCGAATGGAAATGGGAGAGTATAGGGATGGACTTCATTATGGGTTTACCTAAGACCAGAGGAGGACACGATGGCATATGGGTAATCATAGATCGATTGACTAAATCTGCACACTTCATACCAATAAAGAGTCGATGGTCTGTGGATATTCTAGCAGCATTGTACATAAAGGAAATTGTCAAATTACATGGTGTCCCTGTCTCTATTGTATCTGATAGAGATCCGCGATTCACATCACAATTCTGGAAGAGCCTACAACATTCACTAGGGACTAGATTGAATTTCAGCACAGCCTTTCATCCACAAACTGATGGTCAGACGGAAAGAACAAATCAGGTGGTAGAAGATATGCTCAGAGCCTGTGCTATCGATTTTGGAGGTAATTGGCATGATCACTTGCCTTTGGTAGAATTTGCATATAATAACAGTTATCAGGCTAGCATACAAATGGCACCTTTTGAAGCTCTATATGGTAAAAGTTGTCGATCACCAATATGTTGGAATGAAATAGGGAAAAGTAATAGGCCCCGACCTTATCAGGGATTCTACGAGAAAATCAAGCTCATTCAAGAGAGAATGAAAATGGCACAAGATAGGCAAAAGTCATATGCCGACAATCGAAGACGTGACTTGGAGTTTCAGGTAGAGATCATGTATATTTGAAAGTTTCTCCAGGTCGTGGTATTCGAAGATTTGGCATTAAAGAAAGCTAACTCCAAGGTTCATTGGCCCCTTTGAAATTCTTGAAAGGGTCGGTGAAGTGGCTTATAGATTGGCTTTACCTCCACAATTTGCAGGAGTTCATGACGTATTTCACGTCTCCATGCTGAAGAAGTACGTATACGATCCTGACCATATTATCACTTATGACAATCTGGAGATTCAGAAGGATATGACATATGAGCAAACGCCAATAAAGATTCTGGATCGGGAAGTGCGTCAATTAAGGAATAAAGTTATTCCTATGGTCAAGATCCAATGGAAGAAAATATGGTCATATGAAGCAACATGGGAAACAGATGAATCTATGCGTAGAAGATTTCCAGAATTATTCAACTGTAAGTACACTCTCTATAATCCATGTATTGAATTTAGGGACCAAATTCTTCTAAGTGGGGGAGGGTGTAGTGCCCCAGAATTTATATAAATAATTTTTGAATTATAAGATAATTTTCTAGAATTTATAAAGGCCTAAATAAATTTATAAATGGATTGGTAGAATTATAAGTCATTATAAGGCCCAATTAGGTTAAAATAGTTAACATAGCCTATCTAATTATTATCCAAAAGGTTTAAGGACCAAGCCCATTAAGTTTGGCCCATGATCTAGAAGGTTATTTAGCTTATTTACGGATTTTTAAGGATAAAGACTAATTATCTAAGATAATTATATGGATAAATGAATAAAAGAGTTTTATTTATTTGAAACTCTATATACGTTGAATGTAACGGTCTAGCGCACGACCGTCACATGCTTGTAACGCATGGGTCTACGACCGTTACACTCTGTGAATTCCGTAAGTTGAAGAACTTATAAAAAGATGGGAACTTGATGATCTTATCCACTAGGGATCAACTTGGGAAGAGTTATAACATTACTAAGGACTCTTAGAGATCAGGTTTTAGCAGATTAAGGACTCTAGAATCAATCTAATCTTCAAACCCTAGCTAGAACCCTATAAATAGGACCTAGTTCTGAACTGCGCGACCCTTACTTTTGCTCGCGTGGAATCAAGGTAAGGAGTCATAATCTCGGGTAAGTTCTTTAGTGGAATTTATTTACAATACTTTAGACTAACTACTCTCAAAATTCCACATCTTTAGGTCAAGAGGTCGTGGAGTTAGAGCCCA
This sequence comes from Amorphophallus konjac, assembly GCA_022559845.1. Lineage (NCBI taxonomy): Eukaryota > Viridiplantae > Streptophyta > Magnoliopsida > Alismatales > Araceae > Amorphophallus > Amorphophallus konjac. Next base: position 217,300,933 of record CM040122.1, read on the forward strand.
AGGAAGTTGCTGAATTATCACAGGAAGTACAAGGATCAAAGAGTAGCACCTAGCACCAAATTCGAAGGTTAATGGTCTTAGAAGAGGTAGGTCATCTCATGAACGGCAAAAACATCTTGATAGGACTAAAAGCCCTCTGATTTGACTGAATTCCATGCATCTTAGATCATCAATTTCATGTTTTCATAGTTCCATGCATTTCATACATTTCTTAGCCTTAAATAGAAATAAAAGAAGTTATCTAGCCTATTCACTAGAACCCATGCATATAGATAGCCTATACTTCGTTATCATGCCTAGAATAGACATGGTATTTGATTTAGACATGATGTGAGTGATCTCTTAGGTTTCATATCATTTTCTGTCAGCAGATACTGTAACGCACCCTAGTAGGACCGTCACACTCAAGTAACGGCCATACGATGGACCGTCACAGTCCCTGGTTGCCTATTGATTTCTCTGTTGACTCTGACGCATCTATGCAGGAGCGTTACATTCTGTAACGGTTGCTTGATAGACCGTCACACTCCCTGTGACGCGCCTTGGCTAGACCGTCATGTGCCTGTGTACTGTCAACTCAAGACAGATTGGAAACCTGCCAGATTTAATTTTTATTATGCCTAGTTACCTAAGTTTTAACCTAATTACGTGACTTTGAGATTATTTAATCATTCATGATAGGTATTGCATGTTTTGGTATCTCACTATTGCTTTAAGTTATGTTAATTTCATGAGCCCAAAACTCTATAGTTTTGTAATTAGAAACATGATTTTGAATGATGTATTGATAGAACTTGTATCATGATTTCACATCGATATATATGTATATATATATTCTTTCCCTATCAATAGAGTCATTTCTATAAGTACATGGCACATACTCCGGTATGTTGACCATTAGTTCACATTTTTCACTATAGGAACATATTCTTGGACATGAGGACCTCTCTATTGGATATTCCTTCCAATGGATTAGGAAATCTTGTTTCAAGGCCTCCGTAATTCTCCGCGAGCCTGGGATTCCCACTAGGACGCCGAGTTAGTTGTACCATTAAAGCCCATTAACTATAATACACTATCGTTGTTTCTGGATCTAGTAATGTAACGGCCTTACATTGGACCGTAAGAATCACGTAACGGCCCATTGCATGACCGTCACATTTCTCTAAGTCTATTTTAATAGTTCTGGACTCTGATCATTGTAACGGCCCTCTATTGGAGCGTCACATGATGTAACGGCCCAGAGAATGACCGTCACATTGCTTAAGTACTTAACCCTAGGTTTGACCCAAGGGTTGATATTTTTCCAAAGGTTCTAGATGAACTAATGATAGTCTAGAACTTATAATATTAATCAAGAAACTTAATATAAGGATTGGAAAGAGAAAGAATGTACCGTTATGCTGTCAATTTATTTTATGAGCATAACCTTGTTTAATGTCATTCTTGAATTCCTCATATTCAAATTGAAGCGTTCATACATTGATTTTCATTATTTGATACTGCTATATTCTTGGCCATACTTTATTATCATGCGTGGTAAGAGCTAGATTTATACTTGAAGATGCGATCGAGCACTGATTGTGTTCGAGGGCTCTATGCTAGTCCCCTCGGCTGATTGTCGGAAACATACTATTTTATAAACCATGGGGTATGATGCTACTGGCGTCGCATTACGCTGGGAGTACTTTCTTTATAAATAAGTGAATTATCCACGGCTCGTGAAGTGAAAAATCACAACGCGATGCAGCATGATCAAGTTCTTGTACATGACTTTCTTGCTCGATATTCCACAGAAATTCACGAAGCACTTGCTCAGAAGCATAAGATGTTGGGTGTTGATTATGTTGCTTGATAGTGCATTCTTGTTACATTCTTGTTCATGAAAAGGCCAATATCATGTTCTTGTTATATTCTTGATAAGTTCATTCTTGCTCACTCTATCTTACATGATTATCTCGTTACTATGGTTTAATCACGTGATCATCGCATTGCATGATTTTGCCTTATTTCTTTAGAGCAAAAATATTAATCACTTTAATAGTGCTTTCATGTTGATGCGAAGATACCTACTAGGCAAGTGTGCTCATTACCTATTTACCAACATTTTTCAGGAGATGGAAGTAGTTCAGATTCGGATTCGGGCTATACTAGTGGCGGGTCCGGAAGTGAGTGAAAGTCTTGTAAAGCTACAAGCGAAGACTTAGGAAGTCTATAATGTTTAGATTGAGTCAATGTAATTTTCTTATTTCTTGAGTCTAGTAGAATGAAAGGTGATTATTGTAAAGGAATACTTTGATCATTTATGAAATAAAGTTGGAGTTTGATTAAATTCTGTGCAATTGCATTTATGTGTGTGATTGTCTCGTGCTCTGGTCGTTCTTGCTTGCAAGAGGCTTACCATGCCGGCTGTTCACGTTTCTCGAGCGAGTCTTCCGCTGTAATAAAGGCTCGGGGCGTGACACGCTATCTCTCTTTTCATATTGAGCCACTATAAGTTTCTTTTGAGATCTTGATACATATTTGTACCTCCTGGGTGAATGGTGTACTTGGAATTGTGTGCTTCTTCTAGGATCAATTTCTTCGTATCCACGTGATCCGGTACACATACTCGGCCCTTGAATAGCAAACTTCCTTCATTGGAAACAGAGAAATCCGGCCTCTGATCTATGTTAGCTTTAATCTCTAGTAACGCAGGATCATCATTTTACAACTTGACCAGATCCGTTATTAATGTTGGTTGAGCTAGGATATTAGCTATGAAACAATCTTCTTCCTTCCTATCAATATCTAGATTCAACTGAGCAAATTGAAGAATAAGATTAGTCATACCAATCATAAGACTTGATAGCATTCTTATTGGTTTTCTGCTGAGTGCATCAGCTACAGCATTAGCCTTGCCAGGATGATATTGAATAACAAAATCAAAGTCTTTGAGATATTCTAACAATCTCATCTGCCTAATATTTAGCTCTTTTTGAGGGAATAAGTATTTCAAGCTCTTGTGGTCTAAGTAGACCGTGAACTTCTCTCCATAGAGATAATGGCGCCAAATTTTTAGGGTAAAAATAACAGCTGCCAATTCTAAATCATGCACAGGATAATTTTCCTTGCGATGTTTCAATTGTCTTGAGGAATAACAGATTACCTTTCCATATTGCATGAGAACGCATCCCAAGCCAATGCCAGATGCATCCGTATATACTTCAAATCTACCACCTTCCACAGGTAGTGATAAAATGGGAGCTGTAGTGATTCTTAAGAGTTTGAAAACTCTTTTCACATTCCTTTGACCAGACAAAAGGATTTTCTTTTCTCCTGAGTCTAGTAAAAGGAACAACAATCTTTGAGAAGTCCTTAATGAACCTTTCATAATAACCAGCTAGACCCAGAAAACTCCTTACTTCTGATACAGTCATTGGTTGGCTCTAATTTCTGACAGCTTCGACTTTCGAAGGATCCACATCGATACCTTCCTTTGAAATAATGTGGCCTAGGAATGAAACTTTCTTAAGCCAGAATTCACATTTGTTAAGCTTTGCATAAAGTTTATGTTCTCTAAGTGTTTGCAGAGCTATCCTTAGATGTTCTTCGTGTTCCTCTTTTGTCTTGGAGTATATCAAGATGTCATTAATGAAGACGACGATGAATTGGACCAGAAATGGTTGGAAAACATTATTCATAAGTTGCATAAATGCTGCTGGGTCATTAGTTAACCCGAACGGCATTACCACGAATTCATAGTGGCCATAACGACTTCGAAAAGCCGATTTATAAATGTCTTCTTCTTTAATTCTAAGCTGATGATAACCTGATCTGAGGTCAATCTTGGAGAAATATTCTGCTCCCGAAAGCTGATCGAAGAGCTCATCAATACGCGGCAACGGATACTTATTTTTGTTTGTAAGTTGATTCAGTCGCCGGTAATCGATACATAGCCTGAGAGAACCATCCTTCTTCTTGATAAAAAGAACTGGCGCACCCCAAGGGGATGTGCTAGGTCTGATGAAGCCCTTATCCAGTAGTTCCTGCAACTGCTTCTTTAGTTCCTTGAGTTCTATGGGGGACATCCTGTAAGGGGTTATAGAAACAGGTGCTACTCCTGTAATGAGTTCAATAGTGAAGTTCACTTCCCTCTCAGGTGGTAAACTGGGTAATTCGGATGGGAATACGTCTGGGAACTCATTTACAATAGGGATGTCTGCTATGATAATTTCCTTGGACTCCGTAATAATGACAGAAGCAAGAAAAGCTTTACATCCTTGCGAGATGAGTTTGCAAGCGTGAAGAGAAGATATGATAGTGGGGTGTTTCTTTTATTTAATGCCAAGGAAAGAGAATCTTGGAAGACCGAGTTTTCGGAAGGATGTAATCATGTTTCTACAATTGATATAAGCATCATGATGTACAAGCCAATCTACTCCTAAAATGGCATCATAACCTTTCATGTCAAGGCATACTATGTTTGCGGGGAGATTATGACCTTCTACTATTACTTCGCTATCAGGATAATAGTCGGTAAGCTTTGTTCCAGAACCTACAAGTGTGGTAATAGCAAGATCCGAAGGTAAGGGAACTGATGTAATTGGTAATATTTTTGCAAAAGTAGTGGAGATAAAAGAATGACAGGCACCAGTATCAAATAGCACAAATGCAGGACGAGAACAAATTTGAAGAGTACCTTCCATAAGCCCACCATCCCTGGGCGCTTCCTCTTCTTCTAGAACGGCATTGAGGCGAGCTTGCCTCTTGCGTCCACCACCAGATTACTGGTCCTTCATAAGGGGGCAATCCGGCATGCGATGCTCCCTGCTTCCACATCGTAAACAAGCGCCGAAGCGCTTCCAGCACTCTTCAGCCGAATGGCCAAACTTTTCACAAAAAGTGCAACCCATGGCGACCTCCTCCTCTTCCTTAATCTTCTTGTTCTTCTGGGAACTTCCACCGTTCCCACTCCTAGATCGCTTCTTACTATCACGACTTTTGTGAGGCTCCGTGATACTGAACTTTTCTTTCTTGTAACGTCGATCAGATCGTCGGCTAGACTCTTCTTCTTTCCTTTTCAATTTCTCGACCTTTTCTAAGGTCCTCTCACATAAGTATGTCCGCTGAACCATCACCGCATAAGTACGGATATTTTGGTTCCCAAGCTGCTGAATAAAACCGGGATGTAACCCATCCATAAATTGATTTGCCTTTAATAGATCAGTACTGATTAGATGCGGGGCATAAGGTGCTAGCCTTGAGAATTGTAATTCATATTCTACCACTGTCATCATTCCTTGTCGAAGAGAGGCGAACTCCATAGCCTTTCTTTCTTTCACATGCTCAGAGAAGTACTTAGCACGGAATAAAGTGAGAAAACCATCTCACGTATGAGGTGCATCGGCCGGAGGTGCCGGAACTGACTTCCACCACGTACGGGCATCCTTGTTAAGTTGGAAGGCAGCAAGATGCACATTATCTTGATCGGTGCACCAGATGATGTCAAATATATGGTTCATCTCGTCAATCCAATTCTCTGCTTCGTCCGGATTAGAAGAACAATAGAAATGCGGAGGGTTTAAACTCTGGAAATTACGATGTAAGTCACCAGCCCTTGCTCCTGCACCAGCTTGTGCCATGGTTTGTAATGCCTGAGTAAGGCCGGCAACCGTTTGTTGCATGCCATTCCAATCTACGTGATGAGCCATGGTAATAATAAGGTACCTGAGAGAAATATAAAAATTTGTTATTTCTCATGAAATTAGAAGAAAATCAATCTTAAAGCTAATTAACTATCTTATCCCGGGATCTACCCAATTCTCACTTGAGTATGGAAATTTCTTCCTTAATTCATAGGTAAGGGTCCTTAAACCTTGGACTTAACCTATGACATAATTCCTTCCCTAAGTCCTGAGACTTAGGCTTTGATACCAACTTAACTGTCACGCCCCGAGCCTTTATGACTGCGGAAGACTAACTGCCGGAACGTGGACATCCGGCATGGTAAGCCTCTTGCAAGCAAGAACGATCAGAGCGCAAGGCAATCACACATAAGAATGTAATCACATAATAATTACTGAAACTCCAACTTTATTTCATTGATGATCAAAATATTCTATTACAATAACTCTTCAACCTTCTCTAATCCATCAGACTCAAGAAACGGAAAAAATACAAAGACTCAATCTAAACAATATTGACTTTCCTAAGTCTTCTCTCTCAATCCGGTATGACTTTCATTCGCTCTTGGACCCGCTACTTGTATAACCCGAATCCGAATTCGTATCACTTCCATCTCCTGAAAAAGATTGGAAATAGGTAATGAGCACACTTGCCCAGTAGGTATCTTCGCATCAACATGATTATCACTATTAAAGTAATTAGCATTTTAGCTCTAATTAATTTAGAAAAACTCATGCGAAATGCGATCAATCATGCGATTAAACCAAAGTAGCAAGACTATCATGTATGATAGAATGAACAAGTATGAACTAGCAAGAATGTAGCAAGAATGAATAAGAATGTAGCATGGCCTTTCATGAATAAGAATGTAACGAGAATGTACTATCAAAAACACGTAGTCATCATCCAAACATATTTTGCTTATGAGCAAGTATTTGGTGAATTTCTGTGGAATATTATGTAACAAGCAAGAAAGTCATGTATAAGAAATTTCATGATGCAGTGGCTTTTCACTTATTTATAGAGAAAGTACTCCCAGCGCAATGCGACGCCAGTAGCATCATACCCCATAGTTTATAATAGTATGTTTCCGGCAATCAGCTGAGGGGACTAGCATAGAGCCCTTGAACACAATCAGTGCTCGGTCGCATCTTCAAGTATAAATCAAGCTACTTCCACATATGTAACAATAAAGTGTGGCCAAGAATGTAATAAGTTCAATAAGCTTATGATAACAATAATCAATAAATGAACGCTTCAACTTAGAAAATGAGAGATCAAGAATGACTTCTACTATGTTATGCTCATGGAAATAATTTGGCAGCATAACGGTACATTCCTTATTTTCCATAAATTAAATTAAGTTTCTTGACAAGTCCTAGACTATTATCAATCCATCTAGAAACCTTAGAATATCAACCAGTGGGTCAAACCTTGGGTTAAAGCACTCAAACATTGTGACGGTCAAGGACTGGGCCGTTACATAACGTGACACTCCAAGTATGGGGCTGGTGCGGACACCAGAGCACGCGAGAGGCACGAGCCGGCGAGCCACCAGTACCGTACGGGAAGCACGACACTAGCCACCTCAGCGTCCATCTGACTCGGAGACAACCTGGAGACTCCCCCTTGAGTCCCGGCATTTATTATATTTAGTTAGACTTTATTTGTGTGTAATGTGTGTTTATTTCATTTTATTCGGTTTGCAATTGTGATTGTAAGAGGGGCGTATTTGCAAAATGGGACCCCTAGGCCCCACGGGCCGCCCAGCCCCCCTCCCATTGATCCACCTCAGTCCTAGGGCCCCATGTGGGGTCAGTCAACCATTCAAATGGTGGCTTCTAGAAGGGTGGGCCAAGTGGGGGACATTGGACCAAGAATGTCAACAATTCCACCCACCCCCACCTACCTTGTTCCCCCCTAGTCAAAGGGCCCCCCCCCCTTATTTTTTTAATTGTATTTTTTGTGGATGGTCAATTGCAATCCCAGCCCTCCATCTCCCATCCCTAGATCCAACGGTGGAGGATGGATTAGATATGTGACCTATATAAGCTTGTAATTTCTATTTTTGATTGAATTAATGCATTTGAAATCTGGAATTTGCTTGGAGCAGCCCTTGGGCGCACCCCTCCTCTCTCCTCCCACTCCCCCTTGCAGCTGTGAAGGCTGCCTTCTGGAGGTGCGACTCCTCCCCTATCGGTTCCGGTCATCATCGCCGCCGCCACGAGCCGCCACCGCACCGTCATCGCAACCGTCGGAGTTCTGCCATCTGCCCGTAGCTGCCACTTCCACGAATTCCTGCCATCATCCACGAGCTCAAATCGATTTGGGATTTTTAGGAGATGTTCTATAGGTGTTCTCCACGTCCTACAAAAATTGGTGGGTCATCATTATTCGATTTGGCAATTTCCCATTTTCGTCCAACCTCCATTCCCAGATCTGTCTGCTTTCTGTTTCAATTTCCACCCGCCCTGTGTTTCCCATGTTCGGACCCTTTTGTGATTTTTTATAGGGCTCCCAATTTTACTAAGACTTCTATCCATCAAGTCCGCCTTCCACGAATTTTTTGATTTTTTATCAGCCCTCCACCTATTTTTCAAATTTCATTCTCAGAGCAAGCTACAGTGCTATCCACCTGTTCCCAGATCCGACCACCCTCCAGTAAACAAATCATACAAAATCACAGGCACTCCAATCAATCCACAAAAAATATCCCCGTTTTCCTCGTTCCAACTTCTACAACTTTCATGAAGAGCTCATGAGCTGAATCAGCCATCAACCTCGCGGTCAACGGCCGTTCTCAGATAACTCACCTACAGATCTGAGATTTCGGATACTATACAATAGGAACTTGTAAATTCAGTAAAGTCCATATCCGACCAGATCCAGCAGTTCCCTCTGAGCCAATATTGAAGGATTTGGAGAGAGCTTTCCAACGATAGTTCGTGCGTCCCGATCCGACGCCGGGATTGATCGCAGCGGCCGTTTTCGCCGGAGCGCGCGCCGAAAAACAGAAATCAAAATCCGTGGGCAGCTAGTTCAACAATTGGGAATCGGGGCCAATAGACCCCCGATCGGCATTTTCGGCCGACCACCGTCCGTGGAGGCGCGCCACCAGGGGTCCCCATCACAATGGGTCCCACCCCCGCAGATCTGGAGGACAATGCCGTCTGTGGGCCCCACGGACCTTTAGAACCCGCCGTCCGGACAACAAGAAAAAGCGAAGTTCGGCACAGCCGGGCGACATCAAGATGCTGCCCGTCAACCCGATTTGCGTGATTCTCAGGCCCCACATGTGACCTTTTACCTCCCTGCGTGGAGTGGGTCAAATTATTGTACTGCTGGAATATTGTTTAACCGGGAGTCCGTGAATTGGCCGGGGTTGTCTTCGCCACGCCGGGTGCGTGGAGGTAAAGGTCTCAACTTCTCGGCATTCGCTTGCTAGTTTAATATATGGTCTTTTGCCGCTGCCGAGAGCGATAGGTACTAGCCCGTGAGTCCATGTCGCTGCTGTGAGTGTGAGAGTGACCTGTCCCGTGACTCGATCCGAGTCCGAAAGTTGAGTCAGACTACCTTGAACTCTGCCGGTTCCTTAATTGCGCACGATCCACGCTATCCCTCGCATGGGACGACGAGTGAGTTTGCACTTCTGTTAGCAACGTGTAGCCCACAGGAGCTCTTAGTGTCGAGCAGAGGTCGCTCTAGTAGTCATGTCATTGCTGGTCGAGTCGTGTCCGTCTCATATAGCGTCGTCTCCTGAGTCCGTCCCGCATCAGTTTGGTATCAGAGCGAGTTGAGTCTAGGGTAGTCGTTGCATAAGTCTTGCATAGTCTAAGTCAAGTCTAGGATCATCATTATTTTCAAAACAAAAAAAAGGGTGTTTTAAAATTGCATTTCATCCCGATAATCTGGTACCTTAAAAGGTGTTGCCCGAACGTTAGGCTATGCCTATCGGGAAGGCCGCACACTTGCGGGAGTGATCTTCGGATTAATTAACTCCCCCACGTACCGGATATTGGGTTAGGTCTAAATGCATCATTGTTGCATTAGTGAGTGTTTTGCATTTGTCGGTGTCTTCTAGTTTGTGTGTAGTCCTATAAGAGTCAGTCGGTCTTGTCCAAGTGTCGGCATGTCTAACATGTAGTTCCCCAGTTTCCCATGGAGTCCAAATCACCCAGGCAATATGGCCGTTGGTCTACCCATGGGCTTGGCAACCATCCTCTCCCCTTCCGTAGGCCCGAAGCCTCTGATTTTTATGGCTCTAATGACCCGGGCGACTACCTCAAGTGGGAGGCCACCATAGACAAATATTTTGAATGTTACACCATGTCCGATGCCATGCAAGTTAGTTTTGCCCGAGAGAGGCTTGTCCACAAAGCCGCCTGGAAATGGGATAACATTGAGCGCATGAGAGAGGTTAGGAGGCAAAGGCCCATCGAGTCGTGGCATGAGATGAAGGACGAACTTAGGAAGGTCTACCTACCCGGCCCGGTCACCTTCAACCGACCCCACCCAATCACCTCCACCCAAGTGGGCCATAATCGGAGGCAACGCGCCGCGCATGTAGAAGAGCCTAGGTCCACGACTCAGCCGAGTTCATATGGGAGAGTCCACCACATTACTCCTACTCCAAATCCTACCATTGCCGAACTCTTCCAAATCATTATGGAAAGAGTGGATAGGAAATGTGATTATATCGAGTCCCTGATTTCCCCTTGCCTACCTCCTAGACAGGATGGAACCAAGCACGAGCCTAAGGAGGTAGCAACCGGTAGTCCCAACCCAGTGCCATCTATAGTGCCATCCCGAGGTCCTCTCCCCATCTTGGTGGATCCTCTTTCCCTACCCACGAGAGCTCCATTGCCTACACCCCCTGTCCGTCAGGAGGATAAGGGTAAGGGTCCACTTATCAAGGAGTGATGAGGATCACGACAGCAGTGTTATCACTGCCAAGGGTTTGGCCACTTTACCAGACAGTGTCCCACTCGGACATCTCTAGCCCTAGGGGATAAAAGGGTTGGAGAAGCCTCACTCTCCGATCTTTATTCGGAGCCACCTCAGCCACAGCTACCCGTGTTTCTAACGGGAAAGCTACTTCTAGCCGAGCCACTCCTTAGCTGCCTTAAGAATGGCTTGGCCCCATCTCCCCTCCCATCTATGGACCCTATTCTACCTTTGGTGCCAATCAATTCATTTCACACCACTTTCCAGTCTAGTCACTATGTGGATACAATAGATGACCTTCTTAAAGGGTTAGACCGGCAATTGACTTTTACACACTTGTTGGCCCCAGGCTTTGACCAACCTATAGGTCGTAGCTTCACACATCCATCCTTAGGGTCTATCACCTCCGTGTACACCGTGGGCCATATCACCAAGGAGGTTCTTTTACTCCTCCCCTTATCGGCCGAGCCTGACTTCACTCCTTTTATCCCGAGGGAGGAGCCCTATCTGCTATACACAGTCCCATCTACGTCGATGGACGAAGGTGACCATCAACACCTTCTAGAATTCCATACATGGGATCTTGAGACGAGGGAATCCATATCGAGGGGTCACACATTCTTTGATCCCTTCGATCCCTTTCTTCGTGGGCTCCTTGGCCCACAACCTCCATTCCACCTCTTTAAGGAAGTCCACTATCACACCCCTCCTACTCGGTCTTGGCAACCTTCACATGGCAATAGGTCCGAACCGTCATTTAGGGGTAATGAAGACTTTGGTTCACCCGGCCCACCTAAACCACCCAAACCTCCCAGACTTCCCACATCCAAACCCAATGTCCATGATTGGTGCATCGTAGGATGTCTAGAAGTCCACCATGACATTAACCTCCGGTTATGTCAAATGCATGCATGGCGCACATTCGGATGTCCTGGACCACCTTGCATATGATTGGGTCGAACTAGCATTAGGTTTGTGTAAGGTCGTGTGTGCATCTGTGTGTTTTTCTTTTTGTTAGGCATGTTAGGAGTCTGCATGATGACGTCCGTCGTCACATTGAGGTCAGCAATGCACGTTACAAAGAACTAGCCAATGCTCACCGACACCACCGAGAGTTCCAAGAGGGCGAATATGTCATGATCAGGGTAAGACCTGAATGGTTTCCGTCGGGAACCGTTAAGAAGTTGCAAGCTCACGGAGCCGGTCCATTTAGAGTGTTGAAACGCGTTGGATCCAATGCGTATGTTGTGGACTTGCCCGAGGAATATGGTATAAGCTCTACTTTCAATGTATCGGATCTAGTTGCATATAGGGACCCAGCGGTGATCCCTAGTGAGCCTTTCGAGCCATCTCCTCCCCTTGAGAGTGATCCCACACCTGAGTGTCCACCTCCAGCCCCTTTGTCATGGCAACGTGAGCATATAGATCATATACTAGATGAGCAGGTGACAGTTACCAGGAGTGGATCCTACCTGCGCTACCTAGTGCGATGGAGAGGACGGCCCGCTATCGAGGACACATGGATCACGCATGGCGAGTTGCAGCGGATTGATCCGGACCTTCTGGAGCGATACCAGAATGATGCAGACCCTTACTCGACAGGGTCGAGTTTCTCCCACCCGGGGAGAATTGGTGCGGACACCAGAGCACGCGAGAGGCACGAGCCGGCGAGCCACCAGTACCGTGCACGGAGCACGACTCGAGCCACCTCAGCGTCCATCTGGCTCGGAGACAGCCTGGAGACTCCCCCTTGAGTCTCGGCATTTATCATATTTAGTTAGACTTTATTTGTGTGTAATGTGTGTTTATTTCATTTTATTCGGTTTGCAATTGTGATTGTAAGAGGGGCTTATTTACAAAATGGGACCCCTGGGCCCCACGGGCCCCCCAGGTGGTGCGGACACCCGAGCGCATGCGAGACACGAGCCGACGAGCCACCGGTACCGCACGAGGAGCACGACTCGAGCCACCTCAGCATCCCTATGGCTCGGAGACAGTCTGGAGGTTCCCCACTGAGTCATAGCATTTATCATATTTTTTGGGGATTTTTATTTGTGTGTAATGTATTTTATTTTTTTTTCGTCAGTGTGTAATTTAGATAGTTCGAGGGGCTTATGTGCAAAATGGGGATCCCTGGGTCCCACGGGCCCCCACTCCACTCCCATTGGGCCACCTCAGCTCTAGGGCCCCTGTGGGGTCAGTCAACCCTCCATGGAGGCTTCTAGAAGGGTGGGCCAAGGGAGGGGGACAATGGACTTGAAAAGTCCACATGGGAGGCCACCAACCCCACCTACCATGTCCCCCCCTTGACCCTCCTTGGTCAAGGTGCGCCCCCTCCCCTTTTTGTTTAATATTTTGTTGTATTTTGATCAAACTCCATCCTAGCCATCCATCCCCAACCCCTAGATCCAACGGTGGAGGATGAGTTTGGTGGGAGTCATATATAAGGCATGTAATTACCATTTTCTTGAATTAATGCCATTTGAACTTGAAAATTCTTGGAGCATGGCCTTGGTGCGCCCCCTTCTCTCTCCCTCTCCCCCTTGGATGCTGTGAAGGCTTCCATTCTGAGGTGTGACTCCTCGTTTATCGGTTCCGACGATCGCCGCCGCCGCCACGAGCCGCCACCGCACCGCCATCGCCATCAACGGAGTTCTGCCTGCGTAGTACCACAACAGCTTGTTCGAAATTCACAGGTCTTCCCCGAGCTCATTTGGCTACCAAATTTGGAGGAGTTGTTCCTGGGATGTTCCTCTCCACCCAAAAAAATCAGGCCAGCATTCAGATCACGTTTCCTATTTTTTGATTTTCGTCCACTCTTCCATTTCGGTTCTGCCCGAGTTCTGTCTAGGTTCACCTCCGCCCTGAGTTTCATGTCTTAGATCCACTTTTTGATTTTTTGTTAGTTCGCCCAATTTTACTGGTGGTTCCATCCATCCACCCCTTCATCCACAATTTTTCTCAATTTTTGATTCACCCATTTCATATTTTCTAAAAATCGTTCTCAAACCCATCTACAGTTCTGTCCACCTATTCCGAGATCCGACCACCAGTCACCCCAAAAACCATAACAAATCGCAGCCACCTCCAAATCAAATTCTAAAATTAGTCCCAGTTCCGTGGTTTGCTTACCTACAACTTTTAAGATGAGCTCGAAGTCTGAATCCAACTGTACGTAGGGGGTCAATGGCCATTTACAGGAAACTAATATGCTGATCTGAGATTTCAAGAGTTATGGAGCAGAGAATTGAAAAATAGTTAAAGCCCAGGTCCGCGCCGGTTCAGAAGAGTCCACTGGCCTTAGATTGAAGGATTTCGAATCCTCTTTTCAATGGCGCTGGTTTCATCGCATTCCGGCGACGTGGCTGATTGCAGCGGCCGTTTTCGCTGGAGCGCACGCTGCTGAAACACCAACATCAGCTCGTGGACAGCACTCTCTCCACTTGGGAACCGGGGCATCCGGTCTCCGGTGAGTGTCACCGGCTGACCGCCATCTAGGGAAGCGTGCTGCCAGGGGTCCCCATTACTGTGGGACCCACCCCGCCAGACCCGGAGGACAGGACAGCGTGTGGGCCCCACGGCCCATTGATTGCGCCGTCCGGAAAGCACGAGAACGCGGAGTTCGGTGCGTCGAGATGACATCAAGATGCTGCCCGTCAACCTGATTTGCGTGATCCCCGGGGCCCACATGTGACCTTTTACCTCCCTGCGTGGAGTGGGTTGAATCTCTTTGTACTGCTATGAATTATGTTAACCGGGGGCCTTGTAAGTCAGCCGGGGTGTCTTCGCCACGCCGGGTGCGTGGAGGTAAAGGTCTTAACTCCTTGGCGTTACATTACTTAGCTAGTATACGGTCTTAGGCCACTGCCGAGCGTGTAGGTACTAGCCCGTGTGTCCATGTCACTGTTGTGAGAGTGAGAGTGACCCGTCCCGCGACTCGATCCGAGTCTAAAAGTTGAGTCGGACTACCCTTGACCTCCGCCGGTTCCTTAACCACGCACGGTTCGCGGTTTCCCTCACTTGGGACGACGAGTGAGCTTCCACTTCTGTTAGCGACGTTTCGGCACTAGGAGCTCGTAGTGTCGGGCTTAGTGTCTCCCTGGTGTGTGTTGCTGGTCGCGTCCACATCTAGAGTCTGAGGTCCACCCCACGTAGAGTCGCCTCCCGTGTCCGTCCCGCATCACTTTGGTATCAGAGCCAGGTTGAGTCTAGGGTAGTCTTTGCATAAGTCTTGCATGCATCATGGTCTAAGTCGAGTCTAGGACCATCATTACTTTCAAAACAACAAAAAAAAAGAGTGTTTCAAATTTCATTTCACCTAATAGCTCGGTATATTAAAAGGCGTTGCCCAAACATTAGGTTATGCCTATCGGGAAGGTAGCGTACTTGTGCGAGTGATCTTCGGGTCAATTATCTCCGTCACGTACCGGATATTGGTTAGGTCTAAGTGCATCCTTTAGTGAGTGTTTGCATTAGTCGGTGTCTTCTAGTTCGTGTGTAGTCCTTTAAGAGTCAGTCCGTCTTGTCCAAGTGTCGGCATGTCTAACATGTAGTTCCCCAGTTTCTCATGGAGTCCCAATCACCCGGGCGATATGACCGTTGGCCCACCCATGGGCTTGGCAACCATCCTCTCCACTTCTGTAGGCCTCAAGCCTCAGATTTTTTTGGCTCCAATGACCCGGGCATCTACCTCAAGTGGGAGGCCACCATGGACACCTACTTTGATTGTTATACTATGTCCGAGGTAATGCAATTCTCTTTCGCCAAAGAGCGGCTTCTTCATGAGGCTGCCGAAAAGTGGGATTACATCGGAAGAATGAGAGCGGTTAGGGGGCAATGGCCCATCGAGTCATGGTGGGACATGAAGAAAGAGCTTAGGAAGGTCTACGTGCCCCAACCGGTCACCTCCAACCGGCCCCACCCAATCACTTCCAACCAAGTGGGTTCTAGTCGGAGGCAAAGAGTCCCACACGTAGATGAGCCAAGACCCAATCCTAGGACGGTTGACTACGGGCGAGTCCACCATGATATCCCTATTCCAACCCACTCTGTTGCCGAACTTATGCAAATGATTTTGGACCGGTTGGATGGGGTGGATAGAACACGTACTCCTAGTGATGTACTCCTACCTGAGCCTAAGGAGGTCATCGCCGGTAGTCTTAACCCGGCCCCATCAACGGAGTCCCCAAGCCCTCTCCCCATCCTAGTGGATCCTCTTCTCCCACCCACGAGAGCCCCATTGCCTACACCCCTGTCCGTCAGGAGGATAAGGGTAGGGACCCACTTATCAGGGAGCGTAGTGGGTCACGACAGCAGTGTTATCGCTGTCAGGGGTTCGGCCACTACGCCGGACACTGTCCCACTCGGACATCTCTAGCCATAAGGGATAAAAGGGTTGGAGAAGCCCCACTCTCCGATCTTTATTCTAAGCCACCTCAGCCCGAGCCACCCGTGTTTCTAACGGGTATGCTTGTCATAGCCGAGCCGCTTCTTAGCTAGCTCAAGAAGGGCTTAGCCCCACTTCCCTTCCCATCTATGGACCCTATCCTACCTCTTGTGCCAATCAATTCATTTCACACCACTTTTCGGTCTAGTCAGTATGTGGATACATTGGATGACCTTCTTTAAGGGTTAGATCGGCAGTGGACATTTACGCACTTGTTGGCTCCAGGCTTCGACCGACCCACAGGTCGTAGTTTCACTCATCCCGCTTTAGGGTCCATCACCTCCGTGTACACCGTGGGTCATGTTACCATGGAGGTTCTTCTACTCCTCCCTATGCCGGCCGAGTCCGACTTCATTTCCTTTTACCCAAGGGAGGAATCTTACTTTCTACCTATGACTGTCGTCCCACCTCTCACAATGAATGAAGGTGATCATTTACACCTCCAAGATTTCCAAATGTGGGACAGCGATTTGTGGAAGCCTAGTCCGAGGGGTCATACCTTCTTTGATCCCTTCGACCCATTCTCTTGTGGACCCCGTGACCCACCACATTTACTCCACCTTTTTGAGAGAGTCCACCATCATACCCCCACCGTCTCATCTCCCTTCAAGGATGAAGGAGATCAACAACACCTTCTAGACTTCCACACATGGGATCTTGAGATGAGGGAATCCATATCGAGGGGTCACACATTCTTTGATCCCTTCGATCCCTTTCTTCATGGGCCCCTTGGCCCACAACCTCCATTCCCCCTCTTTAAGGAAGTCCACTATCACACCCCTCCTACTCGGGCCTGGCAACCTTCACATGGCAATAGGTCTGAACCGTCATTTGGGGGTAACGAAGACTTTGGTTCCCCCGGCCCACCTCAACCACCCAAGCCTCCCGGACTTCCCACATCCAAACCCCATGTCCATGGTTGGTGCATCGTAGGATGTCTAGGAGTCCACCATGACATTAACCTCCGGTTATGTCAAATGCATGCATGACACACATTCGGATGTCCTGGACCACCTTGCATATGATTGGGTTTTACTAACTGTAGGGTTGTTTAGGGTCGTGTGTGCATCCGTGTGTTTCTTTTCTTTTGCTAAGCATGTTAGGTCGTGTGTGCATCCTGTGTTTCATTTCTTTTGCTAATCATGTTAGGAGTCTGCATGACGATGTCCGTCGTGACAGTTGAGGCCAGCAATGCACGGTACAAGGAGTTAGCCGATGCCCACCGACACCACCGAGAGTTCCAGGAGGGAGAATATGTCATGATCAAGGTAAGACCTGAACGGTTTCCCACTAGAACCGTTAAGAAGTTGCAAGCTCACGGAGCCGGTCCCTTTAGAGTGTTGAAACACGTTGGATCCAATGCGTATGTTGTGGACCTGCCCGAGGAATATATGTATCGGATCTTGTTGTATATAGGGACCCAGCGGTGATCCCTAGTGAGCCTTTTGAGCCATCTCCTCCCCTTGAGAGTGATCCCACACCTGAGTGTCCACTTCCACCTCCAGCCCCTTTTTTACGGCAGAGTGAGCATATAGATCGTATACTGGACGAGCAAGTGACAGTTACCAGGAGTGGATCTTACCCGCGCTACCTAGTGCGATGGAGAGGACGGCCCACTACTGAGGACACATGGATCACTCATGGAGAGTTGCAGCGGATTGATCCGGATCTTCTGGAGCGATACCGGAGTGATGCAGACCCATACTCGACAGGGTCGAGTTTCTCCCACCCGGGGAGAATTGGTGTGGACACCCGAGCGCATGCGAGACACGAACCGGCGAGCCACCGGTACCGCACGAGGAGCACGACTCGAGCCACCTCAGCATCCCTATGGCTCGGAGATAGTCTGGAGGTTCCCCACTGAGTCATAGCATTTATCATATTTTTTGGGGATTTTTATTTGTGTGTAATGTATTTTATTTTCTTTTCGTCAGTGTGTACTTTAGATTGTTCAAGGGGCTTATGTGCAAAATGGGGATCCCTGGGTCCCACGGGCCCCCACTCCACTCCCAATGGGCCACCTCAGCTCTAGGGCCCCTGTGGGGTCAGTCAACCCTCCATGGAGGCTTCTAGAAGGGTGGGCCAAGGAAGGGGGACAATGGACTTGAAAAGTCCACATGGGAGGCCACCAACCCCACCTACCATGTCCCCCCCTTGACCCTCCTTGGTCAAGGTGCGCCCCCCTCCCCTTTTTGTTTAATATTTTGTTGTATTTTGATCAAACTCCATCCTAGCCATCCATCCCCAACTCCTAGATCCAACGGTGGAGGATGAGTTTGGTGGGAGTCATATATAAGGCATGTAATTACCATTTTCTTGAATTAATGCCATTTGAATTGGAAGAAAATCTTGGAGCTCCAGCTTGGTGCGCCCCCTTCTCCTCTCCCTCTCCCCCTTGGATGCTGTGAAGGCTTCCATTCTGAGGTGTGACACCTCGTTTATCAGTTCCGACGATCGCCGCCGCCGCCACGAGCCGCCACCGCACCGCCATCGCCATCAACGGAGTTCTGCCTGCGCAGTACCACAGCAGCTTGTTCGAAATTCACAGGTCTTCCCGAGCTCATTTGGCTACCAAATTTGGAGGAGTTGTTCCTGGGATGTTCCTCTCCACCCACAAAAATCAGGCCAGCATTCAGATCACGTTTCCTATTTTTTGATTTTCGTCCACTCTTCCATTTCGGTTCTGCTCGAGTTCTGTCCAGGTTCCCTCCGCCCTGAGTTTCATGTCTTAGATCCACTTTTTGATTTTTGTTAGTTCGCCCAATGTTACTGGTGGTTCCATCCATCCACCCCTTCATCCACAATTTTTCTCAATTTTTGATTCACCCATTTCATATTTTCTAATAATCATTCTCAAACCCATCTACAGTTCTGTCCACCTGTTCCCAGATCCGACCACCAGTCACCCCAAAACTCATAACAAATCGCAGCCACCTCCAAATCAAATTCTAAAACTAGTCCCAATTCCTTGGTTTGCTTACCTAAAACTTTTAAGATGAGCTCGAAGTCTGAATCCAACTGTACGTAGGCGGTCAATGGCCATTTACAGGAAACTGATATGCTGATCTGAGATTTCGGGGGCTGTGGAGCAGAGAATTGAAAAATAGTTAAAGCCCAGGTCCGCGCAGGTTTATAAGACTCC
Organism: Amorphophallus konjac; assembly: GCA_022559845.1. Lineage (NCBI taxonomy): Eukaryota > Viridiplantae > Streptophyta > Magnoliopsida > Alismatales > Araceae > Amorphophallus > Amorphophallus konjac. The sequence continues at coordinate 217,320,132 of CM040122.1, forward strand.
ACTGGCCTTAGATTGAAGGATTTCGAATCCTTTTTCCAACGGCGCTGGTTTCATCACATTCCGGTGACGGGGTTGATCGCAGCGGCCGTTTTCGCCGGAGCGCGCGCTGCTGAAACAACAACATCAGCTCGTGGACAGCACTCTCTCCACTTGGGAACCGGGGCACCCGGCCTCCGGTGAGTGTCGCCGGCTGACCGCCATCGAGGGAAGCGTGCTGCCAGGGGTCCCCATTACTGTGGGACCCACCCCGCCAGACCCGGAGGATAGGACAGTGTGTGGGCCCCATGTCCCATTGATTGCGCCGTCCAGAAAGCACGAGAACGCGGAGTTCGGCGCGTCGAGATGACATCAAGCTGCTGCCAGTCAACCTGATTTGCGTGATCCCCGGGGCCCACATGTGACCTTTTACCTCCCTGCGTGGAGTGGGTTGAATCTCTTTGTACCGCTATGAATTATGTTAACCGGGGGCCCGTAAGTCAGCCGGGGTGTCTTCGCCACACCGGGTGCGTGGAGGTAAATGTCTTAACTTCTTGGCGTTACATTGCTTAGCTAGTATACGGTCTTAGGCTGCTGCCGAGCGTGTAGGTACTAGCCCGTGTGTCCATGTCACCGCTGTGAGAGTGAGAGTGACCCGTCCCGTGACTCGATCCGAGTCCGAAAGTTGAGTCGGACTACCCTTGACCTCCACCGGTTCCTTAACCGCGCACGGTCCGCGCTTTCCCTCGCTTGGGATAACGAGTGAGCTTCCACTTCTGTTAGCGACGTTTCGCCACTAGGAGCTCGTAGTGTCGGGCTTAGTGTCTCCCTGGTGTGTGTTGCTGGTCGCGTCCACATCTAGAGTCTGAGGTCCACCCCACGTAGAGTCGCCTACCGTGTCCGTCCCGCATCACCAGGCCCCCTCCCATTGATCCACCTCAGTCCTAGGGCCCCATGTGGGGTCAGTAAACCATTCAAATGGTGGCTTCCAGAAGGGTGGGCCAAGTGGGGGACATTGGACCAAGAATGTCAACAATTCCACCCACCCCCACCTACCTTGTTCCCCCCTAGTCAAAGGGCCGCCCCCCCTTATTTTTTTAATTGTGTTTTTTGTGGATGGTCACATGCAATCCCAGCCCTCCATCTCCCATCCCTAGATCCAACGGTGGAGGATGGATTAGATATGTGACCTATATAAGCTTGTAATTTCTATTTTTGATTGAATTAATGCATTTGAAATCTGGAATTTGCTTGGAGCAGCCCTTGGGCGCACCCCTCCTCTCTCCTCCCTCTCCCCCTTGCAGCTGTGAAGGCTGCCTTCTGGAGGTGTGACTCCTCCCCTATCGGTTCCGGTCATCATCGCCGCCGCCACGAGCCGCCACCGCACCGTCATCGCAACCGTCGGAGTTCTGCCATCTTCCCGTAGCTGTCACTTCCACGAATTCCTGCCATCATCCACGAGCTCAGATCGATTTGGAATTTTTAGGGGATATTCTATAGGTGTTCCCCACATCCTACAAAAATTGGTGGGTCATAATTACTTGATTTGGCAATTTCCCATTTTCATCCAACCTCCATTCCCAAATCTGTCTGCTTTCTGTTTCAATTTCCACCCGCACTGTGTTTCCCATGTTCGGACCCCTTTGTGATTTTTTATAGGGCTCCCAATTTTACTGAGCCTTCTATCCATCAAGACCTCCTTCCACGAAGTTTTCTGATTTTTTATCATCCCTCCACCTATTTTAAAAAATTTGTTTTCAGAGCTAGCTACAGTGCTGTCCACTTGTTCCCAGATCCGACCACCCTCCAATAAACAAATCATAACAAATCACCGCCACCTCCAATCAGTCCAAAATAAATATCCCCGTTTTCCTTGTTCCAAATCCTACAACTTTCATGAAGAGCTCAGGAGCTGAATCAGCCATTAACCTCACGGTCAACGGCCGTTCTCAGACAACTGACCTACAGATCTGAGATTTCGGGTACTGTACAATAGAAACTTGTAAATTCAGTAAAGTCCATATCCGACCAGATCCAGCCGTTCCCTCTGAGCCTAGATTGAAGGATTTGGAGAGAGCTTTCCAATGATAGTTCGTGCGTCCCGATCTGACGCCGGGATTGATCGCAGCGGCCGTTTTCGCCGGAGCGCGCGCCGGAAAACAGAAATCAAAATCCGTGGGCAGCTAGTTCAACAATTGGGAATCAGGGCCAATCGACCCCCGATCGGCATTTCCGGCTGACCACCGTCTGTGGAGGAGCGCCACCAGGGGTCCCCATCACAGTGGGTCCCACCCCCGCAGATCTGGAGGACAGCGCCGTCCGTGGGCCCCACGGACCCGTAGAACCCGCCGTCCGGATAGCACAAAAACGCGGAGATCGGCACCGCCGGGTGACATCAAGATGCTGCCCGTCAACCCGATTTGCGTGATTCCCGGGCCCCACATGTGACCTTTTACCTCCCTGCGTGGAGTGGGTCAAATTATTGTACTGCTGGAATATTGTTTAACCGGGAGTCCGTGAATTTGCCGGGGTTGTCTTCGCCACGCCGGGTGCGTAGAGGTAAAGGTCTCAACTTCTCAGCATTCGCTTGCTAGTTTAGTATATAGTCTTTTGCCACTGCCGAGAGCGATAGGTACTAGCCCGTGAGTCCATGTTGCCGCTGTGAGTGTGAGAGTGACCCATCCCGAGACTCGATCCGAGTCCGGAAGTTGAGTCAGACTACCTTGAACTCTGCCGGTTCCTTAACCACGCACGATCCACGCTTTCCATCGCATGGGACGACGAGTGAGTTTGCACTTCCGTTAGCAACGTGTAGCCCATAGGAGCTCTTAGTGTCGAGCCGAGGTCGCTCTAGTAGTCGTGTCGTTGCTGGTCGAGTCGTGTCCATCTCATATAGCGTCGTCTCCTCAGTCCGTCCCGCATCAGGGGCCGTTACAATAGTCTGAATCCGAACAGTAAAAATGGACTTAGTACTTGTGACGATCATTTATTGAGCTGTTAGATGAGCCTAACGGTCCAACCTTGATCCATTACATATCCGAAAACCAGAAAACTTCGATGGTGTTTTCTAATAATTGGGCTTTCATGATACAACCAACTCGGCGTCCTAGTGGGAATCTCAGGCTCGCGGAGAATTACGGAGGCCTTGAAATAAGATTTCTTAGTCCATTGGAAGGAATATCTAATAGAGAGGTCCTCATGTTCAAGAATATGTTCCTATAGTGCAAAGTGTGAACTAATGGCTATATACCGGAATATATGCCATGTACATAGATAAAATGACTCTATAGATTGGAAAAGACTGTGAGCCAATGTGAAACCATGATAAAACTCCATCAATACATCATTTGGAATCATACTTTAAATACAAACTATTAGAGTTTAGCTAATAAAATTAACATAACTCAAAATAACTCAAGATGCTTATATCATGAAGCAATAAATAAACTCAAAGTCATGATATCAGGTCAAAACTTAGATAACTAGGCTTATTTATAAATAAGTTTGACTATCCTCAGTCCTCTCTCGGGTTGACAGAAAATAGCACTCTGACTGTCGAGAATGGGCACGTTACAGAGCTTGTGACGGTTTATCGAGGGGTCATTACAGTATTGTAACACTCCTGCTATGGTGCGTCAGAGACAATGGAATAATTTAAACACAACAGAGAGTGTGACGGCTTATCATAAGGCCGTTACAGTCATGTGACGGTCCGACCCTAATCCGTCAGAGATTCTGCTGACAGTAAAGATAAGAAACTATGTCCATGTAAGAAGAATCATAATTACTAACTAGTCTAGTCATGATAAACGAAGTAAAGGCCAGATATATGCATAGGTTGCAGTGAATGAACAAGATGATGTCTTTTATCTTTGATTAGGCTAAAGTAATGTATGTATGTATGAACTCACTAAAACATGAAATTCATAATATATAATGCATGAAATCAAGTCAAATCAGAGGGATTTTATCCCTAACATGTTGTTTTTGCTGTTCATGAGATGACCTACCTCTTCTCTGGGCTTTAAACTTCCAATTTAGGTCTTCAAGACACGCCCTAGTTCCCTTCTCCCTATAGTTTTTCAGCAACTTCACATCGCTCTATCTCTTCAATCTCCTGACCTAAAGGAGTGAAATTTGGAGGTTAAGAAGATGAATCTAAGGGGAACAAGAAGTTCTAAAGCATTAGCCTCTAATTACCTCGTTTAGCTCCTCTATTTTCCTGATCTTCAGAGGACTTTTGTTCAGATTCCTAGATTGCTAAGGTCGTACCAGCAACTTTGGAAGCATCTAACTCCTTGGATACTCGACCTCCTATCATGAAATTTTGAGAGTAGTTAGACCTTAGTATTAGAAATAAAAAGTTCTAAATGACTTACCCGAGATTCTATCTCCTTACCTTGATTCTTCATGAGCAAAAAGTAAAGGTCGCTTAGTTCAGAACTGGGTCTTATTTATAGGGTTTGGCTAGGGTTTGAGGAATAGATCGATTCTAGAGTCCTTAGTTGGCCAAAACCTGATCCCTAAGAGTCCCTAGTAACCTTAGATGTTATCCTAATTAGGCCTCTTGCAGATAGGATCCCAAAGATCCCATCTTTTTACAAGTTCTTCAACTCACGGAATTAACAGGGTGTGATAGTCCAGTCTTGATGCGTTACATGCATGTGGCGGTCGCCCGATAGACCGTTACAGCCAACGTGTACAGAATTTCAAATTAATAAAAGTCTTTTATTTGTTTTATCTATATAATTATCTAATTAAGGGATATTTATCCTTTAAAATCCGTGAATAGGCTAAATAACCTTTAGAATATGGGCCAAACTTAATGGGCTTGGTCCTTAAACCTTTTGAGTCTTACTTGAATAATCTAGGCTAATTATTTAACACTATTAGGACTTATATCCCATTTATTAGTTCAATAATCTATTTATTAATCTATTTAGCCCTTATAAATTCTTAATAAATTCTAGAAAATTCCATTTATAATCCAAAAATTACTTATATAAATTCTGGGGCACTACAAAAAATACTCAAAATGTTGTGGGTGATGGGCCGAGCTGTAATGGTGTGCACTGGTCATCGACTGGGAGTCAGTGGCCAGCCGTGTCCCCACCAATTCTCTCGGGGTCCGCGAGACTCGACTCCATCGGGTCAGGGTCCAATTGGCGTAGATCATTCTGGTTGTTCTATACGTACTCCAATCGGGGCTGACCCTTCCATCTGACGAGGTAGTGTTGGACTATCCTGCTTCCAGTAATGGTGACCTGCTTGCCCAATATCATCTCTATTTGCTCTAGCCGGGTGCTCGTTTTGGCTAGTGGTCTCACTGGGTGTGGCTCACTCATGAAGGAGGGTGGAGGCTCGAATGGCTCACTAGGAATTGCTACCTGGCCCTCACTTAGCACGAGATCCATCACGTTGAGCATGGGACTCGCTCCATGACTTGTAGGTATGATGTGGCACGAAAATCAAGCTCTGAAATAGTGCATCTAAATCGATCAAAACATATTGGCTTCGTTGTTGAGGCGGCTTGAGAGGATATCAAAAAGGTTGCAGAGAGCCGTCGTCAAACTCATGCACACGGTATCACGTTGCTGCACCACATCATTAAATAAACATTTCATGGCCCCCTGAGTATCAAGGGGTTCTTTTATACGGCCAGGTTATGATACCATATGAGTCATACTTCTTTACGCTGAAATGGAGGACAGACATCTTGGACTCATGTGGCAATACACCAGATGCACTCACAGGTAATCTTCAAAGAACTTTTACGAGGGAGAGAGAGAGATAGAGAGAGAGAGAGAGAATAGAGAGGATGAGAGAATGGTAAAGAGAGAGAAAGGGAGATTGAGAGAGAGAGAATTAAGAAAACAGAAAGTGATGAAAGAGGGAAAGAGAAACAGATCGATGAGGGAGGGGGGGATTATCTGTTTATATATATAGATAGATAATTATAGAAAGAGAAAGAGAGGGCGGGAAGAGAGAGAGAGCCGGAGATGGGGAACAGCCGTGGCTGCATGGGGAGCTTGCAACGGGCGATGAAGGTGACAGGGTGGAACTCGGAGCTTGCGCGGCCACCCCACAGGCTGCAGACGGGCGAGCTGGAATGACCACAGGTCGCAGACGATGGCGGGGTGGTGCACACAGGCGATGGCTGGCAGGGGAAGACGCAAGGGCTAGCAGACGGGCCTTGCAGGTGTCCTCGACGGTGGCAGGTGCAGGCAAGAGCCAATGACGGTGGGCTACCAGTAGACGACGGTGAGGTTGCATGCATTGGTGCGGCGAGGGCGGTGGCTCCGACGGTGGTAGCGGCGAGGCTGCATGCAGGGCCGCAGTGAGGTGGGTGCGACAATGGCAACGTTGCATGGAGGATCACGGCATGTAGGGGATAGAAAGGGTGAGAGGGAGAGTCGAGTAGAGCAAAGGATGGGGTGGGGAAGTGAGAAGAGAGGGGGTTGGAGGCTTCGAAGGAGAGAGAGGGGAGGGAGATGGGTGCACCGGCAGTGCCCCTGTTACAAATAGAGGACCGGTTGCGGGATTGGAGAGAGTAAGGGGGAGGGAGAAAGGGACTTGGGGGGAATGGTTTTACGTGAGAGGGGCTTGTGAGGAGACTCATGGGAGAGGGGGCTGACTCGTGACTGTTAGAGTGAGAGAGGTGAAGAGAGGAGTGCCACTGCGGTGTTAGAGGGAGAAGAGTGGTTACGTGAGAGGGGGGCTGCCGCGATGATTGTGTAGCAGAGAAAGGGAGGGGGAGGTGAGAAGAGTTCAGAGGGAGGGGAAAGGTGCAGGGAGAGGAGGAGGGTGGAGGACGATGGGGCTGAGTTCTTAGACGAGAGGTTGGGAAGGGAAGGTGGTGGGCAGTGGAAAGAGGTGGTTGTGGCCGTATCTCACGATCAAGGCTTGGGCTTCTCACCCACGGGGATTCTCACCCCATCTCCTTCTCGGAGAAGTGACACAAGCAAGCAAGGCTTCGCACCTTACAAGAGAGTGATTTTTCCAAAAATTCTAATCACTTCATTGCCATTAAAGAAGGACTATATGAACCTTTTTATAGACTCTTCAAAGAAAACCAAAAGACAACTCATTAATCACCTAACACCTACTCATCATAACTTTCTTGGGAAGACTAAAAGACACAAAATAAAAAAAGACTCTTACATGATTATTGTGGACATAATTACTATAAACATAAAACATGACCCATTAGGCCCATATATGTGACCCACCTAACATGAGACAACTAAAACATAGAGATCTATTTGATAATTTTGTTGAAGCCACTTGCTGATTCCTTCGTCACTTGACGATCGCTCGCTGCCACTTGTCGATCCTATGACGATCCCGTCAAACCCCTCCGCTTGGAGGAGGTTCGACCTCGAACCTCATAGCTCAGGATCCCAATCTGATGGAACAACCCGATTCCCTACGCTCTGATACCATTTGATGTGGCACCAAAATCAAGCTCTGAAATAGTGCATCTAAATCGATCAAAACATCTTGGGTTCGTTGTTGAGGCGGCTTGAGAGGATATCAAAAAGGTTGCAGAGAGCCGTCGTCAAACTCATGCACACGGTATCACGTTGCTGCACCACATCATTAAATAAACATTTCATGGCCCCCTGAGTGTCAACGGGTTCTTTTATACGGCCAGGTTATGATACCATATGAGTCATACTTCTTTACGCTGAAATGGAGGACAAACATCTTGGACTCATGTGGCAATACACCAGATGCACTCACAGGTAATCTTCAAAGAACTTTTACGAGAGAGAGAGAGAGATAGAGAGAGAGAGAATAGAGATGATGAGAGAATGGTAAAGAGAGAGAAAGGGAGATTGAGAGAGAGAGAATTAAGAAAACAGAAAGTGATGAAAGAGGGAAAGAGAAACAGATCGATGAGGGAGGGGGGGTTTATCTTTTTATATATATAGATAGATAATTATAGAAAGAGAAATAGAGGGAGGGAAGAGAGAGAGAGCCGGAGATGGGGAACAGTCGCGCTGCATGGGGAGCTCGCAACGGGCGATGAAGGCGACGGGGTGGAACTCGGAGCTTGCGCGGCCACCCCGCAGGCTGCAGACGGGCGAGCTGGAATGACCACAGGTCGCAGATGACGGCGGGGTGGTGCACACAGGCGATGGCTGGCAGGGGAAGATGCAAGGGCTAGCAGACAGGCCTTGCAGGTGTCCTCGACGGCGGCGGGTGTAGGCGAGAGCCAATGACGGTGGGCTACCAGTAGACGACGATGAGGTTGCATGCATTGCTGCGGCGAGGGCGGTGGCTCCGACGGTGGCAGCGGCGAGGCTGCATGCAGGGCCGCAGTGAGGTGGGTGCGACAATGGCAACGTTGCATGGAGGATCACGGCATGCAGGGGATAGAAAGGGTGAGAGGGAGAGTCGAGTAGAGCAAAGGATGGGGTGGGGAAGTGAGAAGAGAGGGGGTTGGAGGCTTCGAAGGAGAGAGAGGGGAGGGATATGGGTGCATCGGCAGTGCCCCTGTTACAAACAGAGGACCGGTTGCGGGATTGGAGAGAGTAAGGGGGAGGGAGAAAGGGACTTGGGGGGAATGGTTTTACGTGAGAGGGGCTTGTGAGGAGACGCATGGGAGAGGGGGCCGGCTCACAACTGTTAGAGAGAGAGAGGTGAAGAGAGGAGTGCCATGGCAGTGTTAGAGGGAGAAGAGTGGTTACGTGAGAGGGGGGGCTGTCACGATGATTGTGTAGCAGAGAAAGGGAGGGGGAGGTGAGAAGAGTTCAAAGGGAGGGGAAAGGTGCAGGGAGAGGAGGAGGGTGGAGGACGATGGGGCTGAGTTCTTAGATGAGAGGTTGGGAAGGGAAGGTGGTGGGCAGTGGAAAGAGGTGGTTGGGGCCGTATCTCACGACCAAGGCTTGGGCTTCTCACCCACGGGGATTCTCACCCCATCTCCTTTTCGGAGAAGTGACACAAGCAAGCAAGGCTTCGCACCTTACAAGAGAGTGATTTTTCCAAAAATTCTAATCACTTCATTGCCATTAAAGAAAGACTACATGACCCTTTTTATAGACTCTTCAAAGAAAACCAAAAGACAACTCATTAATCACCTACACCTACTCATCATAACTTTCTTGGGAAGACTAAAAGACACAAAATAAAAAAAAGACTCTTACATGATTATTGTGGACATAATTACTATAAACATAAAACATGACCCATTAGGCCCATATATGTGACCCAATTAACATGAGACAACAAAAACATAGAGATCTATTTGATAATTTTGTTGAAGCCACTTGCTGATTCCTTCGTCACTTGACGATCGCTCGTTGCCGCTTGTCGATTCTATGACGATCCCTTCAAGGTAGGTCCTCCCTATAGGCCTTTGAGCCTAACCTCCTCACAACTCGGAAAGGCCCTATTCCACGGGCTCTTAGCTCGCAAGACCCTATGGGAAGTCTCTCCGTCCTCACCATCACAAGAACACCAGCTTGGAATCTGTGGTGACACTAGTGTATGTCTGCCTATCGTCAACAAGTCTCACAGCTCAAGTTGACTCCCTTGATGCCATGCTAACATTCTATATGTGATAGGATAGCTTGACCAGTCCTAGATGAGTTAATATGATGGCTGGTGTACAACCCTATAAATGCTTCTAGGATGGGACTTTGTGGAACACTTCTTTTCTTATTTATTTATTTCTTTACGTGGGCGTGCCAGTCACCGAAGTGACAAAGTTTACTGTGCGCTCGTCTGACCAATCAGACAATGGTGGGTGATCGCGTCGGTACCTAAAGTCTGCCATACCATAAAGGCTATGGCATTTATTACATCCTTCCGGAAAAAGGAAAATCCTTGATTTATAGCCAAAGTAGAAGGGTCCTCAGGGCCGAAGAAAATACGTGAAAGTAAAGTTCGCTTCATAAATTAAGATGTGATGCATGCAGGCAAGCAGTGTAGTAAAATTCATTAGATCGGCTCTTGGTACGTGGCGGAGAACTTAGGTCATCAGACCATCTCACGCTTATTGAAGGCTTCCGGTTACGCATAAGCTGACCTTTGACTAGTCACCATTTGATATACCGAAAAGCCGGGCAGGCGTGGGTTCCCATGCACGTAATCAAACAAACGAGTGCGGAGCATATAACTATCCATTCCTTTTTATTTGAGGATTTAGGGTAAAATTTGACTCTAACATTATTTAATTATTTATTACTTTATTCAATCATTTATTCACATGTTTATTTAATGAACTTCAAAGAAAATTTTGACAGCACTTCCTTGTCCTGAGGAGTGTCGGGGAGGTTATAAAAGACTCATCGACGAAGAGTCGGGATGGTTCCGAAAGATGGTCATGTCTAGATGACAATCCCATTCCTCTTGATATGTGGACCCTCTAGGAAATCCTAGGCACCTTGGAGGTCATCGATCAATGCTTGCCATTTTTTTGTTGAACCCTCTCTGTTATTGCAGCACATGCATATAGGTTCATAGAAACCAGCATGACTACGCTTTGACGGGTTCGTAGGTCACCAGGACAATGTATGCCAAGAGGTGGCACTTGTTCATTCATTTGTTCTCTTTGCAGGGTACCTTGCCCTCATAATTCAGCATGATTAGCTGTGAGGCCGTTTCCCCCACAAGAGGTGAAAACCAAGTGGAAAGTTAAGAAAAACCCGATGCGGAGTGAGGAACAAATCTCCGATTTTTGAGAGAATTTTGGCAGCATCTCCTCCTGCCCCAGAATATGTCGGGGGAGAGTATAAGAGACCCGTCCATAGAAGGCTGAGACAGACTCCATAAAGACAGACGGGCATATCAAAATGAAAGTTTGGGCCCAATAGTAGGTGGTGAATGCTTTGCCGATTACTTTTGACCCATTCTTGGCACCATAGGGTATACACACAGGCTTTAAAGAAAGCCGGCATAGCTATGGGCCGAAGGGCCTGAAAGGATCGGGGCACTGCTCACCTTTAAGGCAGTCAATGTTCTATTTCCCTAGCGGGATCATCGGAGCTCATGTTATTATGTGTAATGAAGCCTCATGATTTAGTAGGAGGATTGGAACACTCAGAAAGGCATAACATGACACAGCCTCCCTATTGAGTTCCGGAAGCATCTCCCCTTGTCTCGAGACATGCCAAGAGACATATAGGATACCCGTCCACGGAGATCCGAGACGGAGTCCATAAGATGCGGGCATGCCGAGGCCCGGGAGCCAAAAGAGCCATCATTCATCATTGAGGTGATTTATTCTCTTTTTCCCTTTACGAAGTCAGTGGAGAACATGCTATGGCAAGTGGCGGATCCCCATGACTTAATAGGGTAGCTTAGAAGATGGGACTAGCTACGATAGACCAGCCTCTTGAGCGAACTTCGGCAGCATCTCCCCTTATTTTGGGGTATGCCGAGAGACATATAGGATATCCGTCCACGGAGAGCCGAAACGGAGTCCATAAGATGCGGACATGCTGAGCCCCGAGAGCCAAAAGGGCCATCATTCATCATTGAGGCGATTTATTATCTTTTTCCTTACACAATGTCAAAGAAGAACACACTATAGTAAGCAGTGGATCTCTTTAACTTGACAAGATGATCTGGAGAAGCATTCATATTGCAGGGACATAAATCCCATTAATGTAGCTCTGTGCACCATACTGACTCTGCCTTAGGCTGCCAGGGGATGGTAGGGATAACATGATGACCAAAGGAAGGGCCAAAGATTGCAAAGAGTTGATCTGAAGAGATGGATACGGCGGCCAGGGAGAGTTCTTCTGATACGGCGGCTGGGGGAGGCACTTCTGATATGGCGGCCAAGGATGATCCTTCTGATACGGCGGCCAGGAAGGCTTAATCTGACGGCCAGGGGATATGAGGTGGCGGCCAAGTGAAATGAGGTGGCGGCCAGGTGAGATGGTTGTGAGGGGGATTCAGCGGCTGGTGATAGCAGGCTGTGAGAGGGAGCCGGCGGCTAGCACTGTAGCTATAGGGTCTGGCCGCCGTATCACAAGTTTTAAGAAGTGGACAGGGCCAGAGAAGACGAAATCCCCAAACGAGGTGATTAGATAAAGGTTCTTTAGAACAATTTGTTCCTGTTCGTACCCTCTTCTTACCCTCAAAATTTCACGTCCTTAAGTCAAGGGAATCAAGAGATACAGGAGGGTGAAGTCGCTGGTTCGATTCAGGACGAGCAGAGAACTAGGGTTGACTTTCAGCCTTAAATTCAAAATTTAAAGCCCAAGATAGAGGTAGGTTATCTCATGAAAGGCTTAAACTCGAAGTCAGTAATAAAAGCCCTCTGGATTTATTCGATTCCATGCATTGTACCTTGAGGATTTCATATTTTCATTAGGACTATGCATCTAGTATAACCCTCATGCATGAACTAGCCTTAATGAAGTAAAAGGAGAAAATTTCTTGTTTATCATATGAACCTATGCATATTGGTGGCTTATATTTATTCTATCATGATTATGGAAGCTTATATATGTTGATTTCCATGCATGATATGCCGTAGTTAGCATTTTATTTTATTATCATTTAAACTCGGATTATACAGGAGGAAACGGTCTTCCTGTAGACCACCTAAACTCTAGCGGTCGCCCGATAGACTGCTAGCCACAGTGAAACGGTCCTATACTAGACCGTTTTATTTTTTGATTTTCTGTAATATTATAAATCCGACACATATTGCAGAATAGCCTTAATTAATATATGGTAAGCCTAGTTAACTATGTTTTATTCCTAGTTTGAGCACTGGTTTCATATACTTAGTTAATTCTATTATTCATCATAGTAGATTTCATGTCTTTATGGACTTTAGACTTATTTTTGAACTTATGGTAATTTATGACCAAAATCATATAATTTGTAATAAATACATGTTTTAAAAGATAGAGGATTCATGATTTAACTTGATCATGGTTTTACATGATTCTCTCTTCTAAGAGTCATTTCTTGAGTACATGGCACATATCCCGATATATTGTCATTTGTTACACCTTTTGCACATTAAGTACATAATCTTGGACTTGATGACCTCTCCTTTGGATATTTCCTCCAACGGACTAGGAAATCTTATTTCAAGGCCTCCATAAGACTCTGCGAGTCTCGGATTCTCACGAGGACAACCAGCTAGTTGTACCATTAAAACCCATTATCTAGAAAGCACTTTTACCGGTGTTTTATGTATTCTGGAACTTAGCAGCCATCTGGTTGACCACCAGAGTCTGCTAGCAGCCATTCACTAGACTACTAACTGATACCTAACGGCATTCCACTAGACCGTAAGGCTCCAGAGGTTCTATTTTAAAAATGTTGACTATGTCTCATGAAACGGTCCAAGACTAGACCGCTTGAATTTCTAAACGTTCCAGCATATGACCGATTTTCTGTATCAAACGGCTCTGTACTAGACCGCTTGGATCCTGATTATGTCTAACCCAAGGTTTGACCTTTGGGGTTAGTTTTTTTGAGTTCATGGATAGTCTTATAATTATATGGACTCTGAACCAGTGTTAATAAATCAATATTAATAATATGATAGATAAAGAATGTATCTTTATGCTGCCGAATTATTTCCATAGCATAACCTAGTTATTTATGCATTTTCTTGAAATCTTATGATCAATTATTGGTACGTTCTATTCCTTGGTTACATTATCATGGAACTATTGTTGAACTTGTACATTAATTGGCCATACTATTGTCGTTATCGTGGAAGTAGCTTGATTTATACTTGAAGATGCAGTTCGAGCACTGATTGTGTTCAAGGGCTCTATGGTAGTTTTCTTGGCTGGTTGTCGGAAATATTCTGTAAACCATGGGGTATGATGCTACTGGCGTCGCATTGCACTTGGAGTACTTTCTCTATAAATAAGTGAAATATCCACGGGATCCACATAAATTCATGAAGTACTTACTATTAAGCGAATAGTAATTTCTTACTTGTTACATGACTTTCTAGTGCATAGCCTTCCTGGTTATGAAAAGTACATTGTTGTTACATTCTTGAGAGGCCAAAATTGACATTCTTGATATATACCTGATTAAATCATATTCTTCATATCTCGTCATGATCATATCTTGTTACTTTGGCATTATTCGCATGCTTTGTCGTATTTACATGATTTATCCTATTCTTTAGAGCTAAAATATTAATTACTTAAACTTGCCTTCATGTTGATACAAAGATACCTACTGGGCAAGTGTGCTCATTCCCTACTTTCTTAATGTTTCAGGAAGTGCAAGTGAGTCGGAATCGGATAATACAAGTGACGGGTCGGAGGGCAATTGAAGGAAGTATGAACGAGAGAAGCCATAGTTATCAAAAAGTCTAGTCGAGTCATGATGTACTTTTTATTCTTTTGAGTCTAGTAAAGAAAGGATCTTATGTACTTTGGGAATTATTTTATGAAGAAATAAAGTTAAAGATTTTTCGTGAATCACTTACGCAATTACTTTTATGTGATTGTCTTGCGCTCTGATTATATTGCTTGCTCGAGACGTACTAGCCGACTGTTCACGTTCCCGATTGTTTCCGCTGCATAATCTCGGGACATGACAGTGAAAGTGGTATCAGAGCATAGGACTAGAAGTCCTAAGGAAAAGGTATGTCATAGGTTAAGTCCAAGGGTTAAGGACCCGCACCTATGAAACTAGGAAAGAAATTCCCAACCTATGAGAGAGAATTGGGTAGAACCTGGGATGAGATAGTATCTAGAATTCTTTCTAAGATTAACCTCACTCATTCCAATAGGTTAACAAATTCATTACTCTTCTCAGGTATCTTACTCTCATAATGGCTCATCGCGTGGATTCGGGTGGTATGCAACAGACCGTTGTGGGTCTCACCCAGGCGTTACAAAACATGGCACAAGCTGGCGCAGGGGCAAGAGCTGCAGACTTACATCATAATTTCCAGAGCTTAAATCCTTCACGATTTTTGGGTTCTTCTAATCCAGACGAAGCCGAGAATTGGATTGATGAGATGAATCGTATCTTTGAAGTTATGCAGTTTGCGGATCAAGAGAAGGTCCATCTAGCCACGTTCCAATTAAATAAAGATGCACCACATACTTGGGAACGTTTCCTTACACTCTTCCGAGCAAAATACTTCTCCGAGCATGTCAAGGAGAGGAAAGCTATGGAGTTTGCCTCATTGCGCCAAGGCATGCTGACGGTAGCGGAGTATGAACTCCAAATTTCTAGGATGGCGCCTTATGCTCTCCATTTGATTAGTACCGACTTGTTAAAGGCTAACCGGTTTATGGATGGTTTGAGGCCCGGTTATATTCAACAACTTGGGACTCAGAATATCCGTACATATGCGGAGATGGTCCAACTGGCGCATCTATGTGAAAGGACCTAGGAGAAGGTCGAGAAATTAAAAGGCAAGGGAGAAGAGCCAAGCCGAAGGTCTGATCGGCATGAAAAGAAAAGAAAATTTAGTATCACGGAACCTTCAAAATCCCATGATAGCAAGAAGAGATCTCGGAATGGGAGTGTTAGTGGCTACCACCAGAGCAAGAAGGTCAAAGAAGAAGAGAAGCAAGTCGCCACGGCTTGCACTTTTTGTGAGAAGTTCGATCATTCGGCCGAAGAGTGCTAGAAGCATCTCGGTGCTTGTTTACGATGTGGAAGTCGGGAGCACCGTATGCCGGATTGCCCTCTTATGAAGGAACAAACTCCTGATGGTGGGCGTAAGGGACAAGCCCGCCTTAATGCTATAATGGAAGATGAAGAAGCGCCCAAGGATGATGGGCTGATGGAAGGTACTATCCAAATCTACTCCCATCCTGCATTCGTACTATTTGATACTGGTGCTTCTCATTCCTTTATATCTACTGCTTTTGCAAAAACCTTACCTATTTCATCAGTTCCGTTACCTTCAGACCTTGCTATTACTACCCCATTAGGTCCCGGAACCAAACTTACAACCTACTACCACGATAGTGAGGTAGTGGTAGAAGGGCACAACCTTCCTACAAACCTCGTATGCCTTGACATGGATGGCTACGATGTTATTCTGGGTGTTGTTGGGCTTGTAGACCACGACGCCTACATAAATTATCGCAACCGGATTATCTCTTTTAGGAAACCAGGTCTTCTAAGGTTTTCCTTCCTTGGTGTCAAATATAGGAAGCATCCTACTATCATTTCATCTCTTCACGCTTGCAAATATATTTCGCAAAGATGTGAAGCTTTTCTTGCTTCCATAATCATTACCGAATCCAAAGAGATCGTCTTACAAGACATTCCCATCGTGAATGAGTTTCCCGATGTATTCCCATCTGACTTTTCCGGTTTACCGCCCGATAGGGAAGTAAACTTTTTCATTGAACTCATTTCCGGAGCAGCACCTGTTTCAATAGCTCCCTATAGGATGTCCCCCACAGAACTCAAGGAATTGAAGAAACAACTTCAAGAATTATTAGACAAGGGTTTCATTCGACCTAGCACATCCCCTTGGAGTGTGCCAGTTCTATTTGTCAAGAAGAAGGACGGATCTCTCAGATTATGTATCGACTATCGGCGACTGAATCAACTCACAATTAAGAATAAATATCTGTTGCTGTGTATCGATGAGCTCTTTGATCAGATTTCTGGAGCAGAATATTTTACCAAGATAGACCTCATGATGCGGGACGACTACGAGACTCGACACAGACAGGTTGTGACCTTGGACTCTATCCGATGACTCGACTAGTAAGACGACCTTACTAGCAACAACACTATGACATGGCACCGAACGAGCTCCAGAAGGGGCGATCATGCCCCAAACAAGAAGCGCTACTCACAGTCATCCCCGGCGAAGGAAACGTGACGATCTTGCACGGTTGGGAAACCGGCTTTGAGACTCGGGTGGTCGGCTCACTCTCGTGCTCGGAACGAGTCACGGGACAGGTCTCGCACTCTCAACTCACAGCGGTGATTAAATATAGCAAGCTAAAAAAATATCCTACTCACATGCAGCGGCATCTAGAATGCATACTAGCTAAGCAAAATACGACAAAGAGGGGGTGGTGAGTGTACCTCCATGCTCGGGGCGTGGGGAAGACTTCCCGGCCAAGATATGAAATTCCCTGTACAACAATAATTAATAATTACAGAAATTATTTCTATGGCCCACTCCACGCAGGGAGGTAACAGGTGACACGTGGGGTCGGGGAGCACCAATCTTGGGTTGGCGGGCAGCAGTCGATGGTGCTCGGGCGGACGTGGTCGGTCGGTTCGGCTCCGTTCACCTGGGCCCACAGGATGGTACGTGGGACCCGCTGCTGGTACGGTGACAGCCGGGGCTGCTCCTGGCTGCAGCGGCTGGGAGGGACATTCCTGGAGTGTCCCAGGTCGATCCCCGGGAGCGACAGTCACCGAAATGGAGGCGAGCGATTTCTGGGGAATTATCTCCCAAGGCTGTCCCGCAGCTGTGTTTCTGCCTAGATCTACGTGCTCCGGCGAGATCGGCTGGTACCCTCAACTCTAATGTTTGATCGGGGCACAAATGGTACCGTTGGAAAGGTGACTCGAAATTCTACGACATACTGAAAGTGCAAACTCATCAAACGGCTGAATTTGAAATTAAAATGACTGCAAATGGACTTAGCACACTGTCCTGAAAAACAGAACAGGCTGGATAGAACCTAACATTCCTGATCAAGGGCTTTGACCGAGGATCAAATGATTGAATCAGGATCTGAAATTTTATGGTGGGTATAGGGGAGGGTTACGGAGACGTACATAGCTCCTTTGTAAAACCTAGACAACATTTGATGGCTGAAAAAAATCAGATGCCAAGATCTATCCTGCAGATCTACACACATGTAGACTTTGGGGAAGATGAACAGGTGGCTAGGAAAGGGGGAAAATGGGCTCTGATCGACCTAAAGATTGAACTGGGAATGGCCTCTGATGGGGGGAACCTACCCTCAAAGTTTTGTAACGATCCAGCAGTCGGATCTTTTGTACCAGCCCTTTCACCGAACTGTTGTCCTACAACTCTGAGTTTGGGGCAGCAGGATAAAGACAGACTTGTGGTGGCTCAACAGCGGCACGAACGGTGGCGATGGTGGCGGTGAACGATCACAGATGATAGAGGAAGAAGAGAAGAAGAGTAAGTTTGAGGGAGATAGAAAATTTGGGATCAGATCTAGAGAAGAAATGGGGAAGAAGGAGGAAGAACATCAAGAACACCAAGAATGGAGGGGGGGTGCGCACCAAACAATGTCTCTTGCAAATTTTTTCATTAATTCCTCCACAAATGATACAAGAGACTATAAATATTCAAACCCTAGACCTAGACCAATAGACAACAACTAACCTTGGTCAAGGGTAGGTGGGAGGGTATAATAGGGAAAGGGGACTTATGGGATTTGTTTAATCCCACATGGGGGACAAGCATGGGGGACAAGGAGGGGACACCCCCTTGATTTAAGGGGAGGGAATCTTGACTTCTTTCCCCCTTTGTCCCCTTGGTCCAATGGTCCAAGTCCTAGGTGGACTATGGGCCAGCCCTCATGGTCCCTAGCAGCCATGTGGCCCAATGGGAGAGAGGGTGGGGTCCCATCGGGCCCAAGTGGTTATTTTACAAACAAACTCACTGACTTAGAACTTATTAAACACACCAAATGCAAAAGTACAAATACAAATACAATACTCTCAAAATAAATACAAAAAAATTTCAAGACTCTGATGGAAGCTCCATGCTGTCGCCCAACCATAAGGATGTCGGCGTGCTGCGCGTCTGGTACCGGCGGGTAGCTCTGGTGTCCCCACCAATTCTCCCCGGGTGGGAGAAACTTGACCCTATCGAGTAGGGGTCAGGGTCACTCTGATATCGCTCCAGCAGATCTGGATCTTTATCTTCTGTAGCTCTGCCCGGGTGATCCATGTGTCCTCAGACGCGGGCCGCTCCCTCCAACGCACCAAATAGCGCTAGTACACTCCACCTTGAGTAGTCGTTACTTGCTCATCCAGCATACACTCTATCTGCTCTCGCTACTGAGGTAAGAAGCCTGGAGGTGGATACTCTGGGGTGGTGTCGCTCACAAGGGGTGGAGACAGCTCAAAGGGCTCACTAGGTATTACCGCTGGGTCCCTATAGGCGACCAGATCTGAAACATTGAAAGTAGAGATAATCCCGTAATCCTCTGGCAAGTCCACAACATATGCATTTGATCTGACTCGCCTCACCATTCTAAAGGGACCAGCACCGCGAGCGTGCAACTTCTTTACGGCCCGAGGGAAACCGTTCAGGTCTGACCCTGATCATAACATAATCGCCCTCCTGAAACTCACGATGGTGCCTGTGGGCATCTACCAACTCCTTGTATCGTGCGTTGCTGGACTCAATGTGACGACATATATGCTCATGCAACTGCCTAATATGAGTGGCAAAGGACTCAGCTGACTCAGACACACGGGACTGGATGGGAGATGGGACCAAGTCTATAGGCTTCCTAGGTCTACGGCCAGTGACAATCTCAAAGGGGCTTATGCCTGTAGACCTATTGACCGAATCGTTGTAGGCAAATTCTGCTAAGGGTAAGACCAAATCCCAATCCGTGACTCGATATCGGACCAGACACCTAAGAAGATCTCCCAAACTCCTATTGACAACTTCAATCTGACCATCGGTCTGGGGGTGATATGCAGTGGAGAATTTCAATTGGGTGCCCGTCATGTGCCATAGGGTCTTCCAAAAATAGCTAGTGAATTGTACAACCCTATCTAACACTATGGTACGGGGAAGGCCAAACCTGGAGACACAATGAGAGAAGAACAAGCGGGCAACTCTAGTGGCATCCGATGTCTTGGAGCATGGAATGAACAATGCCATCTTGGAGAACCAGTCGACAATCACAAAGATCGAGTCATGCTTTCGGAGGGTGCGGGGCAATCCTAACACAAAGTCCATGCTAATGTCCTTCCATGGACTATCCAGGATGGGAAGGGGAGTATAGAGGCTGGTATTTTGCTTCCTCTGTTTGGCCATAGCACAAATGCGGCATTGGGCCACAATACGAGCAACATCCCTCTTTAGGCTAGGCCAATAGAATCGATGCTCAACCGCCTCTATGGTCTTGTTCCAGCCAAAGTGACCAGCAAGACCTCCCGCGTACATCTCCCACATGAGAAAGTCACGAACAGAAGTCTGTGGGATGCAAAACTTGTCACCCCGGAATAGGTGACCCTCCTGTAGCACAAGCTCGGTATAATCACGCGAGGGACCGGCTTGAAGGACGGCATAGATCGGACCAAAGTCCGGACAGTCAACATAGGCGTCCTTCAGCCTCTATAGCCCTACCACCTCAACACTCATGGTGGTCAACATCATCACCCGATGACCGAATGCATCGGCCACCTTGTTCTCCACCCCTGCCTTGTGCTTAAGCACAAAGGTGTACTCCTGGAGATACTCCACCCAATGACTGTGGCGAGCATTCAACTTTTTCTGGGTATGGAGGAATTGTAATGCCTCATGATCAGAAAAGAGGACAAACTCCTGGTGCAATATATAATGCCTCTAATACCTCAATGCCTGGACGACTGCGTAAACTTCTTTATCATAAGTGGAATAACGCAGTTTGGCATCGTTAAGCTTCTCGCTAAAGAATGCAATGGGGTGGGACTCCTGACTCAACATCCACCAATGCCTACTCCAGAAGCATCACACGTGACCTCAAACACCTTAGAAAAATCAGGTAGGGCAAGGATATGTGCCTGGGTCATGCTCTCCTTGATGTCCTCAAATGCCGTGGCGGCGGCCTTAGTCCATACGAATGCCCCCTTCTTTATGCAATCAGTGATTGGGACAGTGATAGAACTGAAGCCACGAATGAAGCGACTGTAGAACGTCGCTAAGCCATGGAAACTCCAGAGATCGTGGAGTGTGCGGGGCTCGGGCCACTCCCTGATGGCCCTAATCTTCTCCGGATCAGCGGAGACTCCATCTCTTGACATAATGAACCCGACAAAACTGATCTGATCGGACATGAAAACACATTTCTTCAGGTTTGCAAATAAACTCTCTCGCCTCAACACAATGCAGACCTGTCTAAGATGGTCTAAGTGGTCTCCCCTAGTGCGGCTGTCAATAAGAATGTCATCGAAGTAGACAACCAAAAAGACCCCTATCATAGGGCGTAAGACCTGAGTCATCAACCGCATGAAGGTGCTAGGGGCGTTGGAAAGCCCAAAGGGCATAACCAACCACTCATAAAGACCATCCTTGGTCTTGAATGCCGTCTTCCATTCATCTCTAGACCTGATCCGCACCTGGTGATAGCCACTACGAAGATCTATCTTTGAAAAGATAGTGGCTCCCGACATCATGTCTAGCAAGTCATCCAATCGGAAAATGGGAAAATGATATTTCACTGTGATCTTGTTGATTGCACGGCTATCAACGCACATCCTCCATGTGCCATCCTTCTTCGGGGCCAATAATGCGAGAACAGCGTAAGGGCTCTTGCTGTCCCGAAGAGATCCCCGACTCATCAACTCTTCGACCTACCGCTGAAGCTCGGCATGGTCCGTGGGACTCATCCTGTAGTGGGAAAGGTTGGGAAAAGATGAGCCCGAGACGAGGTCGATCTCATGTTGGATGTCCCTCATAGGTGGAAGGCCTCCAGGGAGGTCTTCCGGGAAGACATCGGAAAATTCTCGCAATATTGCGGCTATCTCTGGGGGATGCTCATCCTCGGACCTAGGGGCGACATCCTCTATGCCCCGGACAATAACAGCTAGAATGGGGTTACCCCTGGTCACCTCCTGCTCTATCTCTCTCGGACTGATCATCATCAACCTCCTCGGTGGAGGGTCCACTATACTGGGAGCAGTCGAAGAGGTGGTAGCCCGTGTCGAGGACAAAGTGGGTGGACCGGCCTTCCCCTAACCAGGAGAGGTCGCAATGCTGGGGCCATCTGGTCCTCGGATAGATGGGTCCTTCGGCTGGACGGGGTGGAGGGTAATCATTTGGCCACCATGGTCGAAGGTGCAAGTGTTCGACCTGCCATGAAGGGTGGCATCTCGGTCAAAGAGCCAAGGCCTACTATGGATGATACTACCCACCACCATAGATAGTACATCACACCAGATAGCATCACAATATGCCTGGAACTGCAGGTACACCAGACACCGCAGTCTGATCGCGATGGAAGTGGAATCCACCTAAGAAACTCTATAGGGTGCAGGGTGATCCACGGGCGTCAAACCAAGGCGTTTGACGGTGCCTGTGGAGATAGCGTTGATGTAGCTCCCGCTATCTATAATCACCTTGCAGGCCTTCCCTTCCAGCCTACAAAATGTGTGGAAGATGGTGGTACGACACCAGTCATCACTCACCTGAGGCTGGGCCAGGATGCACCTGACTGCACCCAAATGGACATCGTCCTGATACTGGGTACCAGGGACGTCAACCTGCTCGCCCTCCAATAGCTCATCAAAGAATTCCTCGGCCAGATCTTGGTTTGGCTCGTAACTGACTGGCACCAACTCGAGCGTGGGGTCACGGGCCGGCGTGTCGACAATAACAAGTGTTTTCCGAGTGGGACACTTGCTGGCAAAGTGGTCAACTTCACCACAACTATAGCAACGGTCCCGTGTCCCAGTGCCCTGAGATGTTCCACCAATCATTGGCCCCTTACCCTTATCCTCTCGACGGACTAGGGGTGTGGGAAGAAGAGGCCGAGCTGGTACGGCAGGCTGATAAGGCCGAGAGGCAGGGACGGGTGCCTGCGGGTGAGGGTCCCTAAGAGGGAGAGGATGGGGCCTACGAGTAGTGGGGTCCTGTCGAGGGGGTTCCGGGGGATGGGCCACCAAAAACCAGCTATAGGAGGTAGGCGTGGTACGAGGGTCAGTCCCACACTAATAAGTCATCCCCGGGAGCTGGACGAGAGTGAACTCCGCCTCGAACTGCTCCAACTCGAGAGCAACCTGGTATGCGTCGTCCAAAGTGGTCACATTACGGTGAAATAATTCATATTTATAGTGGGGCCACAAACCACGACGGAAGCGTGAGATGATGTTGGCACTCAAAATATGATCATCGGTGACCAAGCCATAAGGACGAATGACCCAGCCCACCGAAGTACGGAAGCCGATAAAGATCAACATATTGAAGACTTCTCAAGCTACCAGAGCCTCGAGTCACTCCGTATGGATACGGGGACTTCACCTCAGGATAGCCGAGATGAATTCACAACCAACCGGCAGTGCGACCAAGCCTGCCCAATGAATCGGCATCGACTTTGTCGTGCTGCATCCACAACACCCGTTGTCCGACCAAGGTCGACGGTCTACCCGGTGGCTACCCACCTTATGAAAGGATCCCATGAAGATAAAGGAGTCCCCCCTGGCTCTCCGAGACGGAGGACTAGAAGCTCTGATGGTAGAAGATCCCGATCACCCGGCATGGGTACGGCTTCCCGACAAGATGGGCTCGTTAGTGGCCGAATGATCGCCCAGCTCGGGCAAAACTATCCCTGGAGTTATCTCGCCTTCCAAGGAGCTTCGGGCACGAGCCAGGCCGAATCAACAGCATGGATCGTAGAGCCGAGGGCCGTGTCAGCGGGAAACCCGCACGATCAAACAAAAGCTATCTGGAGTCTTGAGAATAGACGTAAGTCGACCAAGGGATTCTGACAAAACACCTCGTCAAAGTCTGGATGGGCGTTGGCGAGATAAAAGCTCACGGTGACCCCCGGAATTGTCCCCGGACTCATCGACTGCTCGAAGCTCGTATAGAGCACTAGCCCGGCATGCCCTTGTCCCGACGCGCCCCATCTTCAGCCCTTATACCGGCGCGCCCCATCTTCAGCCCTTATGCCGGCGCACAAATCACCCTAATGGATGGCTCCGATCTCGGCGTGATAAGCCTTGAAGGCTCCCCCCGGCGCGCCAATCCCACGCCGGTTCAACGCTCGAACTCGTGCCCCTATATATATATGGCTGTTCGAGAACAAAAGGGGGACGAGACGGAAAAGAAGAAGAGAGGCAGATCAAGAAGAAAGACCAGAGGATATAGAGAGAAGAAAAGAGGAAGAAAAGGAGGGAGAGGAGCTCTCGAGAGTGATGTGACATGACCTCGGACCTAATGCAAGCAAGTACAATCGCATTCAAAACGGGCCAAATTGGGCCACTACTCTATCGTCACTCACCCAAGCCCGGGGTGACTTGGCAATGCCAAGGGGAGGATGTGGGGTTGGGCCCTTGCTGGTAGAGGGCCAGCAAGGCCAAGACTTGATTCCCAAAGGGTGGGGATGCCCAAATCAAGGGGGCCGACAAAGTGCCAAAGGCACCGGTTGCAATATTCCCACGGTGATCACTCAAGTTTATGGGGCTTGAGGATCGGGCTCTCACTCGCATAACCAGCGGAATTAGAACTAATATTGAAAGACAAGCACTAAGTGGAGTGAAGGTTTGAGCACTTACTCGACCGAATTGAAGAAATCGGTCCCGGTCGGAGACGAGGGCGAGCGGGGAGGCGAGTGGATCCCCACACGCCGCGACGGTGTCGCTTGACCTGCCCAAACAAGTTACAACACTACACCTCATGTAGGAGGGGGATCTTGGGGTGGGGGTTAATAGAAATTAAAATCAATACTACCTCCGCACAGGGAGGGACCTTCAGCCGGTCAAGCGGGGTGGGGAAACTAAAGCAAAGAACGAGGAATAAGGGTGGACACCGAATCTGCTTGCTGTCTGCGAGCTGGGATAGAGAGTCGGTGTTGCTGCTGTAGATCTTGATCAAGAATTTTGTTGATGACGAAGCCAGAGGGAAAACCTTCGTAGCTGGAAGGGGAATGCCTCGGAATTTTCTTAATTTCTTCTGGAGTCGCTGCTGGTCGGGGCAGGAGCTTGAACAGGGCCTCTGTTTCTCGAACTAGCAGGGGCAGGTCACCAACAGTAGGATGCAGAGGCTGTCCTGGCCGCTCCCAAACTCCAAATTTGATGCACTCAGCGCCGTTAGAACCGTGGGTGAGTCCTCTTTGCAGAAAAAGAAACAGGGATACCAGAAGTGGTCGGAGACAATCTGTGGAACCATAAGAGTGAGGAGGGGTCGGTGCAGACTGTAGAAAGCAGAACCGTGCATTCGGGGGAGAAAATTGGTAACTTCTGTTCCCGGATGCTGAATGAACTTACGCTTCTTGAATCTAAAACTAGACGGGCCAAAGAGGAACTTTTAAGAAGAACTTGAAGACTGATTCCTTCAGGGTCCGTCGTGGCAGAGCTTCTAAACTGGTTCAGGTCCATAGCCGAGGCAGAACCGCGCAGCTGTGGAAGAATGGACCTCCAGGATGGCTCGGAGATCGGAAGAAGACGAAACCACTTCGGTTGCGAAGGCGACTGGCAGACGCTTCCGACGATGGCTCTTGGGTATTCAAACTCATCCGGAGGTGATCGTGGTGGCCGCTGCAAGCTGCTGCTCTGCTGTAGATCTTCAGTTGAGAGCTGTAGGTTGATGATGATGGGGGG
The DNA here is from genome assembly GCA_022559845.1 of Amorphophallus konjac. NCBI lineage: Eukaryota > Viridiplantae > Streptophyta > Magnoliopsida > Alismatales > Araceae > Amorphophallus > Amorphophallus konjac. The sequence goes on from CM040122.1 coordinate 217,345,560, forward strand.
AATGGGGTATATGGGAGGGGAAATGGGGGTGGATGAGTGTGGGGAAAGCCCGGGCTGTGAGGGGGTCTAGGAGGGGGTGTTCTAAGGTGGGGGAAGGAAAGAATGGGGTCTGGAAGGGGGTCTAACAGGTGGTGGGAGGAGGAGCTACGAATTTGGGAAGGTGGGTGAGAGGAGAAGGTGAGGGGGGGCACAAGTGAGTGGAGGGAAGGGTGGATTTCAAATTCAAATATGCTTTGGAAGTTGTGGGGTTGTGTGGGGAAGGGGTTGATTGTGTTGGAATGGGGAAAGTGGTGTTGGAATGTGGAGGATGGTGTTGGAATGGTGAGGGATCTCCTTGGGACTAGGGGGGTGGAGTAATGGAGGCCATGAGGAAGTGGAGGGCTTTAATGATGGTAGGTGGGGGTTGAGGTGGTTGGGAAAGGAGGAGAGAGAAGAAAATTCGAAATTGGGTGTTGAGGAGAGAGAAAGTGGAGTGAAAAAGAGGGATTAGGAGAGGGAAGGGTGGGGAATCTCTCCCCTAGGGTTTCTCACCCAAAAAATGTTGGAATCACTCCACTAAATTAAGCTTTGGATACTCAAATGGTATTTTTCATTGATTCATTCATTAAGTTGAAATGGGGGGAATGTGGTCCTATATATAGGAAACCCACATTTCTACAAAAGTCCCTTACAAAAGACTCAATAACAAATAATCGAAGGGGTAGGGGGGCTCATGGGCCAAGCCCGAAGAATTGGGCCCAATAGCACATTACACAATCTAATGACACTCAAACTTAGGAAAATAAATGCAAGACCTAGGAACATGACTCAAATAAAAGGGGAAAATACATCAAATGACTCAAATAAAATTACATAGGACTCAAAATTAAATGACTAAACCATGCCGGATGCAACCGGGGTGAGGAGACGAACGGTAAACGTGGGCATGGGAGGTGATGTCCCCATCATACTCCCGGGGTGCGGAGAACTCGACTCTGTCGAGTAAGTGTCCTTCCCTCCTTGGAGGGTGTAGAAGTGTCCTTCCCTCCTTGGAGGGTGTAGAACTCGACTCTGTCTGTCAAAAAGAACGTACACAGGAGTCGGGAGAAGCCCGACGCAGGTACAGTTGGCAGCTACAACAACGCGCTCCACCAGGAACAGCAGAGGCAAGCAGCGAAACCCACCTGAAAAGCAGGGGTGAGTCTCTAAACAGAAACTCAGCAGGGTTCACGTGGATCCCCACTGGAGAACGCACAGTGCAACAGAAGCAACAGAAACAACAAGTGCAGCAAAGCAGGAAAAGCTACACTACAAAGCTGTAAACAGACAGGCTACAGCAGGAGTAGGGAACATGCTAAGAGCAAGGGGAGCTCAACAACAAAGAAGAGCGAGGCCGTAAAACACGGGACAACGGCCACCGAGGAGAACTCGGCACCCTAAGCTACTCCAAACGGCAACAGACGGTCAACCCCAAACTCACACAGTAGGGTAACCCAGTCCATCGGCCAAAACAAAGGCGAAGGCAGACGCCGACGCCGAAAACACAGACAAACACGACTGGAAACGTCGTGCACACAGCCCCACGCATGACAAGAACGTCATGCAAACTACAGAACACTGACCTCGAGTACAGCCACAAGCGGGCAACTCGAAAAGGTCACAGCGCGCAAGAAAACGCCGAGAGTCACCGCACCAAGTGACAGGAGCACCCTCCTCCCAGAAGAACAGCCAGATGCGTCCACTGACGTCTTACACTACGCCACAAGTGTCATGTCACTCAAGGACAAGACACACCAAGAACCAGGTCCAAGGAACAAGGACGTTCCAAGGAAACAAGGTACCACAGCACAAAACTACAGCACCAACTGCGAGTGACTAGTCAGGGCCACGCCCGTCGGCGCAAGTCCCCAGTCCCTGACCACGTGTGCACACACCGACCTCTACCTAGGTCAGGCCTCTAGCTAGTATTCCCCTCGGTAGGACGCTACCATTGGCCGGGGTCCACGGAACTAGTTTAAAACCGTATGTACCAAACGCAACAGGAAACACCCCTCCACCACTCCCGGTGGGTCGGCAAAAGCCTAGGGCTATAACTAGAGGAGGCTCACAAGGCACAGACTCCGAAACACAGGTGCTAAAGCACAGACAGTCTATGAAAAGCCCTGTCTCGTGCACCACAAAGCACCAAGGCAGCTAGACAACCGCCAACAGACTCAAGATCAGGCAACTAGACCTACAACGTAACGATCCTTGAGTCAGACGACTCAACGGCAAGATCGTCACAAACAGCGGAATAAGCCGCCAATCGGTCTAATCCTAAGCCAGCAAAACAACGCTCCATAGAAAACGACACACGGAGACCTGAGGGAAACACCAAGAACCCTCAGCACACCTGGACACACAAACTGAGGTAAGGCAACATCTCGAGGCATCCAGAAGCAGTGTCTCGATCCGGGCACAACCTCCGAGACACATACACACAAGGTCACATGTCAACCACTGGGTCATACCGGGTTGACTTGAACCCAACACATTGCTTGAACAGTAGGAAAGAGAGTCCTACCTCAAGAAAAAAGACTCCTGGCCACCTCACAACGTAGTCTTTGCCCTCATAGGACGTCGGAAGACATCCACGGGATAACGGGCAGACCACAAGGCCAAGCCAAGACAAGCAGAAACCGAAACACGAAAATCGAAGCACAGGGCAAGTAATGCACCACCCCTAGACCGCTACAAGCATATGACGGTCTAGACTGGGCCGTTACACCCAAACGACGGACAGACAACAGGCCGTCGCACATACACCACCCTAACCACTCTAAAACACAAACACACGAATCAAGGCCAAGTAACGCACACGGCCAAGCGCGTTACAAGCAAGCAACGCGGCAGGGGAGACGCGCCAGAACCAAACGACGCACAGGGGCAGGCGCGTTACTCACAACGGCACAGCCACCCTCAACCCAGCACAAAACAACAAATAACGGCAAGGGGCAAGCGCGTTATACGACAACGACGCATAGGGGCACGGCCGTTACACCATCAAACAGCACAACACCCACAACCCTCAGCCAAACAGCATGTAACGGTCCAAGAAGGACGCGTTACACACAAACGACGCATGGGGACAGGCGTGTTACAACCAACGGCACAGCAACCAACAGTCGACCAAAACAGAATGCAATGGCCAGGGGCTGGCGCGTTACACTCAAAATAACGGATGGGATCCCATCCGTCAGGGGAACCGCCTCAACGGTCAAACGTCGGTCAAACGGACAATAACGGCCAAGGCAGGGCGCGTTACTTCCACCTAACGCGCTGGGTCAAGCGCGTTAGACCAACTGACCCAACCCCAAAATAAGACAACAACAAGCGAAGTAACGCGCAGACCTAGGCCAGTTACAGGGAAGCGACGCGCCACCCTAGGGCCGTCACTCACCCAGAAGCCAGAAAGCTCAAAAACCTCAGACGAAGTAGCGGTCAGTCGTAGGGCCGTTATATACAAGTGACGGCCACTGGAATGACCGTTACATCGGTCACGGCGGGAAAACAGAGGAACGGCCAAACCGACCCGTTCCACGCCCCATTCACGCCGAAACGTAGGGGAACAAACCTAAACGCCAATAACAACACAAGAGGGCCAAAAAGCCCACATGCAAGCTCACAAACTCAAGATCCGGGCGATTTCATCAAATCCACCCAAAGTGGGTCACCGAGGTTCCCGGGCTTCTACCGGCCTCGAATGAACACCAAACGACACGAAATCAACGTGGATGGGATCCTGACATCCAAGCGGTCAGTTAGAAACTAACTACGCCGCAAATAGTCACCGTTTACCGGCCGACCCTAAAAACTACGAAAATCACGGTTTAGGCAAACCAAGCCCAAACTCGACCGTTTCCTAGCCGAACGTCGTGCAATGGCAGGGAAAACGGAGAGGACGAAGTAAGGATCAGTCACCCTACCTCCACCGAAGAAACCGTGCCCCGAAGGACTAAACCACGCCGAAAACCACTCGCGAACCGATTTCACCGGCTTTGAATCCACCGTTCGGGATCGCGCCAGAATCGATCCGATCCTTGCTCCATCGCGCACCCGGCCAGCTCCATCACGTCCCCAACATGTGCCTCTAGGTCCTCCGTCTGCAATCGGAGCCGAGGAGGCGAACGGGAGAGAAAACGGGAGAGAGAGAGGCGACAGCGGCGAATGAGAAGGAGGAGAGAGGAAAAGAAAAGAAAAGAAAAGAAATTAGGAAATTTTCCTAATTTCTGAAAATTCTGAAAATGCACCGAAAATGCACACATTTAGAAAAATACGGAAAAATAGTCGAAACGACCGGCTCGAAGAGTACATCGTCGCTGTAGCATCCACGAGTTCAAGAATTGATAAACAAACTCACCGTAGGGTTCCGTAACTAGTACGTGAGAAAAACCCACACGGCTCGTCAAACTCAACTCGGAAGCCACAAAAGCGAACCGAAACTCAACGAAACCAATCCAAAAGAGATCCGAAAGATCCAGCAGGGATCCAACAAGACCTGCAAAAGATCCATCAAGATCCAGGGCATTACATCCTCCCCTCCTTTAAGAAAATTTCACCCTCGAAATTAAGGACTAACAAGGGAGAAGCAAGGGAGAACAACCCAGCAACACAACCACGATAAATGACACAAATCGCAAGAAACACAGCTCAAAGGAACATCGTCAGATCACAATTACAGGTACACACTCTAGCTTCAAAGACAACAAGTCCACAGCACGAGCATGGCACCAAAGTGAACACATCCGACACATCCAAAGCAAGGGCAACGTCATTTACGTCTCACCAGGAACGGAGACATGATTGCCACAACAACCGACAACCGAGAAACACAACGGCAGCACGGCAAGCGGTAGCTTACACAAGGAGACAGTCCTCACAGTTGACAGCTCGACCACATCATCGGCTCCAGTGCCAAAGGTAACAGGGAACACCTGGCACACAGGACACCAACGACAACAACAACACTGGACCACAAACACAATCAAGTCAGCACTCAGCCGGTTATCACATCTGATGGAGTCGCAAGCTAACTCCACCAGGAAAAGAGAGCACAGCAAGCCAACTGACAAGACCATGGTCCAAGACAGAGACACAAAATCATAAAGAAACAGCGCCAAAACAACAACGGCAGCACCTGTAGGATCCCGGCTCCGCACAGCACACAGAACCATGGAACACAACTGCAAGCAGGGTCACACCAAGGTACACGAACAGCTGAACACACGACCATGAGAAACGGGTCACGCATCAGACTGCCCACCAAGAAAAAGACCCACAACAACGAGAAACAACAACAATCTCGGAGAACGCAACTCAAGGACTACAAACATGCCTCGAGAGCACAATACCCAAGAAAGAAATGCAGAGCAAAGGGTACTCAATCAGCAAGAATGCCGACAAATTCCCCAACACTCGCAGAAACCAATGCCAATAGCAAACGGGCAACCGACACAACACGGCACGGCCACAACAATGTCAAGGCACAGGAAGCCAAGACAAAGTCACCACGAGAAAGAACAATTCTCTCGACCGGCCAAAAACTCGAAAACACGATTCTGAACCCATGGGTTGCCAGCCCACACACTTCCGTTGCGTACTCTTACAACACACAATGCACATGGCAACAGAATAACCTTGGTAGTCATGCCTCAGCACATACCAGGCGCCATCGCAACCAAAAAAGATCGCAATTAACACGCCACGAGTACCGATCCCGCGGACAACCAATCACAAGGAGCCTAAGTGCAACAAGAAAAGAGCACCAGCTTCAGCACAAAGCACAAGGAAAGCATCAATCTCAGCTTACCTTCACATCCTGAAAACGATAGATGAGCCTTCACGATACACCGGCCGCTAGACACGGCATGACAACTACGGTACACAGCAGCTCTTAACACCATCATGGAGTCCAAAGCTAAGCAATTGTACAACAAGTGATAGATCCGGCTCAAAATAAGACTGTCCACACTTAAGCAGACACAGGACAAAGGCATCACTAAGACAGCAAATCCAAGGCAAACCTCGAAAAGATTCCACCAGAAGGAACGAGAAGCAAGAAGCTCAACCACCAAAGCTCACCAGGAAGGGAAATCCTAGCTCGCCTGAGCAACTTCTCCAACACGGAATCTAATCGAGCACTTCAACAGAAGCAAAACACATCAGGAGCTGAACAAACTCAAGCCGGGATGACCAAGACAACGTAAGAACGTGTACGGTCATCAAACCAAGGCTAAAGGTCAACAGCAACCTGAACTACACACGGAAACATCTCGAACAATGCACTACAGGTTCATGCCACCCGACAAACACTGCCAAGTGCAACACGATCGAGATCAACACCAAAACCGAACGAAGCACCTTGTCACACCCAGACGAGAGCAAAACCATCTTCCACAGTGCCAACCAAGCACGCACAAGACCACACATAGAAAACAACGCGATAAACCATCGCAACACCTAAGCCAGCAAGAGACTGTACTGGACCTTCACGACTCTGGAAACTGTATATCTGAGATTCCCATGTACTTCACACAACAATGCTCTGATAATTCAGACAAAGAAATTCTGAACATCTAAGAACACAGCTCTGATACCAGCTGTGGCGACCCGGATTCCGGATACCAGATATACGCAGTAGTACTACCGGATACACGTGGTACCGCATGGGACCCGCGAGGCCTCCCAAGCGCGGGAAAGCGCCGAAGGGAAAAAGGAGTGTCGTGTAGTACATTGAACTGACAGATATAATAGCAAGCAATTAAATTTCATTAGAACGGTTTGCTAAAGTAGCAGAAATAAAATTACATTTTTATTAATAATTTAAAATTTACAATTATACACCAGAGTCTAGTCCAAATGAAAGACAACAAGTACAGTCTGTCAAAAAGAACGTACACAGGAGTCGGGAGAAGCCTGACGCAGGTACAGCTGGCAGCTACAGCAACGCGCTCCACCAGGAACTGCAAAGGCAAACGGCGAAACCCACCTGAAAAGCAGGGGTGAGTCTCTAAACAGAAACTTAGTAGGGGTCACGTGGATCCCCACTGGAGAACGCACAGTGCAACGGAAGCAACAGAAACAACGAGTGCAGCAAAGCAGGAAAAGCTACACTACAAAGCTGTAAACAGACAGGGTACAGCAGGAGTAGGGAACAGGCTAAGAGCAAGGGGAGCTCAACAACAAAGAAGAGCGAGGCCGTAAAACACGAGACAACGGCCACCGAGGAGAACTCGGCACCCTAAGCTACTCCAAACGGCAACAGACGGTCAACCCCAAACTCACACAGTAGGGTAACCCAGTCCATCGGCCAAAACAAAGGCGAAGGCAGACGCCGACGCCGAAAACACAGACAAACACGACTGGAAACGTCGTGCACACAGCCCCACGCATGACAAGAACGTCATGCAAACTACAGAACACTGACCTCGAGTACAGCCACAAGCGGGCAACTCGAAAAGGTCACAGCGCGCAAGAAAACGCCGAGAGTCACCGCACCAAGTGACAGGAGCACCCTCCTCCCAGAAGAACAGCCAGATGCGTCCACTGACGTCTTACCCTGCGCCACAAGTGTCATGTCACTCAAGGACAAGACACACCAAGAACCAGGTCCAAGGAACAACGACGTTCCAAGGAAACAAGGTACCACAGCACGAAACTACAGCACCAACTGCGAGTGACTAGTCAGGGCCACGCCCATCGGCGCAAGTCCCCAGTCCCTGACCACGTGTGCACACACCGACCTCTACCTAGGTCAGGTCTCTAGCTAGTATTCCCCTCGGTAGGACGCTACCGTTGGCCGGGGCCCACGGAACTAGCTTAAAACCGTACGTACCAAACGCAACAGGAAACACCCCTCCACCACTCCCGGTGGGTCGGCAAAAGCCTAGGGCTACAACTAGGGGAGGCTCACAAGGCACAGACTCTGAAACACAGGTGCTAAAGCACAGACAGTCTAAGAAAAGCCCTGTCTCATGCACCACAAAGCACCAAGGCAGCTAGACAACCGCCAACAGACTCAAGATCAGGTAACTGGACCTACAACGCAACGATCCTTGAGTCAGACGACTCAATGGCAAGATCATCACAAACAGCGGAATAAGCCGCCAATCGGTCTAATCTTAAGCCAGCAAAACAACGCTCCGCAAAAAATGACACACGGAGACCTGAGGGAAACACCAAGAACCCTCAACACACCTGGACACGTAAACCGAGGTAAGGCAACACCTCGTGCTATCCAAAAGCAGTGTCTCGAGCCGGGCACAACGTCCGAGACACACACACACAAGGTCACATGTCAACCACTGGGTCATACCGGGTTGACCTGAACCCAACACATTGCTTGAACAGTAGGAAAGAGAGTCCTACCTCAAGCAAAAAGACTCCTGGCCACCTCACAACGTAGTCTTAGCCCTCATAGGACGTCGGAAGACATCCACGGGACAACGAGCAGACCACAAGGCCAAGCCAAGACAAGCAGAAATCGAAACACGGAAATCGAAGCACAGGGCAAGTAACGCACCAACCATAGACCACTACAAGCATATGACGGTCTAGACCTGGGCCGTTACACCCAAACGACGGACAGACAACAGGCCGTCGCACATACACCACCCTAACCACTCTAAAACACAAACACACTAATCAAGGCCAAGTAACGCACAAGGCCAAGCGCGTTACAAGCAAGCAACGCGGCAGGGGAGACGCGCCAGAACCAAACGACGCACAGGGGCAGGCGCGTTACTCACAACGGCACAGCCATCCTCAACCCAACACAAAACAGCAAATAACGGCAAGGGGCAAGCGCGTTATACGACAACGACGCACATGGGCACGGCCGTTACACCATCAAACAGCACAACACCCACAACCCTCAGCCAAACAGCATGTAACGGCCCAAGAAGGATGCGTTACATACAAACGACGCATGGGGACAGGCGCGTTACAACCAATGGCATAGCCACCCGCAGTCAACCAAAATAGAATGCAACGGCCTGGGGCAGGCGCGTTACACTCAAAATAACGGATGGGATCCCATCCGTCAGGGGAACTGCCTCAACGGTCAAACGTCGGTCAAACGGACAATAACGGCCAAGGCAGGGCGCGTTACTTCCACCTAACGCGCTGGGTCAAGCGCGTTAGACCAACCGACTCAACCCCAGAATAAGACAACAACAAGCGAAGTAACGCGCAGACCTAGGCGCGTTACAGGGAAGCGACGTGCCACCCTAGGGCCGTCACTCACCCAGAAGCCAGAAAGCTCAAAAACCTCATACGAAGTAGCAGTCAGTCGTAGGGCCGTTATATACAAGTGACGGCCACTGGAATGACCGTTACATCGGTTACGGCGGGAAAACAGAGGAACGGCCAAACTGACCCGTTCCACGCCCCATTCATGCCGAAACGCAGGGGAACCAAACCCAAACGACAATAAACAACACAAGAGGGCCAAAACGTCCACATGCAAGCTCACAACCTCAAGATCTGGGCGATTTCATGAAATCCACCCAAAGTGGGTCACCGAGGTTCCCGGGCTTCTACCGGCCTCGAATGAACACCAAACGACACGAAATCAACGTGGATGGGATCCTGACATCCCAGCGGTCAGTTAGAAACTAACTACGCCGCAAACAGTCGCCGTTACCGGCCGACCCTAAAAACCACGAAAATCACGGTTTAGGCAAACCAAACCCAAACTCGACCGTTTCCTAGCCGAACGTCGTGCAATGGCAGGGAAAATGGAGAGGACGAAGTAAGGATCAGTCACCCTACATCCACCAAAGAAACCGTGCCCCGAAGGGACTAAACCACGCCGAAAACCACTCGCGAACCGATTTCACCGGCTTTGAATCCACCGTTCGGGATCGCGCCAGAATCGATCCGATCCTTGCTCCATCGCGCACTCGGCCAGCTCCATCACGTCCCCAACACGTGCCTCTAGGTCCTCCGTCTGCAGCTGGAGCCGAGGAGGCAAACGGGAGAGAGAGAGAGGCGACGGCGGCGAATGAGAAGGAGGAGAGAGGAAAAGAAAAGAAAAGAAATTAGGAAATTTTCCTAAATTCTGAAAATTCCGAAAATGCGCCGAAAATGCACAAATTCAGAAAAATACGGAAAAATAGTCGAAACGACCTGCTCGAAGAGTACATCGTCGTTGTAGCATCCACGAGTTCGAGAATTGACAAACAAACTCACCGTAGGGTTCCGTAACTCGTACATTAGAAAAACCCACACTGCTCATCAAACTCAACTCGGAAGCCACAAAAGCGAATCGAAACTCAACGAAACCAATCCAAAAGAGATCCGAAAGATCCAGCAGAGATCCAACAAGACCTGCAAAAGATCCATCAAGATCCAGGGCATTACGGCTCGTATGTCACTGAGAGTTACGATATATAACGTGAACCAATCATGAAACAGGGACTCCATCTACGGACGTGAGATGAGAGTGCTAAAAGACCCAAGGTCTGGGTCAAAACCGGAAGAAAACGGTGAGAACATGAATGCGTTAATTATAGAATTCATGTCCATCTAATTCTATAATTAACTATAATTAAATAAATTTATATTAATTGACGTCTGTGAGTAGTGTCATTTATTAATTAGCATCCACTTGGAGGGACGTTAATTCTATGATTTTTAACTTAATTTATTTAACAAGAATTCACATTAATATCAATTTAATGGAATAACTTCAAAAATATACATTCAAAGACATATTTATTTAGATAAATAATTTAGAAAAATAGAATATATGATAATTAGAAGAAAAATTCAAGGATTCCAAAAATATATTTTTTATAATTTTATGTTGCATATCTTAATAGATAGAATTTTCAAAGATATAGTTTCAAATATATACATATATATATATATATATATTAAAAATATGACGACATTGCAAAATGTCGTCAAAATAAATCAACGGCATTGAGAATGTCGTCATTTCAAAAACATAAATTCTAACTTCTTCAAACCTCCGGTTCTTGATGTACACACGTCGGAATCACGCGTTTTATATATCGAAATGACGGGCTCGAAAAACTCTACCTAACTTGGTGTTCAAAATAATTTTTTGTTGAGAGATGGGACATCTTGAGTTAGGAGGCATGAAAAATGGTGTAACCACTCTCACTACCTCGATCACCTCCCCAATAACACACCCATAAAATTTCATGGCCAAAGGACACTCCGACGACCTAGAAAACTCTAAACAAAGTAAAACTCTATAACTATCTGCTACAGTGTAAATCATGATTCGCCGTGCAACTATTGTAAATATACTAAATTAATTAACTAGTTAATGTTACTAGTTAATATCTATATCAAGACATGAAAATTTAAGGAAAAATATGGGGATTCGAATCATATACACTTTACAATTTGTAGATGACAAGTGACATGGATATAAAATTTTTAGCCATAGTGTATTTAATATTTAATTAAGAGAAAACATGCATAACGATGAAAACACAATACTTAAACATGTAGGACGTGCAGAAATATGATTTTATGAACATAATGAGATTTATGCAGAAGTTTTATCACGTTGGTTTGGCTTGGGAGATTACCTACCTCTTGATGGTTAGATTGTGAAAGAAGTTGCAGAAGAAGAATAATAGAAGAAGCATCAGGATGAAGAAGGATGTTGAAAGGAATCTGAGGATCGACGCAGTAGGACGACCCTCGTGCACAGCCAGAACCTTTGATCAAGAACCTGACGCAAGCAACGATCGACGTCGTGGGATGGCACAGCAGCAGTAACATGTCCATGTTCGTCTGAGGGGATTTACTTATAGGGAATGATGGCCCTGAAGAAAGTTGGAAGACCAGTGAAGGAAAGGGTCTTGTAAACCTTCCGTGCATCCATTCTTTTCCTGCTATTATCACCGCCACCTTCCCAATTTTTGCGTATGAAAACACTAGCCCCCCCTTACGCCATCGACGTGCATATGGATTTGCAGATTGGCTTTTAATGGCCCGTTAATGAGAGCCTCGGTTGTTCGACGACGGGAAAATGGGAGAAGGCCCATAGTCCTTGAGTTAGAGTTGGGCTGTGACGTGCATGGGCTGAAGGCTTTACTACAATTCACCATGGTTTGTTTTAAAGCCTATGTATAACCAGTTGGCCACCTTATGTGTGGGTTGAGGGCCATCGTGTGGCATATGAAGGGCTTGTGGGGTTGGCTGTTAATAGGCTGACTTGTTTGCATAAGTGTTGGATTCGATGGGTTAAGGAGATGTGGCTTTGGGTTTTAGTATATATTGAGATGTGGCTTTAGGTTTTAGTATATATATATATATATGTACGGGTGGCATATTGAAAAATAAAGTATTAGATTTTAATGGAAGCCCATATATGTGTTGTATCAAATTTTGGAGCAAGGCGTATATATATATATATATATTGCGTATATTTGTTTTAATGCAAAGGCCTACTATTTAGTCGACTTACAAATAATTTTATCTAATTTAATTGGTAGAACTTTATATATATACCTTATTTCCTTTAACTTTATTTATTTATATATCTTATTAATTTTACATCGTTATCTCGGGTATCAGAGTCGGGTTCGATCCTATGAGAGTCTTTATATATGTGTAAGTGTATATATATATTATTCCCGAATTGTATTTTTAATTTTAAGCCTCATTTAGAATGAAAGGGTACATTCAATTTCCACTTCTCAATTATTTATTTTAGCTATGTTCATCAAAATTTTTAGTAACCATAATTATTTTATGACTAATATTAATATTTACCCTTTTAAAAATTCTGGGGTGCTACACCCTCCCCCACTTAAAAGAATTTGGTCCCGAAATTCACATGATTTTCTTTCCAAAATTTGTGGGGTAAGATCACCATATCTAAAACATGTATTTCAGCTAGGTTATTGTCATTACATGTTAAGTGCTATGCTCACCATATCCGATTCATGCAGTTACTGATGGGATAGGTTTACAGAGTTAGCCATTTTTTGTCTGCACAACAAGTTTTAAATTAATGATTACTTATATCTTGACATTAATCTAGCGTAGATTAAACATATTTTATTAGTTAGCCCATAGCTCTACCCAAATCTCACGGGGTTCCTATAGGATAACTGACAAGGACGACTCAATCTAGGACTTGAACCTGGTGACATAGGGATTTAGAAAGCCTAGGCTCTGATACCACCTTCTGTCGCGCCCCGAACCGATAGCAGCGGAACGTGTCGTTTGCTCGGAACGTGGCAGTTAAATAGTCATGTCAATCAGAGCATAGTCATTTCCACAAAACATAATTTGGACAAATAACAAATTTCATTTCAAATATAAGTTCTTTACATATTCGGGCCCATAATAAATGAAAAGACTCAATGAAGAAAAACTACAAAGAGACATAAGACGCAAGATAACCAGACTAGACGGTTCATCAAGATGTCAGAGTTTTCTTCACTCTTTCCCTTGCCCTTCATGTTCGGTCTCGTCGTCATTAAGGTTATTACCTGAAAAACAATGGAAAACGTAGGGTGAGCGAACGCTCAGTAGGACTTAATATCTCATGCTTCCAAGCTAGCTTTAAGTCAATTATAGTTTAACATGCTCATGCAGGTCATGCAAGATATCGAAATCGAGAACTGTAATAACACGAGATAAATTCAAGAACTAAAAAAATGAGTAAGCAAGATGCTAGATAAACTCATGAAGAGTAAGGACAATGACAATAAAGAGAGTATAGCAAGTACTTTCTCAAGCTGGGTCAAGAGCATTCATGAGGAAATATAACATTCATCTCTCTATGACGAACACTATCACGAGAGCTTTAATGTATCTATTATTATGAAGGATCTTCATGACAAGATAACGAGTACTATCAATGGGATAATTCAAGAACATCTATGATGATCGATATAGAAGTAGAACAATTACTTTTACAAGCACTACATAGCATTTGCCAAGACACTAAGGGAATATCACGACGATATGATAACCCCTCCAATAAGGCAAATCAAGATCTTTTCATGACGAACAATAAGTTGTAGAAAGGTGTACTATGATGGCAATTACTCCCGATCATCACTATCACGAGAGCGTTTGCACATCAAGCACTATATAGGATTGGCCAATGCACTAAGGGGACAATCACGACAATATGACCCCCCCTCACGGAAATAGCACTAGATAGTATTTGGTCACACACTTAGGAGTTCTCACGACTGTATGATTGCCCCTAAATGCCAATAACCGAGTTGGTATATGCCAGCACCCGATTATCGTATATCGGTAACGTTTGGACTTTGCCTAGCCCAATGAGGGTCAAATCAGGACCCGTAGCATTTAAAATGTCATTTTAGTGGGACCCATAGCCCCTGACATTTAGTCTAGACTAATTCCATATTAATGGCCAAGAATTTCAAGGATCAAGCATGTATGAACAATAGGGTAGATTTCATTGAACAGAGATTCAAGATAGACCTCGACAAGTCTAGAACGGTGGCACACCAAAAATTGAGAGAATTCAAGAAATCTGGGAGATTGGCATCTCATTAGAGTGCCATATATTTAAGATGTCGCACCCACAGTGGTGGTCACTCATTCTATGAACAAAGCATTGAAGAATTGGTACCTCCATAATACGGTTGCTCTTACACTAAGCGCCCGCCAATAAGGTCACCCCTTCAACATGCTCACGACAAAAAACGGTGATAACCAATGTAGTCGCTAATCAAATGACTAATAGGGTTCCAGCGTTCTTGTGGTACAACCAGCTCAGTTGGCCTTGAGGGTATCCAAGGCTACGAGGAGACTTACGGAGGTCCCAATGACTAACTTGTCAGTCCGAAGGAACGGAATGTCCAACCGAGAGCTCGTATGTCACTGAGAGTTGTGATATATAACGTGAACCAATCATGAAACAGGGACTCCATCTACGGACGTGAGATGAGAGTGCTAAAAGACCCAAGGTATGGGTCAAAACCAGAAGAAAACGGTGAGAACATGAATGCGTTAATTATAGAATTCATGTCCATCCAATTCTATAATTAACTATAATTAAATAAATTTATATTAATTGACGTCTGTGAGTAGTGTCATTTATTAATTAGTATTCACTTGGAGGGACGTTAATTCTATGATTTTTAACTTAATTTATTTAACAAGAATTCACATTAATATCAATTTAATGGAATAACTTCAAAAATATACATTCAAAGACATATTTATTTAGATAAATAATTTAGAAAAATAGAATATATGATAATTAGAAGAAAAATTCAAGGATTCCAAGAAAATATTTTTTATAATTTTATGTTGCATATCTTAATAGATATGAATTTTCAAAGATATAGTTTCAAATATATACATATATATATATATATATATATATATATATATTAAAGATATGACGACATTGCAAAATGTCGTCAAAATAAATCAACGACATTGAGAATGTCGTCATTTCAAAAACATAAATTCTAACTTCTTCAAGCCTCCAGTTCTTGACGTACACACGTCGGAATCATGCGTTCTATATATCGAAATGACGGACTCGAAAAACTCTACCTAACCGGGTGTTCAAAATAATTTTTTGTTGAGAGATGGAGGATCTTGAGATAGGAGGCACGAAAAAAGGTGCAACCGCTCTCACTACCTCGGTCACCTCCCCAATAATACACCCATAAAATTTCATGGCCAAAGGACACTCCGACGACCTAGAAAACTCTAAACAAAGTAAAACTCTATAACTATCCGCTACAGTGTAAATCGTGATTCACCGTGCAACTATTACAAATATACTAAATTAATTAAATAGTTAATGTTACTAGTTAATATCTATATCAAGACATGAAAATTTAAGGAAAAACATAGGGATTCTAATCGTATACACTTTACAATTTTTAGATGAGAGGTGACATGGATACAAAATTTTTAACCATAGTGTATTTAATATTTAATTAAGAGAAAACATGCATAACGATGAAAACACAATACTTAAACATGCAGGACGTGCAGAAATATGATTTTATGAACATAATGAGATTTATGCAGAAGTTTTATCACCTTGGTTTGGCTTGGGAGATTGCCTACCTCTTGATGGTTAGACGGTCAAAGAAGTTGCAGAAGAAGAATAATAGAAGAAGCATCAGGATGAAGAAGGATGTTGAAAAGAATCTGAGGATCGACGCAGCAGGACGACCCTCGTGCACAGCCAGAACCTTCGATCAAGAACCTGACGCAAGCAACGATCGACGTCGAGGGATGGCACAGCAGCAGTAACACGTCCATGTTCGTCTGAGGGGATTTACTTATAGGGAATGATGGCCCTAAAGAAAGTTGGAAGACCAGTGAAGGAAAGGGCCTTGTAAACCTTCCGTTCATCCATTCTTTTCCTGCTATTATCACCGCCACCTTCCCAATTTTTGCGTATGAAAACCCTAGCCCCCCCATACGCCATCGACGTGCATATGGATTTGCGAATTGGCTTTTAATGACCTGTTAATGAGAGCCTCGGTTGTTCGACGACGGGAAAATGGGAAAAGGCCCATAGACGTTGGGTTAGAGTTGGGCTGTGACGTGCATGGGCTGAAGGCTTTACTACAATTCACCATGGTTTATTTTAAAGCCTATGTATAACCAGTTGGCCACCTTATGTGTGTGTTGAGGGCCATCGTGTGGCATATGAAGGGCTTGTAGGGTTGGCTGTTAATAGGCTGACTTGTTTGCATAAGTGTTGGATTCGATGGGTTAAGGAGATGTGGCTTTGGGTTTTAGTATATATTGAGATGTGGCTTTAGGTTTTAGTATATATATATATATATATATATATATATATATGTGTGTGTGTGTGTGTGTGTGTGTGTGTGTGTGTGTGTGTGTGTGTGTGTACAGGTGGCATATTGAAAAATAAAGTATTAGATTTTAATGGAAGCCCATATATGTGTTGTATCAGATTTTGGAGCAAGGCCTATATATATAAATATTACGTATATTTGTTTTAATGCAAAGGCCTACTATTTAGTCGACTTACAAATAATTTTATCTAATTTAATTGGTAGAACTTTATATATATACCTTATTTCCTTTAACTTTATTTATTTATATATCTTATTAATTTTGCATCCTTATCTCGGGTATCAGAGTCAGGTTCGATCCTATGAGAGTCTTTATATATGTGTAAGTGTATATATATATTATTCCTGAATTATATTTTTAATTTTAAGCCTCAATTAGAATAAAAGGGTAAATTAAATTTCCACTTCTCAATTATTTATTTTAGCTATGTTCATCAAAAAATTTAGTAACTATAATTATTTCATGACTAATATTAATATTTACCCTTTTAAAAATTCTGGGGTGCTACACCAATGGTACTGGGTAGAGGACTTGGTCTAAAAATCACCTCATACATAGTAAGAACTTCCAGACAGATTGCATCTCTTTTAGTAACTTACCATTTGATATACCATAATGGTCATGCATGATAATGTAGTGCCAATGCAGTCCCATATGCAAATATCTAAGCACATATGAATGCAGGTGAGCATCTTATGCATGAGACAACATGCAGGCATCAAGTTCAATCAATTCAGATTATTGGAAATACAGATCAGACATGATATGCAGCTATCTAAACAAAATTATAGAAAGTTCAAATAACCAAACCTGTAAAAACCAGAGATGGGGTTTATCATACTCGGGTGCCTTGGCTTATTACCCCTTTATTCATCAGCTTCCAAGGCACTCCTGCAAAACACAGAACCTCATTTTGTATATTGAGGTACCCAAGAATTCTTGGGTCCTCCATGGTCAGTAGCACCTCTGAATGGTGCCCTCCACAGTTTTTGAGTATAAGAATCATCAAATTTCATCATGAAACAGTTAGACATAGAATGTCCAAACTGATCACAGTAATAACAAAAAAATTGACTATTTTTTATGTTCACATGAGAGTTGAATTTATGTGCATGAACATGATTGCTTCTGTTTTTCACATACAAGTTTCATCTTTTATGATTAGCCAGCCAACAGTCAGCATCCCTGTGGCCTGACTTTCTCCAATTAAAACATGCAGAAAATTTTTCCTTAAGATAATGTTTATTTCTATCAGAAGCATTTTGATATGCAGGTGATTTAACAGATTTCAAATTATCATATCTTCCCTGATCATGCTAATAGTGCTTCACTGTATGGCTATTCTTACCACAGTTAAAGCAATAAAGAGATTTTCTTCTTTTAACAGCAGACCAGCAATGATTAGCCCTATGGCCTGACTTTTCACACTTGAAGCACACAACATGCTGGTTTATTAAAGCAGATTTATTCTTATCAAGGACATGCTGGTGGACATGATTAACATGAGAATGGAATTTACTCTTACCTTCAGCTGACCAGCACTGAACAGCAACATGTCCTATTTTCCCATAGTGAAAATAATGTATTTTTCTCTTTTTAACAATAGGATGTTTTCTGTCATGAAAATTTCAAGCATGTATTCTATCATCTTGTTTCATGACAAAGCACTCATTCATGAAATGTCCATGCTTACCACAGGAATGACAAGAACCATTAAATTTGTTAGAAGCATGATATTTTTTCACATGGGAATTTTTAGAATACAGGTTATTGAATTTCCTATTCGGTGGTTGCTACTGATTTTTCTTAGTTTTCTGATTTTTATATTCTCTATGGAATCTTTGAGAAGCAGTTTGATGTGAGGAATTATTGGAAGTGCTAGCTCCTTCTGAACTTCACACAAAGGTGGAATATAGTTGATTCCTAATGACATTTTTGTTTCCAGAAACATAGCTACTCCCCTTTCTTTGAGTGTTCACTTCATCTCCTGATTTTTCTTTGCTTTTAGCAAATTCAGACAATGAATTATTCAAATCATGAATTTCGTTTTGGAGTGAAGTGATGAGCAATTCAGAATTCATTAATTCTTCTTCACATTTTGTTACCTTTTCATTTAACATAGCATTGGTGGTTTTATGACTTTCAATTTCTTGCATCAATGCATTCACTCTTTCAGACTCATCATCAGATGAACACTTTCCTTTTTCTAAGGTTAGTAGTCTTTCAGACATAGCAGAATTGAACAGCTTCAGTTCTTCATTTTTTTTCATTAGTTCTTCATTCTGAACTAGTTCGTTGATTAACACATGATCATCATTGTTTGAAGTCAATTTTTCTTCCAGTTCAAAAATTTTCAGATTAAGTTCTTGGTTTTCATCTTTTAATGAGCATAATTGTTTCTTGTATGCATGAACATTAAACAAGCACTCATCAAAGGATTGTTTCAGTTTCGGACAATTTTCACAAGAAACATTAGAACTAGTCTGATCAATTTTCTTTTTTAATTTTCTATGTTCAGATTTCAGTTTCTTATGTCTGTCAAATAATTCTTCATACATGTTCACTAATTCATCAAATGATAGTTCTTCGGATCCAGAACTTACCTGAGATGCAGTCTCCTCCTATTGATTATTGCTATGATCACTTCTATTAGCCATGAGGCATTCCTTTTCATTCTTTTCATGACTGGCAATCACTTTGTCCAGTATTTCTTTTCCAGATGTGCACCTGAAAGCAAACGAAAATAAGTCAATATTTATTGCAACTTTCAAAATACTAAGACTTGTGAGATTATCACGATTCTTTAGTCTATCCTCATTAGACCACTTGGTCTAATCATGAGGCAGTTCATGTGGGCCATTAGATACAATACTCCATAAAGTAGAATTAATGGAGTTCATGTAGACACATAGGCCGCCTAGCCAACTGCTAAAGTTAGAACCATGAAAGACTAAAGAAAGATCCATAATGACAATTAGTAACTAGATAAAAGCAACAAGCAGTCGATAGGCAATGCACCAAAATAAGATAGCAGGATCCTCTGCAAATCGTTGGATCTAGATAATTAGAGACCCTCTCTTATACTAATTATTGAACCGATGAGAGTCAGTCCAATGGTGCAACAATGATTTAGAGGGGGGTGAATGAATCCCCTTTTGAAATTTGGCCAAATAAAAATTGCACTTATAAAATCTTGTAGAATTAAAGACCAACTAGCTTAATTGAATATAAACTCGATATGATGAGACACCCTATCAAACAGATAGTCAGCATAAGCAGCGAACTACACAGCAGCTTCTAAGCTGTTTGCAGAAACAAATCGACCAGACAATGAGCTCTAAAGGCACTCAGCAGAACAGTCAATTTGGAAGCGCACCTAGGCATTCATCTAATGTAAATCAGATAAGCATCAAACCACAATAGACAGAGAATTTTTAGGTGGTTCGGTCCTACAGACCTACATCCACTCCACACACAAACCTGAGTATGGATTACTATTGCCTAACAGCTTAAACAACTGGGCCTCACAGCTTGCCAACAACAGTTGAGCTTCACAGCTTGCTTAACTGCTGACTTACAGCTTGACTATTGGGCAATACAGCTTCGCCACCGCTGCCTAACAGCTTGATCCGCTGGGCCTTACAGCTTAGCCTCTACTGATACAAAGCTTAGAAAACGTATGAAAAATGAAAACAGAAAACCAAGAAGTTCAGCATTGAAAAGCTGACATTAAAATCAAATTAAAATGCTCACGCAGGAGCGCTGTGCCTTGTAACAGATCCAAAGGACACAATGGAAACAAATCTTCAAGAACTGCTTCAATTGCTTCACAATCTCACGATCACTTTCCACTCTCGGACTCACACTCTTCTTTCTCTCAGATTTCTGCTGAAATATGGCACTCTGTTTTCTTCTTAGATTTCTTCTTCTCTTCTGCTCTCTCAGACTGCTTCTAATCTCTCTATCTTCGAGCTTCCTTGCTCTATCTACCTTCACTATATTTCTTGCTGTGTCTCACCAATTTTGGGCGACTTTCTTCCTTTTATAAGCAGCAGACGATGGGCGCGTGGATACCACGTTTCCCGCCCAAACTCTCACGCAGATCTGATCCTTCGAGGTTCCACGTGTCAGAATCGTGGTATTGTAGCAGTCCATGTGGCAGGATTATCTGGTCTGCTCCTCGCCTTGGATCACATGCCATTGGGTAAAAGTCTTGAATCACGTGACTCCATTAAGTGTAAGGCTCCCTGCATAAAACTGGGTCTTTTAGTTGACTTGACACTAATGCGTGTGCACAGACCTTGCCTTATGCATGTGCTCAAACTTGCTATCAATGCAAGTGTCGACACTCCTAGTATGCATAGACCTTCCTATGTGCATGCATAGACCTGGACAAGCACAATCCAAATGTGCACAGACTTGAACACTCGACATGCACAGACCTTTATACGTTGAAATCAAGTGTGCACAGACATGAAACCAAATGTGCACAGACCCTGACTTGTTAGTGTGCAAAACCTGCACCGACCTTATATGTGTTTCTATAGAGACGTGCACCGACTATATGCAAGCATAATGCAGATGATGCACCGACCTTGGTCTTGCACAATTGGGATGTGCACCGACCTTGGTCTTCCATATGCATGAATATGCACTGACCTTACATGCACTAGCTAAAAAAGGTGCATCAACTTTAATGCAGTATTCTAAACATGAACCGACCTATATGAGCAAGCTATAGGAACGTACATCAACTTTGTATGGTATATGAGTGAATATGTACTGACCTTATGCTCAGACATGCAAGGCAAATATGCACCGACCTTGTATAGACACAAGGCGAGTGTGCACCGACCTTTATGCATGAAAACTAATTATGGACGGACCTTATATGAGTCTAACAAAGTATGCAACGACCTTGGCAATGCAATATATAGAAATGTTGCACTGACCTTCTAAGTGAGCATGCAATTGTGCACTGACCTGGCAAGCAAATGTGCTTGGGCTTTATATGCACGTAGCAGAAGATGCACCGACGTTCTTTGTTGAACAATAAAATGTGCATCGACCATCTAACGAAGAAACAAGAAGGTTCGCCGACCTCGTATGCAGTCTGGAAAACATGCATCGACCTTAGATAGTTAAACACAAACATGTACCGACCTATATGCTGGTGACACAGACTTGCACTGCTATAGTGACATATGGAACATGCATTGATCTTATATGACTATGCTGAAAATGAGCATTGACCTTACCTGATAAGGCAAATGATATATGCACTTACCTGTAAGCTTCAATGCAATGGCTAACTGGCATTGACCTTTTGTCACCTTTTTGAATAGCTAGTACTTTGAGTCATTTTCAGAACCTATTCTGACATATCTTCATACTGATATATAAAGATGGTGAGATTAGTAATAAATCCATCAAAATTATATCATTAAGAATATATGTATATATATAATGAGTCATAATATTTGTCATCATCAAAACTTCAGAACCACAGGGACACAATAAGTATGTATTTGAGGGGATCTACCTTGAATATTACTTTTATTTCATGCGACAACATGTAGTGTTGGAGCTTTTTAACAGCGAAGACCATGGCTAAGCAAATCTTCTCAATGAATGTATATTTTTCTTCAGTCCTCACCAATCTTCGGCTGAGATAATACAAAGCATGTTTTTTTCCTTCTTCAGTTTTCTGGGCCATCATTGCCCTAGTGAGTAATGAGTAGCTGCTATATATAAAATCATTGGCCTCCCTTTTATTGGTGCCCCGAGCACGGGATGGGTTTTAAGGTAATCCTTCAGTTTTTCAAAAGCTACTTGACATTCTTCTTCCTAGTAAAAGGGCATGTTGGAACGATGAGATGGTGCAAACAAGATTTAGAGGGGGCGTGAATGAATCCCCTTTAACAATTTTGCCCAATTTCAAAATGAATTAGAAAAATATTGCAGAATTAAACTTTAGAATTCAGTTACACACTGTTCACAAATAAAATCCTTACTACTGTGTGCGAGCCTAAGCATACATCTACCGTGAATTATGAAACAAGGAATCAAACCACTACACAGATGTTTTAGATTGTTCAGTCTGCTGCCCGCAGACCTACGTCCATCCCGCACTCAAACCTGAGTGAGGCTTACCGTTGTCACACAGCTTGAAACCGCTGAGCATCACAGTTTGAAACCACTGAGCATCACAGCTTGCTTACATCCGCTGAGCTTCACAGCTTGTTGACCTGCTGAGCATCACAACTTGCTGTCTGAGGTACACACCTCACCCGCTGCGCATTACAGCTTAGCTACCCGCTGACACACAGCTTGAGGTTTGGATAAAAAAGAAAAAAAAATGGATAAATCACAGCAACAGAAAGCTGAAAATGAAAGTAGTAAAATGTAGCTCACGCAGGAGCATAATCAGTTCTGGATCTAATCCAAGAACTGATAAGATTGCAGATCTACGAGCTCAATCTCTCTCTATTCTCACTTGCTAACTCTCTTTCTTTTTCTCTGCTCATACTCTCTTCTCTCTCTCTAATTCTATCTCTCAGACTTCTTCTCTCTGCTGCTCTCGCAGACTTCTCTACTTTCGTATCTCAACTTTCAGTGCTCAGCTCTCTTTCTTTTTCTCTTTGTATCTGCTGCTCATGCTATCTCTCTTTTCTCTCAGATTCTCCTCTTCTGCTGCTCTCTTATCTCGCTCTCTGATTCTTCTCTGAAGCTCCTCTCTATTTTCTACCTCATCTAGCCTCTCTCGTCTTCTATATCTGTAGCTACTTTCTCTCCCAGCCTTCGATCCCTTTTTATAGGCAGATGATGGGCGCGTGGGTATCACATTTCCTACCCAACTTTCATGCAGATCTGATCTCTTCTTTCCACGTGTTGTGATCTTAGCACCTTCACTTTCCACATGGCAGGATCCTCTGTTATACGCCTTGCGTCGGATCACGTGCCAGTCACGTATCATCATACACGTGACTGTATCAATGATGACTCTGTAAGCGTTTGAAAATGCTAGGCTTTGCTGCTTCCTAGTCTTGAATTGTTCAATCCTGGTTCAATTCATAAGTCCCTGTTATCAGATAAAGGTAGTTAATCAAACACCTGATAGTCAAGAAAAACCTGTAATAATGACAATATGCTTCATGATGTATGATGGTGATTATAATGTAATTGAAACAATGAAGACAAAGAATCATAGATCATTGATGCTTAATGTATGAAACTCATGTGCTCTCATTGACTTGAATGCGTAAGCCTTATGTATGCTAGCACTGACTTTACATGCGTGAAGCACTGGGCTAGCACAGACTTAATGTGCATATTGGAGAGTATGCACAGACTTTGGCGTGCTCATGAGAAAAATATGCATAGACCCTATATGTTGATGACTGAGATGTGCACGGACCTCAACTGCTATCGCCAGCATATGTGCACGGACTTCACATGGCAGACATTCCATATGCACAGACCTTATATGCCGATGACTGAGATGTGCACGGTCCTCAACTGCTATCGCAAGCAAATGTGCACGGACCTTTACAGTGTGCCTAAAGTAAATGTGCATCGACGCTAAAACGGCTAACACAAACTGTGCACCGACTCTAACAGGCTATCACCAAATGTGCATCGACGCTAACAAGGCTAACACAAACTCTGCACCGACCTTGTATAGCACAAGGGTAGAATGTGCACAGACCTACATCTGCCTAAGGTAAATATGCACCGACTTGTGAATGCATTATATAAACCATGCACTGACTTTTGAATATGCTATGGACAACATGCACCGACCTTGTGGCTTCTATATGCGAGAGGCGAATGACACAACATGCATTGACTTATGTATGCGTGTGACACTACATGCACCGACCACAGTAGCTGGTGGTCTGAACTAGCATTGATGTCAGTATGCAAAACAATGCAAAGTAGCACAAACCTTTGTACGCATGAAATGGAAACTACCATCGACATTAGCTGTAACTAGCACCGACCTTGTTAGCAAATATAGAATAGTTGCACCGGCCTTGGTATGTACTAGATTGACCTGAGCATTAACCTTACCTGTCAATGAGCTGACTCACCATTTGATCAGTTGACCTGTGTTGACTGGTGTTGACCTGTTGTCTTTCATGGCTTTTTGAGTCAACTTTAGAACCTATTCTGACATATTTCATACTTGTATATATATGATTAATTTATGCATTCAGGTTTTATCATCAAGGTTGAATATAATGACATAATATTGACATCATCAAAATCACAGAGACACAACAGGGCACAGGATGGCACCGTCCTGATAAGTTGGAGATGAACCGGTGGATACAGGTCAACCGGCCTTGCAGAGACCGTCGCTCGGTAAGGCTCCTTGGCAGAGGTAATTCTTGTATTGCTTTTATTTTGTCTGGGTCTATTTCAATTCCTCTGTGTCTGATAATGAACCCAAGGAATTTTTTGCTGGATACCCCGAAGGCACATTTCATTGGATTCATTTTCAGCTCATATTGCCAAAGCCTCTGGAATATCACCCGCAGGTCTTGCAAATGGTCTTCCATGTTCCTGGTCTTGACCACAAGATCATCAATGTAGCACTCCACTTTTTTGTAGAGGAAATCGTCAAAGATTTTTGCCATGGCTCTTTGATAAGTAGCACCGGCATTCTTGAGACCGAGCGGCATTCTCTTTTAATGGAAGATGCCTTTGGGTGTTCGGAAGGTTGTGTGGACCTTGTCCTGCTCTACGATCCATATTTGATTATAGCCAGATGACCCGTCCATAAATGTTAGAGCTTCTTGGTCGGTAGTGGCATCTATCATTACCTCGGTGATGGGCACCGGGAAATCATCTTTCGGGCATGCCTTATTGAGTTCCCAAAAGTCGACGCATATTCTTATCTGCCCATTTTTCTTCTTCACGGGCACTATGTTGGCCAACCATGTTGTGTACTGATTTTCCTCCACGAAGCCGACATCAATGAGTTTGTCCACTTCTTTGTTGATTTGATCAATTAGTTTCGGTCGCATGCGCTGGGAAGATTGCTTCACTGGCTCTACCTCTGGGTCTATTGCCAGCAAATGTTGCGCCACATTGGGATTTAGCCAAGGTATCTCCTTATAGGTCCAGGCGAAGCAATCCCGGAACTCTTTTAATAATTATAGATACTGCTCCCGCTCCTACTGAGAGAGTAAGGCACTGAGAAAGGTGGGTCTCGGATCATCATTGGTCCCTATATTCACCTCGACTAGTTCATCAATAGTAGCTTGGCCTCCGTCTTCAATTTTTGGTGGTGCCGATTGTAAGTTGACAAAATATTCAATATCATATTGTTCAGCCTCTAGGACTTCTGTATTTTCTTCAAGCAAGGTCCAATCCCATGTTAGGATATTAGGCTGGCTTGACAGTGAAGTTTTGCTTTGACAATGCAACTCAGAGGGGGTGATAATTGGTCTTGACCATCTTCATTTCTTGGGTGAAGAGGAGTCTGCTTTGTTCTTTTCAGTTTTGCTGTGGAGGGTCATGCTCTCCATTGTGGTACTACTATCATCTTCATCTTTTTGTTCTATTGCCCCCATTAGTGAGCTCGGTTCCTAGGTGTATGTTAGTGTCCATTCTTCTTCAGATCATTCCTGTTGCTGTAGGACTCAGCATTCTTCGAGGATATGCTCAAACTCGAGACACTCCTTTTCTTCTTCGGGGTCTTGAATTTATTCATTTATGACTTCATCAAACCTGATCCCAGATTGAAATGGTACTTCTTCAAGGAAGACATCCTCCCAGCATCTGCACTTAGTGATATCGTCGCGCTTTTCCGACGCCGGACTATCATCAAAGAGCAACGCACCCTCTAGTGGTTGGGACTCCTTCTCTTCATTATTTGTTCATAAGTTGTCATAAAACATCTCCGGTGAGCCTTTAGCTGTGAAGATGGTAGAGATGACATCCACCTCTGCTTCATAGTATTCTCGGAGGCTATATCCCAGACCCGGACTTCGGGTGAACTTCAGGAGTTCCTTGTCGGTGTTAGATGGGTACCACAACTTTTCGAATGCTTCCTTCTAACTGAAAGGCTGAAGCGAGGGGACTCGCATTTTGGCAAAAAGGCAAGAGACAATGTCAGATGTATAAGCCAGGCCCTCTATCGGCACCATCCGACTTGTTGATTCCTCGAGAATAACGCAGTCGTCATCTTCTTCGTCAGTAGGTTCTTCTACATAGAATATTGTAGATGGCTCGCAGAAACGAGGGACATCCATGGTATTTAGTGGTTCCACAGTTTGACATTCGAGGTCCAACATAGGCTTAGAAAGCCCTGGTGGTACTTTGATGCATTCAAATATCTCCTTCATGTCAGCTTCATCCCCTTCAGAATAAGTGGCTGGTGGTGCAGCCCTAGAGACCTCTCCTACTTCGGAGATATGAGAGACCTCCTGAGATTCCATGTAGTTTGGCGGTGGTGGTGGAAACCAATCATCCAGTGAGGTTTTTTCTTTCTTTTTCTCTACGGGTGCCTCCTTCTTTACTGGCTCCCGGAATGCCTTGATATAGATGGGTGCATTGAGTAAATGACACTCAAAGACATCAAAAGGGTGCAAATCAGTGAATACTCTTTCTTCTTTCCCATTCCGGCAGTACTTGATGCACTGGTGGAGTGTAGAGGGAACTATCAAGTGCTTATGCAGCCATGGCCGGCCAAGTAGCACCTTGTAAGAGGTGCTAGAATTAATCACATGAAATTGTACTTTTGTTGTGAGATCTCCCAATGTGAGGTTAAATTCCGCTACACCGAGGGGGACTTCAAACTTTTGGTTGAAGCCTGTAATTCTCATATCCCTTACTTTCGTGAGCTGGACATCGAAGTAGTATTTCTGATATATGCGGTAAGGGATGATATAACCGCAGCTCCTGGGTCTATCAGGATTTGGCTCAGGGGTTGGCAGTTGAGTTGCCCCCTCATGTACAATGGCCTATTGTGGTGCGCATCTGGAATCAACATGTCATCCTCTGTGAAGGTGATTGCTGGCCCGGACTGGTATTCTGCCAAGCATGCTTCATTTTGAGCTGGTGTTTGCAAAGCTTCAATCATTGCCTGCTGCGCTTCTTCACTTAGAGACAGAATCTCCCATGTAGTGAACCTAGTTGAGAGATTTTTCAGTAGCTTCATTATTCAACTGCCTACCCTGACGTTGGAGAATCGCATCTCTTTTACCCATCGAGGCTTCAGGATCTCATGGGGTGTTGTTGGTGAGGACTGTTCTCCGTCGCCTTCCTTCTCTTGAGAGAGCTGCTGGGGGGATTCCTCGTGTTGGGGAGCTTTTCCAGTTGAAGAGAAACCAATGCCCGCCCCGCTCTTTAGAAAAGAAGTAGGATGGGGCGGAAACTAAGGACCCTTGGCCCCAGGATCGTAGCTTCGACTTGGCTTCTTCCCTTCTAAGATGGATAAAAATTCAATGAAGGAAGGAATGCCTTCGTATGCCTTTTCCTGTGGATAATGGCCGGGCGGAGGAGGAACCCTGTTACCCTTGACCTCTGGCTTTGGTATTTGGTAAGGCTATTCATTCATGAAGATAATGTTGTGATTTGCTAGACGGGGGCACCCCCATTTCTTCCTATAACGGGTGGCATGAGCCGAAGTTGATCCTTCTGCTTGATTTGCCTCGGATGGTGTACCGCCCGATCCTTCCACTTCACCTTATCCTAGCAAGTTAAACAAAGCAGATAGAGTATTGCAGTGCAGGGTAGTCACCCTTTTCTTGTTTCTTATTCTCCTCTTTCTCCACTGATCGGACTCCGCTGGTATCTACCCCCAGAATAGGCTACCATTAGCTGCTTTTGTCTTATTTTCATTTTGTTCTTCAAGGGTCAGATTTTCTAGCTGCTCCCATGGTGCATGGTCCTTCACTAGCAGAGGTGTCAACATGGGCTGTTCATATTTGTCAAGATCATTGATGTAGGCTTGCAAGCGCCGCAGTTCAGGGCTTATTTCTTTCTGAGAGGGTAGCGAAGTCTGCCTCCTCCGGTTATAAGTTGGGATTCAGATAATTGCTGGTGATTCAGCAACGTGCCATGCAGGAGCTACTGGAGGTGGAGTGTACCGCTCAATGACACCTCGAATGTGAACACCTATGACTTCGCGAGCTGGCGGCCTTCTTCTTGCTCTTGTAGGCACAGACTGCCATCCTACCTGCTCTGCAATGGGTGTGAGAAAATAGGCCTCATTAGTGTGTTGAGTGCTAGCTTCGGACAATTCTTATAGTAGTTGCTGGTACAGTGAGACCATGTTGATAGTTTGTCTTAGCACTGGAGGTTCATGGGGACAGGGTGGGTCAACTTGGTGTTCGCCCATTTGCACCTCCCCTTTCCTTATCATCCCTTCTATTACGTCCTTAAACGCGTAACAGTCTTCAATAGTGTGCCCCAACATTCGGTGATATGGGCAGAACAAGGGATCATCTTGCTTATTAGCATCAACATGCCTCTTTGGTTCGGGCAATGTTACTTTGTTGTATTTGTATGCCCATTCAAATAAGACCCGAGTTTTCTCTTTTGGAAATGAGTATGGCTTTTTCATCCTATCTCTGAGTGACGAGCCTTCTTTCTTATTGGCGGGCTTGGCTGGCGGAGGAGTAGTTACCGCTTCTATCTATTCCCTTTGCTGCTCAAAGGTCTTGAAGTCAATAGTATTTGCCTCCTTAGGGGTGGGTCGGCGATCAACAGCCTTGCCTTTTTGAACTGCAGGGACGCTGGCCGAAGAATGTTTTGCTAGGAAGGATTCAACCTCTGCCACCACATTGATAAGACGGTCAAATGACCTGACATCAATGCCGATCATCTTTTCCAGCACTTCTTTTCTTAGATTTTGTTTACAAATCTGAACAGCATCTTCCTGGTGTGGAGGCCATTTGCATCTCATGCTAAGATTCCTCCACCCCTTGATATATTCTAAGGCAGTTTCATCCTGCTTTTGCCTGGTGGAATATAGTTCCGCCACTGTGACTTCCCTTTCAGTGACGTGAAATCTTTCACGGAACTTCCGCTGCATATCGGACCAGTCCAGGATTGACCCAGCAAACAAGCCTGAGTACCATTCAAAGGCCAATCTGGTGACAGATGACCCAAAGAATTTCAATAAGTAAGCTTCATCTGCTGCCAGGTCGCCCATCACCATAATATAATAAGCTATGTGTTCTCTGGGGGAACCTTGCCCATTAAACTTCTCAAACTTGGGTGGTTTATTGATCCCAGTCGGTAGCCTTTTTGCAGCATAATGCAGTGGGTAAGGTACTCAGTATGCATCAAAGGTGCCAAAATCTCCATCACCCCTCTCTGACAGCTTCATCTCAATCATTCTTTCCACCATTAGTTTATTCATCATAGCAGGGTCTACCGGCTCTGAATAGAAATGCGCAGACTGATGTGTGAAAGGAGTTGTCATAGTGGTAGCATGTGGCACACACTGCATCACTAGTGGTGACTGTTGTACTTGAAGAATTGGTGACTACGCCGGTGGCGGTTGCAAAGATTGTTGGAAAGGAGCCTTTTCATGACTCATTGGCTGAGGAGTAGCGGGTGATACAGTTTCACCCGAGTTAGATATCCTTCGGGAAGACTCAACATGCATCTCCTGGTGCTTGGAGACAGGAGTTTGTTCAGATTTTTCACTCAGCTGTCTCTTTAATGATTCAATTTCTTGTTGATATTTGTGAAGTATCATCAGGATAGCTGGGTCTAAGGCCATGGCCATGGGAATGTCTTCCATCATTTTACTCGAATTTTCTTCAGATGGGGCTGGCAGGGGAACCTCCTCTTCTCCAGATGTCACCACGTTGGTAGTCAAATTGGTGTCCATTGGCACATCTTCAACAATTCCAAGCACTTCCTTGGCGGCCTGGCCTCTTCTTGTCAAAACCCCAGATCTATGAGCTAATCTAGCAAGTTCTTCTGATTCTTCAGGCAGGATGCCATATTTACAGGTTAACCCCGTCACGTTGCAGGAAAAGACTTGCATCTTGCTTCTCTGCCTCCACACCCGCCTTCTGCCTTGGTCAGGAAAGGTCAGTCGGTCAAACACGGATATTCTTTTTCCTTCTCTCCGCTGTGGGGAGTTTTCAAGACATCCAACCTCTCGGTCATCTTCTTGTTAATAATAGTCAATGGAGGAAGCCTCCTCTCTTGGTTCTTCTTCTCTTTCTTTTTCTTCTTCAATGCCCATGATACAGAGTAGCCGTTGTTGGCCTAAGGATGAACTCCCCAAGCTGCGAAAATAGTCTTGGACCACTTTGGTCATTTCTTCTTGACTGTGCCCTAGAGACAGAGTGCGGTGCAACAATCGTTCTTGCATCACCAGCACATAGCCCAGTCATGACAAGTTTGCAGTTTCATTCCTCTTTCTTGAATGTTTGAAAACATCAGCCTATCTAGCGTAGGCTCTATTGGTAGGTGGTGAAATTATTGGCATAACCTCTTCTTCTTGTTGCATAACTCTTACGCCCCCACTCTTGGGACCCTTGACAACCAGTCTTGTATTTTGTGGGGCCGGAGGTGGACCCCGGGTCCTCTTAGGAACCCAAATCTGCTTAAAACTTGATGACTTAGGGGCCAGCCTACCTTGGGTGTTCTATTCTGGGTTTGCCTTCTGGCTTGCCAGCACTTGAAAAGTGTTGCGGGTAGTGACCGCTCGGACAATGCGGTCTAGTAAAGCTTCAGTAATACGACCATTCAGGTATACCCGCATGCCGTCGATCAATACGGACATCCCAAAAACGGAGAGCCGCCCTTCGAGAATAGCTACTCTTCTTTTTCTAAAATTCTTCTCCTTTCCTTCAGCCACCTTGTTGCCGGCAGGAGCAGCTCGGTAGTCCACGTGGTAGACGAAGCAGGTAGCAGTGGAGTGGGGCGAAATAGCCCGACGTGGCGCACCAGTCTTCAGAGGTGTCACATCATTGACCGTGACAGCTTCTTCTCCCGTCTTCTCGACTCGTAGCAGGCCAACGAAAGTAACTCCGAGGAAGTTCGGGAACCCTACCGAAGGTGGGAGAGTACCCAAAATTATGGGTACTGCCAGGTACCCATGTATATCATGCGACGTGACCACTTGAGGGCCGAAGGTCAGACCAGAAAGTCCAGAAGTCTTTGAGATTTCTACAAAAGAGGACGAACAAATAATTAGTATTTTTGGGGAAGGCCCCAGGGCCTTCCACTTTGGCGAAAAGATGAAGGGAAACTTTGCCCCACCGGGCGTGACAGCTTTGTGGAACACTTCTTTTCATTTATTTATTTATTTACGTGGGCGTGCCAGTCACCGGAGTGATAAAGTTTATTGTGCGCTTGTCTGACCAATCATACAATGGTGGGTGATCACGTCGGGACCTGAAGTCCACCATACCATAAAGGCTATGGCGTTAATTACATCCTTTCGGAAGAAGGAAAACCCTTGATTAATCGCCAAAGTAGAAGGGTCCTTGAGGCCGAAGAAAATACGTGAAAGTAAAGTTCGCTTCATAAATTAAGATGTGATGCATGTAGGCAAGCAGTGTAGTAAAATTCATTAGATCAACTTTTGGTACATGGCGGAGAACTTAGGTCATCAAACCATCTCACGCTTAGTGATGGCTTCCGGTCAGGCATAAGCCGACCTTCGACTAGTCACCATTTGATATATCGAAAAGTCGGGCAGGCGTGGGTGCCCATGCACGAGTTCAAACAAATGAGTGCGGAGTGTATAACTGTCCATTGCTTTTTATTTGAGGATTTAGGGTAAAATTTGACTCTGACATTATATAATTGTTTATTACTTTATTCAATCATTTATTCACATGTTTATTTAATGAACTTCAAAGAAAATTTTGGCAGCACCTCCCTTGTCCCGAGGAGTGTCGGGGTGGTTATAAGAGACTCATGCACAAAGAGTCAGGATGGTTACGAAAAATGGTCATGTCTAGACGACAATCCCATTCCTCATGATAGGTGGAAGAAGCAGAGGGCTAGCCCTCTAGGAAATCCCAGCCACCTTGGAGGTCATCGATCAATGCCTTCTTTTTTTTTTGTTGAACCGTCTCTGTTATTGCAGCACATGCATATAGGTTCATAGAAACCAACATGACTACGCTCTAACGGTTCGTAGGTCACCAGGACAATGTATGCCGAGAGATGGCACTTGTTCATTCATTTGTTCTCTTTGTAGGGTACCTTGCCCTCATAATTTAGCATGATTAACTGTGAGGCCGTTTCCCCCACAATAGGTGAAAACCAAGTGGAAAGCCGATGAAAACCCGGTGCGGAGTGAGGAACGAATCTCTGATTTTTGAGAGAATTTTGGCAGCATCTCCCCCTACCCCAGAATATGTCGGTGGAGAGTATAAGAGACTCGTCCATAGAAGGCTGAGACAAACTCCATAAAGATAGACAGACATATCAAAATGATAGCCCGGACCCAATAGTGGGTGGTGAATGCTTTGCCGATTACTTTTGACCCATTCTTGGCACCACAGGGTATAGACACAGGCTTTAAGAAAAGCCGGCATAGCTATGGGCCAAAGGGCCTGAAAGGATCGGGGCACTGCTCGGCTTTAAGGTAGTCAATGTTCTATTTCCCTAGCAGGATCATCGGAGCTCACATTATAATGTGTAATGAAGCCTCATGATTTAGTAGGAGGATTGGAACACTCGGAAAGGCATGACATGACACAGCCTCCCTATTTAGTTCTAGCAGCATCTCCCCTTGTCTCGTGACATGCCAAGAGACATATAGGATACCCGTCCACAGAGAGCCGAGACGGAGTCCACAAGATGCAGGCATGCCGAGGCCCGGGAGCCAAAAGAGCCATCATTCATCATTGAGGCGATTTAATCTCCTTTTCCCTTTACGAAGTCAGTGGAGAATAGGCTATGGAAAGTGGCAGATCCCCATGACTTAATAGGGTAGCTTAGAAGATGGGACTTGCTATGATAGACCAGCCTCTTGAACGAATTTCGGCAGCATCTCCCCTTATTTCGGGGATATACCGAGAGACATATAGGATATCCGTCCACGGAGAGCCGAGACGGAGTCCATAAGATGCGGACATGCCAAGGCCTGGGAGCCAAAAGGGCCATCATTCATCATTGAGGCGATTTATTCTCTTTTTCCTTACACAACGTCAAAGAAGAACACACTATAGTAAGCAGTGGATCTCTTTAACTTGACAAGATGATCCAGAGAAGCATTTGTATTGCAGGGACATAAATCCCATTATTGTAGATCTGTGCACCATACTGACTCTGCCTTAGGCTGCCAGGGGATGGTAGGGATAACATGATGACCAATGGAAGGGCCAAAGAATGGAAAAAGTTGATATGAAGAGATGGATACGGCGGCCAGGGAGAGTTCTTCTGATACGGCGGCTGGGGCAGGCACTTCTGATACGATAGCCAGGGATTCTGATACGGCGGCCAAGGGATGTGGCACGGCGGCACTTCTGATACGGTGGCCAGGGAAGGCTTAATCTGGCGGCCAGGTGAAATGAGGTGGCGGCCAGGTGAGACGGTTGTGAGAGGGAGTCAGCGGCTGGAGATAGCGGGCTGTGATAGGGAGCCAGCGGCTGGCACTGTAGCTATAGGGTCTAGCCGCCATATCACAAGTTTTAAGCAGTGGACAGGGCCAGAGAAGATGAAAAAAAGGGGGTTTACAGAGCATCAATGTCCCTCAGGCTGGGGAGCAAGAGATCCAAGGCCATGTGATGACTTCACAGGCCCCTAGCCTTTCCTGAGAGGTGTGTTGTGAAGGTAGCTGCTAAGGCTGGCGGCCTCAGGAATCAATCGGATGTGAGATCTAACTGCTAACATGGCAGTCAATACCCACAAAACCATGAACTAAGCCATAGCAGAGACCGCTTGGGAGCTATTCCTCGTTCACCAAGGGGAGACCAGAGTCCATGTGATAGCTTCACAGGTCACTGGCCTTCCTTCGAGGTTTCATAACCCACCATAAACCATGTCTTCCGTAAAACCTCGGAGAGAAGCTATAAATATTCACTTCGATTGGAAAACTTGCACAGGACTCAAGATTGTCCGATCTACCATCAAAACTCACATGAGAGGGTGAGGAAAGAGATGAGATCATTAATTCGTAGATTCACAACCCACGCTATTCATTCCTCCATGAAGTGTTGCAGTCACTACATTTCTAAAAAAGATAGTCGAATGCAGCAAAATAAAGAAATGCAGTAAATACAGGAGAGAATGGGGGATGAGGAAAGGAAGAGCTCGCATGCTCGGTGGAGGCCCTACGTGCGGGGCTGAACCCACCTTCGTAAACCCTCTCTTCTCTTCTCCTCTCTCTCTATTATCTCTCTTTTCTCTTCTCTTCTTTTCTTCTCTGATTGCCTGATTCCTCTTCTTTTTTTGCTTTCCCTCCTTTTTTTTCTGCTCTCGTAATTGGGCATTTTATAGAGGCTTCTGCCCTTTTGATATGGCGGCGAAGGCAATTGATACGGCGGCAAAAGGGATATGACACGGCGGCTAGGAAAAGCACGCGTGGGCTGGCCACCGGATCAGCTGTAGCTACCGGATCCGTTGTGGGCCACTCGATGGCTTTATGTGTGACATTTGAGCCCTTCTATTCTAGTTAAGTCTCTTTTATTCTTTGTTTGGTCCACGCTTCATATGTCTGAGCAGCACTTGGTCCCTTTGGGGTGACTCATCCATACTGTCTGAAGCACAATGCTGTTATCTTTTGAAGTCATCTTCTTGGAGGTAGCTCCAACTGTATCTTGACTATTTTGACGACTAGGAGATCGTTGGGGAGCTTAAGTGGGCAGATGGTTGCCCGGAGATGTCTGATGGTCATTTCATGGTTTGTTCGTCTTTAATCGCCCTGGTGACGAACGATGGCTTGCCGGGTAGCAGCTTTGCCAAAGGGGGAGCAGCCGGGTGTGATGCATTCTGATGCAAGTAGCCCCTCCCGATGTTACAATAATACTAAGAATAGTGGAACTAAGTTTCCATGCAATCTTTCTGAACTCCTGGCAGCATGTACAGAGATTTCACATGCTTCAGACTTATCGTCCATTTCTGTATGACTCTTTTTCTCGGTGTCAACAGACTCACATAAATGGACTTAGCCCTAGTAAGGACCCTATCAGACTGGAGTTGGTTGGGAGTTCGGGTGTTGCGGGATGGGGTTGGTTAGGAAGTGGCTGGGGTGTCAAAGAAAGGAATTGGGTCACACTCTTCGAGCTTGGGCAAGAAAAGCAAAATCTCACTAGTATAGTGGCCCTTTTTGCAAACAAAGGTAATGGACTCAATAGCGGGACATGTGAAGGTAAGATGTCCCAGTTCCCTATTCCCTATGACTAACATACAGGGAAGACTTCTTTGCCAAATTAAACTCCTAACTAAATCCTCTAGATTATCAATGAAAAGGTAGGATCTGCGGGTAGTTTGTGGAGGTCGAAGGGTACCATAGGGAGGGCATGTCCCATGGGAGGGTAGCACGGCCCCGAGATGTCTCGGATGGGGGGCGCTTCTATGACTATTCCTCCTCTAGGCAGCGTGATTGGTTCAAGATGGAATTCGAGGAGGGAGGGATGACATTAGACATTGTCCTTGGCTTGGGTGCAGAGCCCTATACGGGAAGGAATCAATTCATGGGTTTCTTCCAAGGAGTGGATCGGATCTAGATCATCCCCCTTAGCTAGATGGTCTTGTATGGCCTTCTCAAACATAGAGAGTGCTTAATAATAAGAGTTTGGGAAATAAAACTTCTTTTTGTCTTCCGGCCATTGCAAAAGGCAGTCTTACCCTACGGGATCCATGACTGCATGTTGCTCTTCCATCCATTCCTTCCCCAGGCTAATATATGATCTAAGAGGCTGAATTTTACACCAAGCTCCACTAACCCATGTTACGGTCTTGGATGTGATGTGGCATATAGTAGGTAAGGAGAACTCCACGAAGACCCATTCCCCATGGATAACAATTTTTTCCGCTCGTCATAAGGAATTCACGATAGCTTCGGAGATGTAGTTCCCCGATTGGCTCTCATCAAGAAACACGGTAGTAAGCTTATTGTAGGGTAGGATGACTTTAAAGCTGAAGGACTTTGTGAGGATCGGATTGGCTGCCTGGCTGGAGCCATAGGTCTGACCCGCCTGCTGATAAGGAGCTCCTCTATGGGTTGCCATGGCAGTAGAGGGGAAAATGATTCGCAGGTTGAATCAGACTAGAGAGGGACATTACGCCATTAAGTGTGAGGGGTGGCAGATAGATGGGCCAGACAGACCGGCTGCTCTGGACAGAATAGACCGAGGGTCGACAATTGGAAGACAATCAGTGGTAGGGTGCTTGAGGCCAGGGACTCGCCTTGCAGGAGCAAGCCAAGAACTTGCTCTGATACTAAAAGTTGATGCAGGATTCCCTACAGCTCAGCCTGGGACCTAGTGGACAACAAGCAAGACCGAGTGACCAAACTGGTGGCAGCAGGTCGACTCTGCTATCACACGTCATCTGGGCATGACCCAGTGATGGGGACGATGGGCGGTGGCCCACGGGCAGCCCGACCCAGTTGGAGTCTGCAGGAAAGTTGGTGGGTGGCCACCGCAGAGTGTGGGACGTACACCCGGCTTAGCCTAGGCAAAACTGGTGCCTGAGGGCGGGACTTGTTGCTCTCCCTCATGCAGGTAGTGGACGACACTCTTTCCTTGGGAGATTTAGATCGAGCTCTCTCTCACCATCGGTGCAAGAATAGAAATAATATTGAAAGAGTAGGACTACAGAGAAATGGCCAGACCTATACCTCCCCGAGTCTAAAAAGACTAGCGTCGTTCGAAGACTGGGCCAGCACTCTGCACCGATGAAGATTCTGTCGTGACCTGTAGTACAACAAAAAATAAACCTCCATGCAGGGAGGGGGTGTGAAGGGACAGGGTTACACGGCTACCCTCACACAGGAGGGGGGACGTGAGGGGGAGGGGAGGTGACCCGGAGGCTGCTGCTGCATGCAGGCCGGGATGCAGACCTGCAGGGGCGGCTAGATGGTGACGGGGTCTAGTACGATGCCGTGGGTGGATGAGATCAGACCTGGACATTAGAAAGCTCACCTAGATTTCCCCTGGTGTCAGGGCGACCTGGCGTGGTGACCGGATAGGGGAGGATGCCGAGGGTGGCCACGGTGTCGGTGCTGGTGCAAATCGTGGCTGGCAGACTGATGCTCAAGGACGGGCATGGGCAGGCTCACCAGCGGGGCGGTCGACCCCACGGTTTGGCAGGGGGGCTCCCACGGTGCTGGGATGGAGCCGAGGAAATGTCAGAGCAGGAGGGTGTGGTGGGCACGTGATCCATGGAGCACAAGTCCAGTAGCGAACCTTCCTGGGCAAATTATTCGGGGCCGCATCGTAGCACTCTAGTGAGGTCGAAGTTGACCATCGGTGATGGTGCATCATTCCCCAAGTGAGGCAGCACACCAGGGAGGCCGGGTGTGGCGCTCGAGGGTGCTGGGATGTCGAAGGATAGCGGAAGGTGATCTGGGGGCGCGGGTTGCAGATGGACACTCCCGGACCGCTTCCTTCCACATGTTGTTCCATTCTGCGAAAGGGGTAAGGTGAGGGCGCTGTAGCAGTGAATAGAGGAGGGGGGTGAGCTAGGAGAGGGCTGAGGAGGGAAGGAGAATAGGAGGAAGAAGGAGGGGTGCGGCTGGAGGCTAGAGAGAGGAGGAGGAGGTAGGGGTGTGAGGCCAGGCCAAAAGGGAAGGGTTGCTGGCCAGATCTTGGAGAGGTGGGGAATGGGGGAAGGTTTCATTTGAGGGAGGGCGGAAGGAGAAGGGTTTAGGGAAGTTTTGGA
The DNA here is from genome assembly GCA_022559845.1 of Amorphophallus konjac. Lineage (NCBI taxonomy): Eukaryota > Viridiplantae > Streptophyta > Magnoliopsida > Alismatales > Araceae > Amorphophallus > Amorphophallus konjac. The sequence continues at coordinate 217,384,230 of CM040122.1, forward strand.
ATGTGGGAGCAAGAAAGTAAAGGATGAGAGGAGGAGGAGGGAAGGGAGAATCTGGGCTGAAGGCAAGTGAGGTGGAGGGAGGAGGAAAGGAGGAAGGTGGGGAGAGATTTGTGGAGGGGAAAAAGGGAAGGGCGGCTAGGTGACATCTACATAGGAGGAAGGGGCTGAGGTGGTGGGGATGAGGGCCTAGGTGGCGAGGAGGTAGAGGAGAGTGGGGAGGCCACATGTTGAAGGGAGAGGGAGAAGAAAAGAGAGAGGGGGGTGGGTTAGAGAGAGAGCTAGAAGAAGAGAGGAGAGAGCTAGAGGAGGAGGAAGCTAGAGGTGAGGGAGGGAACACACAAGGGATTCTTTAAATCTTACAAATTCTTCTCTAATCAGAATGGGGCGCCCTTGGCTCCTTTATATAGGAGAAGTGAAGGCTACAAATGACCTTAATTGTAATGCCCTGGATCTTGATGGATCTTTTACAGGTCTTGTTGGATCTTTGCTGGATCTTTCGGATCTGTTTCGGATTGGTTTCGTTGAGTTTCGGTTCGCTTTTGTGGCTTCCGAGTTGGGTTTGACAAGCCGTGTGGGTTTTTCTCACGTCCTAGTTACGGAACCCTACGGTGAGTTTGTTTGTCGATTCTTGAACTCGCGGATGCTACAGCGACGATGTACTCTTCGAGCCGGTCGTTTCGGCTATTTTTGCGTATTTTTCTGAATTTGTGCATTTTCGGCGCATTTTCAGAAATTAGGAAAATTTCCTAATTTTCTTTTCTATTTCTTTTCCTTTTCCCTCTCTCTCTCCTCATTTCTCACCGCCGCCGTCTCTCTCCCGTTCTCTCTCGTTCTCTCCCCTTTTCGGCTCCGGCTGCAGACGGAGGCGTGTGTGGGCGGGTTGGCGAGGCCGTGGAGCTGTCGAGGTGCGCGATGGAGCGAGGATCGGATCGATTCTGGCGCGATCCCGTTCGGTGGATTCAAAGCCGGTGAAATCGGTTCGTGAGTGGATTTCGGCGTGGTTTAGTCCCTTCGGGGCACGGTTTCTTCGGTGGAGGTAGGGTGACTGACCCTTACTTCGTCCTCTTCGTTTTCCCTGCCATTGCACGGCGTTCGGCTAGGAAATGATCGAGTTTGGGCTTGGTTTGCCTAAACCGTGATTTTCGTAGTTTTTAGGGTCGGCCGGTAAACGGTGACCATTTGCGGCGTAGTTAGTTTCTAACTGACCGCTGGGATGTTAGGATCCCATCTACGTTGATTTCGTGTGATTTGGTGTTCATTCGAGGCCGGTAGAAGCCCGGGAACCTCGGTGACCCACTTAAGGTTGATTTGTCTAAATCACCCGGATCTTGCGTTTTTGAGGTTGCATGTGGGCGGTTTGGCCCTAGAGTGTTGTTATTCATCGTTGTGGTTTGTTTCCCCTACATTTCGGCGTGAATGGAGCGTGGGACGGGCCAATCCGGCCATTCCTCTATTTTCCCGCCGTAACCGAAGTAGCGGTCTAGCCAGCGACCGTTACTTGTTTCTGACGGTCCCACTACAGACCGTTACTTAGTTTGAGGGTTTTGAGCTCTTTTGCTTTTGGGTAAGTGACGGCCCTAGGGTGGCGCGTCGCTTCCTTGTAACGCGCCTAGGTTAGTGCGTTACTTCGCCTTCGTCATTTTGCTTTGGGGTTGAGTCGGTTGGTCTAACGCGCTTGACCCAGCGCATTAGATGAAAGTGACGCGCCTGGTCCTGGCTGTTACTTGCAGTTTGACCGACGTTTGACCTGTTGAGGCGGTGCCTCCAGCGGTCGTGTCCCCGTGCATTGTTTGTGAGTAATGCGCTCACCTCCGTCCGTCGTTTGCTGTTGTGCTGGGTTGAGGGTGGCTATGCCGTTGAGAGTGATGGATAGGCCCCTACGCGTCGTTTGTCTCTGACGGCCCTCCCCTGCCGCGTCATTTTGTTGTAACGCGCCTGGCGTTGTGCGTTACTTCGTTTGGTCTTGGTGGCTATGCCGTTGGAAGTAACGGTGGAGCCTCCGTGCGTCGTTTGCTTGTAACGCGCTAGAGGTTGTGCGTTACTTGGCTTTTGTGTGGTTTGTAGGTTGTCAGGGTGGTGAGCGACGGCCTGTTGCCTGTCCGTCGTTTGGGAAATAACCGCCCCGACCTAGACCGTCACTGGCTAGTAGCGGTCTAGGGCTCGTGCGTTACTTTCCTTGTGCCTTGGTTTTCCGCCCGTTGATTTTTGTGTGTCTTGGCTTGGCCTAGTGGTCTGCCCGTTATCCTGTGGATGTCTTCCGACGTCCTATGAGGGTTAAGACTACGTTGTAAGGTAGCCAGGAGTCTTCTTACTTGTGGTAGGATTCTTGATCCTGCTTCTGTATACTGTTGTTGTTTGGTTCAGGTCAACCCAGTTTGACCCAGTGGTTGACATGTGACCTTGTCTGTGCGTGTCTTGGCGGTTCTGTCCTATCCGAGACACTGCTCCTGGATGCTTCGAGGTGTTGTTCTACCTCGGTTTGCGCATCCAACTGTGCTGAGGGTTCTTGATGTTCCCCTCAGGTCTCCGTGTGTTGTTTTCTGCGGAGCGTGGTTTCTTCTGGCGTAGGATTAGACCGATTGGCGGCTTATTCCGCTGTTTGTGACGATCTTGCCTTTGAGTCGTTCGACTCAGGATCGTTACATAGGAGGTCTAGTTACTCGTCCTGAGTTGTCGACAGTGGCGATGTTGCCATTTGGTGCTTCGAAGTACGTGTTGATGGGCGTGGTTGCCTGTTTGTACTTTGGCACTTGTGTTTTGAGTTTCTGTGTCGTGTGAAGCCTCCACTTGTTGTGACCTAAGGCCGAGAGGTGCCGACCCGCTAGCGGATGGTGGAGGGGTGTTCCCGGTGAGCGGTTGTAGTTAGTTCCGCGGGCTCCTAGCCAACGGTAGCGTCCTACCGAGGGAGAATACTAGCTAGAGAACCTGGCTTAGGCTATAGCTTGTGTGTGCACACGTGGTCAGGGACTGAGGACTTACGTCGACGGGCGTGACCCTGACTAGTTACTTGTTGTGTTGTTCCTATTTGGTTCGGCTCGTGTCTACATCTCTGCTGTTGTCGCAGCAGTACTGTAGGTGAGACACTTGAGGTGCGGCGTAAGACGTCAGTGGACGCGGCTGGCTTTGTAAGGAGGTGCTTCCGTCACGTGACACGTAGCTCTCGCATTTTCTTGCGCGTTGTGACCTTTGCGAGTTGCCCGTTCGTTGCTGCACTCGGGGTCAGTGTTCTGTCCGCACGGTGTTCTGATCGTGCGTGGGGCTGTGTACACGATGTTTCCAGTTGTGTACGTGTTTGTTTGGCGTCTGTCTAGGTCTTGTCTAGACCTTGAATTGTTTGGGGCTGGTTGACAGACTGGTGTACCCTTCTGTGTGAGTTTAGGGTCAACCATCTGTTGCCTTTTTGTTTGGAGTAGTTTGGGGTGCCGAGGTTAGTTCGGCAGCCGCTTGTTTGGTGCGGGTTCTCACCCCTCTCCTGCGTGTTCCCTACTCTTGCTTCCCGTCTGTTTCTTTATTGCTCTTTAGCGGTAGTTTTACAGCTTTGTAGTGTAGCTTATCCTGCTTTGCTACACCCGCTGTTCCTGCTGCTTTGTTGTTGCTTCCGTTTGCATTGTGCGCTGTCCAGTGGGGATCCGCGTGACCCCTACTGAGTTTCTGTTGAGACTCACCCCTGCTGCTTTTCAGGTGAGTTTCGTCGTCTGCCTCTGCTGTTCTTGGTGGAGCGCTCTCTTGCTGTTGTAGCTGCCAGCCGTACCTGCGTTGGGCTTCTCCCGACTTCTGTGTACGTTTCTTTCTGTCTGACTGTACTGTGCTAGACTTGTTGTCTTTCCTTTGGGCTAGACTCTGTGCATAATTGTAATTGTTGAAATTATTAATGAAAAGGTAATTTTATTTCTGCTACTTTAGCAATCCAATCTAATGAAATTTAATTGCTTACTGTTATATCTCTGTGGCTTCAATGTACTCTACACATGCCCTCCTAACCCTTCAGGGGCCTCATCAGCCTCTTGGGTGGCCTCCCCAGTTCTTGGTATCGGTGTATCGATGTTATCAGTATATCGGTATCCTGAACTCTGGGTCGCTATATTAATACTCTCCCTCCTTTACATAAAGATTGGGCTATCCTCAAGGGCTGAGAATTGCGTTTCTCTCGGAACATGAACAAAGCCCACTCGTTCTCACCTGAAACCTACTCTAATCAGTGAGAAAACATGCGGGGAGGTGGATGGGTCCTTCCCCCTACCTGAAATGTAGCTTTTACCGCCTAGAATCACTTCGATCGTCGTTGATCCACATCAAAGCACAGGTGAATCTCAAAATCGTGACCTATTTTCACAATGCCTCGTTCTCGCCCTCATGAACCGCCTTCTGCCGTTGCTGTAACCCAGCATGACCTCCTTGCAATCAACCATCTGCAGTCAGGGAAGGAGAGAAAGGAATATGAGGTGGAACGGAAAAGGGAGAACAGAGAATTGGTGAGGAGGAAGAGGGTTGCGATGGGGGGTTTAAATTTTAAAATAAGTTTTGGGGCGCCCCAAACCCCCAAAAAAAGTAAAATTGCATATATGGCCATTATTTATAAATTTAATTAAATAATATCTAGAATTTCAATAATAATTCCATAATTCCTTATTAAAATTTTTAGAATTAGTATCTCTTTTATTCATGAAAAATAGATCTGATGCCTATTCGGTGGAATATGAGATTTAGGGTATTATAGTCCTCCCCTCCTTACAAAAGCTCTATCCTTGGAATTTACACCAAAATGCAATCAGCCTAAGGGGAAGAACTTACTCAAATAGATATGGAAACCACTGTTGCATTTCATCCTCGCACTCCCAAGTTGCCTCATCTCCTGAGTGGCACTGCCAGATCACTTTAACAAAAGGAATGACCTTATTCCTTAGCCGCTGCTCATACCGATCTTCAATACGGATAGGGTACTCAGGAATGAACATATATGGGGTTACATCGTGCCACACAGAGTCCTCCAGAATATTTTATTATTATTTTTTTAATCAAATCAATACCTGATAGGGAAGGTAGGAGAGCACTCACCCCTTCAGGGAAGGAATGAGTTGGCAGCTCCACTGCCAGTCCTAATAGGGAATTTTATTAAATAGATGAAAGAATACAACATGAAGCTAGGGCTTTATAGAAGGACAACCTATCTTATCAAGACGATAGGGACCTTTTACAAGAGTGCATGGGAAGCAAGGCCCAAGAAAAGCAAAGAGAGGGAGACAATGAAAGAGAGCAGCCATAACCATCAAAACTGTCTGCAACCTGATTAGCCTCTCTAAAAACATGAGAGATAGATACTCGCATCCTTTGGCATTTGATAGCCACATCATGTAGGATATAGGTCAGGCGCCACGAGCAAGAGCAATGGCTCTTTAAGATCTGCACCAACACTAGTGAATCAGATTCAATAGCAACTTAAGAAACCCCTCTGTCATAGCAGATAGAAAGTCCATCATGGAGAGCCAAAGCCTCTGCTTCAATGTTAGAGTAGACTTCAGAGTATGTAGCAGCAAAAGCAAACACAATGTCACCATGAGAATCTCTGAGAATACCCCCACCACCAGTAGCACTGTTGCTACGTTTGAAGGCCCATTCGACATTCAATTTCAATCTACCTGGAGGAGGGGTGATCCACTGGATCAGCCTAGGAAGAGATGACTGAACCGGTGCTACAATATTGATACCCCAGTTGGCGAGCAAGTGATGCTGGTGGGGGGAAAGATCTCTCCCCTTAAACTGATGGACACGGCCAATGGCGCTAATAGCTTGCATAGCCCTGCACAGCACTCGTTGAGAAGACATTGCATGGTCTTCATATCTGGACAGATTGCAACATCACCAAATCTCCCAAAGAACAGCCAAGAAGATGCATCTAAAAATACTCCCAGCCGAGGCAGTATAATGGAGGTCCAACAAGTAATCAGTGACTCCATAAGCAACAGTCAAGAGCGACATGTTGCTGAAGTGCAGTAAGGCAAACAAGGTAGTCTGCACATCATTTGCAAGCTTCCCATGGAAGAACAAGTGAGCACAGGTCTCAGATTAAGAGGGTTGGCAGCAGGAACATTTAGAGCACAGAGGAATACCACAAGCCATAATAGCATCATCAGTGGGGAGGTAACCACGGACCATACGCCAAGCAAGGATGGACCCCTATAGCGGGATGTGCTAGCTCCACAACATAGACCAGCTAGGAGTTGTAGCACCTTGGAGATGACTACGGACAGACTTGGTGGAGAACTTTCCATCAGTGATGAGACACCAAATCCATCTATCCTCACTGCTATTAACCGATAGAACATGATTAATGCATCTCGAAGGGCAATGACGTCGGACAGTCTCAAGGTGTGAACTATTAGGAACAGAGAGCGCTTACTGAATGGTGAAGCCTTTATCAGTCATGTTAGACCAAATATGTGGAGGTAAGAAATCCTGGAGGGGTATAGAACTAACCCAGGCATCCATCCAAAAACTGACATTAGTGGTATCGTCTGAAACCAGCACCCTACGGTTAGCATGAACCAAATGTGCAGCTTGCTGCCATAATAACCTATCCGCGGCAATCATATGATTAAATTCAGCCTCCGAATAACGGACATTATGCAAATGCTTGGACTTGAAGAGCCTGGCCCAAATGGATTGAGAAGAGATGGCAGACCATAGCATTTTGGTCCTCATAGCAACCTGCATGAGCTGAAGATTGAGAACACCTAAACCACCGCACTCCTTTGGTATGGAGATCACATTCCATGACACCTAATCTTTCTTAGGCGATCCCTCATAGGAACCCCAAAAGAAATTGGCCAACAACCTGTGAAAAGATCTCATGATGGATGTAGGGACGGTCAAAGCAGACATAGTGTAAATGGGCAAAGTAGAAAGCACATGGCGAATAAGAATGAGATGGCCACCGACGGAGAGAAACCTAAACTTCCAAGATTGTAGTTTAGCTGTAGTCTTGGATAGAATATGAGCGAAGTACATGTCCTTCTGCCTTCCAGAATAAATAGAGACTCCCAAGTATTTGATGGGAAGAGTGGCCTTCACAAAACCAGTGGTGTTCTCAATGGATCTGCAGAGGGGATGTGGCGCATTATCTGGAACAATAAAGGAGCTATTAGTGACATTAACAAGCTAGCCTGAAGCAGTCTCACACTTCTTAAGAAATGTCATAAGATTTCTTATATGTCGGGCAGACCCATTAGAGAATATTAGAGTGTCATCTGCAGAGAGAAGGTGTGAGATGGAGGGCATCTTCGTAGAGTTTGATACCACCCCCCTCTGCTGCGATAGAATAACGAAGACAACCCCCTACTAAGCGCTTCCTCCGCAAGGATGAATAATGCCGGGGCAATGAGATCACCCTATCAAAGACCTCTGCTGGACTTAAAGTAACCATGTATCCCTCCATTAAGAAGAATTGAAAACCAGCAATTAGATAGGAGAGGCTCAATTAGCGAGATAAAAGGCATGAAGAAGCCAAACTTGCGAAGAACAGCATACAAGAAATACCATTTCTTCCCCTACACTGCCTGCCCAAATGATGAATCATCTCCCAGGCCAGCGACACATTCTCAATAATGTAACAGCCTTTCACAAAGGCCCCTTGCTCCTCTGATATCAGAAGAGGTAAGACACGGGCCAGCCTTGTCACTAAGAACCCAAGAGATGATTTTATAAATGAAATGGCAAAGACTAATTGGGCGAAAGTCTGCACAAGTCTTTGGGATATCAACCTTACGAACCAATGCAATAAGCGAGGAGGTGAAGCCTTGAGGCAGCGAATGGCCACAGAAGAAGGCCTTCACAGCTGAACATACATCACCCTCAATAAAGTCCCAACAAGCATGAAAGAAGTGGCCCGTGAAACCATCTGGGCCCGGAGCACTATCCGGGGACATGCTGAACACAACACCTTTAATTTCAGCACCTGATGGCACTGCACAAAGCACATTATTGTGGTCATCCTATAGCACACAAGGGATAGAGGCCAAAATCTCAGGATGGATGCAGTGAGGAGCTGAAGAGAATGCATTAGAGAAATGGGACACAAACATATTTACAGTAGTACTTTTCTCCTCCACAACAGAACCATCAGTATTAAGGAGCCGGCTGATAATGGTTCTCCTCCGCTGAGACATAATGTAGGCATGGAAAAACTTCATGTTTCTATCCCCCTCTTTCAGCCACTTTGTTGACATGTTTTTTCCCCATCCCTTTCCCTTGCCTTTCTATATCAGGATATAAAGACAAGCAAAAATGAGGCTCGAAGGGTGGAGAGGTATGTGTGTGATCGTGATCGCCACCAAGATGCAGAATGCAAAGGGAATGCACCCATACCTTGGAAAGGGAGAAGACACTTGCCCAAAGTGCAGCGCTGGCAGTTGTACACGGTCCAGGAAAAATAGCTCAATGGTCTGCACGGCCGCTCGATAGGCCGCTCACAGCGCTGGAAAGAGGAACGGGTTGAAGACTGGTCTGGCTCCAAAACGGTATGCAGGCGGCCGCGCACAGGATCTGAATGGTTTGTGGAGGACCGCCCTTCTCTGCAGACGGAAGGAAGAAGACCGTTCAAAGGCGCTAGACTCCAAGTTGTAGGACTTGATCCTTCACCCCTTCTGGCCGGCAAGAGGGGATGGGCCTCGTGTTGTGCTGATGCTGACCTGCAAAACAACGTAGAGAACAATAGAATAAAACCCAAATTAGACCCGGAAGGTGTAGTAGCTATAGAAAAGAGCACAAAATTAACATAATAACATGGAATGGGGAATACCTGGGGTGGTTTTTAAACCCCTATAGGGCATGAAAATGATAGGAGGGTGTGAAAATGATGTGAAACAGAGAAAAACGTGGATGAAAAGGTGATGAAAAGAAGCATGCAAAGGATGAAAAGACAACTAAAAGCCTAGACCAAACACAAATAAAGTGACTACACCCTGACCGGAGGCTCAAAAGGACGTAGAGAGCCTCCCTCCCTGGATATAGCTCGCTCAAGAATTCGGCAGAGCTTCGACGTCGTCGTTGGATCTCTCCCCTTTCAAGCTTGGACTAGGGGTGCTATTTATAGACCCCTGAAAGTCCATCCCCGAATTTAGATTTTCCACTGAAAATTAGGGCGTGATAATAAAACAAAATTTGTAGATAATACTTCTATCTCCCACCAAGATCAAACAGCACCCCATTTGGTGGAGAAACCGCGGAGAAAATGGTGGAGGAAGGTGGACGTTTAACTACGGATGGAGAGAGAACAACCAAATATTCCACAGATCTTAGGCCTGTACGCGGTCGTTCGATAGGCCGCCCAGACTAATACGCGGTCCATTGCTAGACCGCTTACCTCTGTCGGTGATAAATAAATAAAATAACAAATTAGCCAATTATCCACTGAATTGACCGGCTACCACGGCGCTGGACTCTATAGGATAAAACGGTCTAATGATAGACCACTCAATGAATGGCACGGTCCAATGCTAGGCCGTGTAAAACGTGTCGGTGATAAATCTAATAAAATAGGAAAAGTAGATAAGTATCTGAAAAATCAATCGGCTTAGGATTATGAGAATTGGACGGTCTAAAACCAGGCCGTTCAATGGCAATAAATGAATGAACTGAGACCGTGCAAACGCTTGTCGGTGGAAATTCAGAAAATCAAATAAATATCCAATAAATCACTTTGAGCTTGTAAACGGTTCCAAATAGACCTCCCAATCACTGAACGGTCCATCGCTAGACCGCGTACAGCCTGGATGTTTTAAATTAACAAAATGGGATAAACGAGCCCATTTACCCCAAAACCAAGCAAAATTAAGGCCCATTAAGTCCGATTCCAAGAGCAGACCTAGCCAGGGAGGGAGATACCCATAGAATAAGCCCAAAGACATGCATGTAAATAGCCCAATGAATAATGGACAACTCGAGGCATCAACAAATGACGATAAGAGGAAAGACCCAATACATAGGGAAAAAATGGGTGTCAACAGATGCCCCTCCTTAACATCCTCTTTGAAGGGGAGCGAGCGGAGGTGAAGCGAAAGAGAAATGGAACATGGAGATGAAGCGAAAATGAAGCGGAGCGGACTGAAAAGCGGGCGTTAAGGCAAAAGACACCTGTTTCCTCGCCAACGAGCGATAAGCATCTTCAGAAAAACTCTGAACTAAACACAAGAAATGACCGGACTAAAACGAGACTAGTCTGGATAAATTAACTAAACAGGCGAAAGAAGAAACAAGAAACCTCATCAGGGGACACAATCCCCAACCAATGAGGGATCAAAATAAGTAGTAAAAAGGTAAAGGGACAAACTAAAACTCCAGACGGGGACCGTTAGTGTCACGCCCCGAATCGATAGCAGCGGAACGTTTCGTTTGCTCGGAACGTGGCAGTTAAACAGTCGAGTCAATCAGAGCATAGTCATTCGATAAAGTATAATTGAACGAAGTAATAATTTTATTTCAAATATAAGTTCATTACAAATTTGGACCCAAATATAACAAGACTCAATAAAGGAAAATTACAAGGAAGACACTTAGCTAGACTGAACATAAGACACAAAATAACAAGGCTAGACGGTTCCTCTAGATGTCAGAGTTCTCTTCAGTCTTTCCCTTGCCCATCATGTTCGGTCTCGTCGTCACTAAGGTCATTACCTGAAAAACATTGGAATACGCAGGGTGAGCGAACGCTCAGTAGGACTTAATATCTCAAACTCCAAGCTAGTTTTAAGTCATTTACACTTTAACATACTTATGCAGGTCATGCAAGATATAGAAATCGAGAACTATAACGGCACGAGATAAATTCAAGAACTATAATGATAGACAAGTCGATGGACACTTTCAAGAGATATAAGAACAAGTAGATTGATGAAAGAATATATCAAGAACTTTCATGATGAGATAACATGTACTATCGTTAAGATAATTAAAGAACATTCAAGATGAACTTTAAGCAATATAGAAGTAGAGCAATCCCTTCTACCAGCACTATATAAGATTAGCCAATACACTAGGGATATCACAACAATATGACAACCCCGAATGGCCGTTTCAAGATCTTTCATGATGAATACTAACTACAATAAAGGTTTGACCACACGCACTTAGGGGTTCTCACAAACTTTATGATTGCCCATAAAGGAGTAGCACTATGTAAGATTGGCCAATGCACTAAGGGGAAAATCACGACGATATGACAGCCCCTCATGGAAATAAGTCGTAGACAACTATATGTGGTGAATGCCAGCACCCGATCATCGTTATACTGGTACACATTTGGACTTTGCCCCGCCCGTGGGATCATATCGGGACCCCATAAACACTAGCATTTAATAGTCATTTGTGTGGGACCCATAGCCCCTGACTATATACAATATCTCGACCAATTCCACTTTAATGGCCAAAAGTTCCAAGGATCAAGCATGTAAGAATAACAGGGTAGATTCACGGAATTCAAGGATAGAAACTATAGATAAATGACGTGGCTATAATCTCCACGAAACCCATGATAATCATTGAAACTGGGATAAGTAGCACCCACTCAGGCAGTGTGGACGCACTTTTTTACTTAAAAGATGTGGTTTTATTTATTTATTGGCTTATTATGTGCGTGGGCGTGCCAGTCATGAAGTGACGATTTATTCGGGCCCCGAAGAGCCCATGGTGCGCTCGATCTGACTTCGTCAGACGGTTGTGTAGTTCGTGTCGGGACCAAAACCCGCCGCGCCATAAAGGTCACGGCGTCATTTACATCCCCCATATGAGGGAACACCCTTGATTAATCACCGGGAATCAGTACCTCATGGCCAGGGAATCGATTGCATGGAAGGTCTATTACGAGGTATTGAAATCCTCGCATGAGGGTGAGAAGAAAGCATTCGCGGTCATGTCGGTCATGTGCTAACCATTTAATATTCGGACGAATGTTTGGCTCGGGAAAAGTGCGATCGTCGCGGGAAAACCGGAGCATATGTATGCCAGGATATGGCAATTTATTGTTCAGAAGAACGGAAAATGTTCGGCTAAACCTCGATCAGAGCGGTCAGAAACCAGAAAATCTGTTGGCCCGGTGCAAGAGCAAGCTGCGACCATACTGCGGTGGGCCCCCCCGCAGTCGAAACAAGACTTGCATGAGCGTCATTAATATTTCCGGTGCCAAGGGGCAACGAGGGAATATCCCTTGAATCGGTTGAAAAGCCCTGTGTCTAGGGAAGCGGACCTTCGAAACATGTCGGTCATTCGGGAGACCGTTTAATATTCGGACGGGAGTCCGGCTTGAGAATATTGTAATCGTCGCGGGAGGACCTGGAACATATGCATGCCGGGATACGGCAAGTTTATTATTCTGGGACACCGAACACATTCGGTTAAATCTCGGTTAGTGTAGCAGGAAACCGGTAAATCTATTGGCCCGATGCGAGATCGAGTCAAGACCATACCGGGGGCGCCTCCAGTGGTCCGAACGAGGCTTGCGCGGGCATCATTAATATTTCTGGTGCTGGAGGGCAATGGGGGAGAGTCCCAGGACTAGACTCCAAAACCGAAAACATGTTCGAAGGGAGCGGGCTGTAGACCGGGGATATTAGCCGAACGGCGACCACGATTGGGATGGACCCGAGGTCTAAGCATGGCCCACGGAGGTCTTATTGATATTCCCATGGAAGGGGTCCAGGGGCGGCGAGGACCGTCTCGTTCTATTCCGATTTTATCGGTCACTCACGGACCTTTTCATGTTCGGGCAAGGGCCCATATTGAAATTACGACGTGGATGGAAACGATCCCGTACAAATGTATGCCGAGTCTACGGCAGTTTCAATGAAAGAACGGGAATGAATTCCATTAGAATGAATCCGATTTAACGGGCTATCGGCCCGGAGCAATACCGGCTCACGACCATGTCGGGGAGGGAGCCGTCGGCCATATTGGTTGCTTACGGGTCTTTTCATGTTCAGACACAGGTCCGTAATAGAAACGAGGCGAAAACCGAGGTGAGCCTGTTCAAATGTCTGCCGAGCGTGCGGTAATTTTAGTAGTGGCTCGAAAAGGATCCGGCCTGAGAAACGAGTCCGGTTTAATCGGAATGTCAGCCCGAGGCGAGGTCGGGCCATGGCCATTTCGGGATAATTCTGAGGACTCAGGCCCAACCTGGAAGGGCGACATTGTTGTTCCTTCAGCACCGGATCACGAGAGAGACGGGGCTATAGAGTGGATTTTACCATTTTTTTATCTGGGTTTTAAATTATGTGCATATATATATATTATTGCTTATTTCCCTTTTATGTTTTTATTCTAGATGATTTCTCTATTTTGTTTATTATTATTACTATTATATTTTCACTTTCCTTTTTCTTACAATTATTATTATTATTTCACATTTTTTGGTTTATTTCTCATATATGTATATTCAAGTTTATTTATTTATCATAATTTTTTTATTAATCTATTATCATTATTATCATTATCATTATCATGACATATTTATATATGTTTATATATATATTTATTTTGAAACGAAAAGTGGGCCGTTGGGGGGGTTAAGCGGGGCTGAAGGAGTGTGCCGGCGAGGACAGCAGGTAGCGTGCCAGCGAGGGTAGCTTGGAGCGGGCCGGGGAAGCCCAGAGATAGTGTACCGGTGAAGAAAGGGGGGGGTGGCATGCTGATGAAGACATTCCAAAGAGCGCCGGCGAATGGAGGAGAGGAGCGTGCCGGGCTAACTCAAAGCCTGTACATCGTCTGCTAGAGTCTGCACATTATCCATTTGCTATAACTCAAAGTCTGTGCATTGGCTGCTAGCACACACGCAGAGTCTGTACATTGTCTATTTATTGCAACTCAAAGTCTGTACACTGGCTACTAGCACACACGAAGTCTGTACGTCCCTCAGCCCAAAGTTTATACATTGGTTGGTCGCTGCGACACGAAGTCTGCACATCGGCTGGTTACTGCACACAAAGTCTGTACATTTATCAGCTCAAAGCCTGTACATTGTCTATTTGCTGCAACTCAAAGTCTATACATTGGCTGGTTGCATGCACACAAAGTCTATACATCTATCAGCTCAAAGTCTGTACATTGTCTATTTGCTGCAACCCAAAGTATATACGTTGGCCAGCTCAAAGTCTGTACATTATCCATTTGCTGCGGCTCAAAGTCTATACATTGCAGCTCAAAGTCTATACATTGGCCAGCCCAAAGTCTGTACGTTGGCCAGCCCAAAGTCTGTACATTGGCCAACCCAAAGTCTGTACGTCGGCCAACTCAAAGTCTATACATTGTCCCTTGGCTGCAGTTCAAAGTCTGCACATTGGCCGGCCCAAAGTCTGTACGTCGGCCAACTCAAAGTCTATACATTGTTCATTGGCTGCAGCTCAAAGTCTATACATTATCCCTTGGCTGCAGTTTAAAGTCTGTACATTGGCCAGCCCACAGTCTGTACGTTGTCCAACTCAAAGTCTGTACGTTGGCCCACTCAAAGTCTATACATTGTTCAGCTCAAAGTCTGTACATTGGCCAGCCCAAAGTCTGTACGTTGGCCAACTCAAAGTCTATACATTGTTCAGCTCAAAGTATATAAATTGTCCCTTGGCTGCAGTTCAAAGTTCGTACATTGGCCAGCCCAATATCTGTACATTGCAGCTCAAAGTCTGTACATTGTTCAGCTCAAAGTCTATACATTTTCTCTTGGCTGCAGTTCAAAGTCCGTACATTGGCCAGCCCAAAGTCTGTACGTTGGCCAACTCAAAGTCTATACATTGTTCAGCTCAAAGTATATACATTGTCCCTTGGCTGCAGTTCAAAGTCCGTACATTGGCCAACTCAAAGTCTATAGATTGTTCAGCTCAAAGTATATACATTGTCCCTTGGCTACAGTTCAAAGTCCGTACATTGGCCAGCCCAAAGTCTGTACGTTGGCCAACTCAAAGTCTATACATTGTTCAGCTCAAAGTCTATACATTGTCCCTTGGCTGCAGTTCAAAGTCCGTACATTGGCCAGCCCAAAGTCTGTACATTGGCCAACTCAAAGTCTATACATTGTTCAGCTCAAAGTCTATACTTGGGAGTTCGGCATGGACCATTACTTTGAGTGGTATGATATGTCGGAGCGTCTAAGGGTCCGATTCGCCACCATGAAACTCATGGGGTAGGCACAAACCTTTTGGAAGAATGTAGAGAGCCTGCTACTTCAGCGGCTAGAATCCCCGATCGACACATGGGCCGAGATGAAGAATAAACTTCGGCAAAAGTACCTTCCTCCCACATACCGCCAGCGACTCATCGATAGATGGCAAAGTCTTAGCCAGGGAGACCGGTCCGTCTCCGAATACATCACGGAGTTTGATGAGTACTTTCTACGATGTGGTGTCACGGAGGAGAGTACCATGCCCGTGTCCCGCTTTCAACGTGGTTTGCGGCCACACTACCAGTATGAGCTTTTCCGCCGCAATGCCAAGACGTTGGAAGAGGCATACCAGGTTGCTCTCGAGATGGAGCAATTTGAGGGAGAGTTCGAGTCTAGCCATCGGTTGGGCCCCACCCCTCTCCGTAGTGCCGAGCCCCGTCACTCCATAGGCCCGCATCAGCGGTCTCCCATGGCTCGACCTTAGGAGTCCACCCGTCAGGAGCACTTCGCTCCACGGCCTCGTCCTCCTCCACCCCGGGATCTATTTCCACCCTAACCACCGGTACCCATTGCCCGTTCCCCGGCTCCTATAGCCCGTCCTCTGGCACTGGCACCCCCTCCACTATTGTCCAAAGCACCTACATCTCCCCCATTACTGCCTACACCCCCTACCCGACGGGATGATAAGGGTAAGGCCCCTTTTATAGGAGAGAGTAGTCGGTCGAGAGTGCAGTGTTTCCACTGTCATGGGTTTGTCCACATTGCCAGCGAGTGTTCCGCTCGCACCGCCCTAGCCTTAGGTGTTGGAGGATCCGTACCTCCCGAGCCTGAGTGTGTTGATTACGAGGCCGATGAGGCACTAGCCGAGGAGTACTATGCCTTGGGAGGGGAAGAGCAGGACGGCTCTCCTGCCGCCCAGGATACAGCCACCTAGTGGGCTTGATGCTACCACCTTCATCTAGAGTCATGCATAAGTCGGTGTGTTTTCCTTGTGTGGTTTGTTTTGTGTGGTGTGTTTTGAGTCGATTGTTTGTGTGGTTTGCATACGTGTGTTAGTGCATGGTGAGTCTACATGTGTCTTGTGCAAGCTCGTTGTCGGTCTCTTATGAGTAAGAGGTGCGTGGACTCACTTGATGAGTATGGGATCGGTTCCACATCTATACTCGGATCAGTCACCTATAGGGACTCAGCGGTGATTCCTAGTGAGTCTTCGAGCTGTTTTCTTCCCTTTTGAGAGTGCCCCTTCGGAGTGACCACCTTTAGCCCAAAGCAGTTCGCATATCGAGTATATATGGAATGAGCAGGTGACGATCACTTGGAGCGGAGCATACCCGCGCTACTTGGCACGGTGACAGATCCGCCGGAGTACTCGAGCATCCCTACCCCTACTCGACGGGGTCGAGTTCCTCCCACCCGGGGAGAATTGATGAGGACATCATGAGCTTATGGGATGAGTATTAGTGTGTATTAGCTTGTATAGGTGTGTATTATGGGTTGTATTGGCTTGAAAGTGTGTAATTTTTGATTTCTTTCATTTGGGCTCTCTTTGTAAGGCTTCATTAAGCCATTGGGCCACATTTCTAGGAAGAGTCCATTACTAGGTTGCCTTAGTAGAGTCTATTAGGAGTGATTATCATATTGGACCTTATGCCACTCTTATGGACCATAATAGCCATTTAAGGCCCAATTGGGCCACTCCCTCTCATGGGCTATCTAGATGGGAGAATCCATGGACCAAGCATGGGTTATGGATTGGGTTGGCTGGCCTTGGACCAGCCTAGGCCCAAGAGAGGCCCATGAAGGGGGCGCCCCCTCTTTTGGCCTTATTAGGCTTGGTTGGTGTGTATTAGGTGGAGTTTGAATGTAATTAGTCTAAGGTTGAATGGAGATGGTCAAGGTAGATTAAAAAATTGTATTTGGTGTGTTATTCACACCTCATCTCAGCCATTCAATCCCCAACCCTTGATCCAAGGGTCCATATTAGATTTGATTGGAGTCATATATAATGTTGTATTTTCATGAGAAATTCAATGAAAAATCAGAAAATTTGTGAGTGTTCTTGAAGCTTGGTGCGCCCCTCTCTCCTCCCTTGGTGTTCTTCCTTCCCCAACCCCAGATCTAGAGTGGATTCTATCTCCTTCCTCCCCTCTCAACCTCCGGTGATCGTTTGTGCCGCCGCCGCCGCCGTTCGTGCCGCCTTCGAGCCGCCACGGGATCATCTTTGATTTTCTGTCCTGCTGGACAGAGGTGTGGTTCGTGAATTCCTGAAGCCAGCCACGAGTTCTGATCGATTTGAAATTTTGAGAGTTGGTTGCCATCTTCTAGTCCCTTCTCCACAAAAAAATCCAGGTTCAAAAGCCACCATTTCATATTGTTTCCTCTTAGTTCAACTCTCAATTTCAGATCTGTTCTGTCACTGTCTACAGTGACAGTATCCCTGAGCTCTCCACCTTCGACCACCCTTTTGATTTTCTTTAGACCTCCCAATTTAACTGTGTGTTCTGTCCATCGTCCCCGACCACCAAAATTTTTCTTAAATTTTTATCATCCTTCTACCTATTTTTCAAAATTCATGTTCTACCGGAGCTACAGTACGTTCAGTAAGATCACAGATCCTACCTTTGTCCACTGAACAAATCACATAAAATCATAGACACTCCAAACATGTCCAAACTAATTTTACCATCTTCCCATCTCAATTTCTAACAACTTTCATGCAGAACATATCTTCGAATTCGGACATCCACGTCACGGTCAGAGGCAATCAACAGTCAAGTCCTCTGCAGGCCTGAGTCTTCGGTTACTGTACAACATAAGATTGAAAATTCCATAAGTCAAGATCCGAGCAGATCCAGGCCAGATATTTGGGCCTAGGTTGAAGAACTTCAAGCTAGCTTTCCAACGGCGCCAGTCTCGTGTCGATCCGACATCGGGGCTGATCGCAGCGCCCATTCTCGCCGGAGCGCGCGCTGCAAAACAGCAACCACCAGTCCGTGGACAGCAAACCCGACGGGTGCCGATCGGAGCCGCCCGACCTCCGGGCGACGTTCCAGCGTGCCGCCAGTCTGGGGATCGCTTCCACCAGTGTCCCCACCACAGTGGTGACACCGGGTCCCACACGGTCCCTCTGGACAGCACGTGGGCCCCACCGTCACTAGTTCGGGTGCTGCCAAAGCTACGCGGGAAGCCGCCCGTCAACCCGTATTCGGCCCTCCCGGGCCCCGTTGTGTCGCCCTTTACCTCCCTGCGTGGAGTGGGCATATTTCCATTGCTGTAATATTCATGTATTAACTATCCCGGGAGCACAAGTTCGGCCGGGCCCGTCGTCCCCACGCCGAGCGCGTGGAGGTATCGTCTTCGCTCCTATACTTGGCATTTCACTTATTTCATATATGCTTGTTTATGCCACTGCTAGAGAGCATGTTTTAGGACCTAGCTTGCTATAATTTCATATCACCGCTGCTGCGAGAGAGTGAGCGAGACCGTCCCGTGACCCGATCCGGGCACGAAAGTGTGAGCCGACCACCCTAGCTCTTGCCGGTTTCTCAACCGTGCACGTCCGACGCTTCCCTCGTTAAGGGACGATCGCGAGCTTGTCGTGTTCGTGGTCCCGTCCCGCATCACATGCATATTTGGGGAGTCCGAATGACCAGTCCCTCCGGGGCTTCTTCACTTGGTGCCGTTGTTGGTGCTGGGCCGAGAAGGATATCTGGGTGTGTAATTTTTGGTGTCCACAAATGCCCCCCATCCCCAGGTAGCGCGGGCGAAGGATGAGCCGGGCGGTGCCCGCGGGTTTACTGGTCTCTTTTTCTCTTTGTCGGCACCGACCGGATGTCGGGAGCCGACGTGACTTGTTCGTCTCTTCTTCTCATTGCTAATGCCAGCGGGATGTCGGGCATTGGCCTAGTTTATTGACCTTTTTGTCTCTTCGTCAATGCCGATGGGGTGTCGTGAGCTAACATGGCTTATCGAACTCGTCGTCTCTTTGTCAGTGCCGACAGGGTGTCGGGATCTGACATGGCTTATTGAACTCGTCGTCTCTTTGTCAGTGCCGAAGGGGTGTTGGGAGCTGACCTGGTTTGTTGATCCCTTTGTCCCTTCGTCAGTGCCGACAGGGCGTCGGGAGCTGACCTGATTTGTTGGTCTCTTTGTCTCTTCGTCAGTGCCGATAGGGCATCGAGAGCTGACCTGGTTTGCTATCTCTTAGTCTCTTCGTCAGTGCCGACAGGGTGTCGGGAGCTGACCTGGTTTGTTGTCTCCTGGTCTCTTCGTCAGTGCCGACATGATGTCGGGAGCTGACCTGGTTTGTTGTCTCTTGGTCTCTTCGTCAGTGCCGATAGGGTGTCGGGAGCTGACCTTGTTTGTTGTCTCTTGGTCTCTTCGTCAGTGCCGACAGGGTGTCGGGAGCTAACCTGGTTTGTTGTCTCTTGGTCTCTTCGTCAGTGCCGACATGGTGTCGGGAGCTGACCTGGTTTGTTGATCTCTTGATCTCTTCGTCAGTGTCGATGGGGTGTCGGGGCTGACCTGGCTTGTTGTCTCTTGGTCTCTTCGTCAGTGCCGACAGGGTGTCGGGAGCTGAACTGGTTTGTTGTCTCTTGGTCTCTTCGTCAGGGCCGATAGGGTGTCGGGAGCTGACCTGGTTTATTATCTCTTGGTCTCTTCGTCAGTGCCGACAGGGTGTCGGGAGCTGACCTGGTTTGTTGATCTCTTGGTCTCTTCGTCAGTGCCGACGGGGTGTCGGGGGCTGACCTGGCTTGTTGTCTCTTGGTCTCTTCGTCAGTGCCGATAGGGTGTCAGGAGCTGACCTGGTTTGTTGTCTCTTGGTCTCTTCGTCAGTGCCGACATGGTGTTAGGAGCTGACCTGGTTTGTTGTCTCTTGGTCTCTTCGTCAGTGCCGACAGGGTGTCGAGAGCTGACCTGGTTTGTTGGTCTCTTCTTTTCTTTTCTTCTTTTCTCTCTTTTTTTTGAACCACATTACCGATACAAGTGCCCTTTCGGGTTTTCTCCGGTACCGGCCCCCTCTTGCTTTTGCCCGCGCGCCCTCTCAGGTTTTCATGTGGCGGGGTACCCGATTTTGCCTGTAGCGCCCTTTCGGGTCTTCACCATAGCCGGGTTATTGCCATTTTTAACCTTGTCCCCGTGTAGGGGCAAGTCCGGCGGGGTATCTCTATTTTTAACCCCATTTTCTTTTCTTCTTTTTTTTGACGAGCGAGTGATACGCAAGTGTCGGCTAGGGCACGAAGCCTTGCGCCGTAAGGTAAGGCTCATTCGTTGGCAAGAAGAAAATGCCAGCGCAATGGGATAATTCGTACCGATTCGGACGTAGGGTCCATAATGGCAATATTGTATGGAGTTGGTGGCTAGGGCACGGAGCCTTGCGCCGGAAAGGGGTTTATTCGCTGGCAAGGGACGAATGCCAGCGCAAGGATAGAGGTTCTGCCGATCCGGGCGTAAGGCCCGTGACGGTGATTTTGCATAAGAGAAGGTGGCTAGGGCGCGAAGCCTTGCGTCGAAAGATAAGGTTCATTCGTTGGCAAGAAGATATTGCCAACGCAACGGGGGGTTTTTTTTTTTTCGATTCGGACGTAGGGTCTGTAATGGCAATATTGTGTGAGAGTGGGTGGCTAGGGCACGAAACCTTGCACCGGAAAAGGACTTATTTGTTGGCAAGGAACTGACACCAACGCAGGGGTGGAGCCGTCTTTGCACGTGCCGATGTCCGTCGATACGCAGGGGCGTGCATACGGGAGACATATGTATATACAGATATATATATTATTATTATTATTATCATTTTCCCTTCTTTCTCTTTCTTTCTCTCTCTTTATCTTTTCCTCTTCCTCTCCGTTTTTATTTTCTTCTCTCTCTTTTTTTTTCTTTTTTTTTTGTCGAAATCCCCTCCTTCCCTTCCTTTTTTATTCTCTTCCTCTTTTACCGTCTTTCCACTTTTTTCTTTCTCCTTTTTTTTTCATCTTCCCTTTTTTTTTACCGTATAAGGGGGGCGGGGGGCGGGGTGCCGCTGAAGGGCTGGCTAGAGCGTGCCGCCGGGACACTTGAAGGGCGCGCTGGGAGAGAGCACAGGAAGGTGTGCCACGTAAGGCACTCCGAAGGTGTGCCACCGGGGGCGCGTGGGAGCGTGCCGGATGGGACATGTCATCAGTGTGCCGCTGGGGCGCCGGGAGTGTACCGTTGGAGCGGCAGAAGGGCGTGCCGCTGGAGGCTTCACAATGGGTGTGCCGCTGAGGGAACTTAGTAGTTTGCCGCTGGAGGCCTTGCAGGCTACTACGCCGTTGGAGCACTTCAAGAGTGTTTCTTTTTCCTCTCTTCTTCTTTTCACCTTCTCTTCTCTTTTCTCCCCTTCTATATTCCCCTGCACGTAAACATGGGGTGAGAATTTATTTAGTGTCCACGAATCGGGAAAGCGGGCTACAAAAGCCTAAATTGGGAAGCGGGCAGGCTGCTAGAGCCAAAATTGGGAAAGCGGGCCATGGGGGCCGAGGTAAGCAGGCTACAAAAGCCAAAGTTGGGAAGCAGGCTATGGAAGCTGAATTGTGGAGGCAGGCCATAAAAGCCAAGGGTATTGGGAAGCGGGCTGCAAGAGCCAAAATTATGGGAAGCGGGCCGTGAAGGCCAAATTCTGGGGAGCAAGCTACGTGAGCCGAGTTCTGGGAAACAGGCAGCAAGGGCCAAAGATATCGGGAAATGGGCTGCGAGAGCCGAAATTATGGGAAGCAGGCTGCGGGAGCCAAATTGGGAAGCAGGCCGCAAAGGCCAAAGGTAAGCAGGCTACACGAGCCAAGGTTACAGGAAGCGGGCCGTGGAGGCCAGATTGGGGAAGCAGGCTATAAAAGTCAAAGGGAAGCAGGCTGCAAGAGCCAAAGTTGGGAAGCAGGCTGCAAGAGCTGGAATTATGGGGAGCAGGGTACGGAAGCCAAATCAGGGAAGCAGGCTACAAGAGCCAAAATTGGGGTACAAGATGTGAACGCCCAAATCGGGGAAGCAGACTATAGAAGCTGGAGTTGGGAGATTAACGAGCTGCGGGGGCAAGAGGTAGGCCATGGGGGCCAAGATTGGGCTCTACGAGCCAGCGCTGGGAAAGTAGGCTTCGCTAGCCAAAATTGAGTTTATTGTATACACATATTAGTATTATTTATTATTATTATATTTTTTATATTATAAATTTTTTATTTAAGCATGCAAGCATTCATCAGCAGACATAACATAAATATAAGTAAGGCAGCTCCCTCTATAGGGGATAGGATAGGGACATCACCCAAAATTCGTAGACACGGTGCGGGCCACTGGGCACAATTGGGGGGTGGTGCACCCGTCAAGAGGATATCGCATGTCTTACATGCATAGTCTAAATTCACGCATTTCACCCGAGGCAATTCTCTGTGACATGGCAGTGCAAATGTGTGAACAAAGAGCCCTAACCATAGGAATATGCAGATTTTCATGGTGACATTCGAGGATCACTCTAGTGCCTACACATTAGTGATGTGTCCCCTGTGGTTCTGGAGTTTTGATGATGACAGTATTATGCCTCATTATGTTTACATCCTTGATGATATAATCCTGTTGCATTATGAGAAACTGTCAGAACAGGTTTAAGGATGACTCACATGTCATGAAGTTAACCCAAGTCAAAGTCAAATCATGACAGGTAAGGTGAATGCTCAGATCAGGTAATGCTTTAATTAGTTCTCCGGCATACATTCAGTTCTTGTCTGCTATAGGCATTCAATTCATTGGTTCATGTTCATTGTGCATTGCCTCACATCAAGTCTGGACATCCTGGTTGCATTCTAAGTCTACACATCTTGCTAGGTCGGTCTTCAAAGTATGTACATTCATCTTCAAAGCATCGAGTCTATACACTAGACTGTGCTTCAAGCATTGGCCAAGCCTGTTTAGTTAGTATGGACAGTAGTGGGTCGACCCACCCCTACTGATGCGTCGACCCATCAGAACATTGACTGTTTGGGTATCAAAGTCTATACATCATCTTGATCGAGTAAGTCTGTACAGCATGCCTTATTGTTCATATCATTAAGTCTGTACATTGGCATCTCATCTCCAAGTATGTACATCGCTACTTTATCAAAGCCTGTACAGTCGATCTTCAAGTGTTTTGCCAACTCTGTACATCCGTTTTGCCTATTCATTGTTGAGGCAGCGTCTGTACATTGGCTCAGACTTTCCAAAGTCTACACAACGCCCTTCATTGAAAGTCTATATATTTTAGCCTATTCCTACGCTCGAAGCTTTAGCTACACTTTAAGTCTATACACTGCTAAAGTCTGAACATCGCAGTGTTCAAGTCTTTCAAAGTATGTACATTGGCTTCGCTTCTGCAAGTCTGTACATTGGAGTCTTATCTTCAAGTCTGTACATCGGACAACTTCTAATTGAAGTCTGTACAGCCAATGCACTTAACTGAAGTCTATACACTGGATTGTCAAGCTTCATGTCTATACACTGGATTGTCTAACTTCAACTCTATACATCCGATTACTGTTGCAGTGTTCACCAAGTCTATACACTGGACTTTGTTTCACCAAGTCTGTACACTCCACATCTTTTCCTACGATTGGCCAAGTCAATACACTCATATCTTTCCCTACATTTTCTGGCCAAGTCTATACATCCCTAAGTCTGTACATCACTTCAGCTTACACGTTCAAAGCCTCAAGTCTGTACACCGTTTCGCATATTTGGAAAGTCTGTACAGCGTGAAGTCTATACATTGGGAGCTCTGTGAAAGTCTATACACTGGTCTCCTAAGCAAAGTCTGTACCTCGGCTTCACTCGTCAAGTCTATACATCCACAGTGGATCATCAAGTCCATACATCCACAGTGGAACTTCCAAGTCTGTACAACGCTGAAGCCTTCACAAGTCTGTACACTGCTTGAGCCTCACCAAGTCTATACATCGCTTCAAGCGATTCAAGTCTATATAGCCTGCCTTCACGATCAGAGTCTATACATCGTTCCTCAAAGGCTAAGTGTATACATCCTTCCAAGCTTCAAGTCTACACACTCGATTGTTAGGTCTTCAACCCTATACATTCAGTTGTTAGGCCTAAGTCTATACACTCTCACATGATACCCACTTGGTTAACTGTTGTGTCAAGTTTATACACTCGATTCCCTCATGCATTTCACAGAAGTCTAAACATTCTATCTTGTTATGATAATGCATTCATCAGCAAGTCTATACACTGAGAGCGCATGTTACAAGTCTATACACTCTCTCAGTGTACATACTTGATCATTTGCTGTTCTAAAGTATATACATTCGTTTGCTTATCACGCTGCATCTTTTAAGTCTGTACACTGTCGCTTATTCATTAAGTCTATACACTCTCTCACGATTGTACACACTTACTCAGTTGCTGTTTCTAAAGTATATACAGTCGTGGTTGTATGACTGAACTAACTAATCATGTTTTCCTTTGTCTCTGCCTGCAGAGGATTCAGATTAATGAGAGCACGTGATCCAAGAATGGATAAAGGCCCAGGATCGTGACACGTGTGCTGAAGCTTGCTGGAGAGCTGCCACGTGGTCCAAGGTTTGGGCGGGAGCTGTGGAGACCACACGCGCCCAGTGCTGCTGCTGATATAAATAGAAGGGTTCGTCTTCGGATGAAGGAATATTGAAGCAGAGAGAAAAAGGGGCAAAGTCTATACAGTGAGAAACGAGCAGCAGAAGAAGATAAAGTAGAAGAAGAGAAAAAGAAGAGACAGAGAGAGGCTGCACGATTGAGTGCCACGAAATGAAAGAGAAAAAGAGGAGGAGCAGAGAGATAGTAAGAGTTCGTGGAGAAGAAGAAAGTAGACTCGACTGAAGATCTGTCTACTGGACCGTGGATCAAATCCAGGCCAGTCAGCTCCGATGAGAGCCACATCTGATGTTCTTTCATTTACAGCTTGTGTTTGCTGTGTTATTTTCATTTCTTATTTTTCCTTTTATTCGATCTGATTTACTGTGTTCTTCCGATCCTCTGGACTGAGGTCGGGTCCCTCCTGGTCTGGAGGAAGAGAGGTCTGCGACCTCTGGTTTGCAAGTGGCTGGAAGTCACTTGTGTGTTTCCCTTCGGTTTGGAGGAAGGGAGATCTGATCTCCGGTTCTGGGCTTGTGGGTTGCAAGTCCAGGGGTCCCTCCTGGTCTGGAGGAAGAGAGGTCTTCGACCTCTGGTTTCCAAGTGGCTGGGAGTCACTTGGGGTGTCCCTCCGGTTGGGAGGAAGAGGGGAGTTTGTTCCCCTAGTCAAGCTGTGTGGCAGCACCTGTTGCAGACTGAGTCTGCGATTTCTAGCTTGTGCTAGTGGAAGCCTCACTCCGGTTGGGAGTGAGGGGTGGACGTAGGTCTGTGGACCGAACCACCTAAAAACCCTGTTGTTATGTGGTTTGCTTGTGGTGTGCTCTTCCATATCTTCTATCTGTTTCACAGGTTGTTTGAATAGTCTTGTTTCGAGTTACAGTGGCTTTGAGCTTTACATCTTGGTAAGTGAGTCTAGTTTGCATTGTACTGTCATTTGGCATTAGACTTCATCAGGTTCCACTAGTATAGTCAGCAGCTCATCTGGTCGATCAAATGTCTATTTGAACTCGATAGCTTTTATTCTGCAACTGTATCTAGTAGCAGGCAAATTGTTTTTAATTTGGGCAATATTCTTGAAGGGGATACATTCACCCCCCCTCTGTATCGATCGCACCGTTCTAACAATTAGTTCCAGGCTTTCGACTTTCGATAGCTTCACACAGCCCCCATCTGTTTATTTTGGTAGCGGATTTCACCGTTCGGCGTGAGTCTCCTCATGTGTCTCAATAGAGATTCCCGACTACTAAGATTCATCCTTATTATGATTCGCTTCACCATTTCGCGCGAGTCTTCTCATTTGTTTCAATGGGGATTCTCGGCTACTCGGCTCCGCATTTCTCTCTCTTTTCTTTTTTTTCTCTCTTTTTTTTCTCTTTTTTTATTTTTTTTTACAGTGGGGGTAGGCAGCTTTTTCCTCACGATTACCTTTCACGCGAGTGCAGGAATTCAAGCATCCGTAGAGTGCTAAGAAGAGATTCGGGCAATCCCTATAGTTCAAAGCTATTGAACACGCTACGTGCTAAGTGTGGGAGCGTTGTCTCAGGTTTATTTTGTGAGTTTGGCTTAGCGATTCAGCCATGACTCTTCCCCTTGACGTGTGCACCCGCCATAATAGGGTTCTCTTCGAGCACGTGCCCTGACGCCTATGCATCCGGAATAGGGTGATATTATTTAGCAAGGAAACACGGTCCTAAAAAATTCCAAGGAGGTGTATTATTCTATATTAAGCAACCATGAAAACAGGGCAATCAAGCATTCTCTACTTTCTTCTTTTTTGTTTTGTTGTTTTGTTGTTGTTTTTTGTTTGTTTGTTTATTTTTCTGTGTTTTTTTTTGTTTGTTGTTTTTTTTTTGGTATAAGAAAATATTGTTGTTACATATAAGTGTAGTGGTAGTAGAGGTATTAGGGAAGCAGACCGTGAACAGCTGAAAGGGTATTAGGGAAGCGGGCTACAGAACCCAAGGGACATTAGGGGAGTGGGCCATAAGGGCCGAAATTAGGAAGCGGGCTACAGGAGCCAAAGTTATGGGAAGCGCGGTGGGACAGCTGGATTAACCCTGACAGTGGGCCCCGGCCGAAATTGCCCTACATAGGGGCGTTGGGTAGCGGGATGTGAGAGTCGAAGAGATGGGTCTCTTTTGTTCTCTGGTCGGGGAAGGGTCCGGACCAAAGTGAAAGGTTTATTTTATTTTCCTCTGGCCGGGGAAGGATCCGAACCAAAGTGAGAGGTCTATTATTATTATTTTTTTAACTGGGAAGCTTTCGGCTGAGGTGCCAATGATGAAGTAGCTGTCGGCTAGGAGCCAATGATTATATAGCTGTTGACTCGAAGGCCGATAATGAGGTAGCTATCGGCTTGGAGGCTGATGATTGGATAGCTGTCGGCCCGAAGGCCGATGAAGGGGTAGCCATCGGCCAAGAGCTGATGATGAGGTAGCTGTCGGCTAAGAGCCAATGATGAGGTAGTTGTCGGCTCAAAGGCCGATAATGAGGTAGCTTTCGGCTTGAAGCCCCGATGGCTGAAAGTTGGTCGGTTTAGCGCCCCGTCGGCGGAAGGTCTAGTCGGTTTAACGTCCCGTCGGTGGAAGGCTTAGTCAGTTTAACGCCCTGTCGGCGGAGGGTTTAGTTGGTTTAACGCCCCGTCAGCGGAGGGTTTAGTCGGTTTAACACCCCGTCGGCGGAGGGTTTAGTTGGTTTAACGCCCCGTCGGCGGAAGGTCTAGTCGGTTTAACGCCCCATAGGTGAAAGGTCTAGTCGATTTAACACCCCGTCGGTGGAAGGTTTAGTCAGTTTAACGCCCCGTCGATGGAATGTCTAGTCGGTTTAATGCCCCGTCGGCGGAAGGTCTAGTCGGTTTAACGCCGAAGGTTTAGTCGGTTTAACGCCCCGTCGGCGGAAGGTCTAGTCGGTTTAAAGCCCCGATGGCTGAGTATCTGTCGGCTTGAAGCCCCGATGGCTGAATATCAGTCAGCTTGAAGCCCCGATGGCTGAATATCTATCGGCTTGAAGCCCCGATGGCTGAATATATTTTTTTGGTTTAACGCCCCATCGACGGAATATTTTCCTGTTTAACGCCCCGTTGGCAGAATATCTATCAGCTTGACGCCGCGATGGCTGAATATTTTTTTGGTTTAACGCCCCGATGGCTGTTCTTTCTCTTCTTCTCTTCTTCTTTTATGGACATGCATGTGCGAAGACCGCGTCTGCCTCGTGACTCTCTTTTTTTCTTCTCTTCTTCTTTTGTAGAGAGGCAGGTGCAGAGACCATGTTCGCCGTGATTGTTCTTTCTCTTCTTCTCTTCTTCTTTTATGGAGAGGCAGGTGCAAGGACCATGTTCGCCCCGTGATTGTTCTTTCTCTTCTTCTCTTCTTCTTTTATGGAGAGGCAGGTGCAGAGACCGTGTTCACCCCGTGATTGTTCTTTCTCTTCTTCTTTTCTTCTTTTATGGAGAGGCGGGTGCAAAGACCGCTCTGCCTCGTGACTCTCTTTTTTTTTCTCCTCTTCTTCTTTTGTAGAGAGGCAGGTGCAGAGATCATGTTCGCCTCGTGACTCTTTCTCTTTTTTTTCTTTGTAGAGAGGTAGGTGCAGAGACCGTGTTCATCTCATGTGCATTCTTTCTTTCCTTCTCTTCTTTTGTGTGATGAGGCGGGCTCGAAGACCACGTCTGCCTCATGTGTCTTCTTTTGGTTCTGCTCTTCTTCTTTTATGTGAAGAGGCGGGTTCAGGGACCACGTCTGCCTCATGTGTCTCTTCTTCCTTTTCTTCTCTTCTTTTGCGTGATGAGGCGGGCTCGAAGACCATGTCTGTCTCATGTGTATTCTTTCTTTCCTTCTTTTCTTTTGTGTGATGAGGCGGGCTCGAAGACCACGTCTGCCTCGTGCGTGTCTTTTTCTTTACTCTGCTCTTTTTTTCTCTTAATGTGCCCCATGTTGGGGCGTAGCTTCATTTGGTGTGCATCCCCCCTGAGGGGGGGGTGTGTTTTACCTCTTCACTTCTGTGCCCCCAGGCGGGGTGTATTTTTTTTAGCTTCTATGTCCCCAGACCAGGGTGTGTTTTTTTTAATGCCCCCGAGGCGGGGTGTAGCTCTCTTCAAATGCCCCCATGGTGGGGTATACTCTTCACAGCTTCTATGCCCCCAGGTGGGGTATGTCTCTTCTTCAATACCCCTGAGCCAGGGTGGACTTCTCTTCATATGCTCTTGAGCCGAGGCGTGTTCTTTATAGCTTCTAGGCCCTCGAGGTGAGGTATGTTTCTTCTTCATATGCCCCTGGTACGGGGCGTAGCTCTCTTCAAATGCCCCCAAGGGACGCGGGTGTATCTTTTGCTTCTTATGCCCCCCTGAGGCCGGGGTGTGTCTTTTGCTTCTTACGCCCCCCTAAGGCGGGGGTGTATCTCTTTACGGCTTCAGTGCCCCCGAAACAGGGTATGTTGTTTCTTCAAATGCCGCTTGGGCGGAGTATATCTTGCTTCTCATGCTCCCGGATCGGGATGTATGTCTCTTTGTTTCTGTGCCCCGAGTCCGGGTAGATGCTTCTGCTTCTTATGCGCCAAGGGCGGAGTGTATTTTTGTGCCCCCAGGCTGGGGTAGGTGCTTCTGCTTCTTATGCGCCAAGGGCGGAGTGTGTCTCTTTCTATGCCCCTAGGCTGGGGTACATTCTTCATGTTTCTTATACCCTTTTCGCATGGCGTATTCTCTTGCTTCTTATGTCCTTGGATCGGGGCGTATGTTTCTTCTTCTGATGCCCCTAGGTCGGGGTATATTCTTTCTTCATGTGCTCCCAGGTAGGGATGTGTGTCTCTTTGCTTCTTTATGCCCCCGGGTGGAGGTGTACTCTGTCTCTTTGCTTCCGCATCCCCCAGGCAGGGTATGTTTCTTCTTCCAATGCCCCTGAGCCAGCGCATATTCTTTATGGCTTCTATGCCCCCTAGCGGGGTATATTTCTTCTTCAAATATCCCTAAGACGGGATGTATTCTTCTCTTTCTTATGCTCCCGAGGCGGGATGTATATTCTTCAAATACCCCTAAGCTGGGGCGTGTTCTTTATAGCTTCCATGCCCCCTGGCGGGGTATGTTTCTTCTTCAAATACCCCTAGGCCGGGGTGGACTTCTCTTCATATGCCCCTGAGTCGGGGCATGCTCTTTTATAGCTTCTAGGCCCTCGAGGCGAGGTATGCTTCTTCTTCAAATACCCCTAGGCCGGGGCGTATTCTTTATGGCTTCTATGTCCCCTGGCGGGGTATGCTTCTTCTTCAAATACCCCTAGGCCGGGGTGAATTATTTTCTTTCTCCCAGACACACCGGGGGGAATGTTTGCTTCTTATGCTCCCAAGGTGGGGTGTATTGCTGCTTTTGATGCCCCCAAGGTGGGGCGTATTGTTGCTTCTGATGCCCCAGAGCGAGGTATCCCATTTTTTTTTATATGCCCCCGGCACGGGGTGTATTCCGCTTCTAGTGCCCCCAGAGTGGAGTGTATTGCTGCTTTTGATGCGGGGTGTGCTTCTTGCTTTTTATGCACCCGAGGCGGGGTGAATTCTTCTTCTTTGTTTACATGCCCCCATATCGGGGTGTGTTCCTCTCTTCATATGCTTCCCTAAGTCGGGGGATGTTGTTTATTCTGCTTCAGATGTCCCCCCCGGGGGGTGCATGTTGCTTCATGGACTCCGAGCCTGGGGTATACTCCTTCAAAGGTCCCTAAGCCAGGGTGGATTCTCTTTTCTTCTCATGCTCCCAAGGCGGGATGTAGCTTCTTCAAGTACCCCTAAACCGGAGCGTATTCTTTATGGCTTCTATGTCCCCTGGCATGGCATGCTTCTTCTTCAAATACCCCTAGGCCGGGGTGGACTTCTCTTCATATGCCCCTGAGTCGGGGTGTGTTCTTTATAGCTTCTAGGTCCTCGAGGCGAGGTATGCTTCTTCTTCAAATACCCCCGAGACGGGGGTGTGTTTCTTGGCTTCATATGCCCCGGACGTGGGGTATATATTTTGTTTCTTATGCTCCCGAGCCGGGATGTAGCTTCTTGGCCTCATATGCTGCCGAGGCAAGGGGTATGTTGCTTTACGTGCCCCCGGGGGGAATGCATTTTGCCTCCGTTGCCCCGTGGCGGGGTATATCTCTTGGCTTCTTACGTCCCCCCAAGGTGGGGTGTGTTTTCTTCTTGTGCCCCCAGGGTGGGGTATATCTTTCGCTTCTTATGCCCCCCCCTTGAGATGGGGTGAAGTCTTTGCTTCATATGCCCCTAAATCGGGGTATAGTTTTGTCTCATATGCCCGTGGAGCAGGGGTGTATCTTTGTTGCTTGTTGTGCCCCCAGAGGGAGGTGCCTTTCTCTTCATGTACGCCGGGCACCGGGTGTATCTTTACTTTTTTTTTATATGCCCCCGAGGGGGGATTCTTCTTCTTCTGCCCCGACATGCTGGGGAATGTCTGCTTCTTGTGCCCCCAAAGTGGGGTGGGTTCTCGACGGCTCTTGTGCCCCCGTTGGTGGGGTGTATGCTTCTTCTTCAGATTCCCCTAAGGCGCGGTGTATTCTTTGTTGCTTCATGTACCCCCGAGTCAGGGGTGTGATTCTCTTCATGTGCCCCCATGGCGGGGTGTACTCTCTTTATCCCTAGGAGTGGGGTGTGGTTTGCTTCCTGTGCGCCCTAGCAGGGTGTATCGCTGCTTGCAATGTCCCCCGAGGTGAAGTATCCTTCTTCTTCAAATACCCCTAAGCCGGGGCGTATTCTTTATGGCTTCTATGCCCCCATAGCGGGGTGTGTTTCTTCTTCAAATACCCCTAAGATGGGGTGGACTCTTTTCTTCTTATACTCCCAAGGCAGGATGTAGCTTCTTCAAATGTCCCTGAGCCGAGGCGTGTTCTTTACGGCTTCTATTCCCCCAGGCGGGATATATTTCTTCTTCAAATACCCCTAGGCCGGGGTGTATTCTTGCTGCTTCTCATGCTCCCGAGGCGGGATGTGACTTCTTCAAATGCCCTTAAGCCGGGGCGTATTCTTCATGACTTCTATGCCCCCTGGCGGGGTATGTTTCTTCTTCAAACGCCCCTAAGCTAGGGTGTGTTCTTATGCTTTTTGCGCCCCTCAGGGCGAGGTGCATTCCTCTCCATATGCCCCTAGCATGGGGTGTGCTTTTGTTTCTTATGCCTCCAGGCCGGGGTATGCTTCTTGGCCTCATATACCGCCGAGGCGAGGTGTATGTTGCTTCATATGCCCCCGGGGCGGGGATGTCTTCCGCTTCTAATGCCCCCCATGGCGGGGTATGTTCTTGGCTTCTTATGCCCCCAAGGTGGGGTGTTTTTTGCTTCTTGTGCCCCCAGGCTGGGATGTATTCTGTTTCTAGTGCCCCCAGAGTGGAGTGTATTGCTGCTTCTGATGCCCCCGAGGCGGATTGTAATTCTTGCTTCTTATGCCCCCCGAGGCAGGGTGAACTCTTCTTCTTTGCTTATGTGCTCCCATATCGGTGTGTATTCCTTTATTCATATACTCCCCTAAGACGGGGAATGTTGTTTGTTCTGCTTCAGATGCCCCCCCCGGGGGGGAGATAAATGTTGCTTCACGGACCCCGGGGTCGGGATGTATTCCTTCTTCAAATGCCCCTAAGTCGTGGTGTATTCTTCTCTCCTTACACTCCTAAGACGGGATGTAGCTTCTTCAAATGCCCCTAAGCCGGGGCGTATTCTTTATGACTTTTATGCCCCCAGGTGGGGTATGTTTCTTTTTCAATTGTCTCTAGGAGAGGGTGCTCTCTTCTTTTTCTTATGCTCCCGAAGCGGGATGTAGCTTCTTCAAATGCCCCTAAGTCGGGGCGTGTTCTTTATAGCTTCTAGGCCCTCGAGGCGAGATATACTTCTTCTTCAAATATCCCCAAGACGGGGGTGTGATTCTCCCGCTTCCTCTGCCCCAGCGTGGGGTATACTTCTCTTTGTATTCCCCTAAGCCAGGGTGTATTCTTTTCGCTTCATATGCCCCCAGGGTGGGATGCGCCTTCTGCTTCTCATGACCACGGGATGTACTGTATTCTCTTCATGTGCCCCCGGCACGAGGGTGTATCTTTGCTTTTTATGCCCCCGAGGGGGATTCTTCTTCTTTTGCCCTGACACGCCGGGGAATGTTTGCTTCTTGTGCCCCGAAAGTGGGGTGTGTTCTTGATGGCTCCTGTGCCCTCGTTGGTGGGGTGTATGCTTCTTCTTCAAATTCCCCTAAGGCGGGGTGTATTCTTTGTCTCTTCATGTACCCCCGAGTGGGGGTGAATTCACTTCATGTGCCCCCATGGCGGGGTGTACTCTCTTCATGTGTCCCTAGGAGTGGGGTGTGGTCTCTTCCTGTGCACCCAAGCAGGGTATATCGTTGCTTGCAATGTCCCCCGAGGCGGGGTATCTTTCTTCTTAAAATACCCCTAAGCCGGGGCGTATTCTTTATGGCTTCTATGCCCCCAGGTGGGGTATATTTCTTCTTCAAATACCCCTAAGCCAGGGTGAGTTTCTCTTTTTGTGTGTCCCCAGGCCGGGGTGAATTCTTTTCTTCTTACGCCCCCATGGCAGGGTATGTCTTTTACTTCATGTGCCCCCATATTGGGGTGTATTTCTCTTCTTCAAATGCCCCTAAGCCGGGGTGCAACTCTATTTCTTCTTATGTCCCCAGGTCAGGGCGGATTCTTCTTCAAATGCCCCGAAGCCAGGGTGTAGCTTTTGCTTTGTGCCCCTCAGTCGGGGCGGATTCTCTTCATGTGCCCCTGGGAATGGGGTGTATCTCTTCTTTTGCCTCTTATGCCCCCATAGCAGGGTATATATCTTCTTCTTATCCCCCATGTCGGGGGTATATGCATGCTCTCTTCGGGAGTGGTGGCCGTGCTTGGCCTCATTGCTATAAAGCATTCCCCACAGCGGGCAGCCATTCACCAAGCTACAATTGTGGCTCGCTGGGTCTTTTAACAGCCACTCGAGGGGCCGTCTTATGCCGGATGGAGGCAGTAGGAAGAAGGAACGAGCGGGGTCATTGCACGGCAGACTCAGAGCCTCCTAGAGTCGGGCGGGATGTCGGGTTTCTTCTTGCTCTTTTAGTCGGCGATGCTGGCCAACTTTTCTTCCTTTCTTCCTTTCTTCTCTCTTTCTCTCTTTTTTTTTCTTTTTTTTTCTCTTCTCTTCTTCTTGTATGATTGACCAGGGTGGAGGTGCAGGAGAGCGCTCACCCCCTCAGGGAGGGGATGAGTGGTTCGCTCCACCGCATCAACCCCACAATGGTAATCTTTGTTCAGCACGGGTCTCGACGGACGTGGACGTACAACCCTCTCTTGCCAATTCTTTCTCTCTTTTTTTTGCTTCTTTCTTTTCTCTTTTTCTTCTTTTCTTCTCTTCTTATCTTCTTCTTTTCTTCTTTTCTTCTTTTTCTTTTTGAGGAAAAGGGGGGTTTGATTTCCCCTCCCTTCTCTTCTCTTTCTTTTCTCCCCTTTTTTTTATAACAACCCGCATGATTCTTGGAAGCTGCATATGCTTCGAAACAGCGTCCTCGAGGCCACGAAGGCAGCTGCACCGAGTTTGGCTTTTCTCCCCATAGGACTAGCGAAGATAGCACCTGCCATTCATCAAAGTAGGCAAACATCGTTAATTAGGAGGCCATGAGGTCCTAAATCCCGGCGAAGAGATGAAGGGTGGTTTAGGTCCCACCGGGCGTGCCAGACTTGTGGACGCACTTTTTACTTAAAAGATGTAGTTTTATTTATTTATTGGCTTATTATGTGCGTGGGCGTGCTAGTCACGAAGTGACGATTTATTCGGGCCCCAAAAAGCCCATGGTGCGCTCGATCTGACTTCGTCAGACGATTGTGTAGTTCGTGTCGGGACCAAAACCCGCCACGCCATAAAGGTCACGGCGTCATTTACATCCTCCATACGAGGGAACACCCTTGATTAATCATCAGGAATCAGTACCTCATGGCCAGGGAATCGATTGCATGGAAGGTCTATTACGAGGTATTGAAATCCTCGCATGAGGGTGAGAAGAAAGCATTCGCGGTCATGTCGGTCATGTGCTGACCATTTAATATTCGGACGAATGTCCGGTTCGGGAAAAGTGCGATCGTCGCGGGAAAACCGGAGCATATGTATGCCAGGATGTGGCAATTTATTGTTCAGAAGAACGGAAAACGTTCGGCTAAACCTCGGTCAGAGCGGTCAGAAACCAGGAAATCTGTTGGCCCGGTGCAAGAGCAAGCTGCGACCATACTATGGTGGCCCCCCCGCGGTCGAAACAAGACTTGCATGAGCGTCATTAATTTTTCCGGTGCCAAGGGGCAACGAGGTAATATCCTTTGAATCGGCTGAAAAGCCCTGTGTCTAGGGAAGCTGACGTTCGAAACGTGTCGATCATTCGGGAGACCGTTTAATATTCGGACGGCAGTCCGGCTTGAGAATATTATCATCGTCGCGGGAGGACTTGGAACATATGCATGCGGGGATACGGCAAGTTTATTATTCTGGGACACCGAAAACATTCGGTTAAATCTCGGTTAGTGTAGCAGGAAATCGGTAAATCTATTGGCCCGGTGTGAGATCGAGTCAAGACCATACCGAGGGCGCCTCCCGTGGTCCGAACGAAGCTTGCGCGGGCATCATTAATATTTCTGGTGCCGGAGGGCAACGGGGGAGAGTCCCAGGACTAGACTCCAAAACCAAAAACGTGTTCGAAGGGAGCGGGCTGTAGACCGGGGATATGAGTCGAACGGCGACCACAATTGGGACGGACCCGAGGTCTAAGCGTGGCCCACAGAGGTCTCATTGATATTCCCATGGAAGGGGTCCAGGGGTGGCGAGGACCGTCTCGTTCTATTCTGATTTTGTCGGTCACTCACGGACCTTTTCATGTTCGGGCAAGGGCCCATATTGAAATTACGACGTGGATGGAAACGATCCCGTACAAATGTATGCCGAGTCTATAGCAGTTTCAATGAAAGAACGAGAACGAATCCCATTAGAATGAATCCGATTTTACGGGCTATCAGCCCGGAGCAATACCGGCTCACGACCATGTCGGGGAGGGAGCCGTCGGCCATATTGGTTGCTCACGGGTATTTTCATGTTCAGACACAGGTCCGTAACAGAAACGCGGCGAAAACTGAGGTGAACCTGTTCAAATGTCTGCCGAGCGTGCGGCAATTTTAGTAGTGGCTCGGAAAGGATCCGGCCTAAGAAACGAGTCCGGTTTAATCGGAATGTCAGCCCAAGACGAGGTCGGGCCATGGCCATTTCGGGATAATTCCCAGGACTCAGGCCCAACCTGGAAGGGCGACATTGTTGTTCCTTCAGCACCGGATCACGAGAGAGACGGGGCTACAGAGTGGATTTTACCAATTTTTTTCTGGGTTTTAAATTATGTGCATATATATATATTATTGCTTATTTCCCTTTTATGTATTTATTCTAGATGATTTCTCTATTTTGTTTATTATTATTACTATTATATTTTCCCTTTCCTTTTTCTTACTATTATTATTATTATTTCACATTTTTTGGTTTATTTCTCATATATGTATATTCAGGTTTATTTATTTATCATAAATTTTTATTAATTTATTATCATTATTATCATTATCATTATCATGACATATTTATATATGTTTATATATATATTTATTTTGGAAGGAAAAGTGGGCCGTTGGGGGGGTTAAGCGGGGCTGAAGGAGTGTGCCGGCGAGGACAGCAGGTAGCGTGCCGACGAGGGTAGCTTGGAGCGTGCCGGGGAAGCCCAGAGATAGTGTACCGGTGAAGAAAGGGGGGGTGGCATGCTGATGAAGACATTCCAAAGAGCGCCGGCGAAGGGAGGAGAGGAGCATGCCAGGCTAACTCAAAGTCTGTACATCGTCTGCTAGAGTCTGAACATTATCCATTTGATACAACTCAAAGTGTGTGCATTGGCTGCTAGCACACACGTAGAGTCTGTACATTGTCCATTTATTGCAACTCAAAGTCTGTACACTGGCTGCTAGCACACACGAAGTCTGTACGTCCCTCAGCCCAAAGTTTATACATTGGCTGGTCGCTGTGACACGAAGTCTGCACATCGGCTGGTTGCTGCACACAAAGTCTGTACATTCATCAGCTCAAAGTCTGTACATTGTCTATTTGCTGCAACTCAAAGTCTATACATTGGCTGGTTGCATGCACACAAAGTCTATACATCTATCAGCTCAAAGTCTTTACATTGTCTATTTGTTGCAACCCAAAGTCTATACGTTGGCCAGCTCAAAGTCTGTACATTGTCCATTTGCTACGGCTCAGAGTCTATACATTGTAGCTCAAAGTCTATACATTGGCCAGCCCAAAGTCTGTACCTTGGCCAGCCCAAAGTCTGTACATTGGCCAGCCCAAAGTCTGTACGTCGGCCAACTCAAAGTCTATACATTGTCCCTTGGCTGTAGTTCAAAGTTTGTACATTGGCCGGCCCAAAGTCTGCACGTCGGCCAACTCAAAGTCTATACATTATTCATTGGCTGCAGCTCAAAGTCTATACATTGCAGCTCAAAGTCTATACATTGTCCCTTGGCTGCAGTTCAAAGTCTGTACATTGGCCAGCCCAAAGTCTGTACGTTGGCCAACTCAAAGTCTGTACGCTGGCCCACTCAAAGTCTATACATTGTTCAGCTCAAAGTCTGTACATTGGCCAGCCCAAAGTCTGTACGTTAGCCAACTCAAAGTCTATACATTGTTCAGCTCAAAGTGTATACATTGTCCCTTGGCTGTAGTTCAAAGTCCGTACATTGGTCAGCCCAAAGTCTATACATTGCAGCTCAAAGTCTATACATTGTTCAGCTTAAAGTCTATACATTGTCCCTTGGCTGCAGTTCAAAGTCCGTACATTGGCCATCCCAAAGTCTGTACGTTGGCCAACTCAAAGTCTATATATTGTTCAGCTCAAAGTATATACATTGTCCCTTGGCTGCAGTTCAAAGTCCGTACATTGGCCAACTCAAAGTCTATACATTGTTCAGCTCAAAGTATATACATTGTCCCTTGGCTGCAGTTCAAAGTCCGTACATTGGCCAGCCCAAAGTCTATACGTTGGCCAACTCAAAGTCTATACATTGTTCAGCTCAAAGTATATACATTGTCCCTTGGCTGCAGTTCAAAGTCCGTACATTGGCCAGCCCAAAGTCTGTACGTTGGCCAACTCAAAGTCTATACATTGTTCAGTTCAAAGTCTATACATTGTCCCTTGGCTGCAGTTCAAAGTCTGTGCATTGGCCAGCCCAAAGTCTGTACGTTGGCCAACTCAAAGTCTATACATTGTTCCTTAAAGTCTGTACATTGGGTTCCACTTCGGAGAGTGAGAAGAGTGTGCCGCTGAAGGGCCGAGAAGGTGTGTCGTTGAATGGTTGATAGGGTGTGCCGCTGGAGGGCTGATAGGGTGTACCGGCGAGGGGAAGAATGAGACGGTGGAGGAGTGTGCCGGTGAGGAGCCAAGAAGGTGTGCCGTTGAAGTGTTGATGGGGTGTGCTGCTGGAGGGATGATAGGGTGTGCCGCTGGAGGGCTGATGGGGTGTACCGGCGAGGGCTGGAACGGACGTGCCGATGAAGGTCCACTCCTCCGTTACTTATTTTTAAGGCTTTTCTTTTCTTCTTTTCTTTGAGTTTTGCGTAGTTTTATACAAATCTTTCCTCCTTCTTCTTGCAATCTGTTGCTATTCTATTCGTTTGATGGTTTTGTTGTCTTTTGATATGTATTTCTTATCCCATTCATTTGATGCATCCTTTAGCCCCTTTTTTATGTGTTGTTATTTTCTAACAA
The DNA here is from genome assembly GCA_022559845.1 of Amorphophallus konjac. NCBI lineage: Eukaryota > Viridiplantae > Streptophyta > Magnoliopsida > Alismatales > Araceae > Amorphophallus > Amorphophallus konjac. The sequence goes on from CM040122.1 coordinate 217,422,751, forward strand.
AAATTCGACAGCATCTCCCCTTGACCCGAGCATAAGGGAGATAAGGGAATGCGCCCACATGGAGTGGCGGAACCCGACAACTGGAGGTGGGCGCCCGAGGGCGGCAACACCTTAATAAAATCTCGGAAAACACGGGGAAAATAACGAGCCGAAGACCTCTAAGACTGGACAGGGTGGGCTGGTGGTTAATCAAGGCGTACCGGCCAAGGACAAGCACAGGGTGCTTGAGGGGTGTACCGGGTTAGGGAGAGGCCAGGTGTGCCGCTGGGGCACCAAGGGGAGGTGTACCACTGGGGGGGCTACTATGGGTGTGCCGGCCAAGGTGCCGGAAGGGTGTGCCGCTGGGGGAAAGTGCAGGTGCACCGGACAGGACTCCAAAAGAGAGTTGGTCTGCTAACGGGGAGGGGTGTTAGACCGATCAAACCCACAGGGACTTCCGGCAAAAGGGAAAAAGGTGCAAAGGGGTAGGCACAGGTGAGGGTACTGGTACTGGGCTTCACAGGAGAAGGTTCATGACCTCAAACCATTCAAGATGGTGCCACATCCGGAGGAAACCGTCGGTGTGAGAGATGAGTGTAATCACCGGAAAGCGAAGGGAAAAACGACAAAACGCACTGTGGCCCAAAACAATGAGACAAAGAGAAAACCCACTGAGGGGTGGGGGAGATCTTCATTCATGGGAAATAAAGGGCTGTAACCACCCGTATACATCACAAAACATGCCCGAGCTAAGGCTATAGGCAAGAAAGAAAACCCAAGAACAAAGGAATAAAGAGGGGGAAAACAGAGAAACAAAAGAGGAGGAGGTGTTGGGGATCGAAGCAGGGACGATCGTCCACTACTCTTTCCCCCACCTTCCCCTACTACATCAAGCCCTCTCTCTCTCTTACTCTCTTCTCGTTGCCTGGTGGCTGTCGGAAGACTCCACGCCGGAGCCCTCTCCCTTTTCTTCTCTCTTCTTCTTCTTCTCGTATGCAACCCCCTCTATTCGTCTCTGCCTCTGGGTCTCTTCTCCGTCTGTTCGTCCTCCCTCTCTCCCAGGAATGGGAGGGGATTTATACTCCCAGCAGCGGGAGCCCTCGAGCACGGCAGTCGGAGGCGGGAAATGACTGGTGATGATGGGGTTTGACACCCCGTCCTGGCTGTCAGGGGGGGTAGTCTGCGTGGCCCAACCGTTGGTTGACACCTCAGACATCTCACTGCGCGCCAAGGATATGTAGGGCATGGGCTTCACGTCGTTCGGCCGTTGAAACGCCTTCACGCTGTACCGCTGGCGGGCTTCAAGAAGTGTGCCGCAGGAGGGCCAAAAGGGCGTGCCGATGGAGGGCTGCCTAAGCGTGTCGCGGGAGCACCCAATGGGCGTGCCGCTGAAGGCCCATATGGGCGTGCCGCTGGGGCCCTGGGACCGTGCCGCTGATGCCCAGGGCGGGTGTGCCGCTGGGCGGCCTGGGGGGCGTGCCGCTGGGCGGCCTGGGGGCGTGCCGCTGGGTGCCCCTTGGGTGTGCCGCTGGACTCCCACGAGGGTGTGCCACTGGAGGCCTAGGCGTGCCGCTGGGGGCTCCCGGGGGTGTGCCGCTGGGGCTGACTTGAGCCCGTTTTGAGCACGAGTTATGGTTCGTTTGATTTTCTTCGGGGGCCACGGATTGTGAGCTTCCCGGGGGTTGGTTTCTCTTTGCTGTCGTGACTCCGGGGACGGCTTCGCGGCGTCGTGCATATTTGGGGAGTCCAGATGACCAGTCCCTCCGGGGCTTCTTCACTTGGTGCCATTGTTGGTGCTGGGCCAAGTAGGATATCTGGGTGTGTAATTTTTGGTGTCCACAGGCAGTCACGATTTACAGAAATAACGCCCATATATATGGTCGCCCATTCTGTGAACAAGAGAGGCTTTGCAGAATTAGCGCCCACGCACACGGTCGCTAATTCAATGACCACCTGCGCATGCAGTCGCCAATATTTAGAAAATAACGACAATTGTAACGGTCGCTAATTTAAATAGCGCTCCCGTCCAGGTCACCAATTCCAATAGAGATAGATTTCTCATAGAATTGCTGGAACAACATTCTATGAGGGCCGGGTATCATGTTTGTTTAGAGTGACATGACTAACAAGGTTTTAAAGTTTTAACGGTACAACCAGCTCGGCTGCCTTAATGGAGTCCAAGGCTAGCAGAATCTTACGGAGGTCCCAATAACAAACTCGCCAGTCCGAACGAAGGAATATCCTGCAGAGGGCTCATTCGTCACCGAGAGTTGAGGTGTATAACATGAACTAATCGTGAAACTGGGACTCTATCCACGGACTGGGATATGAGTGCCAAGAGACCTACGATATGGGCCACAACTCGATGAAACCATGAGATATAATATTTACGTACATTAATTTGTGTCTCCTTAGAGATGAGTAAATTTCTAGTATTTATCACAATGTAAATAAAATTATATTAATTGGCATCCATGGATGGATGCGCCACTTCAATAAGTCACGACGTTAATTCTTTGATTTTTTATATCATTCTCTCTTAATAACATAGAAAAGAATGTGCAACTATTTAAGAAGGAATTTAATTCATATTTTAATTCCATTTAAATTAATAATTCAAAATAAGTAGCATCACTTTGAGAAGGCGTCAGTTTATATTTTATTGAAAATTTAGAAAATGATGTCTCTTTAAAAAAATGTATTTTTATCACACCATATATTAATTTTTAAAGAATAAGGATATATATAGATAAGGTTTTAAGGAATAAAGGTAATTGAGAAAGTTAGATAAGGCATATATGCAAATTTTAATTTTCATAGGGTGGGTGAAAAAAACTTCAAAGAAATAACGACAGGGACATTGTCGGTTTTTCTTTATATAACGACGTGCATTATGTCATTATTTTCTTAAAGGTGAATAGTGTCATTTTTTTAAAAGAACTTTTGAAAAATAAAATATATAAAAAAATAGGAGAAAATGTAAGGATGCTAACTATGAAATATCATAATTTTATTCTATCTATTTTTAAAGATAAAAATCTTTGAAGTTCACGCGAAGTTTTAACTGAATAATCGGATCAATTTTATTCTAACAAAAATTTTTTAAAAATAAAATCAGAAAAATTATCAGAAAAATCTAGGGATCATCAAAACATGGACTTTACTATTTTTATTAACATGGTTCAATAGATGTTAAATTTCAAAGATTATAATAATTATCAACTAAAAGATGCATGTTCTTATCACAAAAGAAAACGTGCAGAACGGTAATACAATCGGGGACATGAAATAATCATGTAGGATAAATTAACATGAACATTTATTTGGTCTTACTTGGGAGATTGTCTACCTTTTCGTCACATTATCAAGGAAGAAGAAGAAGAGGACAAAGAGCACCTGCAGAAACACTACCACCGCTACAAGAAGAAGATGGGAAGAAGCTTTTCCACGCACGGCAACGGCAGCATAGTCACTGTAGCAGAGGAGGAAGGGAAAGAGGACGTCCAACGAGCTCCCTTCGATGCAGCAGTAACAACAGTTCCGGTTGCTCGACGAGGGGTATATTTTATAGAGGGGGAAAGGCTTGAAGGGGTTCATTTGTCAACAAGGGCAAGGGCTTGACCTTGCCATCCATAAAGCCCTCGACCCTGCCCTGCTATCAGCCGCCTGCCTTTGTTTGAGTTGAAAAAAAAACCTAAGGATTTCACCCCCACGTAAGCCATGTTCAAAAGCCACCATGGGTTGGGTATGTTTGAATAGGTTGTCGGCTTTTCTTCGTATCAATGGGTTTGGGGTGCTCTGGGTGAAGGCCCATGTACGTGGGTCATTTTTGGTTATGGTTTCCCCCTTTTTTTATTTAGCTTATGTGTTTGGGGTTTAAGGCCCGTGCCTTATACATGGGTTAAACTGTGCCTAAGACTTTGTATGTTTAATTAAGCCCGTGTATATATATAATCATATATGTATCTTAGCCTATTTATTATATGCCCTTGCTTTTCTGTTAAAGCCCATGCAACCTATATACATGTATATATGTGTCTTAGCCCCTTTTAGGGACATTTCAGGTTAAGTTCACGGGCTTAATAATGTCATGCATTTATGTATATTCTTTGAAAGGCCCAATAATTATCATTAAGGCCCATTATTCCTTTCAAAGCCCAATAAATATGATTCTTAACTTAACATTATTGGGTTTGTTCTATATATGTACAAAAATTAATGTAGAACTTGATACGGGGATTTTTATTCCTTATAATTATATTAATTTTCACCGTTATCTCGGGTATCAAAGTCGGGTTCGATCATATGTGTGTGTGTGTGTGTGTGTGTGTGTGTGTGTGTATTTGAAATGATATTCCTAAAATACTTGAATTGCATTTCCAAATTAGGCCACAGGTAGATCAAAGGATATATTAAACTTTTTATTTGTCAATTATGTTTTTTATTGATGCTCATTAATTAACATTTAGGCCTATTAGCTATTTTAGCTAATTTCCACTTTTCCTTTATCAAAATTTTATTTTCCCATAATTTTTTATAACTAAAATTTATAATTATTTTTATTTATTTCATATTTAAATTTTCGGGGTGCTACACTCTCTCCCACTTAAAAGAATTTGGTCCTCAAATTCACATGATTTTCTTTCCATAATAGTGAGGTAAAATCACCAGGTCCAAAACATGTATTCTAGCTAGATCATTCTTATAACACGCTAAGTGCTAAGTTTAGTAATTATAGGTTTATAGAGTTACCTTTCAATGCTTGCAACACTTCTTCCTTTAAGAGTGGACAATGGGCGATTTTATGATCTCCGCTTCCGCAACGGATACATTTCCCGAGTTTATACCAACAATTGTCAGGATTATGTCTCTCTTTCTTGCAATGCTCGCATTTCTCTTTGACCGGAACAATTTGTTGCTCATCATTCTGGGATTTCTTATCTTTGCGAAAATCGGTGCCTCCATTGGATCTCTTCTTGTCGTTCACGGGTTCCTCGTTCTTGGGATCCATTGGCTAACTCCTTCTTAGCGATCTTTCCTTTGATTCATTCCATCATATCCATAGCATCTTCCAATAGTTGAGCTTTCCTAACCATCTTTGTATATGTTTGTATTTCCAGTAGAGCTAATTGAGGAATAAGCTCCACCTTCAAGTCGTTCATGAATCATTTCGCTCTCATCTTTTCTGTGTAGACTAGGTGTGGTGCATACCCGGCCAATCTAGAGAATTTTGCCTCATACTCCGCTATTGAGAGACTACGTTGTTTCAAGGCCGCAAACTCCGTAGCCTTCTTCTCACGAATCATTTCCGAGAAATATTTCTCGTTGAAATGTTCTAAGAACTCATCCCAAGTCGCTTGACTATTGGGCAGAATTGCTTCCACCGATCCCCACCAAATCCGAGCATCCTTCTCTAGTTGGTAGGTTGCCAATAATACCTTTTCTTCGTCTGTGCATTGCATCATCTTGAAGGTTCTCTCTATTTTCTGCACCCAATTTTCTACTTAATCCGGGTCGGTAGACCCACTAAACTTAGGGGGATTCATCTTTTGGAATTTCCGATGCAGATCCCCAACTCTATGTTGTGCTCCACCTTGTGCAACTTGTTGTAAAGCTTGTGTTAATCCTTGAACCGTTCATTGCATTTCCCTCCATTGGGCTCTCTCGACGGCCATCTTAGCCTACAAGAACAGGGTTTAAATGAATAATTACTCTTATCTTGGTATTTATCTAGCACGAATGTAGCATATTTTATTATTTAACCCATAACTCTATCCAAATCTCACAGGGTTCCTATAGGATAACTGACACGGAGAACTTAATCTAGGACTTGGACATGATGACCTAGGGTTTTAGAAAGCCTAGGCTCTGATACCACCTTCTGTCACGTCCCGAATCGATAGCAGCGGAACGTATTTGTTTACTCGGAACATGGTAGTTAAATAGTCGAGTCAATCAGAGCATAGTCATTCGAAAAAGTATAATTGAACGAAGCAATAATTTTATTTCAAATATAAGTTCATTACAAATTCGGACCTAAATATAACAAGACTCAATAAAGGAAAATTAAGAGGAAGACACTTAGCTAGACTGAACATAAGACACAAAATAACCAGGCTAGACGGTTCCTCTAGATGTCAGAGTTCTCTTCACTCTTGCCCTTGCCCATCATGTTCGGTCTCGTCGTCACTAAGGTCATTACCTGAAAAATATTGGAATACGCAGGGTGAGCGAATGCTCAGTAGGACTTAATATCTCAAGCTCCAAGCTAGCTTTAAGTCATTTACACTTTAACATGCTTATGCAGGTCATGCAAGATATAGAAATCGAGAACTATAACGGCACGAGATAAATTCAAGAACTATAAGGATAGACAAGTCGATGGACACTTTCAAGATATATAAGAACAAGTAGACTGATGAAAGAATATATCAAGAACTTTCATGATGAGATAACAGGTACTATCATTAAGACACTTCAAGAACATTCACAATGAACTTTAAGCAATATAGAAGTAGAGCAATCCCTTCTACCAGCACTATATAGGATTAGCCAATACACTAGGGACATCACAATAATATGACAACCCCGAATGGCCGTTTCAAGATCTTTCATGATGACTACTAACTACAATAAAGGTTTGGCCACATGCACTTAGGGGTTCTCACAAACTGTATGATTGCTCCTAAAGGAGTAGCACTACGTAATATTGGCCAACACACTAAGGGGAAAATCACGACGATATGCTTGCCCCTCATGGAAATTTGCCGTAGACAACTATAGGTGGTGAATGCCAGCACCCGATCATCATTATATCGGTACACGTTTGGACTTTGCCTCGCCTGTGGGATCAGATCAGGACCCCATAAACACTAGCATTTAATAGTCATTTGTGTGGGACCCATAGCCCCTGACTATATACAATATCTAGACCAATTCCACTTTAATGGCCAAGAGTTCCAAGGATCAAGTATGTCAGAATAATAGGGTAGATTCATAGAATTCAAGGACAAAAACTATAGACAAATGATGTGGCGATAATCTCCACGAAAACCACGATAATCATTGAAACTGGGATAAATAGCACCCACTCAGGCGGTCATGATTTACAGAAATAGCGCCCATATATATGGTCGCCCATTCTGTGAACAGGAGAAGCTTTGCAGAATTAGCGCGCACGCACACGGTCGCTCATTCAATGAGCGCCTATGCATGCAGTCGCCAATATTTAGAAAATAATGATAACTGGAATGGTCGCTAATTTAAATAGCGCTCCCGTCTAGGTCACCAATTCCAATAGAGATAGATTTCTCATAGAATTGTCGGAACAGCATTCTATGAGGGCTGGGTGTCATGTTTGTTTAGAGTGACATGACTAACAAGTTTTAGGGTTTTAACGGTCCAACCAGCTCGGCTGTCTTAAAGGAGTCCAAGGCTAGCGGAGTCTTACGGAGGTCCCAATAACAAACTCGCCAGTCCGAAGGAAGGAATGTCCTGTAGAGGGCTCATTCATCACCGAGAGTTGAGGTGTATAACATGAACCAATCGTGAAACTGGGACTCTATCCATGGACTGGGATATGAGTGCCAAGAGACCCGCGATATGGGCCAAAACTCGATGAAACCATGAGATACAATATTTACGTAAATTAATTTACGTCTCCTTAGAGATGAGTTAATTTCTAGTATTTATCACAATCTAAATAAAATTATATTAATTGGCGTCCATGGATGGAGGCGCCACTTCAATAAGTCACAACGTTAATTCTTTGATTGTTCATATCATTTTCTCTTAATAACATAGACAATAATGTGCAACTATTTAAGAAGGCATTTAATTCATATGTTATTTCTATTTAAATTAATAATTCAAAATAAATAGCATCACTTTGAGAAGACGTCAGTTTATATTTTATTGATAATTTATAAAATGATGTCTCTTTTAAAAAATGTATTTTTATCACACCATATCTTTATTTTGAAAGAATAAGAATATATATAGATAAGGTTTTAAGGAATAAAGGTAATTGAGAAAGTTAGATAAGGCATATATGCAAATTTTGATTTTCATGGGTGGGTGGAAAAAACTTCAAAGAAATAACGACAGGGACATTGTCATTTTTTCTTTATATAACGACATGCATTATGTCGTTATTTCCTTAAATGTGAATGGTGTCATTTTTTAAAAAGAAATTTTGAGAAATAAAATTTAAAAAAATAGGAGAAATGTAAGGATCCTAACTATGAAATATCATAATTTTATTCTATATATTTTTAAAGATAAAAATCTTTGAAGTTCATGCGGAGTTTTAACCGAATAATCGAGTCAATTTTATTCTAACAGAATTTTTAAAAACATAAAATGAGAAAAATTATCAGAAAAATCTAGGGATTATAAAAACATGCACTTTACTATTTTTATTAAAATGGTTCAATAGATGTTAAATTTCAAAGATTATAACAATTATTAACTAAAAGATGCATGTTCTTACCATAAAAGAAAACGTGCAGAACGGTAATACAATCGGGGACATGAAATAATCATGTAGGATGAATTAACATGAAGATTTATTTGGTCTTGCTCGAGAGATTGCCTATCTTTTCATCGCTTTATCAAGGAACAAGAAGAAGAGGACAAAGAGCAATTGCAGTAACACTGCCACCGCAACAGGAAGAAGATGGGAAGAAGCTTTTCCATGCACGGCAACGGCAGCACAGCCACTGCAGTAGAGGAGGAAGGGAAAGAGGACGTCCAACGAGCTCCCTTCGATGCAGCAGTCACAACAGTTCCGGTTACTCGACGAGGGGTATATTTTATAGAGGGAGAAAGGCTCGAAGGGGTTCGTTTGTCAACAAGGGCAAGGGCTTGACATTGCCATCCATAAAGGCCACGACCCTGCCCCGCTATCAGCCGCCCTCCTTTGTTTGAGTTGAAAAAAAACCCAAGGATTTCACCCCCACGCAAGCCACCATGGGTTGGGTATGTTCGAATAGGTTGTAGGCTTTTCTTCGTATCAATGGGTTTGGGGTGCTGTTGGTGAAGGCCCATGTACGTGGGTCATTTTTGGTTATGATTTCCCTTTTTTTAATTTAGCTTATGTGTTTGGGCTTTAATGCGCATCCCTTATACTTTTGTTAAACTGTGGCTAAGACTTTGTATGTTTAATTAAGCCCATGTATATATATTCATATATGCATCTTAGCCTATTTATTATATGCCCTTGCTTGCCTGTTAAAGCTCATGCAACCTATATACATGTATATATGCGTCTTAGCCCCTTTTAGGGACATTTTAAGTTAAGTTCATAGGCTTAATAATGTCATGTATTTATGTATATTCTGTGAAAGGCCCAATAATTATCATTAAGGCCCATTATTGCTTTCAAAGCCCAATAAATATGATTCTTAGCTTAAAATTATTGGGTTTGTTCTATATATGTACAAAAATTAATGTAGAACTTGATATGCGGATTTTTATTCCTTATAATTTTATTAATTTTCACCGTTATCTCGGGTATCAGAGTCGGGTTCGATCCTATGAAAGTCTTTATATATATATATATATGAAATGATATTCTTGAAATACTTAAATTGCATTTCCAAATTAGGCCACAGGTAGATTAAAGGATATATTAGATTTTCAGTTGTCAATTATATTTTTTATTGATGCTCATTAATTAACATTTAGGCCTATTAGCTATTTTAGCTAATTTCCACTTTTCCTTTATCGAAATTTTATTTTCCATACCTTTTTATATCTAAAATTTATAATTATTTTTATTTATTTCATATTTAAATTTTCGGGGTGCTACACTTAGTCAATCAAACTAGGTGAACAGACCAGAGAGAACCTTCCAACTCGAAGTGGAATTGCTCCTCTTACGCAAAGCCATGAACACACAATTATTCATCACTAACGAGACATTTCTAGCTAAACCATGGGTCGTGAATGCTCAAAAGATGCGTATGATGCATGCTGGGCTAAAATAAAAAAACCATTAAAACAAATGTAAATAAAGGATAAAATAGAAAGTACTCGAGAATAATATTGCTAGACCGGGGCAATCAGGGTCAAGACACTATCTGCAACAACGGCGCGCGAGATAGAACCATCGTCCCCTCATTTTCCCAACCTAACGGCCTATCCGATGATTAAACATGTGCACCTAGATCATCATTATTTTTGTTATAGGAGAACATCAGATCCTGGAACACGTGAGCAACCAACTGGTTCTCGAGATAATATAGCTTAGGTACCATATAGTAATGCAATAAGGGATATAGGGATCGAAACACTTACCTGACGGCAGTGAAAGGCAGGTTGGAGTAGTGCTGCAAAGGATTCATGCACATAGGTTGCAATTGATACATATCATGAAACACTATAAGTCAAAAGGAGTTATCGATTAAGCACATAATGCAGCAACATAGCATCAAAACTATTAGCTATCATTTCAGCACACACACGCTCTACCCAAGACCGTCGAACCAATATAAACGGTCCATATAGGGTCGTGCTAGCACTGCTTAGTTTGAATGTGATCGTGAATATACATGACCTTATATGAGACCGTTCAATAAATTGCACGGCCGTAAGCTGACCGTTTAATGCATAATTAAACGGCCTTCTATTGGACCGGCCAGGAATTATACGGCCCTTTGATTGACCGTGTACATCCTGGCGGTTTCAAAAAAAATAAAACTGACCCATCTTCTTCTCCCTCCCACCATAATCGATGGAGAAAGAACACCCCTACATTCACCACCCCGTCACAGAGCCTTCTCCCCCTCTCTCGTTTCCTAATCTCTCATTCTTATTCTCCCCCACTTCCTTCCCCTTTCCTATGCGCCTCAAGAGCCATGCTTTGATACGCCACGCCTGAAGGATGGCCGGAGAGGACGCCCCCGTACCATGGCCGGCGACCATCGCGGAGGAGGTGGTAGTGCCACCGCCCGCGGCCGAAGAAGGAGCGCCTCCCCCTATGGCCGAGGAAGAAGCTGGGGCGATTGTCGCCCAGGAAGAGGATGTCGGGGAGCCACCGACGGCTCCTATGGTGGCGGCGGACAAGCCACCGAAGTCCTCCGAGGTAGGCCGCCTGGAACCCTCCCCCATTTCAAGCTTTTAATGCATGCATGTGGCCTACAAGGGTAGAAGAGAGGCTTACAACCCCTTTAGGGCAGGTTGGGAGGCCCCATGGGCCCTCACCGCTGGCGGGGAGGGAATGGACGCCGTTGGGCACAGCGGCAACAACACAGTTCAATAGTAACCGTTCACCAAACCACACGGCTCAAATAGAACCGTGTAATGATAGCGCGGCTAATGGGTGGCCGTTCCAGGGGAGTTGAACCGGTGGGGTATTGGGGAGGTAGCACGGTCCTGGGGTGACCGTGGCTAAAATGGAATGGCCCAATTGGGTCCGTTCAAAATTTGAAGTGTTGAGAACAGGACGGTCTCTAACAGACCGCGGGAAGCTTCACGGTTTAATGAGAGACCGTGCGAGTTGGGTTTGAGGTGAGAATGACACGGTCATGTGGGGACCGTGTGCTTATTGGACAGCTAGAAATGGGCCGTCACCAGGGTGGAGACAATACAGTAGCACGGTCCTCACAGGGCCGTCCATTAATCATAGTGGTCCATGGGTGGCCGTGTACTTCTGAGAGGGATTGTTGGAGCGGTTGGAATCCAACCGTTGAAGGGGGGAATGGCCCATATTAGACCGTTCATTTTATTGAACTGCATTTTCCTGTATTTTTTCCTTCATTTATTTGTTTAATGAAATGCATGATTTTATGGTGAAATGTATGACTAATGCAATTGTCCTAAATGTAAGCAGGGAAAGCGCATGACTCGGATCTCCTGGCTACAGGTCCGAGCAATGTACCTTGCACTGTCAGACTTTCAGCGGGAGAGGCTCACGGTGATGGGCTCCACCGAGTTCTTGAGTGTAGAGGTTACCCGGCTAGACACGCGGCTCCTCTACGCTTTGCACAACCGCTGGGATCCGATGAGCCGGACGTTCCTTTTTCCATGGGGCCACATGGTCCCCACGGTGGAGGACGTTGCACGCATCACCGGATTGCGCGTGCATGGGACACCGGTTAGCGGGAGGACCTACTCCGACTACTAGGAGCTGGCCCAGGGTTCACTAGGGCTAGTGCTTCTGCGACCGGAGCGGCAGTCGATGACCCTGACGCAGGCGAGGCAGCAGGAGAGCCTCGGACTGAGGAGAGCAAAGATAGTGACCTGGGAGCTGCCCGAGCAGCACTTGCAGAGGTTGGTCAACCGAGCGCGACCTCGAGTGGCAGCCGAGCCGGGACCTGAGGTGAACATCATACTGAGGCGCTTGTTGATGCTCTTCTTCGGGTGACTTCTGTTCGCGACGAGGGTCGACGCCATCAGTTGTCCGTTACTCCCCCTGCTCGAGGACGTAGAGCACGTCGGGGACTACGCTTGGGGAGCGGCAGTCATCGCGTTTTTCTTCGACACCCTGAGCTCAACTAGCCGGCGGACGATGCTCGGTGGTTTCTCTCCTCTACTCCAAGTACGACTTGACCTTCAAAACGATTATGCAATTTGCTATATGAATTCTATAAATGCTATATGCTGACATTTGGTGAAATGCAATGCAGGTGTGGGCCTACGTATGCCTACGTGGGCTAGAGAGAGGGGAGGAGACTTACCCGGAGTAGCTGCCCATCGCAAGACGGTGGACGGCCCCACGGGAGACTGGGTCCCTGCGGCGACAGGTTCGGGGGATCCAGGATGACTTGGACACACTGCCCTTCACCTCGATATAAATCTAAACTCAAACTTTACATTAAATGCAACTTATATGCTTATGATGCTAATGCAATTTTCCTGTTTGATAGGTCCGGTGGACACCGTACAAAAGTGAGGGGCACGAGGGCCAGCCCTGGATCATGGCGGCCCTCACCTACGTAGGCCGAGACATTTGGCTTCACTGCATGAATGTTGTGGAGCCGCTCCACTTTCGGCTAGTGATGAGGACGATCAGGCATCCACGAGCCCGCGGTCGAGTTTCCGACACCCGAGAAGCCGGAGGAGTGAGTCGGGTGACACCCCGGAGAGCTGGCCACGGTGGTGGACTGGAGAGCGCGAGCAGCAGAGCAGATCATAGACTGGACAGCACTCGGGTGGGTGGTGTCCACTCGGGCAGAGAGCGAGGAGGCTTACTACACAGCCTACGCCTGGCACTACAAGGACTAGGTGTTCTGTGGTGCCCGCCGACCGGTACGACTTCTAACTCTAATGCTTCCTATTATGCTTTCTTTATGATTATGCACTGACCCTTGGACTTCCTACATGCAGATTTATCCCTAGGGGAGGATCGCAGAGTTGCAAGGACTCCTCCACTCGACCATCCAGGAGAGAGACGAGGCCCGACAAGCCCTGAGCCTTCTGGTGAGTTCCACTAACCCCTAAACTTACTTATGCACACGTTTATAATTATGACTGTGAAATGACTAATCTTAGACTTCTAAAATGTAGCGAGCTGAGGGAGCCCAGCGTCAGGGGGTTGACGCACCCTCCTTTTCTTCTCAAACACCCGCAGATCGTGTTGAGCTGGAGGTAGAGTTCGCGAGGATGGTTGCACGGGCAGAGGCAGCCGAGGTGGCCCTTACTGAGAGGGTAAGTGGTCACCACACTTTCCCTGTTGATTATTTTTATGAAATGCAATTGACTAACCATAATACGTGTATGCAGATGACCGAGCTGACCCGATTGAGGGCAGAGGTTGAGCAGAGCCGTGCAGCGGCACGGGAGGAGGCTGCCTGCCTCCGGGAGGTGATGGCACGGAGTCGACCGACAGACGCGATCGAGACAGGCACTTCTCCACGCAGAGCTAGAGCGTCTCCAGGCCGAGCTGTAGTGGCGGAGCACTATCGAGCGGAGGCGCTATAGCAGCGAAGGGAGTTGCGGGCGTACAAGGAGATGAGCCGACGGTCGACGCGTAGCGGGGCTCCGAGCGGAAGTACGCATGGCTCCTACAGGAGTTACTTTACGGGCTCCTCCGGCCATCGGAGGAACGAGGAGGAGGAGCGGCGCCGATGGCATCGAGAGGAGGTGAGCTCAGCGATGCCCCCGCCATCGAAGAGGCATGAGGGCGCGGGTGATAGTGGGGGCCCGAGAGAGGGACAGGCTTGATGTATCCAGACAAGACTTTTGTACATGATGCTATGATAGTGATAGTGACATGACATGTTCCTTTTGTTGATTTTCTTTTTTGCAAATGAATGTGAATGTGAATGAAAGTGCGGTTGAATGCTATCTAACTGACTAACAACGAGCCCTAGACTGACACGAGAGAGTGAGGGGGAGAGAGGGAACAACCTTGAAGTGGAATGATGCAAGAAGAACAAAATTAATGTGGCAGGGAAATAGACGGTCACATAACAACCGCTCAATAAACCACACGGTCTCCTGATAGACCGCTGAAATCAGCTCAACTAGGTTCCAATAAAGCCATTGGACGGTTCAAGATAGTCCGTTCAGGGAGACAGAACGGTCCTCTTTTGACCGTGGGAGTTGCAGAGCGGTCCGTCCAAGACCATTTAAAACTCAGGGATCGAACTGTATAGAAGGTTAGTACACGGTCTCTTTCAGACCGTGTATAGACTCACGCGGTCTGTCGATAGACCGCGTATGTAGCTACACTGGTAGTCCGATCGGGACTCTCTTGGAGAGTCCCAACCCGAGAGTGGGAGTTCCAAACCAACCCAAATCCTATCCTAACCTAATCTAGAACTATCCTACCTTAATTCCAGTGGATTTAGGCCTCTAATCAAGTTCTATAAATAAGAGGGGACTCTAAATTTGTCCTTCACACCATATCCCTCTCTCAAACCTTGAAAACTTTGCCAATCTTCCTCAAATCATCATGAAGAGAGCCTTTGAAAGAAGCTCTATAGAAGGGGCGGCTTATGAAGGGCCAAAGCCGGCTAGGAAGGAGCATGGGGTGCTGCAACGGCTGACCACCATCCCGAGACACTTGAGCTCCAGCCCCATGAGAGAGGTAAGCTTGTGCTATTTCATTCAATTTTATTCCATTTTATTCAAAAAGCTTACATGTCCTCTCTTCTTTTCTCCTTTTACTTTTCATTTATCACCTCAGCTCCTCCCCGATCCTAGGCGCTATTCCACCTTGAAGTGGATGGCTCCCATGATCTGCAAACTACCCATATCAGTGACATCCATCCTTAGGTCCTGGCACCTACACTCTCTTCTAGTGTTAGCCAAGAACTACCCCAAACTTTCACTAGATTGGCATAGTATCACAGCTTTAGTGGAGATATAGCATCCTCAGACACATACATTCATCATCCCATCTTTTGAGGCCACCATCCTTCTAGAGGAGGTAGAGACCTACTTGTCCTTTCCTAGATCCAAGGTAGGTGAGAAGGATTTAGTCTGCCACACCGTTCTCCCTGTAGATCCTGCCCTCATCCTAGGAGAGTTCATACCTAGGAGCAAGGACATTCGCACCATAGTGGGCCCACACCAGATCCATTTACTACCTCTCAACCAGTGAGTGATAGCACATTGTAAGAATAAGTGTGGGTGGGACGAGGCTATAGCTAAGGCTGCATCCATTTGCTTGTGCGGGGCCATACTCTTCCCCTCTGCCGACCATGTCCTAGATATCCCTATCCTTAGCACCATTAGTGGTCTGTGGCAGGGCCTATCCATTTCTCAGGCTGTCCTTGCTTACCATTATGAGGGTCTAAGTTCAGCTACTCTAGGGGGTCCACTCTTAGGCTCTATGATTCTCTTAGAGTGCTTGTTGGGGGTTAGGCTAAAGTTCATGCCTAGGCAAGATGTTACCTCGATCAGTCGGATCTTTGGGAGCCACCCACTGTTCTTTATTGGCAGTTCTTTCAGGTTCCCTCAACAGGTGGAGTGTCGTACAGCAGACAAGAAGTCTAGAGATGAGTGGCGCCTCTACATCAACACTCTGCCCCTGGACCGGTTCGTCATGCACCCTTTCTTCCTCCACGGTACCACCCTCAGGCTTCCTAGGAGGCTTGGTTTGGACTTGAGGCTCATGGGTGACACCACTTTGGTGATGTATAGCCCACACCGGTGTTTCCTACAGATTGGACTACCCCAGACTACACTTCCAGCGCTATGCCATCTTCCCGCACTACAGGCGAGGAGGTTCGGGTGAGAGGAGGATGAGCAGGCGGTCAGGAGCGCCCTGATCATGTGGGAGATCAGCAAGACACGCGTCCTACCTGCGGAGGTGACGGAGCTCTAGGAGGCGTACCGGGCATATGTGAGAGAGCTCAAAGAGATTAGGCCTCGCGGGGATGCCCGGCTGAGGATTGAGTGACTTTCTTTCTTTTGATGATGTATGGAGACCATGGATTTGATATTGATTTTGAAATAAAGGAATTGAATGTTCAATTAATGATATTGGCCGTTGTTTCCTGTGCATTTTTTGGATTGAGGTAGCTTTCTAAGATGTCGCGGTCCGTTGGAGGCCGCTGACATAGTTAAATGGTCATTAAGTGACCACGGAGCAAAGACAAATGGTCTCAGATAGACCGCTCAATTGACGGATGTGAGTGGTTTAGAATAAAATCCAGGCGGTCCATCAAGGGACCGTCTGGGATACTAGAGCGGCTAGTAAGAGACCGTGTAAATAATAAGCGGCCCATATGGGACCGCTACCCTTTGGGCGCACAGGAGAGCCGGTTGACTCATGAGACATAAAATAAGGTGGCCTTATGAAGGCTGTCTAGAATCCTGGGAAGGTCATATGATGACTGTTTGAAGGATTTAGATGGTCGTATGGAGACCGTATACCTGTAGCTGTCAGCATCATTTGTAGGACCTGCCCCTGCACACACACAAACAAAAAATAGGTTAAATCTATTTTAGGCTTAACCCCTTGCCTGTAGCAAGTTAGGGGATAACCAACCCTTGATTTTTGGTCAAGGGGGTAAGCCTTATTAAATAGGCAAAATGACAAAAGGAAAAGAATGTAATGCATGCCATGAAACTGCAAATGATGATTTTATGAATTTTTTTTGTGATTTTTTAAAATATTTGATTTTTTTGGATTTTGAAATATGTGCTTTTTTCAGATTTTGAAACATGTAATTTTTTTTTGGATTTTAAAATATGTAATTTTTTTGGATTTTGAAATATGTAATTTTTTTGGATTTTGAAATATGTAATTTTTTTAAATTTTAAATTATGTAATTTTTTTGGATTTTGACAGCCCATTCCGTCCTAGCAACAAGAGCTGTGCCCGTCCCACTAGGAATCACCGGTGCCCGGCGTGCTTTAAAGGTGACAATCCCTGGCCGAGGCCCGTTCCTCACAACGGTGCATCTACCGAGGTCATGCCCGGGGTACCGTGTTAGTCCCTGGAAATTAAAAGAGAATTAGGAGATAAGCCTAGGCCAAGTGTAGAAGCTTTCAGGGTTTTGAGTCCTTCTCATGGCTACCCTTTCAGAGGTCCAGCCTGTTGCGTCGGGACTTTGTGTGCATCATCGAACCTTCATCCACGCTAGGCACGCATACGACCGGGTTCATAACGTCCCGCGGGGAAACTGTACTGCCACTCTTGCCATGCCTAGTTTTATTTTGTTGGAGCATCAGGATTTTTGAATTTTGAGTCTATAGACAAACTTTTTAATTCTTGTCTTTGCTTTTGCTCCATTTTCTTTTCTCTTCTTCTTTTTTTTCTCTTTTCTCTATTATGGAATGAGGTCATAATGGACTGCCCCTATTTGAGACTTTCCCCCATCAAGGTACCTAGATCAGTTGTTGCCCCCTTACTCACCGCTTGCCCCTAGATTCAGCCGAAGGGAGAAACGTACAAGGGTCTTTACTTCTCACAGGCATGGCCAGGGAGAAACAGTGTTACACAGGGCTAGGGTACCTGACCAAGGACGCCGTGAGGTGTGTGAATGCCGGACACATGATCTTTCTTTTACGATCGAGGCAAGGGACATCTTGCTGCCAGTCCTTCATCGGCTTGACTCTAAGGAAAAAAACGTTTGAGATACAACACATTCCACGGATTAGACAATTCTTCGCCCTCGACGTTGACTAGACGGTACGAGTTCCCAAGATAAACCTCCTTGATAACGAAAGGACCTTCCCAATTGGGTTGCAACTTAGACCTAGGACCTCCAGTTTTGATAAATTTATGTTTCAACACCATGTTACCCACTTGAAATTTTTGTTCAATGACTTTCTTTTGAAAATGACGCGAGACTCGCTTTTGATAAACGGAGACATGATTGGCTGTGTTAAGCCTCTTCTCATCCAAGAGTTCAAACTGTACCAGCAACGCCTCTCGACGTTCATCGAGATTAAGTTCCTTATTTAGCTGCACTCTTAGGGAAGGGATCAGAATCTCATATGGAAGTACCACCTCCATCCCATAAGTCAGGGTAAAAGGAGTCTACCCAGTGGGAGTGCGGACGGAGGTGCGATAAGCCCATAGATCTTCAACAAGTCTTTCAGGCCAATCAGCAAATTTGTGTGACTCGCAAGTTTTCTTCATAATTTTCAAAAACGTCTTGTTGGTGGCCTCGGCCTGGCCGTTGCCTTGAGGGTAGTAAGGTGATGAATGATGCAATACAATGTTGAATTTCTTACAGAGGTCCTGGAGTTCTTGAGACACGAACTGCGGTCCGTTGTCGGTGACGATGTCGCTTGGCACTCCAAACCGTGAAATAATATTCTTTAGGATGAAGCGGCATGCTGTGGTAGCTTTGCTTTCTGCATATGCTTTAGCTTCTACCCACTTGGTGAAATACTCCGTGGCTGTAAGGATGAAGGATTTTTGTTTGACTTGGAGTTGGGATCACCTAGCGGGCCTATAATATCAAAGGCCCACATGGAGAATGGCCAAGGAGCTGAAAGACGATGGAGTGATGAAGCAGGAGTGTGGATTTTGTCGGCGTGGAGTTGGCACTGGACGCACCTACGGACATAGGCGGAGCAGTCTTCCTCTAGTGTTGGCCAGTAATAGCCCTGCATAAGGATCTTTTTCGCCAGCGCATGCCCATTGACATGTCCTCCACATTCGCTCGAATGGGCTGCTTCTACAACCTCCCAAGCCTCGTCATCGTCTAAACATCTCATCAAAACTCCATTAAGAGCTCGCTTATATAACTCTCTTGCAATGATGGTGTATCTGTAGGCGATTCTTCTAATGGCCTTGCGTTGCGCGGCGTTGGTCGATTCTTGGAATGACCCATCCCTGCAATACTACTGGATCTCATGATACCAAGGCAGTTCCTCTTCTTCTAAAATTTCCTCAAGCTCAGTTAACGACACTTCTTTCAAATCCTCTTTTTCAGTTTTCTTCTCTATAATTTTCCTAAGGTTGTCAAACCACGGATCTTGAAGGGAAGGAGCGTCTAATCGCTGGACCACAATGGTCTCAGTGGAGCGACTGAGGGGGAAGGAGAGGGAAGAAGCAAGTGATGCAAGAGCATCGGCAAGAATATTCTGAGACCGAGGGGTGTGAATGTAAATCAGCTTACGGAATTGCTTAGCCAAGAGCGTGACCAAATCTTGATAAGGTTTGAGCTTAGGGTTACGGGTGCGATAATTAGAAAGAACTTGACGCAGCACCAACTGAGAATCTCCTATGATATTCAAGCATCACACACCCATGATGTAGGCATGTTTTAATCCGACAAGGAGAGCCTCATACTCGTCTATGTTATTGGTAGCAGGAAAGGAAAGCTGATATGCGATGGGAATGGTCACTCCCTCTGGAGTGAGAAGAACAGTGCCGATCCCTCGTCCCTGGGAATTAAGTGCACCATCAAAGTGCAATGACCAGAACGGGTGATGAGTGAGCACAGCGAGGTGTTCATCAGGAAACTCAGCCTGGATTGAATCGGTGCAAGGGATAGGAGAATGAGCAAGATGTTCAAAAATGGTGTATCCCTTGATAGCTTTCTGAACGACGAAGGTAATATCAAATTGGAAGAGAAAGCTTTGCCCTCAAGCTAACATGCTAGAAAGGATGGGTTTTTCTAAGAGGTAACAGATTGGGTCCATTCTAGAGATCAACTTAACTTCATGGGCGACAAAATAATGTTTCAATTTCTGGGTTACCCATACTAAGGCTGCGCAGGTCTTCTCCATAGTGATATATTTAGATTCAGCAGGATTGAGCAACCTAGAGAGGTAGTAAGATGCCCTTTCCTTTCCTTCATCGTCCACTTGTGCCAGGACAGCTCCTAGGGAGTCATCAATAACCGAAATGTATAAAATCAGGGGTTTTT
Organism: Amorphophallus konjac; assembly: GCA_022559845.1. NCBI lineage: Eukaryota > Viridiplantae > Streptophyta > Magnoliopsida > Alismatales > Araceae > Amorphophallus > Amorphophallus konjac. The sequence goes on from CM040122.1 coordinate 217,443,012, forward strand.
CGGGGACAGGGGGTTGCAGAACCGGGGGATTAGATAGATAAACCTTAAGCTCCTCATAGGCCTTTTGGCACTGCTTTTTCCATTCAAACTTGGCCCCTGCCTTCAACAATTCATAAAATGGGCGGCATCTTTACGAATGCTGGGATATGAATCTCCGAATAAACTGTAAACGCCCAATCAAACCTCAAAGCTTAGTGATATTCTAAGGCGGTGGCATTTCCATGACGGCCTTTGCTTTGTTTGGATCAATTTGAATCCCCCACTTACTAACTATAAAACCTAGCAACTTCCCTGATGCTACCCCAAACACACATTTCTTCGGATTCATTTTTAGTTTATACTCCCTAGCCCTTTGCAACACCTTGGCTAAGATAGCAGGGTGCTCCTCTTTTTACCTTGGTTTTACCAGAATATCATCCACGTAGGCTTCCATATACGCATGCATCATGTCGTGGAAGATAGCCATCATTGCCCGTTGGTATGTGGCACCTGCATTCTTCAATCCAAACGGCATGACAACATAGCAGTATGTGCCCCAGGGCGTGGTGAATGAGGTTTTCTCTTGATCCTCGGGTGCGAGACGGATTTGGTTGTATCTAGAATAGCCATCCATAAACGAGAGGGCTTCATACCTAGCCGTGTTATCCACCAACACGTTGGTGTGAGGAAGCGGAAAATCATCTTTCGTACATGCTTTATTCAAGTCCCTGAAATCGATGCAAATTCAAATTTTTCCATCCTTTTTCATCACAGGGACAATGTTTGCCACCCATTGAGGATATAACACAACTCTAATGAACTTGGCCTTGTGTAACTTGTCCACTTCTTCTTTTACCCTTAAGGCCATTGGAGGGTGGAATCTTCTTGATTTTTGTTTAACGGGTGTTGCCCCTGGTTTAAGTACCAATCTATGCTCTACCAGAGTGGGGTCAAGGCCTGGCATATCCTCGTAGGACCAGGCAAATGAATCGCTATACTCCCTCAAAATCTTGATTAGCTCCTCTTCAACCTGAGGAGGGAGATTAGCAGAACTAATTATGAGCCTGGGATCCTCTTTAGTTCCAAGGTTAATCTCTTTCGTGGGTTCATCCACTACCGACGACGGTTCATCAAATCTCTTCAAACTCTGCGTGTACAAATTGGCAGTGTCATCCACGTTGCTATCCTCATCATCGATAGGATCCTTCTCATCTATGATTTCATAAACACCTAATCCATCATCGCTCCACACCCCGTCTAGCTCTTCATCACCCTCCAAGGCAATTGTTGTCTCTACAAACTCAGGACACTTTAGGAGGGCATGGCAACGCTTAGCAAGATCTTAGAGGAACCTATCAGGAATGGTTTTAGCATGACGCGTCATTGGGTGGGTAGCAAGTGTGGAAGGGCAGGATACACTAGAACAAGACCCTGACTCACTGGACTCAACCAACTCTACTTCTCTAAGCTCAACAAGTCCTACATCTAACCTAGAAGATAGAAAATCTACAGGAAAGGAAACATGGGTCTCGTGTCCCTGGGAAGGATGTGGACAACACGTAGCATAATCCTCCATTGAAATCTCTATTTTAAAATTGACATTTTTTTGGAGATCGGAGGAAATCATACAGCAAGACGGACTAGAAGAGGAAGGAGGAGGAGGAAGCTGGAGGGGAAAGAGAGATGGGAAAAGAACATTAAAGAATGGATCGGATGATGAAAACCACATCTGAGAGAGATCAGAGGAGAGAGTAAACATGGTTGAGAGATCAATAGGTGGGCATTGCCCACATGCACAAGGCACAAACAAAATGTCGAATGGCTTTTCCATTTAGAATGGATCGACCATAATTGGAGGCAGTGGCGGAGCCAGGGGGGCAAGAGGATTTATTTATATTTGCCCCCAGGCCCCATCGTATGTTGGGTTTTTTTTGGTGTATTAAATTTGCATGGAAGAAGGAGGTTTCAGGTGTGAGTTGTTGAGATGGAAGGAGGTGTGTGATTTTTTGGTAAATATATTCATTTAGTGGGCTAGAAGTTAAAAGGAGGGGTGGGGTGTATTATACCCCCACCACATCTTAAACTAATACGTTAATACCCTAAAAACATGAAAATCCTTCTCATGTTCTGCCGTTCTGTTATGCACACTTGAACACGTGAAAAGTGAAAACGTAGCAGCGGCACGCCAGCGGTGATTCTCTCTCTGCGTGACTACGTCTTGCTTGAAGGAAGGGAGAGAAAGAGAGAGATTGAAAAAGAAATAAGAAGCAAGAGAGAAAGATGAAGAGAAGGAGCTCGATCTTGTGAGTCCTATTTTTGTTGTTGTTTGTTCTCATGAACCTGAAGTTTTTGATTTGAGGATTTATTCTGTGTAAGGTAATCCCGTATTCATCTACTCTCTTATTTGTATTCCTCATGATTTGGGTACATCTTGAGAGATGAAATGTATACTACTATTTTTCATAGTATAGTGTTGTCGGTTTGTCCCATGATTTTTCCCCTCCATGTCGTGGGGGTTTTTTGATGCTAAAAATCTAGTTCATTTTGTGTGTGATTGTGCTGGTGTTGGTTTGGTGATTTTTTGACTCTGGTACTTGCATATAGATGGCATAAAAATTATTGTGGTTGTGCAGGGACGCCAAAAAGTGTACGGATAAATTTATTTCCGTGTTGATTCTTCGAGTACACATGTTTTATGCTTAGATTTATTTTTTTAACTCCCCAACAAGTAGAACCGTAAAAAGGTATTGCAGCTGCTTGTTGAAAAATGTTGTCTGTAGCTGTGCAGGTTTGATTTGCATAAATAAAAAAAGTCTATCGAGCTGTGCACAGAAATAAAAAAGGCTATCGGGCATTTCATTGGGGACTATTTTTCTACCCACTTGATCAATAGATGAATGATAATTTAGTGACATATATTGAGAAAGAGATATTCGAGAGCATTGATAATGAGGTAATAAATATCTTCTACTTGAATGAAAATGAATGAATTTTATTATATTAATTTTATTTTACCCCCCTTTCAAATATTCCTAGCTCCGCCACTGATTGGAGGTGAATGGGGAATGGATTCAAGTTCTTGAAAAAGGGAGGCAAGGCGGGAAGGATACCAAGAAAAAGTAATGAGGGAGCTCCCCTCTTCACAAGCTGCGTCTCCGATTTCTTCAAACAAACTTCTTCTTCAGAAAACATCTTCTCAAAACCATTACAAAAATCATGCATATCACCCACCAGCCCTTTCAGCGGCAGCGGCGGGTAAGCAACAGCACAAGCGGCATCACTTTTCACATCTGAACGGGGCGGCCTCTTCAGGATACCTGGCAGCAATGGGCCCTTCACAAAATGCTGACGGTAATCCCACGTCAGTGGCCCAGAGTCTCCCAGAATTAACAATGCTGACTCTCGGTAGCCGAGGCCTCTTCTGCTCATCTTTCTGCCCCATGGGATGGGCGTAGTCCGCCCCTGCAACTGGGCTCCGAGACCCATGCCTGGCTGGTAACCTAACTTCAGAATCATGTTCCAGCCCTTAGAATCTCGTATCTTGGACTTGGCTTTAACATTGATAGGTATAGTGGCGGGCTTGCATGACGCATATGCCCAGGGAAAATCCAAGTCCATAACAAAAAGAACTGGCCTATTGCTCGGCCAGAGAGTTGGCAAAATCTTATCAGAAATGGCTTCGACTGTTTGTACCGTAGAAACACTCTTTACCATGACCACCCGCCCCTGAAATGGGAATTTGAGGCGCTGGTTGTTAGGGTCCTAGACCCAGATTCAGGGGGGGGTGAATGAATCCCCCTATAAAAAATGCCCAATAAAAACTATACTGGACACTACTGCGGAATTATAAACTAATTAAGCTCTACAGAAAAAATCAATAGTGCTCTTGATCAAATAGATGGGCTGCTAGAGCGTAGACTCCTAAGTGATGGGAATCTACACCGGGCACTAACTTTTATTTTTATATTTGTGTCCTTTTAGTTTACATTTATATCCTTGGGAAATAGGTTTACAATTATAAGGCTTTATAAGCAAATTTGTCATTCCTTAGGACTCTTTGGGTTTTTGCGCAAAAGTCCAGTAGGACCAGCAAGGGGCCCCCATCTCCTTTCCTATTGGTCCACCTAAGTCTTAGGACCCATGTGGGGTCAGTCAAAGGTCCAAGGTGGGCTTCTAGATGGCTTGACCATTCAAGGGGACAATTGGATTAAAAAGTCTAATATTCCAACCCTTAAAGTCCAAGATGCTTCCCCCTTATAATATAGTTTATCCCATGTTATATTTTTTATTTTTTTTTGTCATTTGACCACATGGGGAAGAAAATCCCCTCTCTCCCACGAAATTCCTAGCCCCCTACCCCTTGCCATTATCTATATAAGCCCATGTATAGTGTCATTAGAGAAATTAATGAAGAATTAAGTATTTTTACCAAGAGCAAGCCCAAGGGCACCCCTTGTCTCTCCCCATCTCCCCCTTTGCAGATGGATTTCTGCTGAATCTTAGGTGTGAAGCCCTCTCCTACATTCTCCTTAGCCCCTCTAAGTTCTTCTCTGCCGCCGCCGTTCGAGCCGCCATCGTGCCGCCACCGCCACTCATCGGAGTTCTATCTCCATCAGGACAGAACCTCACCTACGAAATTTTATCTTTTTTATGGTTGTCTGTTCGAGCCCTAATTTTGAGAGTTTGTTCTGTTCATCTCTCTTAACCTCTAGTTCAAATTTTGTGTCATTTGGAAGTCATTAGATATTTTCCCCATATTTTTGTTTGTCCTCTCAGTAATTTGCCATTTTGCAGATCTACGGGACAGAGTCACTTTGTCACATTTTCCCCACCCCTTACAAATTTTCCAAACATTCCACAAAATTACTCAGTGTTCCACACATATATACCCTTCCACCATAATTTTTGTGTAGTCTAGAAAATTCATTTGACCGTCGGTCAAAGGTCAGTTTCAGGCAGATCCCTTGCTGCTCTGTGTGTCTGTCAGTCCGAGTCAGAAATAAAAATAGTGTTACAGTCATATTCATTTTCAATCCGTTCGGTGGATGGAGCTGTCAAAAGTATATCTTGTAGATCTATGAGTGCTCTTTCCAACGGTACCAGCCACTCCTCGATCGGCCTCCGGATCTGAGCGTCATAATTCGTGTCGTCGAGGCCTGCAGATCTGTTCCCTGTGCAGGTCTGAAATTATAGCCCAAGAGAAATTCAGAAATAAATATCAAAAATCAACTTCAGGAGCAACCACTTCAGGAAGTCGTTCAGGGACGTCCCGCCATCGTCCCAGCCAAGCGGCGCATCCAGAAGATCTTAGGAAGGTGACATTCCTTTGGAAACCGTCGCTTGTTGTCTAGTGAGTCAGCAACCGAGTTGGCGCAGCACCGAGTTGGAATAGTACCGAGTTGGACCAGAAGGCCGAGTTCGTGCCGTACGCACCTCCAGATTGCTCCCCGTCAACCCAGGGTCAGTCCTCCCGGCCCTCACTTGTAACCCTTTACCTCCCTGCGTGGAGTGGGCAATAAAAGTTATTGTTGTAATTAACTTTTACAGTTGTTACCGGGAGTTACCGTACTTGGCCGGGAACGTCTTCCCCACGCCCGGAGCGTGGAGGTACACTTGCTAACCTCCTCGTAGGCATTGCTTTACTCGTATATTTTTATATATGCCGCTACATGAGTGATAGATTATCTAGCTTGTTATCATTTTATCACCGCTGCGAGAGTGAGAGTGAGAGTGAGTGACCGTCCTGTGACTCGACCCGAGTTAACGCGGAAAGGCCGATACCCGAGACTCACTGCCGGTTTCTCAACCGCGCACGGTCCACGTCTTCCCTCGCTAGGGACGATCGCGAGCTAGAGTCCTAGGTCGCGTGTCCGTCCCGCATCAGTTTGGTATCAGAGCACCAATTGAGTCTAGGGTAGTATTTGGTCAAAAATAAAAAAAAAGTGTCATTTACGTGTAGTCATCATCTAAGTCAGTCTAAGGTTGCATCCGCATACCATTGTTTGGTATATAAAAAGGTGTCGCCCGACCGTTAGGTTACGCCTATTGGAGAGGTGATTCACTTGCGCGAGTGATCTTCGGATCGATTAACTCAGCCACGTACCAAATCTTGGTCGTGTCTAGGTGTGTAGTCGAGTCTCATTTCAACTTTACATTTGCATCGCATTCTAAGTCGTGTCTAGGTGCTTTCATTAGTTGGCATAACATTTTGTTTATAAAACAAAAAAAAATGGCCTTGTATATCCATTCCTAGGGGACCCAACCCCATCTTTGCAACCATGGCCGCACCCCGAGCCCTTAGTTCCGTTGAAGTGGACGCCATGTTCCAAGCCCTTATGGGACAAATGCAAGGGTTGACTACATGTATAGATGGGTTGGATACATGCTTGGATGTGTTGACCACAGCGGTAGATCGGATAGAAGGGTTGAGTCCGCGAGTGGGTGGCCTAGGCCTGCCCGAGCCTTACATCCCGGTGTCACCACAAGGACCCCTTCTCCACGAGGAGGACAATCCTTCACCACCCGAGAGTGCTCCATTGTCACCCTCACCTTCCGATCTTATTTCGGATCCCTCCCATTTGGAGCCACCTCAGCCCGAGCCACCTGTGTTTCTAATGGGTACGCTATATGTAGCCGAGCCGCTTCTTAGTTGGCTCAAGGATGGCTTGGTCCCACCTCCTTACACATCTATGGACCCCACCTTACCTCTAGTGTCCGTCAACTCCTACCACACGACATTAGGGTCTAGTCACCATGTTGATACATTGGGTGACCTTATTCTTGGTTTAGGTTGGCAATGGAAGTTGACGCACTTATTGGCCCGAGGCTTCGACCAACCCACTAGTCGTAGCTTCACCCATCCGGCCATAGGGTCAATTATCTCCGTGTGCACCGTGGGTTGTGTCACCACGGAGATTCTTCTCTTCCTCCCGATGCCAGCCGAGTCCAACTTCGTTCCCTTTTACCCAAGGGAGGAATCCTATTTTCTAGATATGGCTGTCATCCCACCAACCACAATGTATGACGGTGATTATGAATTCTTAAATTGGGACCGAGTCATGGGGGAACCCACTTCATGGGGTCATTCCTTCTTTGACCCTTTTGACCCCTTCACTAGTGAACCTTCCGAGCTATCATATTCACTCCACTTCTTCCAAGAAGTTCACTATCCCACCCCTACCCCTCGGTCTAGTTGGTAAGCCGTACCTACGTCTAGGGGTAAAGATGAGGGTAGTTTTGGATCTCCTAGCCCTTCCCCACCCAAATCCAAAGGGCCGTTCATGCATGACTGGGTCATACTTGAGCGTCTAGGTGTTTCCCATACCACCAACCTTCGGGTACATAAGATGCATGCATGACACATATTCGGATGTCCTGGTCTGCCGTCACCCATGTACGGGTCAGACTAACATTAGGTTTGTTTAGGGTCCTTGTGAGTCTTTGTTTCGTTTGTTTGTCGAGTGCATTATGTGTCTGTGCATACGTTGAGTCGAGTCGGTTTTGTACGCTCGCGTTGTTAGTCCCTTTCGAGTATGAGACTTGTCGGACTATTGGGATCGATTCTACTCCACATATCGGATCTTGTCACATAAGGGACCCGCGGTGATTCTTAGTGAGTCTTTGAGCCGCCTCCCTCAAGAGTGACCCCACCCCGGAGTGTCCACCTCTAGCCTCATTCCCATGGTAGCGTGTGCATATCGAATCTATACGGGATGAGCAAGTGTCGATTACTTGGAGTGGAGCGTACTCTGCGCTTCCGGGTACGATGACGGATCCGCCGGCGTCACGAGCAGCCGCACCCCTTACTCGACGGGGTCTTGTTCTTCCTACCCGGGGAGAATTGATGAGAATCTACACCGGGCACTAACTTTTATTTTTATATTTGTGTCCTTTTAGTTTGCATTTATATCCTTGCGAAATAGGTTTACAATTGTAAGGCTTTATAATCCAATTTGTCATTCCTTAGGATTCATTAGGTTTTTGTGCAAAAGTCCAGTAGGACCAGCAAGGGGCCCCCATCTCCTTTCCTATTGGTCCACCTAAGTCTTAGGGCCCATGTGGGGTCAGTCAAAGGTCCAAGGTGGGCTTCTAGATGGCTTGACCATTCAAGGGGACAATTAGATTAAAACGTCCAATATTCCAACCCTTAAAGTCCAAGATGCTTCCCCCTTATAATATAGTTTATCCCATGTTGTATTTTTTATTTTTTTTGGTCATTTGACCACATGGGGAAAAAAATCCCCTCTCTCCCACGAAATTCCCAGCCCCCCACCCCTTGCCATTCTCTATATAAGCCCATGTATAGTGTCATTAGAGAAATTAATGAAGAATTAAGCATTTTTACAAAGAGCAAGCCCAAGGGCACCCCTTGTCTCTCCCCCTCTCCCCCTTTGCAGATGGATTTCTGCTGAATCTTGGGTGTGAAGCCCTCTCCTACATTCTCCTTAGCCCCTCTGAGTTCTTCTCTGCCGCCGCCGTTCGAGCCGCCATCGCGCCGCCACCGCCACTCGTCGGAGTTCTATCTCCATCAGGACAGAACCTCACCTACAAAATTTTATCTTTCTTTATGGTTGTCTGCTCGAGCCCTAATTTTGAGAGTTTGTTCTGTCCATCTCTCTTAACCTCCATTTCAAATTTTGTGTCATTTGGAAGTTATTAGGTGTTTTCTCCATATTTTTGTTTGTCCTCTCAGTAATCTGCCCTTTTGCAGATCTACGGGACAGAGTCACTTTGTCACATTTTCCCCACCCCCTTACAACTTTTCAAAAAATCCCACAAAATTACTCAATGTTCCACACATATATCCCCTTCCACCATAATTTTTTTGGAGTCTAGAAAATTCATTTGGCCCTCGGTGAAAGGTCAGTTTCAGGCAGATCCCTTGCTGCTCTGTGTGTCTGTCAGTCCGAGTCAGAAACAAAAATAGTGTTACAGTCATATTAATTTTCAATCCGTTCGGTGGATGGATCTGCCTAAATTATATGTTGTAGATCTATGAGTGCTCTTTCCAACGGTACCATCCACGCCTCGATCGGCCTCCGGATCTGAGCATCATAATTCATGTCGCCGAGGCCTGCAGATCTGTTCTCTATGCAGGTCTGAAATTGTAGCCCGAGAGAAATTCAGAAATAAATATCAAAAATCAACTTCAGGAGCCGCCACTTCAGGAAGTCGTTCAGGGACGTCCCGCCATCGTCCCAGCCAAGCGGCGCCTCCAGCAGATCTTAGGAAGGTGACGTTCCTTTGGAATCCGTTGCTTGTTGTCCAGTGAGTCAGCAACCGAGTAGGCGCAACACCGAGTTGGAATAGTACCGAGTTGGACCAGAAGGCCGAGTTCGTGCCGTACGCACCTCCAGATTGCTGCTCGTCAACCCAGGGTCGGTCCTCCCGGGCCCCACTTGTAACCCTTTACCTCTCTGCGTGGAGTGGGCAATAAAGGTTATTGTTGTAATTAACTTTTACCGTTGTTACTGGGAGTTACCGTACTTGGCCGGGAACGTCTTCCCCACGCCCCGAGCGTAGAGGTACACTCGCTACCCTCCTCCTAGACATTGCTTTACTCGTATATTTTTGTATATGCCGCTAAATGAGTGATAGATTATCTAGCTTGGTATCATTTTATCACCGTTACGAGAGCGAGAGTGAGTGACCGTCCCGTGACTCGACCCTAGTTAACGCGGAAAGGTCAATATCCGAGACTCACTGCCAGTTTCTCGATCGCGCACGGTCCACGTCTTCCCTCGCTAGGGACGATCGCGAGCTAGAGTCCCAGGTCGCGTGTCCGTCCCGCATCACTAAGCAAATCTATGCTGTTGACAGAGCCCAATCAAGCATGCGTATACACAACATCCATTAAGTTAGAATCGTAGTCAAGAATGTACTTGAGCATTCATCTACTGTAAGAGGAGACTATCAGGTATGCAATTAGAGCAATAACCTAGGCATGCATCTAGCAGATCAGAGTAAACAATCAAACCACAATAGACAAGGAATTTTAAATGGTTCAGTTTGCTACCCGCAGACCAACGTCCATCCCCCACTCAAATCAGAGTGAGGCTTCCCGCTGATACACAGCTTAAACTGCTGGGCATTACTGCTTGCCTACAACCGCTGAGCAACATAGCTTGCTTCCGTTTAGCAATCACAACTTGCTATCCAGAGGAACCAATCCTCTGCACTGCTGAGCAACACAGCTTGTTGTCCAGAGGAAACAATCCTCTACAACACTGACACACAGCTTGAAACAAAGGTTTAAAAGGAAAAACAAGTATGAGAAAATTCAGCTACGAAAAGCTGAAGATAAAGCACAAGAATGTAGCTCTCGTAGGAGCAACTTGGTCTGGATCTGATCCAGAAACCAACAGAGAGCAGATCTACAATTTGCTTTAGCCGCTTCGCTATCACTTCTCTCTTCTCTCTCTAGCTCTGTCTTTCTCAGCACTCTCACACCACTGCATTCTATCTTTTTTCTTCTCTCTATTGGCACTTCTTCTTGCTCTCTGGTTCTTCTCTCTTTTTCTCTCTTCTCTACTCTCTGAATTCTCTTCTTCTTGTCTTCACATCTGCAACACTTTTTCTGGTGAGGACACGCGCCACAGTTTACGACGGAGTACACGGATCTCGCCGGCATCCCTTTGGCTCGGCGACCAGTTGGCAGATTAGCGGAGCTATCATCACTTATTTTATGCTTTGGGCCATGTTGGGCCTTGGTTTAGTCCATGTGTGGACATCTTTCTTTCAGTCATGGACCTTTGTAGGCCAATTAGGCTTTTATTACGTTTGGTAGGCTTGCTAGGAGGCTAAGGAGGTTAATGGGCCACTTCTTGGTTCACTCCTCTGGCCCACTTGGGCTTGGCCGCACCCTTTTTCCCTAGGCCCACTTTGGGAGGCGCACCCCACCCTAGGGTTAGGGTTGGGGGCGGACCATTCCCTCCTCCTCTTGGAGAGGATAGCAGCCGCCCTTCCCCACTTGCCCTCTCCCTCTTTTGGCCGCTCCCACCATTCACTCCTAGATTCTAGGAAGTGTGATTTCCCTTCCCAAGGTGTGGCCGCACCCCTCCTCCCTCTCTCCTTGGCTAGGGTTTAAACCTAGCCTTTCCCCTCCCCCTATAAGTACTCATGTATTTGGAGAAGAAAAGGCTAATGAAATTTTGAATCTTGAGAGCCATTTATTGAGTGCCCATTGTGTGTAAGGGGCGACCCCTTGCTTCTTCTTCTTCTTGAGGGTGCGACTCCCTCTTCCCCATCTCCAGTCCTTGGGTGCGACGCCCAGGGGTAGGAGACCTCCTCCAAGGATCCCAACGCCAGCCCTCTTCTTCCAACATTCACGGCGACGAGTTCGGTGAAGCGACGGCGCACGCGGGATCTTATCCTCTTCCCCGGGCGTCCCTGTGCTGACAGCAGATTTGGTGTCCAAAGATCGGTCTGGTGCGTCTACTTCCGGGCGGCTTCTCTCTCTAAGGTCTTCACGACTTTTGTACCCCTTCCTGTCACCGTTCCAACCCCACTGGTTTCGTCTCAAAACTCCACCCACAGCGAAAGTTCCCTTCATACCTACTTTCGGTGCGCTGGCTGTCACCCTGACAGTCTCACCTGAACTAGAGCCTTCTTGCCCGCCTGTTTACGCCACCTTTCCACCGTTTCTAGCCCTATTTCCCTTCATAAGAGTTGTTCCTCTGCCAGTTACGAATCCAACCTAAGTGGTCTCGCCTCAATATTCCATCGGGGCTGAGAGTTCCCTTTGTACACACTTTCTGTGCGCAGTTCTATGCTACAGTACCCGTGTGGGACCAGTCAGCAGGGACCTCCAAAGGGACCACCCTCTAGCCACCTCTGATTGCCATGAAATTTGGTAGGCCACCCCCTCACACCATACCCCATCTCCAGTAAACGCCACAGACCCGGAATCCACATTCAACCCCTCGCCATTACTGCCCTTCCGGGAGTCACAGTTCTGACTGCCCTGAATTGCAGACTGTGACCCCAACTTCCTTCGCCACCCACGCCCGAAAGTCCCATGGTACCCCACCGGCCACCACAACCCACCATTAGCCTCCCCTGTCAGCCATCTACCAGAGAAGACCCTGCCACATTTGCTGTCCGGAGGGTCACGTACCGGCCGTTCTCGCGGCCTCTATCACTGTGAGCAGACAGGCCGGTCGACTGCACGCCAGGTGTTCGACGAATTGCCACAGCCACCAGCGGCCTCAGCAGCGGCTCTCCTTCCACGGGCGCCCCTGGGGTATCCCCATCAGCGCCCCCGCCGAGTTTTGCAGGTCCCGGACGTGATTAAGGGGACCTATCGGTGTCGCCATCCAGCTGCGGGACAGAACCTGCGCAGGGTGGCCAGCTAGTCGCCCCCTTCCCAAGTGCACTCCCGACGCGTCTCCGGGCCCAGCGACGTACCTCTTCTTCCCGGAGGAGCGTCCCCTATTACAGCGAGGCGCCGGAAGACTCCTTCCTTGCAGCAGCCCGAGGCGGACCTGTGGACATCGAGCTGCCCCGACCCGGTACCCGTCACCCCACGCCGCACGCTACCGGATTGAGCTTGTAGCCCGTTACCTCCCTGCGAGGAGTGGGCACCATTTGGTTATGTAATATTGTTTGTTTGATGTACCGGTGGGTGTGTGGCATGGCCGGGGTTCCTTCCCCACGCCTAGGCGTGGAGGTACGCATCTCGCTCTCATTCGTGGTTCTTGCTTATCACGTATACGGTTGATTGTGCCGCGCATGAGTGTAGGACCTAGCTAGTTTCTACTTATCATTGCTGGTTCGAGAGACGAGAGCGCCCATTCCCCTTGGCCCTAGTCGAGCACCGAGCTCGGACTAGATCCCGTGTCGTCCAGCGGCTTCTCGCCCGTTGTGACCTCGTCGCGCCTCCCTCCTTGGGCCGGCCGTGTTCGGAGTTCTGTTGAGAGACGCCTCCACCCGGAGGGAATTCACGTTAGTCGGTCACGCCGGCTTGCCTTGTCACGTGCGCGTGCTGGTCGCACTCTCTAGTGTCGTAGGTTAGCTAGCGAGTCAGGTTGTCCCGCATCAAGTTTGGTATCAGAGCATATTGTCCCGCATCAAGTTTGGTATCAGAGCTTAGGGAACCAGTTTGTTCTAACAAATTGGGGTCTTAGGTCATTTGAGGCCTTAGAGTTGTCTAGGTTGCATTGAGTCTCTTAGTTCATCTAGGTAATCTACCATTGCATTGTCTTTTTAGGTTTATGTCTAGTTAGAGTTATCCTTGTCTCGTTGAGTCTTGCATGTGTTTTGAGTTCCCAGTGCATCTCGATGGCTAGTTCTTATTATTCAGTTCCATACCACCGACCCAACCTTAGTAGGGTGCATCAGGTAGAGGGAGCCCCGAGTAGTCCTGTCCAAGGCAACAGGTTCGTGTCCGAGTATATTAAGGATTTTGATGAGCACCTAATGCGATATGGGACTCAGGTGGATGAAATCAGGACTGTAGTTCATTTCCGTCGGGGTCTGCGCGAGCACCTCCGGATTGAGTTATCCCGCCGCCATGTGCAGACCCTGGGGGAAGCTTACCAGGTTGCTCGTGAACAGGAGCAGTTTGAGCTCGAGTTTGCTCCGGTCCAGCACCCCACACCCACATACTCTCGTGGGTCGTATTCTCGAGCTACCCCTAGACCATACCCTCGGGGACCCGTGGCCCGTCCACAGGAGTCGGCTCGTCAGGATTCCTTTACCTCTAGACCTCACTATTCCCATCCGAGGGACTATCACCCTCGATCCACGGCTACAGCCTCTGCCCCTCAGCTTCAGCAACCTACTGTCTCTACCCACCCTCCGAGGGCTTGTCCACTACCCGCCACCACCTTGGCCGCTCCCCGAGACCTGAGGTCCGATATGCCATCCGTGAAGGCTGACTTCCAAGCTTCCTTTGATCGATACCTGACCCGCGTAACCCCTTATAGTAAGCTCATATCCGTCGGTTATGAGGCTGATCCGGGTCTTGAGGCGGAGTATTTGGATGAGTCGATAGAGGACCACGATCCCATCCAGTATATAGAGGACCCCGTTCCCTCACTGGGGGTAGATGCTTCATCCTTCGACCCACATCTCGAGCCATTACTACCTCTCAAGGGTGAGCTTGTCATTGGGGAGTTTTTAGCTAGCTGGTTAAGGGAGGGTCCACATCTAGATGTCTCGATCACCTACTACCCCTCCATGGAGCCAACTCTCCCAGTCATACCCCTTAACTCCTTTCACACCACTTTTCGGTCCTTCAGCTTTATGGAGAATGTGAGGGAGTTTCTTAAGAGTTTGGATTGTCAGTGGGAGTTGACATACATGTTGGCCTTAGGGTCTGACCAACCCTATAGTCATAGCTTCATACTCCCAGCTTTGGGGTCTATTACCTCGGTGTACACCATAGGTCCTATCACTTCCGAGGTCCTTCTATTCTTTCCCATACTCGATGAGGTTGCCTTTCCCCCATCTTATGGCATTACTACGCCGAGGGAGGAACCTTGTCTCCCTGGCCCTTATGGTTCCCTTGCCCCATCATTCATAGTGCCTAAAGGTGACCATTTGCACCTTGGCGACTATCCGACATGGGCAAGTATAGTGAAGGGGCATGTTAGGAAAAGTCTCCATTTCTTTGACCCTTTTGATCCTTTTCCTATTAAACCTCCCGATCCATATTTCCTCACCCCTTGTGACGAGGAGGTCCATTATCACTCTCCTTCCATGCATGGACCCACACCCCAGAGTTTGGCTAGGAGGGAGCCCCAGATGGTCCATTATCACTCTCCTTTCACTCCTTTATCTCTCTTTCATGCATCATCCCGTCCACAATCATATAGGGGTTACATGGTGAGTGAGTCTATTCATATTGGTCCCCCAAAGTCTAGCACACTTGGTAGGACACACATGCATGAATGGAACAACTTTGGTTGTCCAGGCCCTCCCCATGTTGTCCAGTCTAGGAGGTGTCATGGCCATGCTAGGTCCATGTTTGGATGTCCAGGACCACCACTGCGTTCATATAGGCATGAGTCCATAGAGCTTGTTCGAAGTCTGCATCACCATCACCATCTAGAGACCGGCAACGCACGTTATAAGGATCTAGCTGATGCGCGTCGATGCACCCGTGAGTTCCGCGAGGGAGAGTATGTCATGATCAGGGTCAGACCTGAACGGTTCCTTTCGGGGGCCGTAAAGAAACTCCAGGACCGCGGTGCCGGACCCTTCCGAGTTCTGAGGCGGATTGGGTCTAACGCGTATGAGATTGAGCTGCCAGATGATTATGGGATCAGTTCGACGTTCAACGTCTCTGATCTAGTGGCCTATCGGGATCCAGCAGTGATTCCCAGTGAGCTTCTTGGGCCTCCCCTTCCTGTTGTGAGCGATACACCTTCTGAGAGTCCACCTCCTCCAGCCCCATTACAGAGACGCGAGCACATCGATTGTATACTGGATGAGCAGGTGACCACCACCAGGAGCGGGGCCTACCAGCGCTTCCTAGTGCGTTGGAGAGGGCGCCCTGCGACAGACGACACCTGGATCACGCGGGGAGAGCTGGAGCGGATTGACCCGGACTTGCTGGAGCGTTACCTGAGCGACTGTGACCCTTACTCGACGGGGTCGAGTTCTTCCCACCCGGGGAGAATTGGTGAGGACACGCGC
This sequence comes from Amorphophallus konjac, assembly GCA_022559845.1. Taxonomy (NCBI): domain Eukaryota; kingdom Viridiplantae; phylum Streptophyta; class Magnoliopsida; order Alismatales; family Araceae; genus Amorphophallus; species Amorphophallus konjac. The sequence goes on from CM040122.1 coordinate 217,458,630, forward strand.
CACAGTTTACGACGGAGTACACGGATCTCGCCGGCATCCCTTTGGCTCGGCGACCAGTTGGCAGATTAGCGGAGCTATCATCACTTATTTTATGCTTTGGGCCATGTTGGGCCTTGGTTTAGTCCATGTGTGGACATCTTTCTTTCAGTCATGGACCTTTGTAGGCCAATTAGGCTTTTATTACGTTTGGTAGGCTTGCTAGGAGGCTAAGGAGGTTAATGGGCCACTTCTTGGTTCACTCCTCTGGCCCACTTGGGCTTGGCCGCACCCTTTTCCCCTAGGCCCACTTTGGGAGGCGCACCCCACCCTAGGGTTAGGGTTGGGGGCGGACCATTCCCTCCTCCTCTTGGAGAGGATAGCAGCCGCCCTTCCCCACTTGCCCTCTCCCTCTTTTGGCCGCTCCCACCATTCACTCCTAGATTCTAGGAAGTGTGATTTCCCTTCCCAAGGTGTGGCCGCACCCCTCCTCCCTCTCTCCTTGGCTAGGGTTTAAACCTAGCCTTTCCCCTCCCCCTATAAGTACTCATGTATTTGGAGAAGAAAAGGCTAATGAAATTTTGAATCTTGAGAGCCATTTATTGAGTGCCCATTGTGTGTAAGGGGCGACCCCTTGCTTCTTCTTCTTCTTGAGGGTGCGACTCCCTCTTCCCCATCTCCAGTCCTTGGGTGCGACGCCCAGGGGTAGGAGACCTCCTCCAAGGATCCCAACGCCAGCCCTCTTCTTCCAACATTCACGGCGACGAGTTCGGTGAAGCGACGGCGCACGCGGGATCTTATCCTCTTCCCCGGGCGTCCCTGTGCTGACAGCAGATTTGGTGTCCAAAGATCGGTCTGGTGCGTCTACTTCCGGGCGGCTTCTCTCTCTAAGGTCTTCACGACTTTTGTACCCCTTCCTGTCACCGTTCCAACCCCACTGGTTTCGTCTCAAAACTCCACCCACAGCGAAAGTTCCCTTCATACCTACTTTCGGTGCGCTGGCTGTCACCCTGACAGTCTCACCTGAACTAGAGCCTTCTTGCCCGCCTGTTTACGCCACCTTTCCACCGTTTCTAGCCCTATTTCCCTTCATAAGAGTTGTTCCTCTGCCAGTTACGAATCCAACCTAAGTGGTCTCGCCTCAATATTCCATCGGGGCTGAGAGTTCCCTTTGTACACACTTTCTGTGCGCAGTTCTCTGCTACAGTACCCGTGTGGGACCAGTCAGCAGGGACCTCCAAAGGGACCACCCTCTAGCCACCTCTGATTGCCATGAAATTTGGTAGGCCACCCCCTCACACCATACCCCATCTCCAGTAAACGCCACAGACCCGGAATCCACATTCAACCCCTCGCCATTACTGCCCTTCCGGGAGTCACAGTTCTGACTGCCCTGAATTGCAGACTGTGACCCCAACTTCCTTCGCCACCCACGCCCGAAAGTCCCATGGTACCCCACCGGCCACCACAACCCACCATTAGCCTCCCCTGTCAGCCATCTACCAGAGAAGACCCTGCCACATTTGCTGTCCGGAGGGTCACGTACCGGCCGTTCTCGCGGCCTCTATCACTGTGAGCAGACAGGCCGGTCGACTGCACGCCAGGTGTTCGACGAATTGCCACAGCCACCAGCGGCCTCAGCAGCGGCTCTCCTTCCACGGGCGCCCCTGGGGTATCCCCATCAGCGCCCCCGCCGAGTTTTGCAGGTCCCGGACGTGATTAAGGGGACCTATCGGTGTCGCCATCCAGCTGCGGGACAGAACCTGCGCAGGGTGGCCAGCTAGTCGCCCCCTTCCCAAGTGCACTCCCGACGCGTCTCCGGGCCCAGCGACGTACCTCTTCTTCCCGGAGGAGCGTCCCCTATTACAGCGAGGCGCCGGAAGACTCCTTCCTTGCAGCAGCCCGAGGCGGACCTGTGGACATCGAGCTGCCCCGACCCGGTACCCGTCACCCCACGCCGCACGCTACCGGATTGAGCTTGTAGCCCGTTACCTCCCTGCGAGGAGTGGGCACCATTTGGTTATGTAATATTGTTTGTTTGATGTACCGGTGGGTGTGTGGCATGGCCGGGGTTCCTTCCCCACGCCTAGGCGTGGAGGTACGCATCTCGCTCTCATTCGTGGTTCTTGCTTATCACGTATACGGTTGATTGTGCCGCGCATGAGTGTAGGACCTAGCTAGTTTCTACTTATCATTGCTGGTTCGAGAGACGAGAGCGCCCATTCCCCTTGGCCCTAGTCGAGCACCGAGCTCGGACTAGATCCCGTGTCGTCCAGCGGCTTCTCGCCCGTTGTGACCTCGTCGCGCCTCCCTCCTTGGGCCGGCCGTGTTCGGAGTTCTGTTGAGAGACGCCTCCACCCGGAGGGAATTCACGTTAGTCGGTCACGCCGGCTTGCCTTGTCACGTGCGCGTGCTGGTCGCACTCTCTAGTGTCGTAGGTTAGCTAGCGAGTCAGGTTGTCCCGCATCAAGTTTGGTATCAGAGCATATTGTCCCGCATCATTTTCTCACAATCTGGACGCAGAAGAGGGATCTATATATATCTTCAGCCTGGGACCCACGAGCTCACGCATTGGGCGTGTGGAGGGAATACTCCCGCCAAGAGATTCCAGAAAGCTCTCAGCCACGTGTCAGGTGCGAATCGGACAACGATCCTCGTGGCATAAGGTCCATTGATTGCATCCCTTGGATCATGTGCCATTAATTGCTTCTATTATCCTCCACGAGTTCACGTGCGTCCTTCATCCTGTCAGTTAGAAGTACTTAGTCATATGGCATGGAACAAAGTTTGCACTGACTTAATATGGCATGAGGCAAAGGATGCACCGAGCGAGCTTATGCATAAGGCAAACAATGCACCGACCTATATATGCGCATGAGACAAAAGATTCTCAGACCTTTATATGCATATGAACAGTGGTATGCACGGACATGATTAACACCAATGCAAACTAGCACCGACCCTCATACGCTAGCAGGGAAACATGCACTAAGGCAAGGACTTATTATGTCTAATGCAAAACTTGCACCGAGGCAAGGGCTTATTATGTCTAATGCAAGACTTGCACCGAGGCAAGGAATGCACCGACCTCGTTGTGCACAATGAGTTGCATGGACTTGGCCATGCAAAAGATGAAGTATGCACAGACCTTCAGTGTGCATAAGGAAGATGTGCACCGACTCTAAAACGTGCACCGACCTTCATTACTGTGCTACAGTGAAGTGCACGGAGTTGGCTATGCAAACGGTGAAACATGCACAAACCAATACAAGCCAGGTACACATATTGCACTCACCTCAATAGTGAAATGCACAGACCTGTACAGTACCATGTATAGACCTGGGATGCATGTGCATAGACTCTAGATAGCGTATGCATAGACCCATTAAGCATTATGCACAGACCCTAACAAACTCATACCTAATGTGCACCGATGGTAACAAGGCTAACACCAAATGTGCACCGATGTTGTTCTGCCTAACGACTGATGTGCACAGACCTTATAAACATGTACAAGGACATGCACAGACCTTGTATGCCTTCTACAGTGACTTGCACAGACGTTATGTGCTACACATAGTGAATTGCACCGACTATGTGTGTAATCTTTACCTGGAATGCACTGACCTCATAAGCCACTTGAGACGCAAAGTAAGACACACACATGCACAGACCTAGGCCACATGAGACGCAAGATAAGATGGACACATGCACCGACTATATTGCACTGACCTTGCTAAGACAAGACATTGCACCGAGCTTGTTTGACTCTACAGAAATCTGCACTAACTATGGTCTAACAAGAACTGCACCGACCTAATGTTTGTGCTCCCTTAGATATAGCATGAGACGCAAACTTAGATGCAGCACACGCACTGAGACGCATATGCACATGAGACGCAATATAAGACGTAGTACATTCACTGAGACACAAATGCACATGAGATGCAACAATTCATGATGCAAAGGATGCACCGACCCTAACATGTCAGGACCTTTCATGTGCGTGAGACGCAATATGAATATATGCCTTGACCTGGTATATGCTTAGACCTGGTATGTGCTAAGACTCAAGTGTAGACACATGAAACACAATTATGATGCATATACACAAGTGTTCAGTGGAATGTCTTGTTTCAGTGTAGAGATGCAATCATTAAATCTTTCATGCAAACACATGATGACTTATAGTGTTTGCTATCATCAAAATCACAGGGGCACAATAATCTCCCCCTTTTTGATGATGGCAACACTATGAGTCACACGGGCTCATGTAAATTATTCCCCCCCTTTGACTTCAGCAAAAAGAAAGTAGTTTGAGAGACATATAAGCATGCATGAAATGATTGATTTAGACTCTCCCCCTTTGACTTCATCATTAAGACATAGAAGAGCTATACTCCCCCTGGATAAATAAAGGAAATCAGCAAACACAGGGGCAGATAAGCAACCAAGCACCAGTGAAGAAAGGATTACAAGCAAACATCCTCCAATAATCAATATGACACCACATACTCTCTCCTTTTGACAATCAGCTAAAATGGAAGAACACCATTGATATAGATAAAATGGACTGAAACTGATAGACAGATCGAATAAAAGAAACCTTCTCCCCTTGAAAATGTGATGTATGGAAGTGGGAATTCAGGCAAATGATCTGCAAACTTCGCAGGGACAGTCAAGAAGTACCAAGATTGGAGAAGATCAGTAGATTGATACCAAGATCATCAAAAACACAAGATGAGCCACAGATAATTTCTGGTCATACTCAAGAAACATCAGGGTCACTGACTACTATCAAATTGAATTCCATCCACAAGATATTGACTGAATTTCCAATGAATAGATGAGATAGAAAGATTTTCAATAGGGTACCAAATACATAAATCTTGATAAGCGAATTTTAGACTCTTCTATTATAAGAAATTATGAATGAGTCTAAACTAATCAACATGATTTAAGAATGATGTATACAAAGTTTATCAAGAAAATCCAATACTCATATCTGAAACACCTTTTAATAGAAATAAACCAAATGCACATATGACATTCATGTTTAACCTCCTTCTATCTTACTCATTCAAAATCAATGACTCCTTTGGGAGTTACACAAGATAGTATTGAGATTAAACACATATGAATGTATCTGAACATATCTTTAATCTTTTTCAGAATTTTTCTTTTGTTCAACAACATTATTTTTCCTGAGTAAGTCTGGTTAAAATCAACACCTTTTTATGTGAGGCACAACACGTCTTAGGTGAAGTGACCTAGTTACTCAGTGTGACAACCATATTGCCTCTTAATGAGAATAGAGTTAGCAATTTGGAGTGTCTTATTACATGAGGAGACACATTGATCAGAGGCCAGAATCCTCTAGTTACTCAACACAACCATGCCATTGCTCTGCCAGATTTTTAATTATTTCTATAGCAGAAGTAACTATGGCACTTCATGACATGGGTTTACTCTATTTCTTTGACAGGGAACCCAGTTTCTCTGTGACCAAAGTCATTGCTCTGACTTTAGTTTTCTTTCAAATGTTTTCAGATTTTTTTCAGACAATGCTCAATACGTTGACATGTTTAAGAACAATACTTACCACATGTATTTTATCCAAAGGAAGCCATGTTTTTAATGTTTCATATTTCAGAAGATTTTGCATGGAATTACATTAGACAATTGGTTAAGATTTATTAAAATGATGATTCAGATATTTTCAAGTCTTTTACATCCAAACTTAATGAATACATTAGACTTAAATCAATTTGATTCATCAGACATTCTTAAACCAATATAATAGAAGATTCTTCTTTTTGAAATATGTCTGATTTATGATTAGGGTACTCAGATTGAAATATTTCCAATTTCAAATGGATCAACATTGGCAGTGCAGCCAATCAATAGAAGCAACAAGAAATTTCATATAGAGAAATGTCTAGGACAATTACAAGCATGCATATGAAGTGAAAGAATTGGAACACATGCTTATGCATCAACCAAATTTTCAGGAGGCAGTGAGTTTACAAGGATGCAGCGAGAGATATACACTATAGTAATTCAGATTAGAAATAATAGCTGAGTCTGGAGTACAGACAGATCAGCTTGACAGTAGTGATAAGAATGAGTTCAAGTGAAGCTCTCCTTCAGCAACTTAAGGAGTAGCAGATATAGATATCAGCTTCAAGAAAATTGAGGGCAACACACACAATAATAGGAGAGTGATTTGAGTGACTAGACAAGAAGGGTTCAGATTGAAAAGGACTAATGAGTCTAAAATGCTCCCCCTGTCTAGATGCAATGAGTCACTTCTTTTTGAATTTTTCAAATAAAATTGATATGCAGTGTAATTCACTATATGTATGCATATGCAATGATTTTTCTAAAAGCATTACATGAATATGAACATGATTGGCATGACCATCATGCAGGGGCAACCAACCTCCCCCTGACAATATGCAATAAAATCCAGAATTCTAAATGCCACAAACGCATGAGCATTTATGCATCTACTTCCCTTGACTAAATGCATTATATGCAATGAAGACTGAACACATGGTTTTATGATCTATGCTCATGAAGTAGACATACAATTACAGCCTGAGATGGACTACAATAGACTTCATGTGCATTTCAGATTTTCAAAGAATTTTAGTTAGAGGATGCACAGATGAATTTCGTTATGCTAGAAAAGATTCAAATTGAGTAGCGCAGATGACACACAAGAATGCAAGTATGTATGCTTAACAAGTTATGCAACCATTTAAATCAGAAATTTCAGATGGCACCATTTAGATTTTTAGAAAACAGCATTCAATTCACTTTTAGCTTAAAGTATGCACAATTAATTTAGCAAATGCATTTGATAATCTATGATAGACAAGTTAAACTCAGATGTGAGCATGTATGCATGAAATGTAACTGATTGAAAGAAAATTTCTAAAGTTAGAGGATCGAATCTGTCAAGTGCAAAGATGGGGTTTTACCAAACTTGGGTGTCTTGGCTTATACAACCCCTTTATTCCTCTCCAAGGCACACCTACAAATTAGTAAACAACTTTGAACTAATAGATACCCAAGAAGTCTTGGGTCCTGCAGAGTTAGTGGCACCTTTGACAGGCGTTTTCAACATTTTCTTAGCTACATAATCATCAAACTCCATCAAAAAATAATCGGCCATAGAGTGTCCAAATTTTCCATAATATCTACAAGAGACAACACACTTTTTGGTCTTTTTATGCGCATCAACATACGTATGAAATCTATGTGCATGAGCATGAAACTTTCTGTTGTTTACATGACCGTTTTGTCTCTTATTGTCGGTTAGCCAACAATTTGCAGATTTATGACCTCGCTTACCACAATTGAAACACGGAGAATTTATTCCTTTAAGGCTCCTATCAAAAGCATATCTTTTTCCAGGAGATTTAGCAGATGTGGAATTAAATGTGTTTCCCTGAACATGCCAGTAGTCCTTGACTGTCTGGCTAGGCTTTCCATATTCAAAGCACCTGATGTGCTTTCCTCTAGAACCATTCAATAGCCTTGTGACCCAGCTTGTTACAATTGAAACATATGATGTGCTGGTTTGAAGCAGATTTGTTTCTATTAAGACCATGATGATTTACAGAGAATTTAGCATGCATCCTATCATCTTGTTTCATGACAAAGCATTCGTTCATGAAATGACCATACCTACCATAGTAATGGCACGAAGCATCTGATTTCCTAGTAGCATGTTTCTATCGGATGAATTCTAAGCATTATTCTAAAATTCTGATTCTCCTTTTTATGTGCATGTTTGTGTGTGTTCGCGTTGTTTACAGAATGCACACTATTGATATTGGTTTGAGTAGGCTTCTTCTGCATGTGGTCAACCCTTTTAATCATTTTAGTTAGTTTCTGGCTTTTCTCGGCATTTTGCTTCTGACTACTTTGAGTAGTATATTGGAACACAGGTGGGTTCGGTGAGCTGTGAGAACCTGGTGCGGACACCCAAGCAGTTGAGCGGCGCGACACGCTAAGCCACCGGTACCGCACACGGAGCACGACTCGAGCCACCTCAGCATCCATCTGGCTCGGAGGCAGCCTGGAGACTCCCCCTTGAGTCCCGGCATTTATCATATTTAGTTATACTTTATTTGTGTTTAATGTGTGTTTACTTCATTTTATTCGGTATGTAATTTTGATTGTAAGAGGGGCTTATTTGTAAAATGGGACCCCCAGGCCCCACGGGACCCCCAGGCCCCCTCCCATTGATCCACCTCAGTCCTAGGGCCCCATGTGGGGTCGGTCAACCATTCAAATGGTGGCTTCTACAAGGGTGGGCCAAATGGGGGACATTGGACCAATAAGGTCAACAATTCCAACCCATCCCCACCTACCATGTCCCCCCTTGCCATTCCAGCCAATAGACCGCCCCCCCTTTATTTTTTTAATTTATTTTTTTTGTGGATGGTCACATGCAATCCCAGCCCTCCATCTCCCATCCCTACATCCAACGGTTGAGGATGGATTAGATATGTAACCTATATAAGCTTGTATTTTTCCATTTTGATGAATTAATGCCATTTAAACTTGGAAATTCCTTGGAGCAGCCCTTGGGCGCACCCCTCCTCTCTCCTTCCTCTCCCCCTTGTAGATGTGAAGGCTGTCTTCTGGAGGTGTGACTCCTCCTCTATCGATTCCGGTCATCATCGCCGCCGCCACGAGCCGCCACCGCACCGCCATCGCAACCGTCGGAGTTCTGCCATCTGCCCATAGCTGCCACTTCCACGAATTGCTGCTATCAGCCACGAGCTCAGATCGATTTGGGATTTTGAGGGAATGTTCTAGAGGTGTTCCCCACGTCCTACAAAAAGTGGTGGGTCATAAATCCTCCATTTGCTAATTTCCCATTTTCGTTCAAGTTTCAACTTCAGCTCTTCCAGTTTCAAATCTGATTTTCCACTTTTCCTGAGTTTCGCCTGTTCCGACCCATTTGTGATTTTTTCTAGGGCTCCCAATTTTACTGGGAGTTCTGTCCACCCACCCCTCCTTCCATGAATGTTCCTGATTTTTGATCAACCCTCCACCTATTTTTTAAAATTCATTTTCAGAGCAAGCTACAGTGCTGTCCACCTATTCCCAGATCCGACCTCTTCCCAGTGCAAAAATCATATCAATTCGTAGCCACCTCCAATCAGTCCACAAAAAATATTTCCATCTTCCTTGTTCAAAATCCTATAATTTTTGTGAAGAGCTCAAGAGCTGAATCAGCCATCAACCTCGCGGTCAACGGCAGTTCTCAGACAGCTCACCTGTAGATATGAGGTTTCGGGTACTGTATAACAGGAACTTGAAAATTCAATAAAGTTCAGATCCGACCGGATCCAGCAGATCTATCTGAGTCTATATTGAAGGATTTGAAGAGAGCTTTCCAACGATAGCTCATGCGTCCCGATCCGACGTCGGAATTGATCGCAGCGGCCGTTTTCGCCAGAGCGTGCGCCGGAAAGCAGAACCGGAAATCCGTGGGCTATTAGTTCAAGAGTTGGGAATCGAGGCCGATCGACCCCCGATCGGTGTTTCCGGCCGACCGCCGTCCGTGGAGGCGCGCCACCAGGGGTCCCCACCACAGTGGGTCCCACCCCCGCAGATCCGGAGGACAGCGTCGTCCGTGGGCCTCACGGACCCGTAGAATCCGCCGTTCGAAAAGCACGAAAACGCGGAGTTCGGCACCGCCGGACGACATCAAGATGCTGCCCGTCAACCCGATTTGCGTGATTCCCGGGCCCACATGTGACCTTTTACCTCCCTGTGTGGAGTGGGTCAAATCATTGTACGGCTGTAACATTGTTTAACCGGGAATCCGTAATTCGGCCGGGGTTGTCTTCGCCACGCCGGGTGCGTGGAGGTACGGTCTTAACTTCTTGGCATTTGCTTGCTAGTTTAGTATATGGTCATATGCCACTGTGAGAGTGTAGGATTCTAGCCCGTGTGTCCATGTCACCGCTGTGAGCGTGTGAGTGACCCATCCCGCGACTCGATCTGAGTCCGAAAGTGAGTCCGACTACCTTGAACTCTGCTGGTTCCTTAACCGCGCACAATCCACGCTTTCCCTCGCATGGGACGACGAGTGAGTTTGCACTTTTGTTAGCGACGTGTAGCCTATAGGAGCTCTTAGTGTCGAGCCGAGGTCGCTCTAGTAGTCGTGTCGTTGCTGGTCGAGTCGTGTCCATCTCATGTAGCGTCGTCTCCTCAGTCCGTCCCGCATCAGTTTGGTATCAGAGCGAGTTGAGTCTAGAGTAGTCTTTGTATAAGTCTTTGCATGGTCTAAGTCGAGTCTAGGATCATCATTAGTTTTCAAAATAAAAAAAATGTGTTTTAAAATTATATTTCATCCCGATAATTCGGTAACTTAAAAGGTGTTGTCTGAACGCTAGGCTACGCCTATCGGGAAGGCCGTAATTTTGTGGGAGTGATTTTCGGATCGATTAACTCTGCCACGTACCGGATATTAGTTTACGTCTAGGTGCATTAGTCGGTGTTTGCATCAGTTTGTGTCTCCTAGTTCATGTGTAGTCCAATAAGAGTCAGTCGGTCTTGTCCAAGTGTCGGCATGTCCAACATGTAGTTCCCCCAATTTCCCATGGATCCCCAATCACCCGGGCAATATGGCCGTTGGTCTACCCATGGGCTTGGCAACCATCCTCTCCCCTTCCGTAGGCCCGAAGCCTCATATTTTTATGGCTCTAATGATTCGGGCGACTACCTCAATTGGGAGTCCGCCATGGATAAATATTTTGAATGTTACACCATGTCCGATGCCATGCAAGTTTGTTTTGCCCGAGAGAGGCTTGTCCACAAAGCCACCTAGAAATGGGAGAGCATTGAGCGCATGAGGGAGGTTAGGAGGCAAAGGCCCATCGAGTCGTGGCATGAGATGAAGGGAAAACTTAGGAAGGTCTACCTACCCGGTCCAATCACCTCCAATCGACCCCACCCAATCACCTCCAACAAGGCGGGTCATAGTCGGAGGCAAGGAGACCCACCCATAGTGGAGCCTAGACCCAAGGTTAGGCCAGTTGATTACGGGAAACTCCACCACATTACTCCTACTCCAAACCCTACCATTGCTAAACTCTTCCAAATCATTTTGGATAGAGTGGATAGGAAGTGTGCTTATATCGAGTCCCTGCTTCCCCCTTGCCTACCTCCTAGCCGGGATGGAACCAAGCACGTGCCTAAGGAGGTAGCAGCTGGTAGTCCCAATCCGATGCCATCTATGGTTCCATCCCAAGGTCCTCTCCCCATCATAGTGGATCCTCTTTCCCCACCCACGAGAGCCCCATTGCCTACACCCCTTGTCCGTCAAGAGGATAAGGGTAAGGGTCCACTTATCAGGGAGCGTAGTGGGTCACGACAGCAGTGTTATCGCTGCCAGGGGTTCGGCCACTTTGCCGGAAAGTGTCCCACTCGGACATCTCTAGCCATAGGGGATAAAAGGGTTGGAGAAGCCTCACTCTCCGATCTTTATTCAGAGCCACCTCAGCCACAACTACCTGTGTTTCTAACGGGAAAGTTACTTATAGCCGAGCCACTCCTTAGCTGGCTTAGAATGGCCTGGTCCCATCTCCCCTCCCATCTATGGATCCTATCCTACCTCTAGTGCCAATCAATTCATTTCACACCACTTTCCGGTCTAGTCACTATGTGGATACATTGGATGACCTTCTTAAAGGGTTAGACCGGCAATTGACATTTACGCACTTGTTGGCTCCAGGCTTTGACCGACCCACAGATCGTAGTTTCACTCATCCCGCTTTAGGGTCCATCACCTCCGTGTACACCGTGGGTCATGTTACCACGGAGGTTCTTCTACTCTTCCTTATGCCGGCCGAGCCCGACTTCATTCCCATTTGCCCAAGGGAGGAATCTTACTTTCTACCTATGATTGTCGTCCCACCTCTCACAATGAATGAAGGTGATCATTTACACCTCCAAAATTTTCAAATGTGGGATAGTGATTTGTGGAAGCCTAGTCCGAGGGGTCATACCTTCTTTGATCCCTTCGACCCATTCTCTTGTGGACCCCGTGACCCATCATATTTACTCCACCTTTTTGAGAGAGTCCACCATCATACCCCCACCGTCTCATCTCCCTTCATGAATGAAGGAGATCAACAACACCTTCTAGACTTCCACACATGAGATCTTGAGATGAAGGAATCCATATCGAGGGGTCACACATTCTTTGATCCCTTCGATCCCTTTCTTCGTGGGCCCCTTGGCCCACAACCTCCATTCCCCCTCTTTAAGAAAGTCCACTATCACACTCCTCCTACTCGGGCCTGACAACCTTCACATGGCAATAGGTCCGAACCGTCATTTGGGGGTAATGAAGACTTTGGTTCCCCCGGTCCACCTAAACCACCCAAACCTCCCAAATCCAAAGGACCGTCTTATGGTTGTACCGACATTCAGTCACACTTAGGGTATGCATGGCACACCTTCGGATGTCCTGGACCACCTTGCATATGATTGGGTCAAACTAACATTAGGTTTGTTTAGGGTTGTGTGTGCATCCGTGTGTTTTTTTTCCTTTTGCTAAGCATGTTAGGAGTTTTCATGACGACATTCGTCGTCACATTGAGTCCAGCAATGCGCATTACAAAGAGCTAGCCGATGCTCATCGACACCACCGAGAGTTCCAAGAGGGCGAGCATGTCATGATCAGGGTAAGACCTGAACGATTTCCCTCTGGAACCGTTAAGAAGTTGCAAGCTCGCGGAGCCGGTCCATTTAGAGTGTTGAAACACGTTGGATCCAATGCGTATGTTGTGGACCAGTCCGAGGAATACGGTATAAGCTCTACTTTTAATGTTTCAGATCTAGTTGCATATAGGGACCCAGCGGTGATCCCTAGTGAGCCTTTCGAGCCATCTTCCCCAATTGAGAGTGATCCCACACCTGAGTGTCCACCTCCAGCCCCTTTGTCACGGCAGCGTGAGCATATAGATTATATACTGGATGAGCAGGTGACAATTACCAGGAGTGGATCCTACCCGCGCTACCTAGTGCGATGGAGAGGATGGCCCGCTACCGAGGACATGTGGATTACGCATGGAGAGTTGCAGCGGATTGATCTGGACCTTCTAGAGCGATACAGAAGCGATGCAGACCCTTACTCGACAGGGTCGAGTTTCTCCCACCCAGGGAGAATTGGTGCAGACACCCGAGTAGTTGAGCGGTGTGACACGTTGAGCCACCGGTACCGCACACGGAGCACGACTCGAGCCACCTCAGCATCCATCTGCCTCGGAGATAACCTGGAGACTCCCCCTTGAGTCCCGGCATTTATCATATTTAGTTAGACTTTATTTGTGTTTAATGTGTGTTTACTTCATTTTATTCGGTATGTAATTTTGATTGTAAGAGGGGCTTATTTGTAAAATGGGACCCCTGGGCCCCACGGGACCCCCAGGCCCCCTCCCATTGATCCACCTCAGTCCTAGGGCCCCACGTGGGGTCAGTCAACCATTCAAATGGTGGCTTCTAGAAGGGTGGGTCAAATGGGGGACATTGGACCAAGAAGGTCAACAATTCCAACCCATCCCCACCTACCATGTCCCCCCATTGCCATTCTAGTCAATAGGCCGCCCCCCCTTTATTTTTTTAATTTATTTTTTTTGTGGATGGTCACATGCAATCCCAGCCCTCCATCTCCCATCCCTACATCCAACGGTTGAGGATGGATTAGATATGTAACCTATATAAGCTTGTATTTTTCCATTTTGATGAATTAATGCCATTTGAACTTGGAAATTCCTTGGAGCAGCCCTTGGGCGCACCCCACCTCTCTCCTTCCTCTCCCCCTTGCAGCTGTGAAGGCTGCCTTCTGGAGGTGTGACTCCTCCTCTATCGATTTCGGTCATCATCGCCGCCGTCACGAGCCGCCACCGCACCGCCATCTCAACCGTCGGAGTTCTGTCATCTGCCCGTAGCTGCCACTTCCACGAATTGCTGCTATCAGCCACGAGCTCAGATCGATTTGGGATTTTGAGCGAATGTTCTAGAGGTGTTCCCCACGTCATACACAAATTGGTGGGTTATAAATCCTCCATTTGCTAATTTCCCATTTTCGTTGAAGTTCCAACTTCAGCTCTGCCAGTTTCAGATCTGATTTTCAACTTTTCCTGAGTTTCGCCTGTTCCGACCCCTTTGTGGTTTTTTATAGGGCTCCCAATTTTACTGGGAGTTCTGACCACCCACCCCTCCTTCCACGAATTTGCCTGAGTTTTGATCAACCCTCCACCTATTTTTCAAAATTTGTTTTTAGAGCTAGCTACAGTGCTGTCCACCTATTCCCAGATCCGACCTCTTCCCAGTGAAAAAATCATATCAATTCGTAGCCACCTCCAATCAGTCCACAAAGAATATTCCATCTTCCTTGTTCAAAATCCTATAACTTTTGTGAAGAGCTCAGGAGCTGAATCGGCCATCAACTGCGCGGTCAACGGAAGTTCTCAGATAGCTCACCTGCTGATCTGAGGTTTCGGGTACTGTACAATAGGAACTTGAAAATTCAATAAAGTTCAGATCCGACCAGATCCAGAAGATCTCTCTGGGTCTATATTGAAGGATTTGAAGAGAGCTTTCCAACGATATCTCATGTGCCCCGATCCGACATCGGGATTGATCGCAGCGGCCGTTTTTGCCGGAGCGTGTGCCGAAAAGTGGAACCGAAAATCCGTGGGCTATTAGTTCAAGAGTTGGGAATCGGGGCCGATCGACCCCCGATCGGTGTTTCCGGCCTACCGTCGTCCGTGGAGGCGCGCCACCAGGGGTCCCCACCACAGTGGGTCCCACCCCCGCAGATCCGGAGGACAGCGCCGTCCGTGGGCCCCACGGACCCATAGAATCTGCCGTTCGGAAAGCACAAAAACGCGGAGTTCGACACCGCCGGACGACATCAAGATGCTGCCCATCAACCCGATTTGCGTGATTCCCGGGCCCCACATGTGACCTTTTACCTCCCTGCGTGGAGTGGGTCAAATCATTGTACGGCTGTAACATTGTTTAACAGGGAATCCGTAATTCGGCCGGGGATGTCTTCGTCACACCGGGTGCGTGGAGGTACGGTCTTAACTTCTTGGCATTTGCTTGCTAGTTTAGTATATGGTCATATGCCGCTGCGAGAGTGTAGGATTCTAGCCCGTGTGTCCATGTCACCACTGTGAGCGTGAGAGTGACCCATCCCGTGACTCGATCCGAGTCCGGAAGTGAGTCCGACTACCTTGAACTCTGCCGGTTCCTTAACCGTGCACGATCCACGCTTTCCCTCGCATGGGACGACGAGTGAGTTTGCACTTCTGTTAGCGACGTGTAGCCTATAGGAGCTCTTAGTGTCGAGCCGAGGTCGCTCTAGTAGTCGTGTCGTTGCTGGTCGAGTCGTGTCCGTCTCATGTAGCGTCGTCTCCTCAATCCGTCCCGCATCAGAACCAACACTGGAAATAAATGATGTTTGCTTTTATTTTCAAAGCTCTTTTTCTTTGCAGGGTTATAGCCCAACCCTTCTTTCTGAAAATTTATCTTGACTCCTAGCAACTTTTCCAAGCTTTCTTGACCATTAACAAACCTTGACAAAGAGTTTTTCAAATCATGAATTTCATTTTCTAGAGAAGCAATATGTATCTCATAACTAGCAATCTCTTGTTCACTGCAATCAACGCATTCACTCAGCACCTTGTTTGAAGTTTTATATTTCTCAATATCTTGTTGTAGATTGCTCAGTTTTTTAGATTCTTCAATGTAGAAAATTTTTTCTTTTTCTAATGTGAGAAGCTTTTCGGACATAGCAGTGTTTAACAATGTTAATTTTTCAATTTCAACTTTCAATTCAATGTTTTCCTCCTCAAGCTTATCAGATTGAATTTCCTTATTAGCAGATCTTTCTTTCTCGATAGCCAGAAGTCTCTCTGAAATAACAACATTTAGGACCATGAGTTTCTTATTTTGTTCTTTCAGATCTTTGTTTTCTTTTACTAGCTTCTCGATTTCTTCATCATATTTTTCACTACTTTATATCAAGTCCAATCTTTCAATAAATTTCTCCTCTCTTTGTTCAAATTCAAGTTTCTCATTCAACAACTCTTCATTTTCTTCTTTAAGGGAGGCAATCAATTTTATCTGCCATTCATTTTTACAGTAGAGATCTTCATTACGTTCCTTTAGGAAAGGGCATTTGTTGCATCCTGCCTCTATAGAACAAACGTTTGAAGCTTCTTCCTTGATTTCTTTTATTCTAGCTACAAGGTTTTCATTATTCTTCTGAAATTCTGCATTCTCAAGTTTCAATTTGTCCACTTCAGAATTAATCTTATTCAGCTCTTGTAATTTCATTAGATGTTCATCATTTTTAACATTCAGCTGATCTTCCAATTTAGAAATTTTGTTCAGACATTCTTGGTTTTCATTTTTGGAGGATGAAATATGTTCCTCACTGTTATGAACATCCACTAAGCACATATCATAAGATTTTTTAACTTTAGACAATTTTCACAAGAGAATTCAGATTTATTCTGTTCAATCTTTTTCTTCAACTTTTAATTCTCAGATTTCATTTTCCTAGACAACTCTTCATACATCACAACCAATTCATCAAACGAAGGTTCTTCTGATCTAGAGATTACCTTGGATGATGAATCTTCATTCAAATGGTTATTGTTGTGATCACTCCGGTCGACCATCAAACATTGATCATCTTGCTCCCCGTTTGCAGTAGTTATTCTATCCAAGATTTCCTTTCCAGAAGCGCACCTGAGAACAAAAAGAAATATGTCAGTATTAACTGCAGCTTTCAAAATATTAAGAACTGTGACATTATCACAGTTCTTTACTCTGTCCTCTCTAGACAACTTGGTCTCATCATGAGGTAATTTGTATGGGCCTTTTGAAAGTAAATTCCATAGATTAGGGTCAATGGAATTCATATAAACACATAGGCCGCCTAACCACTTATTGAACTTAGAACCATCGAAAATCAGAGGGTGAGCCATTGAGATAGATAGCAAACAGTTTCAAAGCACAAGACAATCTATGAAACGCAGCAAAAATAAGATAACAGGATCCTCTGCAGATCGTTGGATCTGAACAGTCAGAGACCCGCTCTTATACCAATTGTTAGGGTGGTAGACCCAGATTCAGAGGGGGGGGGGGTGAATGAATCCCCCTATAAAAATTACCCAATAAAAACTATACTGGACACTACTGTGGAATTATAAACTAATTAAGCTCCACAGAAAAAATCAATGGTGCTCTTGATCAAACAGATGGGCTGCTAGAGTGTAGACTCCTAAGCAAATCTATGCTGTTGATAGCGCCCAATCAAGCATGCGTATACACAACATCCGTTAAGTCAGAATCATAGCAAGGAATGTACTTGAGTATTCATTCACTGTAATGGGAGACTATCAGGTATGCAATTAGAGCGATAACCTACGCATGCATCTAGCAGATCAGAGTGAACAATCAAACCACGATAGATAAGGAATTTTAGATGGTTTAGTCTGCTACCCGCAGACGTACGTCCATCCTCCACTCAAACCAGAGTGAGGCTTCCCGCTGATACACAGCTTAAACTGTTGGGCATTACAGCTTGCCTACAACAGCTGAGCAACATAGCTTGCTTCCGCTGAGCAATCACAGCTTGCTGTCCAGAGGAACCAATCCTCTGCACCGCTGAGTAACACAGCTTGCTGTCTAGAGGAAACAATCCTCTGCAACGCTGACACACAGCTTGAAACAAAGGTTTAAAAGTAAAAACAAGTATGAGAAAATTTAGCTACGGAAAGCTGGAGATAAAGCACATGAATGTAGCTCTCGCAGGAGCAAGTTGGTCTGGATTTGATCCAGAAACCAACAGGTAGTAGATCTACAATTTGCTTCAGCCGCTTCACTATCACTTCTCTCTTCTCTCTTCTCTCTCAAGCTCTCTCTTTCTCAACACTCTCACACTACAGCATTTTATCTTCTTTCTTCTCTCTGTCGGCTCTTCTTCTTGCTCTCTGGTTCTTCTCTCATTTTCTCTCTTCTCTGCTCTCTGAATTCTCTTCTTCTTGTCTTCACATCTGCAACACTTTTTCTCACAATCTGGACGCAGAAGAGGGATCTATATATATCTTCAGCCTGGGACCCACGAGCTCACGCATTGGGCGTGTGGAGGGAATACTCCCGCCAAGAGATTCCAGAAAGCTCTCAGCCACGTGTCAGGTGCAAATCGGACAACGATCCTCGCGGCATAAGGTCCATTGATTGCATCCCTTGGATCATGTGCCATTAATTGCTTCTGTTATCCTCCACGAGTTCACGTGCGTCCTTCATCCTGTCAGTTAGAAGTAATTAGTAATATGGTATAGAACGAAGTTTGCACTGACTTAATATGGCATGAGGCAAAGGATGCACCGAGCGAGCTTATGCATAAGGCAAACAATGCACCGACCTATATATGCGCATGAGACAAAAGATGCTCAGACCTTTATATGCATAGGAACAGTGGTATGCACGGACATGATTAACACCAATGCAAACTAGCACTGACCCTCATACGCTAGCAGGGAAACATGCACCGAGGCAAGGACTTATTATGTCTAATGCAAAACTTGCACCGAGGCAAGGACTTATTATGTCTAATGCAAGACTTGCACCGAGGCAAGGAATGCACCGACCTCATTGTGCACAGTGAGTTGAACGGACTTGGCCATGCAAAAGATGAAGTATGCACAGACCTTCAGTATGCATAAGGAAGATGTGCACCTACTCTAAAACATGCACCGACCTTTATTGCTATGCTACAGTGAAGTGCACGAAGTTGGCTATGCAAAAGGTGAAACATGCACAGACCAATACAAGCCAGGTACACATATTGCACTTACCTCAATAGTGAAATGCACAGACCTGTACAGTACCATGTATAGACCTGGGATGCATGTGCACAGACTCTAGATAGCATATGCATAGACCCATTAAGCATTATGCACAGACCCTAACAAACTCATACCTACTGTGCACCGATGCTAACAAGGCTAACACAAAATGTGCACCGACGTTGTTCTACCTAACGACTGATGTGCACAGACCTTATAAACACGTACAAGGACATGCACAGACCTTGTATGCCTTCTACAGTGACTTGCACAGACGTTATGTGCAACACACAGTGAATTACACCGACTATGTGTGCAATCTTTACATGGAATGCACTGACCTCATAAGCCACTTGAGACGCAAAGTAAGACGCACACATGCACTGACCTAGGCCACATGAGACGCAAGATAAGACGGAAACATGCACCGACTATATTGCACTGACCTTGCTAAGACAAGACATTGCACCGACCTTGTTTGACTCTACAGAAATCTGCACTGACTATGGTCTAACAAGACTTGCATCGACCTAATGTTTGTGCTCCCTTAGACATAGCATGAGACACAAACTTAGACGCAGCACAAGCACTAAGACGCATATGCACATGAGATGCAGTACATTCACTAAGACATAAATACACATGAGACGCAACAATTCATGATGCAAAGGATGCACCGACCCTGACATGCTCGGACCTTTGGTGTGCGTGAGACGGAATATGAATATATGCTTAGACCTCGTATATGCATAGACCTGGTATGTGCTAAGACGCAAGTGTAGACACATGAAACACAATTATGATGCATATACACAAGTGTTCAATGTAATGTCTTGTTTTAGTGTAGAGATGCAATCATTAAATCTTTCATGCAAACACATGATGACTTATAGTGTTTGCTATCATCAAAATCATAGGGGCACAACACTGGTGGGTGATCGAGGGCACTGCATGCAAGCTATCAATCCATGGACGACCCAGAATAGCCTTGAACATCGGGTCTATGTCCAACACATACAATTCCATGGCCATAGTCAAAGGCCCTAGCTCAGCCTAGACTGTTACAACCCCATGGCACGCTCTCCTGGAGTTATCATATGCTGCAATGGTCGTCGGTGTCGGCCTTAGCATGTCTTTAGAGATGTTGTAGGCACGCAAAGTGCTCAAGGGACAGACATTAATAGAATCTCCCATGTCCACTAGAGCTGCATCAACGGCCACCCCTATTTAATGTGATTGAAATGCATAATGGCGTCTGCCGTGCCTCCGGGGGTGCTAACTCTGACTTAGAAAAGGAAATAGACGGCCCCTTTGTGATGGAGGCCAATACCGATGGCAAACTATCTACCGTCACATCCTCGCTAACCATGACTTTCTGTAGAAAATGATATGCGCAGCAAAGAGTGATATAGAAGGGGGGGGGGGATGAATAGATAACTCCCGAAATTAAAAACATAGCGGTAAATCACAACTTCTATTTCTCAACCCTTCAGATACAGCGAAAGCAATAGCTAAGGCAGACAATAACCAAGACAGAATAAGTAAGTGATATCGAGAGGGTTGTTCACAGTCAAGCAAAATGACGATCAGAGGAAGTGCAACACAAAAGTAACAAACAAACCACAGAAGAGACAGATAGTTTTTAAGGTGGTTCGATTGTAGTCCACAATCTACATCCACCCCTCACTCCAAACCAGAGTGCGGCTTCCACTAGCAAAGGCTAGAACGCAGACTCAGTCTGCAACAAGTGCTGCGTAATAGCTTGACAAACCAATGAAAACAAATCCCTCAACCCAAGCTCTGCAACCCACAGAAGCTTGACACCTGATCTTGCTACCCACAAGATAAGAACCGGAGACGAATCTCCCTTCCTCCAAACCGGAGGGAACCTGCTAGTGACAGCCCGTCACTGGCAAACCAGAGATCACAGATCTCTCTTCCTCTGAAGCCCAGAGGGAAACCGGAGAATCTCTCCCTTCCTCCGAGCACTGGAGGGTAACAAGATGGAATAAGAAAGATGAAATGAAAAACAGAAAAAACAAGACAATCGATGAAGATAATCGTTTCTGAAAACCAAAAAACAATGTAGCTTCCAAAGAAGCAGATCTTCACAGTGACAGACTCTTCTCTCTCTCTCAAATACTTTTCACTCAGATCAACTCTCTCAAATTCTTCTCTCTGTCTTCTCTCTGGAACGTGGAGGCTCTCTCTATTCTTCTTCTGCTCAGGCACTAATTTCTCTCAGCTTTTCCTCCAGTTCAGTTCTTTCAGTCGCAGAGGTCATCTTTTTATATGGCTTCCGACTTGAATTCCATGACTTCACTCGTGTGGCGTGAGTAGGGATCGTGCCCTCCTTTTCCATAAAAATCTCGGATCACGTGCCAGGCATCAACCTCAGATCACGTGCCCAATCATCAGCCTGAATCATCTGCAGGAATAGAAGAAAGGGATGCAACCAGTTAGTTCAGGTTTTGAACAAGGCGTGTATAGACATGATGCAGCATTGAGTGTATGGACTTAGTATCCAAGCGAGAGCTATGTACAGACTTGTTTTGAACAATGCACAAAGCATATAGGAGTGTGTGTACATTGACGATGAGTGCTCAGCCGTGCTGTGAAGCAATGTACAGACTTGATGAGAACGATGCATAAACAATGTATAGACATGGAGTGCAATGTGCAACTAATGTACATACTTTGCAATGCCTAGTGTTAAAGCATGGGAACACAGTGCATCATGTACATACTATGCGATATGCAACCAGACGATGTCTAGACTTTGTTAAATTGATGCACAATAAAAAGACGACTCTTTCCTAGGCGTCAGATTCAGAACGGACGCCCCTATTGATGGGCGTCAAATTTCAAGCGTAATGGAATGTATAGACTTTCGACGGCATCAAGGCAACCATGATGATGTGCAATGTTCAAACTTGACAATATATGAAGAACATATGCTATACAGACTTCGAATCAATAGATGCACGATGTACAGACTTCAAATCAAAGGATGCACAATGTACAGACTTTGCATGAGACGCTAGATGCTGTACAGACTTGGAGACAATGCATGCTGCAATGTATAGACTTAGCATATGCATGAGACGCTACGTGAGACGGAGCTGGCTGTACAGACTTTGAGAGACGATGCACTGTAGGCTAACGCTGTACAGACTTTGAGAGAGATGATGCATGAGATGATGCATGCACAAGGTTGTACAGACTTGGTCTTACAATGTATAGACTTGGCCAACTATCAACTGATGGATGTATAGACTTTATAAATGCATATGCCAAGACCATGTACAGACTTGAAGTGGCATACAGCAGACGATGTACAGCCATGGCTAATGAATGTATAGACTTTGCCAGCGCCAAGTCGATGTACAGACTCTACGAGCGCCAGGCCGATGTACAGACTTTGCCAGTGCCAGGACCATGTACAGACTTAGTGTCTCATGCAACCAGACAAGTGAATGCACAGACAATGTACAGACTTAGTGCAAACGGGATGTGCAGACTTTGTAGCATGCAATGTATAGACTTCAGCTGGTGCAATGCAGACAGTGTATAGACTTGCAATGCGTGAGACGCTGAATGAGACAGTCGGATGTACAGACTTGGCTAATGCATGAAGCACATGATGCAACAACGTATAGACTTGACGCAGCATCAAAGTAACCATGTGCAGACTTTATGTAGTCTACAAGCAATGTGTAGACTTGCACAAATGCATGAACAGCACTGTCCTAAATGATCAAGCATGAATTGATCTAGAGATAAAAATAGATTGATTTATAGTGTGAGACATCATCAAAACCGTAAGGATGCAATAGAAAAGCCTTTTGGGCATCTTGGTGTAGCGTGGACCTCTTGATTAACTCCTGGACTGAGATCTTGGCCGACATCCGGTCCAAGTGCTGTAACAAATCATATTTCGTGCCAGGTAAGTGGTCTGACTCTTCTGCTTCAATTGCTGAGGAAGGAATTGTGGGACTCGGTGCAGGTGCACCAGTAGAGGGGTAATTTCTCTGAAACAAGCGCCCGCTCCTGAGGGTAAGATTCTGGGCCGGCACGGCACTAGATGGACTCCCGATTGGCCCGACGGGGTGAGCAGAAGGGATGGAAATGAGGGTGATGATGGCGGAGGCTGGTCGGACAGGCCCTGGTGGAGGGATGACAGGTGAAGGCGCGAGGATTGGCAGAATGGTGGGTAAGGTGATGGGTGTAATAGGTGACCTGGAGAGAATATGGGGTGTAGTGGGAGTTAGAGTGGTAGGCCGGATGATAGAAGGAACAGAAGGCGGAGGGGAGTTGGTGTATGTGTGGTGGAAGGCCAAAAGATGAGCGGGAGTCTCATCGTGGTAAGACCACCCGGCATTGGGAGCTGGGCAGTGAACCACATTTACTTGGGCCGGTGCCAGCGGCTACTGTTGCGGCTGCGGAGCGGGCGGGTGGTTTGGCATGGGATTTTGGTGAATCCTGAGTTCAGGTGTAGGCTGCTGCCGCTGGTGTTGCGGTTGCTGAGGTTGCTGCTGCTGCGGCGCTGGCTGCTGCGGCCTTGGCGCTTGTCTTCTTCTCTCCTTGATGTCTTCTATCAACTTATGCATTTGGGCCCAGTCAATTCTTTTCCCTTCATGTAAATCATATACTAAATCATGGAATTGATAGCACCTTTCTATGGTGTGCCTGGGCTACCGATGATATATGCAATACCTGGACTGGTCGGCGGCCGGATTCCAATTCGGGTGTTCTAGAGGGAGCTGAAGATCACAAGTATACATTAAGGCCGAGAATATATCTGGGAGAGTTTTGGGAAGTGGAGGGTAATGGACTCTCTTAGGACACGGCCGAGCAGGTGCGTAACCATTGGGTGGCTGGACGTTATGGTACTGCGGCGGCTGTTGTGGCTGCTGTGGGGGTGGTTGTTGTGGACGAGGAGTAGAAAATGATGGTTGGGCATTTGATGGAGCGATGAACTGGGGATTGCGGGGAGGTTGCTGGAAGCGTAGTGGAGCGAGTTGGTTGGGGAATTGGACAGCCTGTACCTACTCATTTGTCTGGAATCCTTCAGTGACTGAGCCTTAAGGCTTTCTGGTGGTTTTGGGCTTCTGGGCCTCAAACAGGGAATGAATGAGGGAGTCCTTAAACTAGGTCTGGATAAACCGGGCCCTGCTATACAACTGGTGCATATTTGATATATCATTCATTGCCAGAATGTTCCAGAATGTAGGTGTAGTATTTGAAATCAACAATTTTACCTTCTCTTCTTCCGGGATTTGCCCGGGCACACGGGAGGCCATCTGCCTCCATCTATCTGCATAAGTTGCAAAGTCTTCATCGGCCTTCATCTTTTCGGCCACTAAGTCGGTGAATGAATATTCCGGGCCCACCCGGTCTTGAAATCGCTGTATAAACTTATCCTTGACAATCTTGAAACTCTCCGCCTCCTCCAACGGCAGAGTGTAAAACCATTCTAATGCAACTACGTCCAACGATCGGCGAACGAGATATGCCATAACGTGTTCATGCTGGAACTGCGCCGATTCATATAGAAACTCCCTTACATGAATAAAGGGGTTGCCATTCCCATCGTACTTGCGGTACGTGGGGACCTCCGACTGCGGAGGAAAGCGAATGTCCCAGAAGTTAGGAACGTGGACATCAGCAAGAGACTGTGGGCTGACCCGCTTATGAAGGAGGTTGATCTATTGCTGCATGGCAGCCCACTTATCAAGGAGTTCCCGTTCCCGGGATGGAGGAGGCAAAGACGGGAGAGCGGACCCGGCATAAGGGGCCAAGGGATAAACCGACGGAGGGGGAAGCCCGTAGAAAGGATAATGGGCCAGGGAAGGGTTCATATCAGCATGAGCAAGCTGGACAGTCCCTGCTTGAAGATGAACAAAATCAGTCAGGGCCACGAGAGCCTGCGGCACTGGAGAAATGGTGGTGTAAGGATCAGAATAAGACGACAAGGGGATCTGGGTCTTCCCCTTGTCAAAAGCCTAATGGGCCGAGCTAGAAGCTTGGCCCACTTTCATGGTAGGAAATCGGAGAGTCTGGGGATGGACGGGAGTAAGATCAATGGGCGCAGCGGAAGCAGCCCCTTACCCAACAACTGGAGAAGACGTGGCGGCAACAGACACGCCATGAGGAGAAACAAAAGACGGGGCATCCTGCCCCTGCAAAGCCTGGCGAAGAAGGTAAAGTTGAGTTGGATCGAGCTGGGCCATCATATGAAGGATTTGATTGGCCGAGTTCTGAGAGGAGGAATCGGAAAGAGAGGGTTGAGCACCCTCGATAATGATAGATGGGAGAGGAGGGGCGGACCCATCTCTTCCTTGCACATGCGCGACCCTGGGCGGGTCCTCTAACAAACCCTGAGGAAGGGAATCCTCACGGGCCTAAGAGAAATCATAAGAAGACATGGTGGGAGGGAAATCAAACAAAGGATTGAAGTAGGAGAAGAAGTGGGAATTGCCCCTACGAGACGATCCTATAGGAGTGAAGCACTTCAACATGCAACAATCACACTATCACAAAAACAACACCTAATGAGATCCTAGATAAAAGTTGTGCACACAGAAAGAGAGAAGAGAAGAGGCAATCAACTGAACAACAAAGTTTAAATGATGCACGGCAAATTTTATAACTTCTCCCTTTTAGAAACTTAGTGGATTTAATTAAAATGACAATTCTCTCAACCACAAGGGTTCTATCAAGGGTGGAATGGGAAACTTGGTTGACTCTAAAAGGGTACACTCTCTCTTACGGATGCAATCCTAGACTTGGTGTGGCATGGTACAACCTACCCGGCGTCCGTGTGGGAATCAACGGCTCATGGGGACTTACGGAGGTCCGGGTAAGGTCACCTAGTCGGCTCCAAGGAATATGGAGACGAGAGGATCCCCTACCAAGGTAGGAATGCAACTAGTATGAAATATAAGAATGAATCTTATGCGCACCGGGGTGCATGCAAAATCTAGCCTAAATCTAACAAACAATGATCGACCAATTATAACAAGTATGCCAATAATCATGCAAAACTAAGTAACAGTAAGGGGAGATCAGAATAGCACCAAAACCAATATGGAATAATGTGAAATAATAGTCAAAATGGTGATCACGGGTGCACTGTAGCACTAACACACAGTCTGATGGGAGACCGCTCAGGGAGGTATACGGTCTTGGGAAGGACCGTGCAACAGCAGGGAGTAGTAAAAAAAACTAAAAACATAGGGAACTGAAACGAAGTGGAACTGCAGTGACAGATGCGTACCTGACTGGATGGTCTATCGATCGACCATGCAAACTGTGGAACGACCCTAAACAGATCGTAGAGAATCAGTAAAAACCACAAGTGTATGAAGAACAGTAACGTACCTGAGCCAGCAGACGAGCACGACCTGTCGACAGACCGTGGAAATCGATGCACGATCCGGCGAGGACCGCTGAAACTGAGACCGAGACATCATGGCCTATCGTCCAACCTCGGGGATAATTGAGCAGTTCTGAAGGAACCGCGTACACCTCCGAGAACAGAAACCTAGGGTGGACGGAATAGCAACCTGAAATAACTTAGAAAACCTAACCAAGCACAGAACACAGGTCAGCAAAACAACAACACGATGGGCACTAGGCGTCCCACCGTGATCGCCAAAAAATGGGATGTTGACATGTTTTTCCCCCCTCCCTTTCTTTTGCCTTTCTATATCAGGATATAAAGACAAGCAAAAATGAGGCTCGAAGGGTGGAGAGGTATGTGTGTGATCGTGATCGCCACCAAGATGCAGAATGCAAAGGAAATGCACCCGTACCTTGGAAAGGGAGAAGACACTCGCCCAAAGTGCAGCGCTGGAAGTTGTACATGGTCCAGGAAGAACCGCTCAATGGATGGCACGGCTGCTCGATAGGCCGCTCATAGTGCTGGAAAGAGGAACGAGACGAAGACTGGTCTTGCTCCAAAACGGTATGCAGGCGGCCGCGCACAGGATCTGAACGGTTCGTGGGGGACCGCCCTTCTCTGCAGACGGAAGGAAGAAGACCGTTCAAAGCCGCCAGACTCCAAGTTGTAGGACTTGATCTTTCACCCCTTTTGGCCGGCAAGAGGGGGTGGGCCTCGTGCTGTGCTGATGCTAACCTACAAAACAACGTAGAGAACAATAGAATAAAACCCATATTAGACCTGGAAGGTGTAGTAGCTATAGAAAGAATGCAAAATTAACATAATATCACGGAATGGGGAATACCTGGGGTGGTTTTTAAACCCCTATAGGGCATGAAAATGATAGGAGGGTGTGAAAATGATGTGAAACAGTGAAAAATGTGGATGAAAAGGTGATGAAAAGAAGCATGCAAATAATGAAAAGACAACTAAAAGCCTAGACCAAACACAAATAAAGTGACTACACCCTTGACCGGAGGCTCAAAAGGACGTAGAGAGCCTCCCTCCTTGGATATAGCTCGCTCAAGAATTCGGCAGAGCTTTGACGTCGACATTGGATCTCCCCCCTTTCAAGCTTGGACTAGGGGTGCTATTTATAGACCCCTGAAAGTCCAGCCCCGAATTTGGATTTTCCACTAAAAATTACGGCGTGATAATAAAACAAAATTTGTAGATAATACTTCTATCTCTCGCCAGGATCAAACGACACTCCATTTGGTGGAGAAACCGTGGAGAAACTAGCAGAGGAAGGTGGAGGTTTAACCACTGATGGAGAGAGAACAACCAAATATTCCACAGATGTCGGGCCTGTACGCGGTCGTTCGATAGGCCGCCCAGACTAATACGCGGTCCATTGCTAGACCGCTTACCTCTGTCGATGATAAATAAATAAAATAACAAATTAGCCAATTATCCACCGAACTAACCAGCTATAACGGCGCTGGACTCTTTAGGATAAAACAATCTAATGATAGACCACTCAATGAATGGCACGATCCAATGCTAGGCCGTGTAAACCGTGTCGGTGATAGATCTAA
This sequence comes from Amorphophallus konjac, assembly GCA_022559845.1. Lineage (NCBI taxonomy): Eukaryota > Viridiplantae > Streptophyta > Magnoliopsida > Alismatales > Araceae > Amorphophallus > Amorphophallus konjac. Next base: position 217,486,493 of record CM040122.1, read on the forward strand.
TAAAATAAGAAAATAGATAATTATCTGAAAAATCAATCGGCTTAGGACTCTGGGAATTGGACGGTCTAAAACAGGTTGTTCAATGGCAGTAAATGAATGAACTGAGACCGTGCAAACGCTTGTCGGTGGAAATTCAAAAAATCAAATAAATATCCAATAATTCACTTTGAGCTTGTAAACGGATCCAAATAGACAGCTGTGGACGCACTAAAATTCGGAAAGAATCGGTTCGTTTGTTGATCGGGGTTCATTCACTTATTTAGTGCGAGGGCGTGCCAGTCAGATTGGTGCACATGGTGCACGTTGGTGCAGGTTGCAGCTCAGCGTCCCGGTCGGGACAGTCTTGGAAGTTTCGGCCATTGATCGGCCGGCAGCAACTTTGGCATCCCCCTGGATGGGAACGTTGCTTTCAATCCTGTCAGACGCTTCCACGTCCAGCAGGTTCGTGAAGGCTACCCCAACGATGTTGGGGAAGCCTACCACGGGAGGGAAACTCCCAAAGCTGAGGGGGACGGACAAGTAGCCATTCCGAACATGGCTCTTGACGGCCTGTTGACCGAATGTGGGGGCCATCCTGGTGTCCAAAATGCAACTCTGCATTTGCAAACCATACAATTAGTATTACAAGAAAGGGGCCATAGGGCCCTTAGTCCCGACAAAAAGATGAAGGGTGATTTTGGTCCCACCGGGCGTGCCAGACTTGTGGACGCACTAAAATTCAGAAAGAATCGGTTCGTTTGTTGATCGGGGTTCATTCGTTTGTTTAGTGCGAGGGCGTGCCAGTCACAAAGTGACGATTTATTCAGGCTTCATGGAAGCCCATGTGCGCACGATCTGACTAATCAGATAATTGTGTAGTTCGTGTCGGGACCAAAACCCGCCGTGCCGTAAAGGCCACGGCGTTATTTACATCCCCCATACGGGGGAACACCCTTGATTGATTGCCGGGAATAAGGGCCCTACGGCCTGAAATTCATGGTAATAAAGCGAGAACAAAGATCTCGGGTCACGTTCAAACGAACCCGCGTTGGGGCGTAAAATGTTCATAGATACGTATATGTTGGTCACTCACGGACCATTTCGTGTTCGGACGGAAGTCCGCATTTGTAGCGTCGAAGACGATGATAAAATCGTACGGATGTCTGCCGTAGGTATGGCAAGTTTAATGCGGATGCGGGATCGGATCCCAGAAGAAGTGGGTCAAGCTGATGGACTATCGGCCCAAGAGGTGCACGGATCATGACCATGTCGGGGATTCCGAGGTCCACGTCCGATACCACGGGGCATCATTGCTTTTCTCTTCACGCACAGTCCGGGGAAGCGAGTTGTTAAATGTGAAACCCGAACTTGCCAATGTGCGCCCTCGCACGCGGATCGACCTGGCCGGTCAGGTCGCGGGGGTCAAGGGGTCAACAAAATTTTGATTATAGCGGGGAGGAAACTTTTGATTAGTTTTATTCATTAGCTTCAAGTCTTTTCTTTTATCTGATTAATCATTCTCTCTCTTTCAGGCACGCCGGTTTAGGGAGATACCAAGAGAGGATAGGGCGCGCCGGATAAGGGACCCAAGAGAGGGGAGGGGCGCGCCGGTTATATAGGTGTTACAAGGGGAGCGTGCGCCAGTTATGGGTTGCATAAGAGGGGCACGCCGGTTTAGTGGGAGATGCCAAGAGAGAATAGGGGCGCGCCGGTTTAAGGAAGGCCAAGGGGCGCGCCGGATCAAGGAAGAAGTGGGTCGCGCCGGTTAAAGGGAGTCAAAGGGGCGCACCGAATTAAGGCTCAAACATAAAGGGGGGGTGCACATCAGATTAACATGGCACAAGGGCCATGCCATTTTAAGGTGCCACAAGAAGCAAGAGAGGAGGAGGGCGCGCCACTTCACACGGTGCCATATTAAGTGGAGTGTAAGGGTAAGGCAATGGAGCGCGCCATTTTTGGGGTGGAAAAGGAAGGAACAAGGGGTTAAACCGGCACGCCGTGTATGTGGTTTGGAATGGAAATGGGTGCGCCGTTTTAGGATCTGAAGAGGGAGGGCGCGCCGTTTTAGCATTCAAAGAAGGAAATGGGGGCTTTTGTGAGGAGGTTTATAATGGCGCAGTGGAACAGTGGCCGCGCCGCTTTAACTCGCGCCGTAATAGCTATATGGGGATGTTTCAAAGCTCTATTTGCTGCGTTTTCTTTTTCTTTCACCCGTAGGTTGGTTGAATGGTTCGTTTGTTCATCTGACTGATGGATTAAGTTGATGAAAGGGGGGTTTAGTCATTTTCGTTGTTTATTAAGATGAATCGGCATGAATGTTCAAGTGTTTTATTCGGGGAGTTTGTTCACATAGGCTTACTGTGTATTAGTTTGAAGGTTGAGTTTGTTCTCCGGAGGGTGCTTTCTTCATTTGTTCTCGCGGGTTCTTAGCCCCTGGCGAAAATCGGACAGCACCTCCCCCGAGGCTTGCCGAAGAGAAGCGAAGGCCACCAAACGATTGCTCCGGGATGACCCTCAAAAATGCGGAACGGCCTCACGGCGGTCCTGTTAGCCCAAGTGTGAGTGTGGAACGCTCGAGGGCCAGCCTACGAGAGCGACCACGACTCACGGCGATGATCTTTGAAGCGGGACAAATGTTTGCCACAGTAGGGCAAGAAGTATTCATCCGTTGAGTGGGTTACCTTGAGGGTCATGCCATGGAGCGGCAGACCTCAAAGACCCCCGGATGATCGGAGAGTGAGAATGGGAAGCAAGGATCGGAGCGACGGAGACTGAGCTTGCAAAAAAAAGGTTTTCCTTTATTCATCCACACAAACTGGGGAAGGAGTCTTGATACAGAGAAGATGGAAATGAAAGCATTACAAAAAAAAGGGAGAATACATTCGACGGAGAGAGAGAGAAGCATTAGACGGAGGAGGGAGAGAGAGAACAGGCTTCTCCCTCTCGGAACCACCCCTCACCCTCACTCCCCTCTCTTCGCTTCATCTCACCACTCCGACGCGAGGAAGCAACTTCTTTTCTCTTCGGCGGACTCTTCCTCTCAGAAGATCTTACCTCTCTTTCCCTTTCTTCTCCCGTTGCACACTGCTCAGCCGAGAGAGAGAGCCAACCTCTCCTCCTGTTTTCATAGTAATGCCCCTTTTTATAGAATGGCTCGCCTGGGAGGTTCCTACCACTTCCACCTCGTCCGTGACGAAGCTCGGAGTTGACATGGTGCGCTGGACGACGCTGGTTCACGCCGTAGGCTGCTGTTCGTCCGAGGATGAGATGGTCGCAGGTCCGCAGGGGTTGCTTCGCTGCTGCCGCTCCTGTGCTGTCGAACGGAGGTAGAGACAGAGCGTCGGGCGTTGAATGTCCCCTGCGCATCACATTTATGCCGAACAGAGTATCGTGCCAGAGATGGGATAGAATGAGGTTAAAACGGCACGGTGGAACAGTGCCCACGCCGGTTTAAACCCAAGTGCAATTGGCGCGCCGATTTAGCTTTTAGGCAAGTGTGGCTCCATTTTAAGCATTAAAGGGGGATGGCCCCTTCAACCAGGAGCACGTCGGATAACCAAAGCAAAGAGGGGCGCGCCGTTTTAATGCAACACAAGGGGGGCATGCCGATTAAGGGCCTTGTCACGCCGTTTTAAGCACCGAATGAATTCGTTTCGAAGTCGCGGCTACTTATACGAACGTTGGCATCCCCGGAATGTTTTAGTTGCGATGCATGGATTCCACAATTTTCCGTTCGCAGCTTTGGGGGCTCGGTCCAAGGCTTTGCGTGACTTCCGGCATATGCGAGACTGTGCCGGAGTTGCCAGCTTTTCTTTGATTCAGCTCTCGGCACGGCCGGTCGGAGAGTTGTGGCCGTATCTTCTGCCCGGGGGCTTCCTTAACGGATGGCGGACCACCAAGTGAGTTCTCGTCCTGGTTGGGTGAGGTATGGGTTTGTTCGGCCCTCTCGTCTTCGACTTGCGCTTGAACGCGTAGACGCGAGTGTCGTATGATCATCATCGTCATCATCATTTTTTTGACGTCCACAAATGCCCCCCACTCGCGGGTGGCGCAAGCGAGGGACGAGTGCGCGGGGCTCACGAGTGTAGAGTTCTTCGACAAGATGCCTGTTCTTCCGGGCTGGTGGCATGCTGGTCCGGTGCTAATTCGCGGGAGAGCGCCCACTCCTTCAGCGAAGGGATGAGGGAACCGCTCCACCGCGTGCGCACGTGGGCCAAGGGGTTTTTTGTTCATCGACTTAGATGGAAGGTCCAAGCCGAAGTGAAAGAGGTTTCTTCTTGTTCATCGACCTGGACGGAAGGTCCAAGCCAAGCAAGGAGGTTCTTTTTGTTCATCGACTTGGATGGAAGGTCCGAGCCAAGCCAGGAGGTTCATTTTGTTCATCGACCTGGACGGAAGGTCCGAGCTAAGCAAAGGCGTTCTTTTTGTTCATCGACTTTGACGGAAGGTCCGAGCCAAGCAAGGAGGTTCTTTTTGTTCATCGACATGGACGGAAGGTCCGAGCCAAGCAAGGAGGTTCTTTTTGTTCATCGACATGGACGGAAGGTCCAAGCCAAGGGTTTAGTCGTCGGTGGGACTAGGAGTTGTAATATTGAGGTGGTTTATTCATTGACACGGGGTTAGAGTCAAAGGAAGGGTCATTTGTTCATGGAACCAGACAAAAGGTCCGGGCCACAGGTTTGTGCGTCGGTGCCGACAAGGAGTCGGAGACCGATGTGGTTTAATCGTTGACACGGGGTTCGTGCCAAAGTAAGGGTATTTTTATTCATGGCACCAGACGGAAGGTCCAGGCCCCTGATTCATTCATCGATGCCAACAGGGAGTCGGAGACCGACGTGGTTTGTTCATAGGCACGAGGTTAGTGCCAAAGCAAGGGTCTTTTTGTTCATGGCACCAGACAGAAGGTCCGGGCCACTGGTTCATTCATCGATGCCGACAGGGAGTCGGAGACCGACGTGGTTTGTTCATTGACATGGGGTTAGTGCCAAAGTAAGGGTCTTTTTATTCATGGAACCGGGTGAAAGGTCCGGACCACGGGTTTATTCATCGATGTCGACAGGGAGTCGGAGACCGACGTGGTTTGTTCATTGACACGGGGTTGGTGCCAAAGCAAGGGTCTTTTTGTTCATGGAATCGGGCAAAAGGTCCGGACCACAGGTTTGTTCATCGATGCCGACAGGGAGTCGGAGACAGACGTGGTTTGTTCATTGACACGGGGTTGGTGCCAAAGCAAGGGTCTTTTTATTCATGGAATAAGGCGAATGGTCCGGACCACAGGTTTGTTTATCGATGCCGACAGGGAGTCGAATACCGACGTGGTTTGTTCATTGACACGGGGTTGGTGCCAAAGCAAGAGTCTTTTTGTTCATGGAACCGGGTGAAAGGTCCAGATCACAGGTTTGTTTATCGATGCCGACTATGAGTCGGAGACCGACGTGGTTTGTTCATTGACACGGGGTTGGTACCAAAGCAAGGGTCTTTTTGTTCATGGAACCGGGCGAAAGGTCCGGACCACAGGTTTGTTTATCGATGCCGACAGGGAGTCGGAGACCGACGTGGTTTGTTCATTGACATGGGATTGGTGCCAAAGTAAGGGGAAAGGTTGATTCCCCAACCCCGGACGAAAGGTTCGGGTGAGGTGTCCTTCGTCAGTGCTGACAAGGTGTCGAGGGCTGACATGGCTGATTCGTTTATTGAGATACTCGAAGATAAGAGTGAGTGTTAATAAAGGGAGACTGATTCCTCCACTCCTTTTTCCTTTTTTACCTTCTCTTTCTTTTTTTTCCTTTTTGTTCTTCTTCTTCTTCTTCTTTTTCCTCTTTTTTTTCTTCTCTTCTTTTTGAAACGTAAGATAAATAGTGCCCAAATCATCTGGGCAATAGTTATGCAAATCCGCCCAGGGGGGGGGGGGGGGCAGAGAAATGCATTATTCATTGAATGGGGGAATCGGAGCGTGGTACAACCTCAGATGCCTACCATTGAGGGGCGGAAACTGAACCTCCCCCCGATGGTCGATGATTACATACGCTCCGCCCTCGTAGACTTTCTGGACTACATAGGGTCCAAGCTAATTCTCATTCAGCTTGCCCTTGGGATTGGAAGCCATGACTTCTCTTCTCTTGACCATGAAGATGTCACCCTTTTTGAATTCACGCTCCTTGACGAGCTTGTCAAAGGCACGCGATATTCGGGCCTGATAGACCTGGATATTCTACTGGGCTTGGAGCCTTCCCCCCTCCAAGTTGGAGAGCTCTTCGAGCCTTCGCTCGACATTTGTTTGCTCTCCCCGGACCAACCCGTGCAGGATTGCGACCCACAGGGAGGGTATTTCCAGCTCAATGGGGATAATAGCTTCTGAGCCATACACCAAGGAGAAGGGTGAACAACCCGTTGGAGTTTTGTATACAGTTCGGTACGCCCACAGGGCCTCGTACATTTTCTCTTCCAGTCTCTCTTGTTAGAACTAACAATTTTGGACAGGAGAGTACAAAGAGTTTTATTGAAAGCTTCAGCCAAGCCATTGGCCTGTAGGTTGTAAGGGGTTGACGTCCTCCAGTCAATCTTGTACTTTTCTGCCAGTCGGTAGACTTTCTGGTTGCGGAAGTGACTTCCATTATCTGAGATAATTCGGTTCGGAGTGCCAAACCGAAATATGATGTTGCGACGAATAAACCTGGCAACGATTTCCCCGGTCACTTCTTTTAAAGCAACAGCCTCCGCCCAGCGGGAGAAGTAATCAGTTGCGGCCAAGATGTACTTGCACCCAGCGGATGATGCGGGTAGTGGACCCACGACGTCTGTTCCCCATTGGGCAAAAGGCCAGCTGGGCAGTGTTGGATGCAGCGGCACGGGTGGCCTTCTAGCACCGTCGCGTGCTCTGGCATTTCTGACAAGACTTGGCATACTTGCAGCAGTCGTCGAACATTGTCGCCAATAGTAGCCGAGCTTCTTTATTTCAATCTTCATTTTCGTCCTGCCTGATGTGCACCAGTCGTTCCGGCGTGAACCTCTTTCATGACTTTCCAAGCTTCTTCAGTGGATAAACATCGGAGGAGCACCTTCCATTTGGCGTCTGCCATAATTCGGAATAGGATCCCATTCCGGACCTCGTAAGAGTCCTTTGTTCTGATTAACTTGATCTTCTCTTCCTCTTGCCTGGGCAGCTGCTGATATTTAAACCACTGCAAAAGGGGGTCCCTCCAGTCGGGTAGGCTAATGGCTTCCGCTGTGGCGGCCTCAAGTTCTTCTTCTTCTGGCCCTTCTATCATGCTAGGCACTTGGCGCTGATTCACCACCCTGACGCTGAGGGATCCATCTGGCGGGACTGCCAATGAACTTGCCAATTTCGCCAGTGCATCGGCTTGTGCATTTTCCCCCCTGGCGACGTGGCCTATCGCAATGAGGTAGAACTGCTGCATGAGCCGTTTCGCCTTAGCATGGTAAGGGAGTAGTTCGGGTTTTCGTACGTCAAACTGTCCTTGGACTTGCTTGACGACCAATAATGAATCGCCAAATACTTGTAGCATTTTAATCTCCATTTGCAAAGCGACTTGGAGATTGATGATCAGAGCTTCATACTCTGCCTCGTTATTTGTGCAGGGCTTGTTAATGGAGCAGGATGTATGAAATACTTCTCCCTCAGGGGATTTAAGGACGATGCCAGCCCCGGCCCATACTTTTGTGTGTCCAGACAGGGTTGTTTCTGTTCTTGAAGCTCCATCAAAGTGCAGCTGCCAGGCGATCTGTTGGGCTTGGTTCACCTCCAGTGTTTCATCTTCAGGCAACTCTGTGGCCAGTGGGGAATCTTCAGGCACAGGGTGTGCTGCAAAGAAATCGGCCATGGCTTGACCCTTAACGGCCTTCTGCGGCACATAGGTGATGTCAAATTCCATTAACAGTACGGCCCACTTGTCGAGACGTCCCTTCAGAACTGGCTGGGAGAGAATATGCTTGACTGGGTCGGCCTTAGAAATCAGGCTCACTTCATGCGAGAGCATGTAATGCCTCAGCTTCTTGACTGCGAAGACCAAGGCGAGACAAACCTTCTCAATCGGAGTGTATTTTGCTTCTGCCCCCATTAGTCTTCGGCTAAGGTAATAAAGAGCTTGCTCCTTCCCCTCATCGTTGTTCTGGGCGAGCATTGCCCCCAGCGAACATTCGGTGGCAACTATATATAGAATAAGTGGCCTCCCCTTGACAGGTGCCCCAAGCACAGGTGGGGTCTTTAAGTAATCCTTCAGCCGATCGAAGGCCTTCTGACATTCATGGTTCCAGTTGAAAGGTGCATTCTTCATCATTAATTTGTGGAATGGCTGACAGTGCTCCGACAAATTGGAGATAATCTTCGGATGTAGGCTAGCCGGCCTTGCAGGGACCTTAACTCTCCCAAATTCTTCGGAGAAGGTAGCTCCCGAATGGCTTTTTTTTTAAAGGGGTCGATCTCGATCCCCCTATATCAGACAATGAAGCCGAGAAAACTTTCCACTGGAGACGCCGAAGGCACACTTCATTGGGTTCATTTTCAGCTCATACTGTCGGAGTCTCTCGAAGATGACTCTAAGGTCATTCAGGTGATCCCCCATTTTTCTTTGTCTTGACGACCAGATCATCAATGTAGCATTCGACTTTGCTATATAACAGTTCGTCGAATATCTTGGTCATTGCCCGCTGGTAAGTGGCGCCAGTGTTCTTGAGGCTGAAGGGCATTCTTTTGTAGTGGAATACCCCTTTAGGTGACCGAAAGGCCGTATGAATTCGGTCATGTTCAGCTATCCATATTTGATTATAGCTGGACGATCCGTCCATGAAGGACAAGGTCTCATGGCTGGTAGTTGCATCAATCATTACTTCGGTGATGGGTACCGAAAAGTCATCTTTTGGGCAAGCTTTATTTAGGTCACGAAGTCCACGCAGATCCTGATCTGTCCATTCTTCTTCTTACCGGCACAATGTTGGCCAACCAAGTAGTGTATTGATTTTCAGCTACAAAATCGACATCTATGAGCTTGTCGACTTCTTTACAAATCTATTTTATCAGCTCCGGCCTCATACGCCGGGGGGACTGCTTCACCGGCTCCACCTTGGGATCAATAGCCAGAATATGTTGAGTCACGCCGGGGCTCAGGCCGGGCATCTCTTTGTAGTTCCAGGTGAAATAGTCCTGGAATTCTTGCAGCAACTTGACATATTGTCCCCTCTCTGTGGAGGAAGAAGGGCACTCAGAAAGGTCGGCCTGGGGTCGCTTTCTATGCCTAGGTTAATTTCAACGAGCTCATCCACTGTGGCCTGGCCGCCATCTTCAATTTCCAGAGGCGCTGGTAGCAGGTCGATGAAATCCTTGTCTTCACCATCTTCTGGTTCAAGGACACCATAGGCGTCTTCTTGCTCTGCCTCGTTGGGTAACGAGGCTTTGCTCATTTACCCCTCTATTAGGCTTGCTGTGTGCGGCTCCTGGGGGCTCTCTTGTGTGGAGAAGTAAAGGACTTCTTCGGGATCTTCTTTGTAATTGTCATAGACGGCTCTTGCAGGGGCTGAGGTGATTGATTGCCATACTGGGGGCTGCTGCTCTGCTGGTGGCTGGGGTTTCCCATTCTCAGCTGCATCTTCAAAAATCTGGTGCTGAACTGACACCATGTAGATGCTTCTTTCGTGGCCGCCCGTCACATGGGGGCGTGGCGGAGCCACCACATAATCTCCCATTCTGAGCTCATCTCTCTCAATCAGGTCTTGAGCAATGTCCTTGAAGACGTAACAGTCTTCGATGGAGTGGCCTAGTAGTTGGTGATAAGGGCAAAATAGGGGGTCGCCACTTCTGCGAGCATCTTGCGGCCTCTTAGACCTCGGGAGGGAGACCTTGCCGTAGTAGCAGGCCCAATTAAAGATTCCTTGGGTCTTATTCCTCGGGAAAGAGTAAGGCCTTTCCATCCTCTCTTGCAGTGTAGGATTTCGCTCGGCCGATTGTCTGACTAGGGGGACAGCTACATCCCTTGCCTCCTTTCTTAGGTGCGTGGGGGCATTCGAGGCGCTGTTCGGGGACTGGCGCATGTCGATGTTCTATTGGCAGAAGATGCTCCTGATTAAGTCAGACACGAGTGCAATCGCTTCGGCCAATCGAGCCCTCAACATTTCAATTTCCCGTTGTTGTTGATAACACAGGGCAAAAAGGGAAGAGTCGCACCGAGGGAAGCTCGAAGTCTGACTTGCTTCCCCGTCATTTGCATCAATGTCAGACCAGGGTAATGGCACCCTGCTGCTATAGTTATTCGAGGTTAGTCCCTCAAAGGAGGATGGGACCTTCCCCTTGCTCCTATAGGGAGGTGGATTCCATAGGAATATTTCTTCATCTTGTTCTTCGTTGGCCAAAGGCATAAGGTGCTGGCGGCCTTCAACCTGCCATGGGCCTGCAGTGCCTGCGTGGCTATTACGCCTGGAGCCGAGACTGATATCACATCGGCTTCATAGGAATCTTCTAGTGAAAAGCCCAACCCTGGATGCCGGGTGATTTGCAACAACCTCGGTCCAGGTTTGGTGGATTCCACATTTTTTTGAACATTTCTTTCCGACTGGAGAGCTAGCAAAAGGGGATCCCTTGCTTTCTGGTCATCTTGACCACACGACCGGCTATGTCAGGGAGTCCCATGATTGGGATGAGTGGGTCGTGCAGCTCATCAGGGAGTCTACAATCGTCATCCCCCTTGACCGGGTGCTCCTTGGCCACATAAAAGATGGTAGGCAGACCCCCGGGGTTGGGCACCTCGAAGGTCCTTAATGGTTCAACCACCTGGCAATCAGCTTCTACGAGAGGCTTGATGATCCTGGGCGGGACCCTGACGTCTTGCAGCAAGTCTTCAAGGTATGGTGTTCCCGGTGTAGGGTGGATGGGAAGAGAGGTGGCCCGGAATACCCCTTCTGCTTCAGAAATGAATGACACCTGAGGGGGAGCCACATAGCTAGGTGGTGGTGGAGGGAACCAGCTGTCAGGCTCTACCTTCTTCTTTCCTTTGTCCTGAGTGGCTTGGGAGGCTTGCTTCGGCTTTTCCAAATAGAGATTAGCGTCCGATAAGTGACATTTGAACACTTCGAAAGGATGGAGGTCGGCAAAGATTCTCTCCTCTTTCTCATTGCCGGGGTACTTGATGCATTGGTGCAGAGTGGATGGTACCACACGGTTTTGGTGCAGCCAAGGTCTGCCGAGCAACGCCTTGTAAGAGGTGCTGGAGTTGATCACATGGAACTGGACCTTGGTGGTGAAGTCGCCGAGGGAGAGGTTGAACTCTGCGACCCCCATAGGACCTCGCACTTCTGGTTGAAGTCGGCAATCTTGACGTTCTTGACCTCGACCAGGTGTACGTCAAAGTAATGTTTCTGATACACCCGATAGGGGAGTATGTTCACTGCTGCCCCAGGGTCGACCAATACTCGGTTGATGGGATGCCCATTCAGCTGCCCCTTCATGTAGAGTGGCCTGTTGTGACTGCAGGTAGGTAGAAGCATATCCTCTTCTGTGAAGGCCACAGCTACTTCAGGTGACATTTCTGCGAGGCAGGTGTTGATATTTATTTGTCTATCTTCTATCTTTCTTTTGAGGTTTGGAGAGCGATATGGTAAGATAACAAACAAACAATCAAAGATCTACTCAAACCTATGAACATGTGATCATGAACCTAGGCAATCATAGCTAGCTCTAGCATGGGCATGCTATCTTAATCCAACTACGCTAAGGAAAAGGAAAACACACGCCGGGGCGTGGAACAAGGAATAAATAAAAACACACCGTGAAGGTGGAACAAGCAAGTAAAATATGAAGATATGATGAAGAAGACAGCTAATTCCCAATACCAAGGAAAGACTGTTTTCCCCTCTGAGTCGTAAGAAATTCAATAAATGAAGGGGCGGCCTGGCCGACCGGTTCTCCGGGGTAGAGACCTAAGGGAGGGGGAATCTCCATGCCTTGGACCCTAGGCTCGGGGATGTGATACGGTTGTTCTCCCCTGAACAGGATGTTGTGGTTGGCCTGAGGAGGACGTCCCCACTTCTTTCTCGACCTGGTGGCATGTTGGGAGGTGGATGCTTCAGCTTGATTCACCTCTGACGACTCGACGGGCACTTCTTGCTCTTCCTCTCTCAGGGAGAGGGCTGTGTCAAATAATGTTGAGAGGGTGTTGGAAGAAAAGACAACCCCACTCTTCTTCTTGTTTCTAGGTCTTCTCTTCTTCTTTTTCTTCTTCTCTTCAGTGGCTGGCAACTGCTCTTGGGGAAGCTCACCCCACAAGAGAGGCTCTTCTTTCATCTCGGCTTCCGCTTCTGGAGCTAGTTCAAGTGACTCGAACGCCTCCCAAGGGACATACTCCTTCAACTCCACAGGCTGGATCTCGGTGATGTGACACAACCTCGGACCTAATGCAAGCAAGCACAATCGCAATCTAAATGGGCCAATTTGGGCCGCCGCTCTCTCGTCGCTCACCCAAGCCCGGGGTAACTTGGCAATGCCAAGGTGAGGTTGAGGGGTTGGGCCCTTGCTGGTAGAGGGCCAGCAAGGCCAAGATTTGATTCCCAATGGATTTGGAAGCCCAATTCAACGGGGCCGACGAAGTGCCGAAGGCACCGGTTGCACTCTTCCCACGGTGATCACTCAAGGCAATGGGGCTTGAGGATCGGGCTCTCACTCGCATAACCAGCGGAATTAGAACTAATATTGAAAGACAAGCACTAAGTGGAGTGAAGGTTTGAGCACTTACTCGACCGGTTTGAAGAAACCGGTCCCGGTCGGAGACGAGGGCGAGCGGGGAGGCGAGTGGATCCCCACACGCCGCGGCGGTGTCGCTTGACCTGCCCAAACAAATTACACCACTACACCTCTCGCAGGAGGGGGAACTTGGGGTGGGGGTTAATGATATTACATCAATACTACCTCCACGCAGGGAGGGGCCTTCAGCCGGCCAAGCGGGGTGGGGAAACCAAAGCAAAGAACGAGGAACAAGGGTGGACGCCGAATCTGCCTGCTGTCTGTGAACCAGGACAGAGGGTCGGTGTTGCTGTTGCAGATCTTGCTCAGGAATTTTACTGATGGCGAGACCAGCGGTGAAATCTTCGTAACAGGAAGGGGAATGCCTCAGAATTTTTGTAAATTCTTCTGGAGTCGCTGCAGGTTGGGGCAGGAGCTTCTAATCTGGCTCAGGTCCTCAGCCGAGGCGCTGCAGGTAGGGCAGGAGCTTCTAATCTGGCTCAGGTCCTCAGCCGAGGCAAAACCGCGCAGCTGTGGAGAATGGACCTCCTGGACGACTCGGAGATCGGAAGAAGACGAAACCACTTGGTTGCGAAGGCGACTGGCAGACGCTTCCGACGATGGCTCTTGGGTCTTCAAACTCATCCGGAGGAGGTCGTGGTGGCCGCTGCAAGTTGCTGGTCTGCTGTAGATCTTCAGTTGAGAGCTGTAGGTTGATGATGATGGGGGGAATGGGGTATATGGGAGGGGAAATGGGGGTGGATGAGTGTAGGGAAAGCCCGGGCTGTGAGGGGGTCTAGGAGGGGGTGTTCTAAGGTGGGGGAAGGGAAGAATGGGATCTGGAAGGGGGTCTAACAGGTGGTGGGAGGAGGAGCTACGAATTTGGAAGGTGGGTGAGAGGAGAAAGTGAGGGGGGGGCACAAGTGAGTGGAGGGAAGGGTGGATTTCAAATTTGAAATGGCCTTGGAAGTTGTGGGGTTGTGTGGGGAAGGGGTTGATTGTGTTGGAATGGGGAAAGTGTGTTGGAATGTGGAAGATGGTGTTGGAATGGTGAGGGATCTTCTTGGGACTAGGGGGGTGGAGTAATGGAGGCCATGGGGAAGTGGAGGGCTTTAATGATGGTAGGTGGGGGTTGAGGTGGTTGGGAAGGGAGGAGAGAGAAGAAAATTCAAAATTGGGTGTTGAGGAGAGAGAAAGTGGAGTAAAAAAAGAGGGATTAAGAGAGGGAAGGGTGGGGAATCTCTCCCCTAGGGTTTCTCACCCAAAGAATGTTGGAATCACTCCACTAAACTAAGCTGTGGACTCTCAAATGGCATTTTTTTCATTGATTGATTCATTACCTCCAAATGAAGGAAATGGGGCCCTATATATAGGAAACCCACATTTTACAATAAGTCCCTTACAAAAGACTCAATAACAAATAACCGAAGGGGTAGGGGGGCTCATGGGCCAAGCCCGAAGAATTGGGCCCAATAGCACATTACACAATCTAATGACACTCAAACTTAGGAAAATAAATGTAAGACCTAGGACATGACTCAAATAAAAGGAAAATACATCAAATGACTCAAATAAAATTACATAGGACTCAAAATTAAATGACTAAACCATGCCGGATGCAACCGGGGCGAGGAGACGAGCTGTGAACGTGGGCATGGAGGTGATGTCCCCATCATACTCCCGGGGTGCGGAGAACTCGACTCCGTCGAGTAAGTGTCCTTCCCTCCTTGGAGGTGTAGAAGTGGTACTGCCCTCAAGTCTTCTGAACGAGACCGATCCATCCACCTGCCGAGATAGCGCTCGTATACCTTGCTCCGAGTGGTAGTGACTTGTTCATCCAATATTTGTTCAATTTGTTCACGCTGGGCTCTCTTGGCTGGTGATCTCTCCTCACGGGTGGGTGCTCTCTCAAGGGAAGAAGTAGGCTCAATCTCCTCACTAGGTACCACCGTGGGTCCCTTATATGACACTAGGTCGGCCACATTGAATGTGGGACTTATTGCATACTCCTCAGGGAGATCTAACTCGTAGGCATTTGCACCGATGCGCCTCAAGACCTGGAAGGGACCAGCCCCACGTGGCCTCAGTTTAGAGTTGGCTCCCGGGGAGAGCCTCTCCGTCCTTACCATCACAAAGTCACCCTCATGGAAGTCTCGGTGACGCCGATGAGAGTCGGCCCGCCTCTTATAAGCCTCATTCTTTTTGCTTATGTGCTTGCAAAGGCTTTCATGCAATTTCGTGAATGTTGACATTCTAGGGGTGATGGGTGGACCTGGGCAACCAAAAGTAGACCGATCATGCTTTGATGCCAAGAAGACTTTGATGGATTTTGGAGGGCCGGGGCAACCATATGTGGACTTATCATGCAATGTTGTCATGTAGACTTTGGTGGGCCTAGGTGGGCCGGGGCACCCGTAGGTGAACCTATCATGCAAAGTGGTGATGAATGTGGGGGGACCCGGACATCCGTAGATGCTTTTGACATGCTTAAGATCCATGATGAATGAAGGAGGACCATGACATCCGAATGTGGACCACTCATACTTTCTACTTGACATGTGGGTGATATGAATGAATGGACCCAACATAGTGTTCATGCCAAGGGGTATGGTAAGCCTAGACACATGCATGCTTTTCCCAAAGGTGACTTCCATGTGTATAGGTGTGGGACAACCTTTGAACTCACATTGGAAAGGATCGAATGGATCTAAGAAGGTAGTCATCATGGGGTGGGGTACAACCTGATTACCTAGGGATATATGGGCCAAGGTCATGGCTCCCAAGGTGTAACCCGGGTCATGGATGAGGTGGATTGGCCCAATATGGTGGGTGAGGGTAGGAAAGGGTGGGTGGTTGGTAAGATGGTTGGGTCATATGAGTCCCTTGACTCCCATTGGAATGGATCATATGGATCATAAAATGGGTCATCCAGGGGGAGGAACTCCATGTCCTCAAGATCCTTAAAAGGTGCTAAGTCATCCTTCTCCATGATAGTTGGGCCAATGTTCTTGACAAGTGGGTCGGCCATGAGTGGAAGGCTTGGCTTTCTACCCGAGATAAGAAGCTCTAAATCGAGGAGAAGGTTGGGCTCATCGGGTGTATGGAGGAATAGAAGGAGGTCGCTAGTGTGACAACCAATGGTGCAAACCGAGGTGATAGACCCTATGCATAGGTGTAGGAGGCTAAGGCTCCTAGGTTGTTCTACCATAGGGGTCAACATGCTAGTCATCTCTAATTGCCATGCTATGCCCTTGAGAAGGTCCTCTAAGGTCTCCACTTGATAGGATGCTTGGATTGTGGTGTGATAGGAGAAGAAGGGCACTAAGGGAAGGTCTTTCTTCTATGGGAGGTAAACATGGGCCCGGATCTCTCTATTGGGCTCTCTTTAGCCAACTAACAAGGGGTTCTCTAAGATGAGCTTGGTCCCAACTAGAGAGGGTGATGTAAGGTGAAGACCCTCATGTGTTGTTTCTTCTTCAATTTGGGCTTGGGTTTCCTCCAAGGTGGAGAGTGGGTTTGGAGTGTTCACCACTATGGGGTGGGGTATGGGTTCTTCTTCCAAGGAGGTGAGAGGGGCTTTTGAGGGTGTGGTGATGATTGGGGCATGGTGTATCCGGGGTGGTAGGTAGTGGGAAACTTGGGTTAGGATAGGTGAGGGTAGTAGTGGAGGCTTTGGTGGGAGTTGGATTGGGGTAGGGAGAGGAAGATGGGTGGGTTGAAGGGGTTTGGGTTGATTGGTTTTGGGAGGAGTGTCCCTTTTGGGGGTGATGGAGAGGTAGTGGTGGGGGTTACCATGGGCCTAGGTGGAGAGTTGGCCATGGGGCCCAATTGGGTATGGGGACCTATGGTTGTGGTGTGGACTTGGAGGTGGGGTGTAAATGTAGTGGTTGGGGTGGGAGAGATGGGAAGTGGTAGGGAATGGGTGATTGGGGTCTTGGATTGACCGAGTGGGGATGAAGGAGTTGAAGTGCTCCTTGGGCTTTTGTGATTTGAGTAGGAGGGAGAGGGTTGGAGAGTGTAGGTTTTCTAAGCTCGACCTTCATCTCATCCCAAGTGCTAATGGGGGCCTCCCTGCGGATCCTTCTTAAACCTTCCACAACTAACCAATGAGTTTTAGCTTGTTTGAGAGGTGTGCCTTGGCTAGCCTCATTCTCCTTTCTTCGTTCAAGGGGCAACTTTTAAAGAATTGGTCTAGGGAAATCTCCCAATCTAGGTAAAGGCTTGGGCTGTTGGATCCATCAAAGGCGGGGGTTTTGATTTTCAAGTGTTCTAAAAATATGGTTTCTAGATTTCCCCAAAGGTCACTCTCATTCACTCTTGGTGCACGGCTATTTCCTTCAAGTCGGTCGAGTCGAGACATGATATCTTCAAGCCGATTAAGGACATTAGGTAGGGCTTCTATGATAGAGGTGTTGCTACCCACTTTGTTGGCAATGGAGCTTCCATGAGGATTTGGGCTTCTTGGGAAAGTTGATGGGGATGAATATGACGGGTATGAAGTGGCCATTCTAGTGGACATGGGAGATGCAACCGAGACTCTAAATGCATAAACATGCCCTAGGACCAACTTGTGGAGAGACAAGTTGTGAACTTGCTCTGATACCACTTGATGTGACACAACCTCGGACCTAATGCAAGCAAGCACAATCGCAATCTAAATGGGCCAAGTTGGGCCGCCGCTCTCTCGTCGCTCACCCAAGCCCGGGGTAACTTGGCAATGCCAAGGTGAGGTTGAGGGGTTGGGCCCTTGCTGGTAGAGGGCCAGCAAGGCCAAGAATTGATTCCCAATGGATTGGGAAGCCCAATTCAAGGGGGCCGACGAAGTGCCGAAGGCACCGGTTGCACTCTTCCCACGGTGATCACTCAAGGCAATGGGGCTTGAGGATCGGGCTCTCACTCGCATAACCAGCGGAATTAAGAACTAATATTGATAGACAAACTCTAATTGGAGTGAAGATTTGAGCACTTACTCGACCGATTTGAAGAAACCGGTCCCGGTCGGAGACGAGGGCGAGCGGGGAGGCGAGTGGATCCCCACACGCCGCGGCGGTGTCGCTTGACCTGCCCCAAACAAATTACACCACTGCACCTCTCGCAGGAGGGGGAACTTGGGGTGGGGGTTAATGATATTACATCAATACTACCTCCACGCAGGGAGGGGCCTTCAGCCGGCCAAGCGGGGTGGGGAAACCAAAGCAAAGAACGAGGAACAAGGGTGGACGCCGAATCTGCCTGCTGTTAGCGAACCAGGACAGAGGGTCGGTGTTGCTATTGTAGATCTTGATCAAGAATTGTGCTGATGGCGATACTAGCGGCAAAATCTTCATAACAAGAAGGGGAATGCCTCAGAATTTTTGTAATTTCTTCTGGAGTTTCTACTGGACAGGGCAAGAGCTTGAACAGGGCCTCTGTTTCTCGGACTAGCAGGGGTAGGTCACCAATAGTAGGATGCAGAGGCTGTCCTGACCGCTCCCGAACTCCAAATTTGATGCCGTCAGCGCCGTTTGAACTGTGGGTGAGTCCTCTTTCCAGAAAAAGAAACGGGGATGCCAGAAGAGAATGGAGACGATTTGTGGAGCCAGAAGAGTGAGGAGGTGTCGATGCAAACTGGGGAAGGCAGAGCCGCACGACCGTGGAAGAAAATTGGTAACTTCTGTTTCCGGATGCTGAAGGAGCTTTCACTTCTTGATTCTGAAAGCAGACAGGCCGATGAAGAACTTTGAAGAAGGACTTGAAGACTGATTCCTTCGGGGCTGGTCGTGGCAGAGCTTCTAAGCCGGCTCAGGTCCTCAGCCGAGGCAGAACCGCGCAGCTGTGGGAGAATGGACCTCCTGGATGACTCGGAAATCGGAATAAGACAAAACGACTTCGGTTGCGAAGGCGACTGGCAGACGCTTCCGACGATGGCTCTTGGGTCTTCAAACTCATCCGGAGGAGGTCGTGGTGGCTGCTGCAAGTTGTTGGTCTACTGTAGATCTTTAGTTGAGAGCTGTAGGTTGATGATGATGGGGGGGAATGGGGTATATGGGAGGGGAAATGGGGGTGGATGAGTGTGGGGAAAGCCCGGGCTATGAGGGGGTCTAGGAGGGGGTGTTCTAAGGTGGGGGAAGGGAAGAATGGGGTCTGGAAGGGGGTCTAATAGGTGGTGGGAGGAGGAGCTACGAATTTAGGAAGGTGGGTGAGAGGAGAAAGTGAGGGGGGGGCACAAGTGAGTGGAGGGAAGGGTGGATTTCAAATTTGAAATGGCCTTAGAAGTTGTGGGGTTGTGTGGGGAAGGGGTTGATTGTGTTGGAATGGGGAAAGTGGTGTTGGAATGTGGAAGATGGTGTTGGAATGGTGAGGGATCTTCTTGGGACTAGGGGGTGGAGTAATGGAGGCCATGGGGAAGTGGAGGGCTTTAATGATGGTAGGTGGGGGTTGAGGTGGTTGGGAAGGGAGGAGAGAGAAGAAAATTTGAAATTGGGTGTTGAGGAGAGAGAAAGTGGAGTGAAAAAGAGAGATTAAGAGAGGGAAGGGTGGGGAATCTCTCCCCTAGGGTTTCTCACCCAAAAATTGTTGGAATCACTCCACTAAACTAAGCTTTGGACTCTCAAATGGCGTTTTTTTCATTGATTGATTCATTACCTCCAAATGAAGGAAATGGGGCCCTATATATAGGAAACCCACATTTTACAATAAGACCCTGACAAAAGAGTCATTGTCAAATAACCGAAGGGGTAGGGGAGCTCATTGGGCCAAGCCCGAAGAAATGGGCCCAATTAGCACATTACACATTCTAATGACACTCAAACATAGGAAAATAAATGCAAGACCTAGGGACATGACTCAAATAAAATGCAAATTACATCAAATGACTCAAGTAAAATTATATAGGACTCAAAATTAAATGACTAAACCATGCCGGATGCAACCGGGGCGAGGAGACGAGCTATGAATGTGGGCATGGAAGGTGATGTCCACATCATTTGGTTTTTTAACCCCTCTGGGTATTTTAAAAGTTTGGGAAGATGTTTATATGCTTAGAGGACAGTGAAAAACGTGGAGAAGGAAGAGGGACAATGCCTTGATTGAGGAAAAACCAGGGAAGAACTCAAGCATGCAATGATGAACTTGAAAGACCAAAACCAAAGTACTCCCTTGATTATGAGATAGATGGACGTGGGAAGCAGTTCCTCTTGGATGAAGATGGCTCCTGAGTTTGGCAGCACTTCGTCGTGAATTCAAAATCCCCCCCCCCCTTTGGCCATGAAGTCAAGGGTTCTATTTATAGACCCTCAAACTCTTAGGTCGAGCAGAGGATAATTCAAACAAGGTAAAGAGATAACTCTTAGCAAATCCTCGAAGATAATATCACCAAGAGTCCATAGAATTGAACGGAAGGTCCTGAGGATCAGATTTGAAAGAGATATCGTCAATCCAAACCCTTATCTCGACCACGGAGTAGCAGAGAAAAGGCCTGAACTGCCAGGACTCTCGGAAGGAAGTAACGGCTGCACGACAGACCGCCACTTGGAAGTAACGCACCAAGGATCATCCGTTACTTTCAACCTTATCCCAAAGAGATAAGATCAACGGGAAGAAAACCCAACAAGTTGGACTCTTCAAGGAAGCAACGGCCAAGGCATAGGGCGTCAGAATGAAACAACGGCTGCACGACAGACCGTTATTATCAACGTGGAATCAAAAGGATAAGCTTTACAACAAGGCCTTAAGCCTTAGGACTCTTCAAAGAGTAACGGTCCAGGACCCATCCGTCAGAATGAAACAATGCGCCTAGAACCGACCGTTATTATCATTGAGGTTCAAGAATGAAATGAGGGGCTTGCTAAGATTCATCCAATGAAACGCCACTAGGAGCCATATCTGATCAAAGAGTTCAGACCCAAGAAATAGGCTTCAACTAATCAAGAGACTCAATGAAGGGTGAACAACTCGGAGCATCGTATAGAATGAAACAAGGAGATGGCCCGTCTTATTGGGTATAAAACGGGTGTCAACAGATGCCCCTCCTTAACGTCCTCTTTGCAGGGGAGCGAGCAAAGGTGAAGCGAAAGTGAAATGGAACATAAAGATGAAGTGGAAACGGAACGGAGTGGATCAAAACGAGGGCATTAAGGTAAACGACACCCGTTCTTTACCAACAAGCGATAGGAATTTTCTGGAAAACTTCAAACTGATCACAAGGAAATAGCCAGCCAAAGGGGTGCGAGTCTGGAGGAACTAATTAACTAAGGAAAGGAAACACGGCTAGCCGCCGGAGACAACGGAAAAGAAAGAGACTAAACTCCAGACAGGAATCTTCAGCGAACCAGATCAAGCGAGCAGATCGAAGGAAACTTTCTAATTCAGAATGGAATAATTCTCCTCATCCAGAATCAAGAACACAACTATTCACCATCACTGAGATACCTTGAACAGATGAAGCTTCATGAATGCTCAAAGAATGCGCATGATGCATGCTGGGCTAAAGGAAAAGAAATCTTCAAAACAAATGCAAAGAAAGATAAAATATCAAATACTCGAGAATAATATTGCTAGATCGGAGAAATCAGAGTCAGGACACTATCTGCAACCACGGCGTGCAAGATAGAACCATCGTCCCCAAATTTTCCAATCTAACGGCCTATCCAACAATTAAACATGTGAACTTAGATCATCATCATTTTTGTTTAAGGGGAACATCAAATCCTAGGACACATGAATGACCAGCCGGTTCTCGAGGTAATATATCATAAGTACCATATCGTAATGCATCAAGGGAGTGAGGGAACGAGATACAATACCTGACTTACCTGCCTGACGGATGGCAAAGCAAGAAATTTTTTTTTTTTCATAATCCCTTCATGAAAGATTTGGTTAGCCAACAAATATGATCAAGAATCAAAGCATAACCAAGGAACATTATAGCATAACATGGAATCATTTGAGCATCAATTAGACCATTTAATTCATCAAGAAACTTGCAAGTATATAACGGTCCAACGTAAGGGCGTCACATCAAGCAACGGATCACACCTGGTCCGTCATTCATCAGGCGGTTCACATTCTTCAATAAAACAGTCCAACACAAGTAACGATCACAGAAGCATGCGTCAGAAGGATGTGGCGGTCTAGCGATAGACCGTCATATCTCCTGAGCATTCAAAAAAAACAACCGAACGGTCACTAAGCCCTCATTCCATTCAACAACGCCCCAAAACCTCCAACCGAGAAGAGCTCCGGCAACTCCAACCTCCACTGCTTCAATGGCCGGCGACGAGGCTCCCCAGCCGTCACAAAAGAAGAGAGAGAGAGGGAAGAGGATGGCAATACGGCGGTTCCACCGCCGGCTTGAACGGGAGGCGATCCCGCCGGTGGAAGAAGAACAACCGGCGAGGAGAAGTCCAAGGGAGGAAGAAGAAGCTCCCACGGCCACGGAGGACGAAGGGGAAGCTCCCTTGGGTGCAGAGGAGCCCAAGGAACCGAAGAAGAAGAGGAAGAGAGCCATGGACCACGAGGTAGGCCCCCGCCCTAATTTTCCAATTTTTGATTTTTTTGTGTTTATTTATGGATGCATGTGGGGAAAAGGGGTAGAAATGGGTCTATAAACCCACTAGGAATAATTGTAGGCCATTTGGCCATAGTGGGAGACCACGGGGATGCAAGGGAAAAAATTCCCAAATGCAGACAATGTGACGGTCCTGCCAGCGACCGTCACTCGTCTGACGCACCATGATGAGTCCGTCAGAGTCAAACGATGCCCTAGCACAGGGCCGTCACTCATGCCAGGGACTTAAACTATTTTTTAGGGTTTTCAATTTTCAAATTTTTGTTTTCTTTTTAATCATGAATGTTTATGCAATGATTATGTGATGCCAATTGGACTAATTAATGATCTAATATGTAATGCAGGGGAAGAGACGATCGCAGATCTCCTGGCTACAGATCCGGGCAGTGTACCAGGCATTGCCCGACTACCAGAGAGAGAGATTAGCCGGCATGGGATTCGCCGAGGTGCTCAGCATCGAGGTGATCCGGATGGACACGCCGCTACTGTACGCCTTGCACGAGAGATGGGACCCGATCAGCCGAGCTTTTATCTTTCCGTGGGGCCACATGATCCCCACGCTAGAAGACATAGCGAGGATTACCGGATTGAGAGTCCACGGAGCCGCGGTGACAGGGTGGACATACGGCGACTACCGAGAGATGGCACAGCAGCTGCTCGGGCTAGATTTGATCAGGCCGGGACAGTCCTCCTCTCAGCTTTCGAGGTCAGTGCTGCAGGAGAGCTTAGGCTTGAGAGGAGCGGTCATCACCGTGGGAGAGCTACCCGAGGAGCATCTGGGCAGAGTGATAGACCAGGTGCGCCCTCGCGTGGCGGCAGAGGCGGGACCAGAGGGAGATAGAGTGCTCAGACACTTCCTGATGCTGCTATTCGGGAAGCTCCTCTTCGCGACTCGGGCAGATGTCATCAGCTGCAGACTGCTGCCGATGATAGAGGATTTGGGCAGAGTCAGGAGATATGCCTGGGGAGCGGCAGTGCTCGCATTCCTGTTCGAGTCCCTCAGCACTACGGATAGGCAGAAGATGCTGGGCGGCTTCTCGCCTTTCCTACAGGTAAATGCACTTCTCATGTTTTCTATTATGCCATGAATATTGATGCTATGATTTATGCAAATGATTTATGCAATGATTTATGCAATGATTTATGCAATGATGCGACTGACTCAATTTCTAAATGCAGATCTGGAGCTATATGTACCTCCCGGGCATCGGGAGAGGCGCATTACTCTATCCCGGCCGCATACCGATCGCGAGGCGTTGGTCGGTGGCGAGGGACACAGGGTCGATCATTAGACTGACCCGGACGATCCAGGACTACTTGGACTCCTTCCCGCATACATCGGTAAGTCCAGAACTCAAAATGATTTATATATGCTTCTAAATGCTTCTAAATGCTTTCTAAATGCTTTCTAAATATCTCTAATATCTTTAATGCTTTTATATGCTAATGAATGAACTAAATGCTCTCAGGTGAGATCGACCCCATACCGCGACGAGGGTTATACGGGACAGCCATGGGTGGAGGTGGCCTTATCGTACCGGGGGCGAGACATATGGTTGCATTGCATCCATATCATCGAGCCTCTACACTACAGGCTGATCCTGCGGACCCGGGGACTACACCAGCCCCAGGTGACCTTTCCACGCCACAGCGATGACCACCCCGGCAAGTCAGCAAGGGGCATCAGTGGCAATGTGGATTGGTGTGCCCGGAAGGTGAAGTACGTCCACGATTGGAATAGGCGGGGCCGAGCGGTGAAGGAGCGAGACGAGAGCGACGAGGCATATCTGAAGGCCTTCGCTCGACTCTACGGCGACCGGGTGTACCGAGGTACCCGATGACCGGTATGCAAACTAAAACTCTAAACTTTTCTATTATGCAATGTGCAATGTGATATATGCTGACTCATGCTTTCAAAAATGCAGCTAGACCCTGAGGGACGGATAGCCGAGCTGGAAGGGCTACTCCACTCCACCATCCAACAGCGGGACGAGTACCGGTCTGCCCTGGGGCTCCTGGTGAGACTAAAAACTTAAATGCTCATGATTTATGCAATGATGTTCATGATGCAAATGCCAATGTCAACTAACCATGACTTCTAAATGCAGCGGGCCGAGGGAGCCCAACGCGCTGGACCGGATGCCCCATCGTCTTCCTCGCAGCCTGCGGGAGGCAGGGCTGAGCAGGAGGCCGACTTTGCTCGGGCGGCTGCCCGAGCCGAGGAGGCGGAGGCCACCCTCGCGGAGCGGGTAAGAGACTAAAAATGCTTACGATTATGCCTAGTTAAATGCTTCATGACTAATGATATGAAATGCAATCTACAGGCGAGGGATCTAGCAGCAGCAGTGGCCGAGGCCAGCCAGGTGAGAGCTGAGGTAGAGAGAAGCCGGGCCGAGACCGATCGAGCCCGAGTAGAGACGGAGCTGGTACGGGCAGAGATGGCCCGGCTGAGAGCGGAGACCCCGCGACGCCCAGATGATGCAAAGATGGAACAACTCCGGAAGGAGTTAGCGCGGGCACGAGCTGAGGTGGAGGAGCTTCGGATCGGGACGGCCGACTTGGATCGCTACCGGACCGAGGCACGGGAGACGCGGCGTCAGATCTTTACACTGAAGATCGAGCTGCGGACACTGGAGCGGACGGTCCGGATGATGGGCCGGGGACCGGAGCGGAGTGCCTCCCAGAGTGGGGTACATAGGAGTGCTGCCCCTAGCGGCTCAGTAGGGGATTTCCTTGTCAGCTCCTCCGCCCAGCAGAGGAATGAGAGGGCAGAGAGAGGACAGCAAGAGGAGAGTGCTTCCATAGCACCGCCACCCGTGAGGAGACCTGAGGATGGGGAGGATGATGGTGGCCTGGCTGATAGACCGGCCGAATGATGCCTTTTTTATGTTTTCTTTATCACTTGTATAGAACCTTTGGCAAAATGGAATGAGATCCCTTCTTTTTAGTTTTCTGTTTTGTTTTAATTTTATGCGAGCGTGAATGAATGAATGTGAAAAATGCAGGATGGACGAAATGTGAATGAATGAATGAGATGTATGCAGGAATGCATGTATGAAAATGGGAAGAAAATGAGGTGTACAATGTGAAAGACCGCCAGGTCTAGGCAAGGGCAGAAGGAATAGCCTGAACTCAGCAGCAGAGAAAGTGACGGTCTAAGATCTGACCGTCATAATCAAACGACGCTCTGGTGAGAGACCGTTAATCATTAGAGGCCCACTCTGGCAGTGGGGCATCAGGATAAATGACGGCCAACCGAGGGTGCGTCAAAGACAAATAACGGCCAAGGGTGAGACCGTTGATCATGGCAGAACGATAGTTGGTCAGGGCAACTAGCAGGAAATGCGACGGTCTGAAGGAGACGCGTCAGAATCAAGAGACGGTCATAAGCAAGACCGTCAGGAAGTGTTTAGCCCAGAAGAGAAGGAACTGAGTGGCTGGGAATAAGACGGCTCAGGGTTTGCGCGTTACAGAAAGCGACGGTAGACCCGTAGACCGTTATTCTCCACAGAACATGATTCGGGGAATTGAAACCCATAGAAAATGCGACGGCCAAGGGCTGGCGCGTCGGAATGAAGTAACGGCCGCACGATGGACCGTTAGAATCTGGGTTGTAATCCGAAACGGATTGAGCCAAGATAACTAAAACCTGAGGTTTAGCCACTTAGTCCATCACTAGAACTTATCCTAATTGAAGATAAAGCCTTCTAGCCCGAGTCTTATCCTTCCAAAGTTAAATATAAGCCTTAGCAACTTGGAACCTTAATCAAAATCGCAGCTTTGCTGAAACCTCTGTTCCAGGGTTTGAAGAGCTCTTCCAAAGAGCAAAAAGCATGATGAAGAGGAGCTTCGAGGTGATGGCTATGGAGGAGAAAGCTTACACCGGCCCCAAAGCTGCAAGAAAAGAGCATGGAGAACTCTAGCGGCTGACATCAATTCCCAAGCACTTAAGCTCCAATGCCCAAAGAGTGGTAAGTTCTCACAACTCATCCAAAGTTCAGAATTTTGCTGCACTTATTCTTTTCATGACTTCCTTCTTTCTTTTCTCAAGCCCCTTCCTGGTCCAAGGTGCTATTCCAATCTGAAGTGGGTGGCTCCCATGGTAAAGGCACTTCCTGTCACGCCCCGAACAAGGCAGAAATATCATGACGTACAGTTAGGGACACGCTGGCAAGAGAGAGAGCTAATCTAAAATAATACACAAGTGCTACAAGATGGAAATACTAAATGATCACTAACAAACCACAACTGATATAATAACCTCAAGTTCAACTTAATACAACTGGAATAATCAACCACTAAAACTCAATAACATGACTGAGACTAAAAGCTCTCCAAAACACAACTAAAGAAGATAACACACTACTAACACACTAGAACTGATACACTCAAGACATCACTCCTGCCCTTCTCCATCGGTAAGCGCGTCACCTGAAAAACCTGGAAAGGGGGGAAAACACAACTATGAGCTGACGCTCAGTAGGAAATAACAGACAGGTATAAGTGATTAACAGTTTAATTACATTTTAAAATGTCATGCTACAAATGATAAAACAATAAAAAGATAACGATGATATCACGAAAACAAAATTCAAAGATCTAGCATGGTCAAGAAATATAATGAATAGAATGGTAAGACAAGAATTTACTACAGGAGATAACGATAAAAAGTAGTTGGCCATATCAAGACAATTCAAGTCATGTCAAGCATGTATATAATTTCATTTCCACGTCCAAGTAATAAGCAAGTAAAGTAACCACAAGTAGAGTATAGAACAGTGAAGAGTGAAAAGTGAAAAGTAGTAGAAAGTAATGTAGAGAGTAGTGGAGAGAGTAGTGGAGAGAGTAGTGGACAGTCCTAGATTTAACACATGTCAAGTACTGGTGCCAAATGCCACACCTAGTCATTCACCTCCCCGGGGGTACACGTAGTGTTCGGGTGCTCTTCCCAGGACTAGACCGAGCCCTTAATTATTTGCCAGGCATTGATTTCTTTGGATCAAAGATCCCACGAATCTAGACTTCCACAGTTTATGGCCAGAATTCCAAGGTTTAAACTAAGTAGCAATAATAACTTCACGTAGGAAAGAGATTCATTTCCAGAATTTCAAGGTAAGTATAATCATAAAGGAGATCGAAACCAAGTCACAACAAGAGTAAATCGTGTTGCGCTACTGTAAAACAGCAGCAATCAATCAAGCTAATCAACATATTAATCCTAATCACCAAGTTAAGATATCATGATTAACCATTATCATTTGTATTAGCCAAAGAGCCAACAAGCTAGAACAAGTTGTCAAGGTAAAGAACAAGCTCTCACAGCGGTGAAATAGAATGCATTATCAGGGGCTTTAATTACACCATTAATCATTAATTAAGTGAGTTTCTATTTAACCAATGTAAGTGTTGTAATGGAGATAGTAAACATCGTGTTTTGTACTATGTTTGCGAGAAAGGACCAATGCAAATTGAAATCAAGGGGGGTACATGAATAGGTCAAAAGTTCTTCAAAAATATAATTTCAATGGGTCTAAGTTAAATGGGTTGATTCCCCACTGATTCGGATCCATCTTCGGTTCGAAAAACGAAGAAAATCGAGTTTCTGGTGTACGGGTCGACCCTTATCGCATCAAATCCACCATGAGTCCTAGGTAGACCCATAATGAAATCCATGCCAATGCTTTCCCACTTCCATTGGGGTATGTCGAGTGGTTTCAATTTCCCTGCCGGTCTGAAATGTTCGGCCTTAACTTGCCGACATACCAAACATCTGCTCACAAAATCTGCAACTTCTCTTTTCATATTCGGCCACCAAAAGGACCTTTTCAAATCTCGGTACATCTTAGTGCCTCCAAGATGAATGGTATATCTGGATCTATGAGCTTCCTCAAGAATTTTGTTCTTTATTGTAGCCTCATCCGGAACACAAGTTCTGCCTTTAAATAATAATCTACCATCATCGGCCAACATGAAGTCAGGTCTGCTGCTCAAGCTTCCCTTGATCTCTACTAACTCGGGGTCATTATCTTGCAAGGACTTGATCTCTATCAACAATTCGGGCTTAAGTTGGATCTGAGCAATCATGACCCGATCATTGTCGATATTAAGATCCAGACTAGATAATTCTTCCAACAACGTCCATTCTTGTAACATGAGACTTGACAATCTAGCTACCGGCTTCCGGCTTAATGCATCTGTCACAACATTACCTTTGCCAGGATGATACTCAATCGAGAAGTCGAAGTCTTTCAAGTACTCCAACCATCTCCGCTGCCTCATGTTGAGTTCCTTCTGAGAAAATAAATACTTCAAACTCTTATGATATGAGAACACTGTAAAGGTTTCTCCATACAAGTAATGCCTCCATATCTTCAAAGCAAACACGACTGCAGCAAGTTCCAAATCATGAACAGGATAATTATCTTCGTGCTTCCTCAACTGTCTAGAGGAATAGGCAATCACCTTCCCATGCTGCATGAGTACACAGCCTAAGCCAATACCTGAAGCATCAGTATAACCAACAAATCATCCTTCACCAGAAGGTAAAGCCAAAACAGGTGCAGTAGTCAAACACTCCTTCAGAGTTTGAAAGCTTCGATGACAATCATCTGACCAATCAAACTTATTCTCCTTGCGGGTTAATCTTGTCATAGGTACTGTAATCTTGGAGAAATCTTGAATAAATCTTCGATAATAACCTGCCAGGCCTAGAAAACTTCTAACTTCTGTCACACTGGTAGGCTGTTCCCAATTCTTCACTGCCTCAACCTTCGAAGGATCAACGGAAATACCTTCCTTGGTGATAATATGTCCGAGAAAGGACACTTCTTGCAGCCAGAATTCACACTTACTGAACTTAGCATAAAGTTGATGATCTCTCAACAATTGCAATGCCATCCTCAGGTGTTCAGCATGCTCCAATTCACTCTTGGAATAGATCAAGATGTCATCAATAAATACCACGACCCACTGATCAAGATAGGGCCGAAATGCATCATTCATCAACTGCATGAAAGCCGCTGGTGCATTCGTTAGACCAAAAGGCATAACGACAAACTCAAAATGACCATACCTGCTGCGGAAAGCCGTTTTATAAATATCCTCTTCCTTAATCCGCAACTGGTGATATCCAGATCGAAGATCGATCTTAGAGAAATATTGAGCTCCCGCTATCTGGTCAAATAACTCGTCAATCCTTGGCAAGGGATATTTGTTCTTGACACTCTGCTGGTTTAATTGCCGATAATCAATGCACAGCCTCATCGAACCATCTTTCTTCCTGACAAATAGTACAGGGGCTCCCCACGGAGAAGTACTAGGATGAATAAAACCCTTCTCAAGTAATTCCATCAGTTACTGCTTCAGTTCCCTCAGTTCCGCAGGAGACATACGATAAGGAGCCTTAGAAATAGGAGCTGTGCCAGGACTAAGATCAATAGAAAAGATAACTTCCCGCTCAGGCGGAAGTCCTGGTAGTTCTTCTGAAAATACATCAGGAAAATCTCGGACAACAGGAATGTCCTTGATCTCCATCTGCTGCTCAGGAGTTGCACAAACAAAGGCTAGAAAAGCCTCACACCCATGCCTCAAAAGCTTATCAGCTCGAAGAGTCGAGATGAGCGGTACGGAGTTATGGTGCTTGACTCCCGTAAAAGATAAACCAGAATGTCCAGTAAAAGTCACTGAGCTAGAACTACAGTGAACATTGGCCTCATACTTGGCCAACCAATCTGCTCCTAGGATTACATCATAATCCTTCATATCCATGCAGACCAAATCTGCTGAAAAGTTCTGTTCACCAATCATAACCTTACTAGAAGGATAGAAATACTGGATTGTTGATCTAGTGCCAATAGGGGTTGAAATCTCTAACGGAGTATTCATCAAAACAGGTTCCACAACTAATGAGTTAGCAAATCTCCGAGAAATAAATGAATGTGTTGCACCAGTATCAAAGAGAGCAAATGCGGGCTTATCGATTATAGTAAGGGTACCTTCGATGAGTCCGCCATCATCAGAAATCCCAGTTTCATCTGCATGTAAAGCTTGAAGCTTGCCTTGTGGTTTCTTGAAGACTAGAGATTTTGCCGGTGTAGCTTGCTCCGATATGAGAGGACAATTGGGGATACGGTGCTCCTTGCTTCCACATCGCAAACAGGCGCCTAGCTTGCGCCAGCACTCCTCTATCTTGTGACCCGGACGATCACAATAGTTGCACACGCCCTTGAATGGAACAATAGGGCCAGGCTTCTTGTCTTCATGCCTCGGCATCTTGCCCTTCCACGATCCGGACCCGCTCCACGAACCAGGTCCACTAACAGGCCTCTTCTTGGTATACCCGGGTTTGACACTCCCGGAACCCGTAGGTAATTCTTTCTTGGTGCCTTTACCACGGATTCTCTCCGTCATCTCAAGAGTATCCTCTAGAACTTGCGCTTTCCTTACCACCTCAGAATACGTGGAAATCTCCATCGGTGCCAATTGGTTGATATAATGAAGCTTCAATCCATTGAGAAAGCGCTTCGCCTTCATCTTCTCGGTGGAAATGAGATGTGTAGCATATCGAGAAAGCCGTGCAAATTGAGCCTCATACTCTGCCACGGACAAACCTCGCTGTTTCAAGGCCGCGAACTCTGCCGCTTTCTTCTCTTGCACTCTATCAGAAAAATACTTGCTGTTGAAGAGTTCTTCGAACTCTTCCCACATAACTTGCCGATCACCGAGAGTTGCCTTGATAGAATCCCACCAAGTACGTGCATCAAGTTCCAGTTGAAATGTGGACAAAAGGACACGCTCCTGGTTGGTGCATTGCATAACTTGAAAGATTCTCCCCATCTCATCTAGCCAGTGCTCGGCTTGGTCAGGGTCAGTCGAACCAGCGAATCTAGGCGGGTTCATTCCGCGGAAGTTCCGGTATAGATCACCGGTGCCATGCAGTGCCGCTCCTGCCTGAGCTACTCGCTGAAGGGCCTGAGTAAGGCCTTGCACCGTACGCTGTAGGTTCCTCCATTCAGCACGATCAGCTGCCATCTACACGAGAAATAGATTACTTAGGTTTAATCAAGATAAATAATTACACGATTAAGAAATGATCTTAACCCAAGTTTCTACCCATTCTCACCAGGTCAGGTCCTAGACTTTTACAAGGTTAGGGATCTAATGCACCTAGACACGATCAAAAACTCGGTACCTGGCGGAGGTAATCGGTCCGAAGACCACTCGCGCAAGTGTGCGACCTTTCCGATAGGCGTAGCCTAACGTTCGGACAACACCTTTTGATATACCGGTTATTGGGATGCAATGCAAGAAAACCTAAAACTTAGGAAACCTAGGAATGTGAAACCTAGGGCTCTGATACCAACTAAACTGTCAAGTCCCGAACAAGGTGGAAATATCGGGACGTACAGTTAGGGACACGCTGGCAAGAGAGAGAACTAATCTAAAATAATACACAAGTGCTACAAGATGGAAATACTAAATGATCACTAACAAACCACAACTGATATAATAACCTCAAGTTCAACTTAATACAACTGGAATAATCAACCACTAAAACTCAATAACATGACTGAGACTAAAAGCTCTCCAAAATATAACTAAAGAAGATAACACACTACTAACACACTAGAACTGATACACTCAAGACATCACTCCTGCCCTTCCCCATCGGTAAGCGCGTCACCTGAAAAGCCTGGAAAGGGGGGAAAACACAACTATGAGCTGACGCTCAGTAGGAAATAACAGACAGGTATAAGTGATTAACAGTTTAATTACATTTTAAAATGTCATGCTACAAATGATAAAACAATAAAAAGATAACGATGATATCACGAAAACAAAATTCAAAGATCTAGCAAGGTCAAGAAATATAATGAATAGAATGGTAAGACAAGAATTTACTACAGGAGATAACGATAAAAAGTAGTTGGCCATATCAAGACAATTCAAGTCATGTCAAGCACGTATGTAATTTCATTTCCACGTCCAAGTAATAAGCAAGTAAAGTAACCACAAGTAGAGTATAGAACAGTGAAGAGTGGAAAGTGAAAAGTAGTAGAAAGTAATATAGAGAGTAGTGGAGAGAGTAGTGGAGAGAGTAGTGGACAGTCCTAGATTTAACACATGTCAAGTACTGGTGCCAAATACCACACCTAGTCATTCACCTCCCTGGGGGTACACGTAGTGTTCGGGCGCTCTTCCCAGGACTAGACCGAGCCCTTAATTGTTTGCCAGGCATTGATTTCTTTGGATCAAAGATCCCACGAATCTAGACTTCCACAGTTTATGGCCAGAATTCCAAGGTTTAAA
This sequence comes from Amorphophallus konjac, assembly GCA_022559845.1. Classification (NCBI taxonomy): domain Eukaryota; kingdom Viridiplantae; phylum Streptophyta; class Magnoliopsida; order Alismatales; family Araceae; genus Amorphophallus; species Amorphophallus konjac. The sequence continues at coordinate 217,519,051 of CM040122.1, forward strand.
CTAAGTAGCAATAACAACTTCACGTAGGAAAGAGATTCATTTCCAGAATTTCAAGGTAAGTATAATCATCAAGGAGATCGAAACCAAGTCACAACAAGAGTAAATCGTGCTACGCTACTGTAAAACAGCAGCAATCAATCAAGCTAATCAATATATTAATCCTAATCACCAAGTTAAGATATCATGATTAACCATTATCATTTGTATTAGCCAAAGAGCCAACAAGCTAGAACAAGTTGTCAAGGTAAAGAACAAGCTCTCACAGCGGTCAAATAGAATGCATTATCAGGGGCTTTAATTACACCATTAATCATTAATTAAGTGAGTTTCTATTTAACCAATGTAAGTGTTGTAATGGAGATAGTAAACATCATGTTTTGTACTATGTTTGCGAGAAAGGACCAATGCAAATTGAAATCAAGGGGGGTACATGAATAGGTCAAAAGTTCTTCAAAAATATAATTTCAAATGGTCTAAGTTAAATGGGTTGATTCCCCACTGATTCGGATCCATCTTCGGTTCGAAAAACGAAGAAAATCGGGTTTCTGGTGTACGGGTCGACCCTTGGGGTCGACCCCTGAAAAATAGGGGTCTGGGAGCAGGATGGGTCGACCCCTAGGGTCGACCCTCGGGTTGGGCCGCATGGGTCGACCCCTGGGGTCGACCCTCAGGCTGGCTTGGGCTGCCAGGTGATGGGTCGACCCCTGGGGTCGACCCCTGCAAGCCGAGAACCGGCTGGGGCTTCCGAAAAACGCATGAACTCGCCCAAATGGGGTCCAAATGAGTTGAAATCAAAACCACATGCCATAGGAATCTTGCTAGACATATTAGGGTCATAAAACTACAATTTGGAAACATGAATTTCATCAGAATTCATAAGAATCACAACCTATTCTATGAAGAACACAAGGAGACCTAGTTCAGGACATACTTCCACTAAATCGTCAAATTCTCTCGATATACAAAACCAAATTTGGGGATTTTGGTGTCAAAAGAAAGCTAACTCGATCATGAATCCAATCATATATAATATGCTACATGAAGATCAAGTTACATGACTCAAAATGAGCCCGTAATCAAGCTCTGACTTAAGGAACACTATATGAATCATGTTCTAGACATGCTTCTACAAAAATCGAAATTCACGATGCATGCTCAATGGAATTTGGGGCTTTCTACGTTAAATGAAAGATAATAACATGCTGATTACTTCATGTAAGTTAATTAGAGTTCGGTTGTTAGATCCTACCTCAAATCGGAGAGAGAAAACTCAAACCCTAGGATGAAGAACACTTGGATAGCACCTCACAAAAAGCTCGATTGCTCCACGGATACCTAATGAAAATTGGGGCTTTTGCCACCAATGGATAGAGCTCGATGAGAGGAACAATTTTCTATACTCATGATTAAGATTTGGTTGAGAATTCCTACCTCAATCGATGGATCAAAGAAGGATGAAGGGAAGCCAATGGCCTGCTGACCCACCTCCACAATTCGAACTAGATCTCTCCAGATCTGAAACTTCAGCGAACCCCACAGCAGCCAAATGAAAGAAGACTCGTAGGGCTTCATTTTGATAGCTCATAGAGCTTCTGGAGCCTTCTGAGTTGGGAGTATTCGCTGCTGCAAGCTACGTGTTTAGAAACGGCGCCGAAATCCTTGACTTGACCAAACTATGTCGACAGCACGTTTTGGGGCTGAGTTTACCTCAAATTGATTGAGGGTAAATGTTCCTTACATTGTGGCCTTCCATTTACCCTTGATTTCAGATCATTTGGTTGAGTATTGAGGTCGAATTTCGTGTTTTAAACTAAGGGTTAGGTATGGGTCAAAAGTGTGCACTTTTGGGTTTAAACTCTAAATAGATCTTACCACGGATTTACAATGGCCTAATGCCAGAAGGAAAAGTTGTTATCTAAATCGACCTAAATCTATTTACTATTTTTACAGATTTTTCTAAGGTAGTCGGATTATTACTTATACTATTCCGTAAATAGTTAAATGTTAAGTTCGGAAAACTAAGTTCACTAATTCGGCATAATAAATGATTTTCTTAGGCTTAAATGTAGAAGACAAAGTTGCTAAACAAAATTAATTCTACAAGATGTGATTTTTGGGGATTTTTAGAAAATAGTTGAAAAATGACTTATTGTATTAATTAATTAATTAATCTAATTAATTTGGATAATTCTCATTAATTCGAATAACTTCAAATAAATTCTGAATAATTACAAATAACTTACTAAATAAATTTCTAAAGAATTTGGGGTCTTACACTTTCCATAGAGATCACCTCAATCCTTAAAGCATGGCACCTTCAACCCCTCTTGGTTTTAGGCAAGAATTTCCAGAAATTATCCTTCGATTGGCCAAGCCTTTCAGCACTGGTGGAACTATGGCATCCACAAACTCATACTTTCATCTTCCCTTCCTTTGAAGCAACCGTCCTTTTAGAAGAGGTAGAGACCTACCTAGCCCTTCCTAAGACTAAGGTGGGGGATGAAGACCGGGTTTGCTACACAATAGAGCCTATCGACCCGTCCTTGATCTTGAGTGATTTCATTCACAATCCAAAGGACGTGAGAATCATGATCAGCCCACACCACATTCACTTGATACCCTTGGCACAGTGGATAGTGTCTCATTGTAAAAATAAGTGGGAGAGACATGAAGCAATAGCCAAGGCGGTGGCGGTTTGCTTGTGTGGAGTCTTTCTTTTTACCACTACCGACCACCTCTTAGGCATCCAAAATTTTGGCATTATTAGCGGGCTGTGACGGGGAATGTCTATCTCTCAAGCGGTCCTCTCATACCTTTATGAAGGACTAAGCTCGGCTTGCATAGGAGACCTCTTGTTTGGTTCCATGATACTCCTTGAGTGCTGGATGGGAATAAGAATCAAATTCCTTCCTAAGGAAGACATAATTTCAGCAAGCCGGATCTTCGGGAGCCACCCTCTCTTCTTTATTGGAGGGGCATTTAGATATTCTCCTCAGGTTGAATGCAAGACGGCGGATAAGAAAACTCGGGACAAATGGCGCCTCTTCCTTAACATTCTTCCAATGGACAAGTTCATCATGCGACCAAGAGTCCTCCGAAGCACTCTTCTCAAAATACCGCGGCGTCAAGGCCTGGACCTCCAGCTAGTAGGGAACACTACCATGGCGATCTACAACCCGCACCGATGCCATCTTCAGATCGGATTACCTCGAATCAGCGTTTCTGCACTATCACAATACCCTCCCCTTCTACCTAGGAAGATGGGGACCGAGGAAGATGAACGAGCAGTCCGGAACGCGCTGACCATGTGGGAGATCAGCAAGGTGCGTCCGTGGCAAGCAGAAGTTGAAGAGAACGATGAAACACGCCGAGATTACATGAAAGAGTTGAGAAGAATCCGCCCTCTTGCGGATAAGAAATTGAATGTATCTTGATTTTCCTTTTTGCTCATGAGAGATATCATGTAATTGACAATCGAAGTTGAATTTATCAAGAATTATATTTCATTAATCTTTGCTTGAATGAGATGAGATTGCCATAGTTGAATGATCTTGAGTTCCATAGTTTGAAAGGCTAGAATGATGTGAACAGACAGGGCTTCTGGAGTATGAGACGGATATGCACTGGGCCGCCATAAGGAAATAACGGTCCTGCGACAGGCCGTCATAATGAGAATAACAAGAGCCCTGTCTCTTAAGGATATGACGGATGGGTCTTGAGCCGTTATATTCAAGTAACGGTAGATCCCAGACCGTTATAGTGATGGTTCAATGCAAAGGAAGAAGGCCCATGCCTGAAGGGAAATAACGGTCAAAGATGGGCCCGTTATATGACTGTAACGGTCTGATGCTGGCGCGTTACACACTTTGAACCTGCATAGTTGTGAGCTTTTGCTTTTGGACTTGTCCCTGTATTCTGCACACACTCAAACATGAAACAAGTTAGATATATTCTTAGACTCAACCCCTTACCTTGAAGCAAGTTAGATAATGACCGTTTCTTGATATTTGGTCAAGGGGTGGAGCCTTATTAAATAGGCGAAAACATAATGAAAATGCGATGCATGCTATGCATATGATGGTATTTTTGGGAGTTTTGGAAAATATTTAATGTTTTTGGATTTTTGAAAATATTTGTTTTGTTTTGGATTTTTGAAAATATTTGTTGTTTTGGATTTTTGAAAATATTTGATGTTTTCTTGGATTTTGAAAGATATTTGATGTTTTTGGATTTTGAGAATATTTGATGTTTTTGGATTTTGAAAATATTTGATGTTTTTTTTGGATTTTGAAAATATTTGATGTTTTGGATTTTTGAAAAAATTTGATGTTTTCTTGGATTTTTGAAAATATTTGATGTTTTCTTGGATTTTGAGAATATTTGATGTTTTTGGATTTTGAAAATATTTGATGTTTTTTTGGATTTTGAAAGATATTTGATGTTTTTTTGGATTTTGAAAGATATTTGATGTTTTGGATTTTTGAAAATACTAGTGCCTCTCTAGCAACACGAGACCTTCCTTGTTTTAGGTTGAGTCTCGAGATTGGCGTGTAATAGTGTGACAACCCCTGGCCAAGACCTAATCATTGTGACGGTGTTTTTACCAATGCCATACCTAGGGTACTCATCTCAGTCCTAAAAGGAAAAAAGATCATGGGGGTAAGCTTAGGCCAGATATGGGAGTTTTAGATCTTGATTCCCTCACCGTACAACCCTATTAGAGATTTGGTCTGTTGTGCCGGGGCTTTTATATCCGTCATCGAACCTTTGTCCACTTAGGCATGCATGCGACCGAGCTCATAACGTCCCGCGGGGAACTGTACTGCCACTCTTGTCATGCCTAGTTTTCTTTTTCCTTTGGAGCTTTTGAAAATTCATTCACAGACTTTGAGATGATGCTTTTGATTTTGTTGTAAAGAGCACTCCTTTTCTTTTCGTTTCCTTTCTTTCTTGTGGCGTCAGGTCATAACGGACTTGCCCCTATTTGAGACCTCTTCTCGTTAGGGAGTTTGGATTGGTTGTCTCCTCCTTATTTACTCCTTGCCCTTGGATTCAGCCGACGAATGAAGCGGACAGGGACTTCGACTTTCCCCTATGGCCGAGGAAAACGGTGTCTTATAAGCAAGGAGCCCGACCAGGGATGCCGTGTAGTGTGTGATTGCCTTACTCGGGACCCTCTTTTTGAAGATAGGGAGGAAGTTCTTATTGCCGGAGAAGCACATGGTTTAGATTTTAAGGAAAGAAACGCTTAAGATACAACCCATTCCACGGGTGAGAGAGCTCCTCACCTTCCGCGTTTACTAAACGATAAGCATTTCCTGGATAAGCCTCCTTTACTACAAACGGCCCTTCCCAGTTAGGTTGCAACTTGGACCTAGGACCTGCAGACCGAATGAATTTGCGTTTCAAAACAATATCACCCGTCATGAATTTACGTTCAATTACCTTCTTTTGAAAATAACGCGAAACCCTCTTTTGATAAATAGAAACGTGATCAGCTGCATTCATCCTCTTCTCATCCAAGAGTTCCAACTGGACCAGCAATGCCTCCCGACGTTCATCGAGACTAAGTTCCTTATCGAGCTGCACTCTAAGGGAAGGGATTAAGATCTCATATGGGAGCACCGCCTCCATCCCATAGGTCAGGGAATAGGGAGTTTGCCCCGTAGGGGTACGGACGGAGGTGCGGTAAGCCCACAGAGCTTCCACCAATCTTTCAGGCCAATCAGAAAATTTATGTGCTTCGCATGTTTTCTTGATGATTTTAAGAAGGGTTTTATTAGTGGCCTCGGCTTGACCGTTGCCTTGAGGGTAATATGGAGATGAATGATGCAGTGCAATATTGAACTTCTTACATAGGTCCTTAAGCTCTTGGGAGACGAACTGGGGTCCGTTGTCGGTGATGATGCTGCTTGGCACTCCGAACCGCGAGATGATATTCTTCATTATAAAGCGGCACACCGTTGTTGCTTTGATTTCTGCGTACGCCTCGGCTTCGGCCCATTTGGTGAAGTACTCAGTAGCGGTGAGAATGAAGGATTTTTGCTTGATCTGAGAATTAGGATCACCGAGCGGGCCGACAACGTCGAAAGCCCACATAGAGAATGGCCAAGGAGCAGTCATAGGATGGAGGGACGAAGCTGGAGAGTAAATTTTATCAGCATGGAGTTGGCATTTAAGACACCTCCGGACATAGAGGGAGCAATCTTCCTCTAGAGTGGGCCAATAGTAGCCTTGCCTAAGGATCTTCTTCGCTAGAGCCTGGCCTTTGACATGACCTCCACACTCACTAGAATGGGCCGCTTCAGCCACTTTCCAAGCTTCTACATCATCCAAGCATCTCATGAGCATTCCATTAGTAGCGCGCCTATACAGTTCTCCTGCAATGATAGTGTACCTTGCGGCGGCTCTTCTTATTGCTTTACGCTGCTCGGCCTTTGCCCCTTCTGGGAATGGCCCTTCTTTGCAAAACAATTCGATTTCATGATACCAAGGCAATTCTTCTTCGTCCAGAATCTCCTCTAGTTCTGTTAATGAAACTTCCTTGAGATCTTTCTTCTCAACTCTCGCCTCTACAGATTTCCTGAGGTTGATGAACCAAGGATCTTGAAGAGAAGGTGCGTCCAATCTCTGGATGACGATGGTCTCAGTACTACGACTGAGAGGGAAAGATAAGGAGGAAGCAAGAGATGCCAAAGCATCAGCTAGAATGTTCAGAGAACGGGGAGTATGGATATAGATCAGCTTACGAAATCACTTAGCAATGAGCGTGACCAAATCTTGATAAGGTTTGAGCTTGGGGTCACGAGTACGGTAAGTGGACAGAACTTGCCGTAGAACGAGCTGAGAGTCTCCTATGATGTTTAAATAGCGCGCGCCTAGGAGATAGGCGTGCTTCAAGCCGGCTAGGAGAGCCTCATACTCAGCGATGTTGTTGGTAGTAGGAAATCGAAGTTGATAAGCGAAGGGGATGGTTACTCCCTCCGGAGTAAGCAAGACAGCACCGATCCCTTGGCCTTGGGAGTTGAGCGCACCATCAAAGTGCAGAGACCAAAAGGGATGATGAGAAAGGACAGAGAGATGCTCATCAGGGAAATCGTCATGAATAGAATCGATATGAGGAATAGGGAGATGGGCAAGATGCTCAGCAATGGCATATCCTTTGACTGCCTTCTGAACGACAAAGGTGATGTCGAACTGAGAGAGGAAGCTCTGCCAGCGAGCTAACCTACTAGAAAGGACGAGTTTTTCTAAGAGATAACGGATCGGGTCCATTCTAGGGATCAACCTAACTAGGTGGGCGAGAAAGTAATGTTTAAGCTTCTGAGCTACCCACACTAAGGCGGCACAAGTCTTCTCCATAGCGGTGTACTTGGATTCAGCTGGATTAAACAGTCGAGAGAGGTAGTACGCAGCCCGCTCTTTCCCTTCATCATCTACTTGTGCTAAGACCGCCCCTAGGGAGTCCTCAATAACCGAGATGTATAGGATTAGGGGTTTCCCAGAGACAGGAGGTTGCAAAACCAGGGGATTGGACAGATACTCTTTGAGGTCCTCATAGGCCTTCTGACAATCTTGATTCCATTCGAACTTGACACCCGCCTTAAGCAACTCATAAAACGGATGACACCTCTGAGAATGCTGAGATATAAATCTTCTAATGAATTACAATCTACCAATCAATCCTCGAAGTTCCGTAATGTTCTTTGGCGGAGGCATGTCCATGACGGCCTGTGCTTTATTAGGATCAATCTGGATCCCCCGTTTACTCACTATGAACCCTAACAACTTCCCTGAGGAGACTCCGAACACACATTTCTTTGGATTCATCTTAAGCTTGTACTCCCTGGCTCTCTGCAGCACCTTAGCCAGGATAGAGGGGTGTTCTTCTTTTGTTCTTGACTTCACCAAGATGTCATCCACGTAAGCTTCCATGTATATGTGCATCATGTCGTGGAAAATGGCCATCATCGCCCTTTGATCGGTGGCACCTGTATTTTTCAAACCAAATGGCATAACTACATAACAATACGTGCCCTAGGGTGTGGTGAAGGAAGTTTTCTCTTGGTCTTCTGGAGCGAGACGGATCTGATTGTAGCCCGAGTACCCATCCATAAATGACAGAGCTTCATACCCGGCAGTGTTATCCACTAGGACGTCTATATGAGGTAGCGGGAAATCATCTTTGGGACATGCTTTGTTTAGATCCCTGAAATCAATGCATATGCGCACTTTTCCGTCCTTCTTGAGAACAGGGACTATGTTCGCCACCCATTGAGGATATAAAACCACTCTGACGAACCTGGCCTTATATAGCTTGTCGACCTCTTCTTTGATCCTTAAGGCCATGTGGGGGTGAAATCTTCTTGACCGTTGTTTCACAGGTGTTGCCCCTGGTTTAAGTACGAGTCGATGTTCCACTAAGGAGGGGTCAAGACCTGGCATGTCCTCATAAGACCAGGCGAAAGAATCACTATACTCCCTTAATACCTTAATTAGATCTTCTTCTACCTGTGAAGGGAGATCAGCAGAAATAATGACGGGCCTTGGGTCTTCTTCTGTTCCCAAGTTGATTTCCTTTGTAGGTTCATCCACTGCCGTCGATGGCTGGTCGAATCTTTTTAGTCCTTGTGCATATAAGTCGGCAGTGTCATCTACATTGCTGTCTTCATCTATTGGATCCTTCTCATCCAAGACCTAGTAGACGCCCAATCCGTCGTCACTCCATTCCCCTTCTATTCCCTCTTTATCCTCAATCACGATTACTGTAGCGACGAATTCCGGACATTTCAAAAGAGCATGACACCGCTGAGCTAGGTCTTGCAAGAACCTATCAGGAACAGATCGGGAAGGATGCGCAAGCGAGCGCGGTTCAGAACGGAAAGGGTTGGACGACCCAGAACAAGACCCTACTTCTCTAGACCTAACAGACTCTACTCCTCTAGACTCGACGGACCCTAACCCTAACCTAGGGGACAGAAGACCTAGTGGAAGGGAAGGCGCAGGGGACTCGTGCCCTTGGGAGGAGGAGGATTGAGACAGGATAGCGTAATCTTCCACTGAAATCTCCGTTTCAAATTTGACGTTTTTTTTTGGAGATCAGCGGAGACTACACAGCAAGATGGAGGAGGTGGGAGCTGCATAGGGAACAGCTCGGGGAAGATGCAATCAAAGAAGGGATCAGAAGAAGAGAACCACATCTCGTGGAGCTGAGCGTTGGGAGGAGGAGGAGTAAACAGAGTGGATAGATCAATGCGTGGACATTTCCCGCAAGCACAAGGAATGAATAGAATCTCCGGTGGATCAATGACAGATGAATTTATCATGATGGGAGGAAGGCGGGGTATGAACTCCTTTTGTTGAAAGATAGATTGGAAGCGTGAGAGAGACCAAGAACAGACAACTGGAGAGCTCTCCTCCTTCTGTAGATCAACAATAAGCTGCTTCTTCGGCCTCCACTGCATAAGCTGAACTTCTTGTTGCTTGCTTTGAGATTTTTCCTCATAAAAGAGCCTGCAAGGCCTGACTATAGTCGAGCATGTCATCATCTGACCCTCTTGGCAAGGGAGGCGGACTGGCAATTGGACAAACTGTATTCCTTTCTTGTTGAACCAGCTTTGGAGCTAATGTGCCAGGCTGGAGAGGCCCTTTGACAAAATGCTGACGATAATCCCAGGTGAGCGGCCCAGAATCACTTATCATAGATAATGCTGTCTCCTTGTAGCCGAGACCTCTCCTACCCATTTTTCTTCCCTTAGGTATAGGCTTAGTCATCCCTTGCAGTTGCGCACCGAGGTCTCTCCCCGGTTGATAGCCCAGTTTCAATATAATGTTCCACCCCTTTGAATCTCGAATCTGCGACTTTACTTTGACATTAACTGGAGTAGCGACGGGCTTAGGGGATGTGTAAGCCCAAGGAAAGTTCAAATCCAATACCGACAGAACGGGCCGGCTGCTTGGCCAAAGTCTGGGAAGAACCTGCTCTGAAATAGCCTTTACTGACTGTACTGTGGATAAGCTCTTAACTTTGACGACCCTCCCTTGGAAGGGGAATTTAATGCACTGATGTGCGGTGGAGGGCACGTCGCCGAGTGTGTTAATCCAGGGACGACCCAAGATAGCCTTGAACATAGGGTCGATATCAAGAACATGGAATTCCACGGCCATAGTAAGGGGCCCGAGCTCTGCCTGAATGGTGACTACCCCGTGACATGCTCGCCTTGAGTTGTCATAGGCTACTATAGTGGTGGGGGTCGACCGTAGTAACTCTTCAGATATGTTGCATGCCCGGAGGGTGCTGAGTGGGCAAACATTAATTGAGGCCCCTGTGTCAACCAGTGCTGCCTCAATGTCGACTTTGTTCAGGGTAATTGTTATGCGGAGCGGCATTTGCCGAGCCCCCGGAGGTGCAAGCTCGGTTTCAGAGAATGTGATTGCCGGCCCTTTGGAGATGGTTGCCAGTGCCGTCGGTAGGCTATCAACTGCCATGTCTTCGCTAACCATTACCTTCTGTAGGAAATCCCTCAGTGCATCTTGATGAAGGGTAGACCTTTTGATCAGCTCCAGCACAGATATTTTGGCGGGCACTCGATCCAGATGATGCAGCAAGTCATATTGAGTACCCGACAATGGTCCAGTTTCTTCTTGCTCGGCCACCGGCTGAGAGGACTGGGGATTAGAAGTAGTAACGTAATTTCGATGGAACATCTTCCTGCTCCTCAAAGCACAGCTTGCCGCGGCATCTGAAGATAGTATGATGGGTCCTACGGGATGGGTGAATGGAACAGGTGGTGCTGGGGAGGCGGTTTGGTGGAGCGTAGGGTTGGTGAGTTTAATGGGCGGTGCACAGATGATGGATGAAGGATTGGTGGAAGGCAGGGTGGTTATGGATGGAGATGCGGGTGGAGGGAAGGCTAGCGGTTGGGAAAGAATGGGTGAAGGATTGGGCGACGGTGTGATGGTGGTGATGGGAGTAAATGAGGGAGAGTATGATGGAATGGAGAGTGGTAGAGGATTTGCGGGAGCGGGTGTGAATGGGAGGATGAGTTGAGAGGACGTCAGCTGTGCAGGGATGATGAAGGGAGGATTGCGGTGGTTATGGTGGAGGGCCTTGACCTGCGGTGTGGCGCCATCATCGTAGAAAGACCATCCGGCGTTGGGGGCCGGTGGCTGGACCATGTTTACTTGCGCTGGTGCTGGCGGCTGCTGCTGAGGAGCGGGTGGATGATTCGGCATCGGGTTCTGATGGATGCCTAGGTCTTGTACTTGCTGTGGCTGCTGCTGTTGTGGTGGCTGCTGCGGCAGCGGTGCTTGATGCTACTGCACTTGCTGCCCCTGCGGCTGCCTTCTCTTTTCTTTAATCTCAACAATGGCCCTATGCATTTCGGCCCAGTCGATTCTCTGCCCCTCATGTAGGTCATACACAAGATCTCGGAACTGAAAACATCCTTCTATGGTATGGCCTGGCTGCCGGTGGAACATACAATACTTAGTCTGATCGACTGCCGAGTTCCAAACAGGCCGTTCCGGAGGAAGTTGGATTGCATTCACTGACATGAGTGCCGAGAAGATATCCGTAAGTGTCTCGGGCAATGGAGGATACTGGGCTCTCCTGGGAGCCGGGCGCTTGCTATTTGGATTGTTGTTGTTGTAGCCGTTGGGTGGAGGGACGTTATGGTATTGTGGTGGCGGCGATGGTTGTTGTGGTGCGGCGAAGGTGTTTTGTGGAATGGTGAAGGCGGGGGGAGGGTTTTGTGGAGTGGCTTGGAAGTTTTACGGAGCGGCGTTTTGCGAATTGCGGGGGTTTTGGTTGTAGCGGAAAGGTGCAGCCTGATATGGAAAAGCAACGGCTTGTACTTGCTCATTTGTTTGGACTCCCCCAGTAACCGGCCCTTGTGGTTTCTTGTGGTACTTGGGCTTTTGGTTCTCGAAGAGGGAATGGATAGGGGAGTCCTTGAATTGAGTCTGGATGAAGCGCGCCCGGCTATAGAGTTGATGCATGTTGGCTATGTCATTCATCGCCAGGATGTTGCGGAAGGTCGGGGTGGCATTGGAAATCAGTAGTTTGACGTTCTCTTCCTCCGGAATGTGGCCCGGTACCCTGGCGGCCATCTGTCTCCACCTGTCTGCATAGGTGGCGAACTCCTCATCCGACTTCATCTTCTCGGCCACTAGATCTGTAAATGAATATTCAGGGCCGACCCTGTCTTGAAACCGCTGGATGAATTTGTCTTTTACTACCTTGAAACTCTCGGCCTCTTCCAGTGGTAGAGAATAGAACCATTCTAGAGCAACATTGTCCAAAGATCGGCGGAATAAGTACGCCATGAGGCGATCATCATATTGGAACTGCGCCGATTCATAAAGAAAATCCCTCACATGGATGAAGGGATTGCTGTTCCCATCGTACTTGCGATAGTTGGGGAGCTCTGACTGGGAGGGAACCGGATGTTCTGGAAGCTCGGAATAGGAATGTCGCCCAAGGATTGTGGGCCAACCCTTTTCTGGAGAAAGTCGAGTTGTTGCTGCATGGTGGCCCATTTGTCAAGCAAGTCCTGCTCTCGGGAAGGAGCAGGGGTAGTGAAGGATGCTGATTGTATTTGAGGGGCAGATGAAATGGCTGTAGCAACAGGCGGGAGCCCGTAAGAAGGAGTGGAAGGATAGACAGTGGAAATAGGTGGCCCGTAAGAAGGATATTGAGCCTGAGATAGGCTCGGATGAGCATGATTTTGGGCCACTCCTTGCTGAGGGCGTAAGAAATCGGAAGGGTTCATAAGGAGCTGCGGAACTACCGAACCAGAGTTGTGATGATCCAACTGGACAAAGGAAGAGATGGGTGACTTCCCTTTATCGAAAGATTGATGGGCTGGATTAGAAGACTGGCCCATCTCCATGCCAGTGAAAGTGATGGTCCGGGGTTGGACCGGAGTGAGATCAATCGGAGTGGGCTGAACGGGCGGCCCAATAATGGAAGGGTTAGATTGACCTTGGATAGTGGCAGAGGGAGAAGTATTGGACCCTTGCATAGCTTGATATAAAACTTGGAGTTGGGTCGGATCCAATTGGGCCATCATATGAAGGACGGAGCCCGCGGAATGAGTAGAGAGAGAAGGGGTAACTTGACTACCTTCCATAGAAGTGGAGGATGGGAGGGGGGCAGTCCCCTCTCCAGAGGAAAATGTAATAACCCTAGGGGGGTTTTCAAGGAGCCCTTGAGGAAGAGAGTCCTCTTGGGAGCGAGGAGGATTGAAGGATGCCATGGTGGACTCGAAGAGGGGATTAGAATAGAACGTGAAGAAGGAACTGACTCGAGAAGATGATTCAGACGGACGAAAACAACCCCACATGCAACGGGCAACCTTGGAAACGCGAAAACAACCAACAAAAAACACTCAATAAGCAACCAAACTTAGGTGATTCTAACAAGATGTAAGTGATAAAAGATGAAGACACTCAAATATCAACCAAATTGTTTTAAGATGATGCAACAAGGTTCTTATGATTTCTCCTTTGGAACTTTAGTGAATTGATTGATATGTGCTCTCAACAATGGGTTCCTAGTAGGGGATGAATATGGGACTTGGTTTGACTCTAAGTGTAACCACTCCTTCACCTATGCAACCCTAGACACGGGGTGGGAAAGGTACAACCAGCCCGGCGTCCGTGTGGGAATCCACGGCTCGCGGGGACTTACGGAGGTCCCTGTTATGATTTCCTGGTCGGCTCCAAGGAATATGGAGACGAGAGGTCCTCACAACAAGGTAGGGAAATGCAAGCTAAGATATGACAAGATGAATGACCCTATGTGCACCAGAGTGCATGCAAAGTCTAACCTAAAATCTAGCAATCAATGATGCACACAATGATATGGAGATATGAGCAAAGCAAGGAGGAGGTCAAGTATCACCCAAGCAATAAATCACAGCAAAAACTGCGGAAATAAATGCACCTCGGATGTGTACCTGCCAGGAGAATAACGGTCGAAGGACCCTGCGTCAGAGCACAATAACGGTCAAAGGCCAGACCGCCAGATAATATATAACGCAGGGGGATGAGACCGTCAGATGAGCCAGGGAACTAAAACCAGACAGAAGTAACCGGAAATCCCGTGGAAGCTCACACAGCAGAACCAAAGTGGCGGTCTAATGCCCCTGCGTCAGAGAACTATGACGCGGGGACACCTGGCCGTCAGAGAACTCAGAAAACCAGAATGAGCAGTAATCAAAGGGGAAACAAAAGGCAATTCCACAAGCAGATGATGGCAGGTTTAAACAAGAATCAAAAGCACGATTGGCACAAGTTGTCCCACCGTGATCGCCAAAAAATTATCTGTTGATATTTATTTGTCTATCTTCTATCTTTCTTTTGAGGTTTGGAGAGCGATATGGTAAGATAACAAACAAACAATCAAAGATCTACTCAAACCTATGAACATGTGATCATGAACCTAGGCAATCATAGCTAGCTCTAGCATGGGCATGCTATCTCAATCCAACTACGCTAAGGAAAAGGAAAACACACGCCGGGGCGTGGAACAAGGAATAAATAAAAACACACCGTGAAGGTGGAACAAGCAAGGAAAATAGGAAGATATGATGAAGAAGATAGCTAATGCCCAATACCAAGGAAAGATGTGATCGCCACCAAAGTAAAACAAGTCAAAAGAACCTGAATATACCTTGGAAATAGGTGGATGAAACACCCACCCACGGGAGAGAAAACCAGAGAAAGCCTGCAGATCAACTTATAATTAACGGCCAGGACCCCGTACGTCGCTTGGAAGTGACGGCCACACGATAGACCGCCGGAGGAGAATGACGTGCCTGCACAAGGCCGTCAGGTAACCTGCAGTAACAAAGCTTGAATTCTTTTAACTCCAACTCTTCCAGCCGGCTAGAAGACCTGGGCCTCGTGTCAATGAACCTGTAAACCTGCCAAAGATGTAAAAAGACCAAACATAATAACCTCAATTAGTCCTTTTCACAAGCATAGCATCAATTCTCAAAGGACTTAACATCATCAAAAGGAGAGGGAATTACCGGGGAGTTTTGGTTTTTAACCCCTCTGGGTATTTTAAAAGTTTGGGAAGATGTTTATATGCTTGGAGGACAGTGAAAAACGTGGAGAAGGAAGAGGGACAATGCCTTGATTGAGGAAAAACCAGGGAAGAACTCAAGCATGCAATGATGAACTTGAAAGACCAAAACCAAAGTACTCCCTTGATTATGAGATGGATGGACGTGGGAAGCAGTTCCTCTTGGATGAAGATGGCTCCTGAGTTTGGCAGCACTTCGTCGTGAATTCAAAATCTCCCCCCTTTGGCCATGAAGTCAAGGGTTCTATTTATTGACCCTCAAACTCTTAGGTCGAGTAGAGGATAATTCAAACAAGATAAAGAGATAACTCTTAGAAAATCCTCGAAGATAATATCACCAAGAGTCCATAGAATTGAACGGAAAGTTCTGAGGATCAGATTTGAAAGAGATATCGTTAATCCAAACCTTTATCTCGACCACGGAGTAGCAGAGAAAAGGCCTGAACTGCCAGGACTCTCGGAAGGAAGTAACGGCTGCACGACAGACCGCCACTTGGAAGTAACGCACCAAGGATCATCCGTTACTTTCAACCTTATCCCAAAGAGATAAGATCAACGGGAAGAAAACCCAACAAATTGGACTCTTCAAGGAAGCAACGGCCAAGGCATAGGGCGTCAGAATGAAACAACGGCTGCACGACAGACCGTTATTATCAACGTGGAATCAAAAGGATAAGCTTTACAACAAGGCCTTAAGCCTTAGGACTCTTCAAAGAGTAACGGTCCAGGACCCATCCGTCAGAATGAAACAACGCGCCTAGAACCGACCGTTATTATCATTGAGGTTCAAGAATGAAATGAGGGGCTTGCTAAGATTCATCAAATGAAACGCCACTAGGAGCCATATCCGATCAAAGAGTTCAGACCCAAGAAATAGGCTTCAACTAATCAAGAGACTCAATGAAGGGTGAACAACTCGGAGCATCGTATAGAATGAAACAAGGAGATGACCCGTCTTATTGGGTATAAAACGGGTGTCAACAGCAGGCTTCAACATATGCTGGCGTCTGGAGCGCAGCATTGATGGCTTGCCTTGTCTCTTCATCTAGAGATAGGATTTCCCAGACGGTGAACCTGGCTGGGATCTTCTTCAGGTGCTTGACTATTCTGTTGCTGGCTCGGACCTCGAGCAACTTCATCTCTTCGGCTCTACTGTGCCTGCCTCCTCCTTGAACCTGGGGAGCTAGCTCGGTGGGTGACTCTTCCGTTAGGTCGAGTGCCGCTTGAGCTTGCAGAGGCTGCTGGGTCACTTTCTTTTCTTTCATGAACTCGACAAGGTTTGGGGTGTTGTCAGGTTCTTCCCTTGGCCGAGGAGGAGTCAGTACCAACGGGGCCGAGGGGCTACCTGCCTCTTTGGCCTGCTGGGACTCGCGGGGGCATGACTGTTTTCCCCTCTGAGTCGTAAGAAATTCAATAAATGAAGGGGCGGCCTGGCCGACCGGTTCTCCGGGGTAGAGACCTAAGGGAGGGGGAATCTCCATGCCTTGGACCCTAGGCTCGGGGATGTGATACAGTTGTTCTCCCCTGAACAGGATGTTGTGGTTGGCCTGAGGAGGACGTCCCCACTTCCTTCCCGACCTGGTGGCATGTTGGGAGGTGGATGCTTCAGCTTGATTCACCTTTGACAGCTCGATGGGCACTTCTTGCTCTTCCTCTCTCAGGGAGAGGGCTGTGTCAAATAATGTTGAGAGGGTGTTGCAAGAAAGGACAACCCCACTCTTCTTCTTGTTTCTAGGTCTTCTCTTCTTCTTTTTCTTCTTCTCTTCAGTGGCTGGCAATTGCTCTTGGGGAAGCTCACCCCACAAGAGAGGCTCTTCTTTCGTCTCGGCTTCCGCTTCTGGAGCTAGTTTGAGTGACTCAAACTCCTCCCAAGGAACATACTCCTTCAACCCCACAGGCTGGATCTCGGGCTGCTCATAATCTTCAAGCCCATCAATAATAGCCTGGAGTCTTTCAACCGCAAGGCTGGTTTCCTTGTGCACCTGCATCGGGATGTGTTTCTTCTTGTTGTGAGTGGGCCGTCTCATAATGAGCCGGGGGGCTGTGTCATGCAAGAAAGGTATCACTGGTGGCGGTACCGGCCGGGGTGTAATGCCCCTTATGTGAACTTCCGGAGTGGGCCGAGGAGCTTGTCTTCTTCTTCTGTTCTTCGTCGCCGCGGCTTGCCAACCTCCTTGGTGTTGAGCTGGCGCCATGATGAAGGCTTGATAAGTAGCCTGTGTACTGGCCTCCACCCATTATTCAGGCAGCTACTGGTATAATGATACCATGTTGACAGTGGTGCCGATGTTCGGCATCTCGTGCGGCTGTAGAGGATCCACTCTGAGCTCCCCCATGTCCAGCTCTCCCTTCTTGATCAAGGACTCAATGACGTCCTTGAAGATGTAACAATCTTCAATGGTATGCCCAAGCATCTGATGGTATGGGCAAAAGCGAGGATCATCCTTCTTCTTCAAGTCACCAGGCCTCTTCGGATCTGGTAATGTGATCTTGTTGTACCTGGTGGCCCATTCAAACAGGACCCGGGCTTTGTCTCTAGGAAAAGAATACAATTTATTCCTCATCTTCTCCCGCAGGGAGGGACCTTCCCGCCGTTCAGTGGACCTGGGAGGAGGAGGGTCGGCTGTCTCTTTGGCTTTCTCTCTTTGCTTCTCGAAAGCTTTGAAGCTTAGTTTGTGAACTTCTGGCGGTATTGGCCTTTTCTCGACCTGCCTGGCCCTCTGGCTTGCTGCAACTGGGGCGGAAGAGTATCGAGCAAAGAATGCCTCGATCTCTACCACTATGTTATTCAGACTGTCAAATGACCTTACCTCAGCACCGATCATCCCCTCAAGGATTTCCTTCTTCAGATTCTGTTTATAGATCTGCACTACGTCCTCCTGATGCGGGGGACGTTTGCACCTCATGCTGAGGTTCCTCCACCTCTTTATGTAGTCGAGTGCCGACTCATCATTTCTCTATCTTGTGGCATAAAGCTCTGCCATGGTTACTGTTGGGTTCGGTGCTATGGATTCAGAGGGGTGGTGAATGAATCTCCCCTTTAAAAATTTCACTCAATTAAAATCTAATGCTCACTAGAAAGCTAACAAGACAAAATTAGACAATCTGAAAAGCTAAACAAGTCTTCTGTTGAACCAGTACTCAAATAGGTGGAACGCACCTAAGCATTCATCTAGCGGAAGCAACAACAGATAGAGAAATCAAACCACAGTGCACAGAAGACTTTTAGGTGGTTAGGTCCTCTAGACCTACATCCACCCCACACTCAACCCGAGTGTGGATTACTGCTGACTCACAACTTGAACCGCTGGGCATCACAGCTTGCCTACAAATAGCTTGCATCAAGCAAAGTGTGTACATTGAATATGAATGCATAGACTTTCCATCAACATATGTGTGGACTTGGTGTTCATGCGACAGCAGTGTATAGACATTGCAGACTTGTGCAGACTAGCCAGTGTATGGACTTGGTGAGCATGCAGCACACAATGTGCAGACTTTGTGCAATGCATGAAGAAGCAATGTATAGACTTGGCGTGCAATGTGCAACCAATGTACATACTTTGCAATGCCTAGTGTTTAAGGCATGAGAGCACAATGCATCATGTACATACTATGCGATATGCAACCAGACGATGTCTAGACTTTGATAAATTGATGCACAACAAAAAGATGACTCTTTCTTAGGCGTCAGAATCAGAACGGATGCCCCTACTAATGGGCGTCAAATTTTAAGCATAATAGAATGTATAGACTTTCTATTGCATCAAGGCAACCATGATGATGTGCAATGTTCAGACTTGACAATATATGAAGAACATATGATGTATAGACTTTGAATCAATAGATGCACGATGTATAGACTTTGGAAAAGCAAGGGCTGTACAGACTTCAACTCAGCTGCAATGTATAAACTTGGAGGTGCAGCATAGGTAAAGATCTAGGAGTGTATAGACTTTAAGTGATAGCCCAATGTACAGACTTGCCAATGTATAGACTTTAAGTCCAATGCAAAAGGTTGTACAGACTTTGAGACTTAATGCATGGTGGCGAATGTATAGACTTTGTCTGTGATGTGCAGACTTGCTATGAGTGCTCTGACTATGCTCATGCAATGTATAGACTTAAACAGTGAGACACAAAGAGAGACGCTGAATGAGATGCTGAAGTCTGTATAGACTTTAAATATGCAGAGCTTAAGCCATGTACATACTTCAAATATGCAGAAGTAAACGTGCATCAATGTGTAAACTTAGCAAAACAAAGTATGAACAAAGCAACACAATGTGTAGACTTCGTGCAATGAGTGAAGCAGTGTATAGAGTTAGAGTGCAATGAGTGTTCAAGTGATGTACAGACTCAACGTTATGCAAGCAGACAATGTATAGAGTTGATGAAGCGATGCTCAACAAGAAGATGCCTTACACTTAGGCGTTTGTTTCAGAAGTGACGCCACTTCTGGTGGGCGTCAAATCTCGAGCATAGAGAATGTATAGACTTGCTACGGCACAAGGCAGCATAACGATGTACAGACTTTGCCAAGAGCAATGCACAAAGCACATATGAGTGTAAAGACTTTGTTTGTGCTGTGCAAGCATGCTAAGATGCAATGTATAGACTTAACATATGCACTGGCTGTGCAGACTTAGCCACGAGCTGAACTATCGGATGTATAGACTTTGCTCAGTTCAGCTGATGGATGTACAGACTTGAGATGAATGCATGAACACGCTGATGTATAGACTAGCTCCATTTTCAATAGATGAATGTATAGACTTGAACAGTGAGACACAAAGAGAGACGCTGAATGAGATGCTGAAGTCTGTATAGACTTTAATAGTGAGACACGAGCGTGTGTGTGCAGAATATACAGACTTGCCGAATGCACTAAGACGCTAAATGAGACACACTGGCTGGCAGACGATGTGTAGACTTAGCATGAGACGCTAAGTGAGACGGTGCAGTGCATAGACCTAGCCAATGTGAACTTAGTCCAATGTACAGACTTGCTTGGCCGATGCATAGACTTTAAGGTATGCACAGAGACGATGCATGAGACGATGCGATGTACAGACTTGCTTTAAGCAACGTAGGTAAAGATACCTAATGTACAGAATTGCTAGTGTGCATGCCACAATGCTGTGTATGGACTTTGAGTGTGCGTGTAGTGCTGCAACCAATGTATGGACTTATGTTGACGCTGGAGGACAACAGCCAATGTATAGACTTTGCAAATGCAAGCAATGCAGCAATGTATGGACTTTGGGCTTTGGCATGCAATGTATAGACTTGCTAGCCTGCGAGCCATGTGATGCACAGACTATGCTAATCTGCAGGGCTATGCAATGAATAGACAATGCTCATCATTGTCCAGACTATGCAGAGAGTAATGATGCATGGATGTATAGACTTATTTCTCATAAGTTTGCTATCATCAAAACTTCAGATCATCAAAAACTACAGGGGCACAACAATCTCCCCCCTTTACTATGAGTTACACTGACTACTAATGCATGCTATGAGAATGCAAGTTCTAACAAGATCTCCCCCTTTGCCATAACAATGAATACACTCCCCCAGAATTCAACAAACAGACAATATTCTCCCCCTTTGCCATCAACAAAGAAGAGGGAAAGTGATTACAAGGGAAGGAACAAGAGAGATCATCTGACTGGCATTCTGAACAAGTAGTTCAGGAATAAGCATTCTAAAGCACAGAGTCTTCAGTCATATGAATTTAGAAACTGCTTTGAGATAGAATTCTGGTTTAAAGGTTATAAATTTTGAGTTCATGCACTACAATCAATGAATAAGTTTTCTGTGCATGATAAAACAATAAACCAAAATCACATTTGCATGAGAGATTCAGTTTCAAAATATCTTACTTTCATAGACTCAGTAAAAAAATGGTTAAGAGATACCAGGCCATGTATTGAAATTAAACAAATTGACATCCCTAAAATTTCTTCTGAAGGAACAGCATTTTCAATATTATTTCATTAAGGGCATTCAGGTACCATTTATCTTTTTACGTAAGGGTATACGTTTATCAGACGCCAATACCCCTAGATACTCAACATGATGGACCATTCTGCCTATGATCAAACTCAATAAAACTGATTTACACCTTTTTGTGTGAGGGTGCACGTTTATCAGACGCCAGTTACCCCCAGGTACTCAGTGAAACCACCCTACTATTTTGATCATTTTATACAGAGATAACTGATACACTTCATGACTTAAGTATTGTCCATTTCTTTGATGGATCACTCAGTTTCTTAGTGATTTACCAGTCATTGCTCTGCCAACATTATTTTTCAAATATTTTTCATGATTTTCAACATTTTCTTAGCTGTCCTTTATTTTTTTCGGAATGACTTGTTTAAAAACAATACACATACTTAGCCTTCTCTAATAGGATTTCAGATGAGTTTTCAGATTTCAGATACAATTAAATTTGTCTGACATGTAATGAAATAGGGGTTGAGAGCTTTATCAATTATCAGCATTCTTATTTTCTGATTGCAATCTTTAAACTCTAAAGATTATAAAATTTAAACCATTAAGTCAATCTTTAAGCAATTAAAATTCTTATAAAGGAAGAAGTCAATTTTCTATTGCTTAAGAATTAGAACGGACTAACAGATTGCCATAATGTCATACTCAACTCATCAAGGTCAAGGAATGAATGAATTCATGAGAGACAAGAAATTGAGTTGCAATGAAGTTGATACCCTCTCTGAAGTACATACAACACTCCCCCTGTCTAGATGCATGTAGTTATGATATGCAAGTTATGCAATGAATATGACATAAAGAATGTGAATGTGATGCATGCAAGGTTTGATCCATTATTCGACTGCCACAGAATTTTATTCAGACAAACAAGTTTAAAACAAGATATTCAAACCAATAGAATTCTATTCATCATGCTGAAATTTACACAAGCCAAGTTCTCTTCTAAGAAATTTAAACCTTTCATTCCCTAGTGGCTTAGTAAAGATATCAGCAATTTGTTTTTCAGTTTCAATGAAATTCAGTTCAATTTCCTTTTTATTAACAACATCTCTAAGAAAATGGTGTTTGATCTCTATGTGCTTAGTCCTAGAATGATGAACATGATTTTTAGCTAAACATATGGCACTAGTATTATCGCACAAAATTGCAATACATTCCAGTTTTATTTGATAATAAGCCAGTTGGTGCTTGATCCAAAGTACTTGGGCAGCACAATTACCAGCTGCAACATATTCAGCCTCAGCTGTAGACAAGGCTACAGTGTGTTGCTTCTTAGATGCCCAAGATACTAGATAGCCACCAAGGAATTGACAGTAGCCACTAGTGCTCTTTCTCTCTACTCGACACCCAACATAATTTGCGTCAGTGTAGGCTAGAAGTTCTAACTCACACTTGGCAGGATACCAAAGACCTAGCTCTTGGGTGCCTAGTAAATACCTAAAAATCCTTTTCACAGATTTAAGATGTGATTCTTTAGGACTAGCCTGAAATCAAGAGCATAAACACACTACAAATTGAATATCAGGCCTAGATGCTGTAAGATATAGAAGGGATCCGATCATACCCCTATATAGCTTTTGGCCCACTGGTTTACCTTGAGGATCTTCATCTAAGCTAGTCGAGGTACCCATTGGAGAAGCTATTTCTTTGAGGTCTACCATCTTGTATTTCTTCAATAAATTCCTTACGTACTTGGACTGAGTGATGAAGGTTCCATCCTTTGTCTGTGTAACCTGCAGTCCAAGAAATAATTTGAGCTCACCCATTGAGCTCATTTCAAACTCATTAGTCATTATCTGAGAGAATTCCTCACACAATTTGGGGTTAGTTGATTCAAAAATAATGTCATCCACATAAATTTGAATAATAAGAATATCTGAATGACTTACCTTAGTGAACAAGGTTTGATCAACTACATCTCTTGTGAAGTTCTTATCTGTGAGGAATTTGCTCAACCTGTCATACCAAGCTGTAGGAGCTTGCTTAAGACCATAGAGAGCTTTACGAAGTTTATAAACATGAATGGGGAAATCAGTGAGGATGTCTATGTGAGGAACACTATGAAATCACACAAACCACAGGCAATCACACAGTAGACACCGATCTTTAAGGTGGTTCGATCTCGATCCAGAGATCTACGTCCCCCCGCCACTCCAATTGGAATGTGGATCCTGCTGACTCACAGTTTGAACAGCTGGGCTTCACAGCTTGCCAACAGACCGTTGATACACAACTTCGCTGGGCTTTACAGCTTGCTGACCAGAGGAACAAATCCTCTATAACCACTGGGCGATACAGCTTAGCCGTCCGAGACCTGGTCTCACCTGCTAAGGATTACAACTTCACCTGTCCAGTGGAAACCTCCACTGCAATTGCTGGCTCACAGCTTGACAACAAAAGAGTTTCAAAAATAGTAAAGACAGAAACAAACGAAATGGAAAACCAAAACGAATGTAGCTCAATTGAGCAGTATCAGCTCTGGTATCTGAACCAAGAGACTGATTTACAAAACTTTGAAAAGACTCTCTCAACTCAACTCTCTCAATATTCTCTTATCTCTTTGTCTTCTTCTCTCTGAATCTTCTTCTATCTTTTTCTTCTTCTCTGTGGATCGTGCAGGAGCTCACTCTATGTTTTTTTCTCTTAGCACTGGCTGCTTCTATTCGATCTGCTTCTTCTGAAGGAAGAAACTCCATATATATACCAACAGCAGGAAGGGCGTGTGCTATCCACATCTCCCGCCCAATGGCTTAGACCACGTGGCAGCATCCAGCAGGCTTTCAGTACACGTGTCATAATCTGGTCACTCCCCTTATCCTAGGATCACGTGCCCAGTCATCAGTCTCTGCAAAGAATCCCTGTCAGACAGTCGAATAGGATTATCAGTTTAAGACTAAAACCTTGTACAGACTTTATAATATGCAGTGTGCAGACGTTGTACAGACTTGCTGAAATGTAATGCAGTGTGCAGACTCTGCTTGAGCAATGCACAATGTATAGACTTAGTCATGCGTGCAGCAAAGACAATAGGATTATCACAGTTACTACATGTAAAGACTTGTATGAGGAACAGACTGTATGAAGGCACTGCTGAAGCAATGTACATACATTGTGAATGTGAAGCTATGCAGTGTTCAGACTCTACGTATGCAGACCCATGGCGTTGTATGGACTTTGGACTTTGCCATGCAATGTATAGACTTGCTAGCCTGCGAGCCATGCGATGCACATACTATGCTAATCTGCAGGGCTATGCAATGAATAGACTATGCTCATCATTGTCCAGACTATGCAGAGAGTAATGATGCATGGATGTATAGACTTGTGACTCATAAGTTTGCTATCATCAAAACTTCAGATCATCAAAAACTACAGGGGCACAACAGTTACCTCCCGCTCAGCTATGTAGAACCTTTCCTTGAATTTCTTTTGCATATCGGGCCAATCTGCAATGGACCCGACGGGCAAGCTCGAGTACCACTCGAAAGCGAGCCCGATAAGTGTCGAGCTGAAGAACTTGAGAAGATAAGCTTCATCCGCGGCTAGATCCCCCATAACATTCACATAATATGCAATGTGCTCCCTGGGAGACCCTTGCCCATTAAATTTCTCAAACTTCGGCGGCTTGGTGATATCGACCGGTAGCCTCTTGGCAGCATAGTGTGCCGGGTAAGATACCCGGTATACGTCGAATGGCGTGTGATCACCATCGCTCCTCTCTGCCAACTTCATGTCTATCATTTGTTCGAGCATTAGTCTGCTCACTGTTGCCGGTCAACCGGGTTTGGATAGAAATGGGCCGGCTGCGCCAGCGGCGTTGTTAACACTATCACCTGAGGTGCAATAGTGGACCCCTAGAATGGCAGCTTCGGTGGCGGGGCCAGTGTGACATGTTGTGGCTGATGCAGGGGTACGCCACCAGTGTAGGTAGGTATTGGGGGAGACACCATCGCCTGCGGAGAAGCTTCAGTGGCTTGACCGTTGCCCCCAGGGGTCTCTGGCAATGCTTCAGTCTCCCCGGATGTCGAGGGCTCAGCAGCCCTTTCAATCAATTACTTCCTTAACAATTCGGTCTCCCGTTGATACTGCTGCATCATATGCAATACCGCGGGGTCGTTCATGAAATGGCTAGGGGTGCCTCCTCCTTCTTCGATCGGCGCCTCTTCGGATGAAGTGGATGGTCCTCCCGCAGTGCCTTCTGTAATAACATTGGCAACCAAGGACAATGAAGGTTCCTCATAGTTAGCTCCTCCAGTGTGGACTTGTGTCTGCTCAATTACCGCTTTCCCTCTTCTGGTAAGAGGTCCTGGCCTTGTGGCAAGCCTGGACATTTCTTCAGGCTCGGTTGGTAGAGCCCCGTACCGACCAGATACTCCCGCCATGTTGCAGGTATAGACCCTCAGGTCTCTGCCTCTTCTTGCCATTCTTCTCGACGGCTTACCTGGGAAGACCAATCTATCAAAGACCGATCTCCGTGGCTTCACTTCTTCCCTCAGCGGGGACTGATAGCGCTCCTCAGAGCAGTTTCTTGACTCGGCGCTGGGCACCGGCCGGGTCTCTTCTTCTTCAAAGGTGGAGGGTACTGCCCCCAGTAATCTCTAGCGACTCAGGGGAGTCCTCCCCGGGCCCCGCAAGTAGTTCCTCATGGCTTGCTCCACTCCTTCCCAGTCTTGATCAGGAGGAGAAACCGGTGATGTCGCCCTGTTGGCAGCAACGGGCATGTGGGTTGCAGGCTCCACACTGGCAGCCTGATAGTGACGTCGGTAGTGTCGACAGTGGATGTTCTCCGGTGGGGCCGGTGTAGTTAATGCTGGCTGGCAGACGGGGGCCAATGTCCTGACCCGATCTCCTTGTTGTGCCCTTGCCGGACGGAAGGTACTGGGCCTCGCCTGGGCTGGTGAGGTGAACCAGGCCCCCTTGGGAACCCAAACTAGGTTAGCTTTGGTGGGCCTGGAGGCCAATTGATGCTGCGGCGCTGGGGCCAGAATGGCGGGCGTCATCTTCCCCTTCTTCTTCTCCAGTGCCTGAAAAGAGTTGCGCACTGGTACGGCGAGTACAATGCGATCTGGGATCACCTCCGAACGTTGTCCGGTAAGATGCACTCGGACAGCCCCGATGACCGAAGACTTGCCGGTGCTGGAGAATCGGCCTCGGGGTGATGTCGTGGCGTGGCTCCTCCGGAGCCTCCTCTGGTGAGAGGCCGACCCCTGGTGAGATGGGCCAGTAGATTGGTGCACATGGTGCACGTTGCAGCTCAGCATCCCGGTCGAGACAGTTTTGGAAGTTTCGGCCATTGATCGGCCGGCAGTAGCTTTGGCGGCCCCCTGGATGGGAGCGTTGCTTTCAGTCATGTCAGACGCTTCCACGTCCAGCAGGTTCGTGAAGGCTACCCCAAGGAAGTTGGGGAAGCCTACCACGGGAGGGAAGCTCCCAAAGCTGAGGGGGACGGCCAAGTAGCCATTCTGAACATGGCTTTCGACGGCCTGTTGACTGAACGTGGGGGCCATCCTGGTGTCCGAAATGCAACTCTGCATTTGCAAACCATACAATTAGTATTACAAGAAAGGGGCCGTAGGGCCCTTTGTCCCGGCAAAAAGATGAAGGGTGATTTTGGTCCCACCGGACGTGCCAGACTTGTGGACGCACTAAAATTCGGAAAGAATCGGTTCGTTTATTGATTGGGGTTCATTCGTTTATTTAGTGTGAGGGCGTGCCAGTCACAAAGTGACGATTTATTCGGGCTTCATGGAAGCCCATGGTGCGCGTGATCTGAATAATCAGACAATTGTGTAGTTCGTGTCGGGACCAAATCCCGCCGTGCTGTAAAGGCCACGGCGTTATTTACATCCCCTATACGGGGGAACACCCTTGATTGATTGCCGGTAATAAGGGCCCTACGGCCTGAAATTCATGGTAATAAAGCGAGAACAAGGATCTCGGGTCACGTTCAAACGAACCCGCGTTGGGGCGTAAAATGTTCATAGATACGTGTATGTTGGTCACTCACGGACCATTTCATGTTCGGACGAAAGTCCGCATTTGTAGCGTCGAAGACGACGATAAAACCGTACGGATGTCTGCTGTAGGTACGGCAAGTTTAATGCGGATGCGGGATCGGATCCAGGAAGAAGTGGGTCAAGTTGATGGACTATCGGCCCAAGAGGTGCACGGATCATGACCATGTCGGGGATTCCGAGGTCCACGTCCGATACCAAGGGGCATCATCGCTTTTGTCTTCACGCACAGTCCGAGGAAGCGAGTTGTTAAATGTGAAACCCGAACTTGCCAATATGCACCCTCGCACGCGGATCGACCTGTGCAGTCACATCGCGGGGTTCGACCTGCCCGGTCAGGTCACGGGGGTCAAGAGGTCAGCGCCCCTCACGGGGGTTTCCGGGGGCGGAGCCCCCGGAAATTTTATTTGATTATAGCGGGGAGGAAACTTTTGATTAGTTTTATTCATTAGCTTCAAGCCTTTTCTCTTATCTGATTAATCATTCTCTCTCTTTCAGGCACGCCGGTTTAGGGAGATACCAAGAGAGGATAGGGCGCGCCGGATAAGGGACCCAAGAGAGGGGAGGGGCACGCCGGTTATGTAGGTGTTACAAGGGGAGCGCGCGCTAGTTATGGGTTGCATAAGAGGGGCGCGCCGGTTTAGTGGGAGATGCCAAGAGAGAATAGGGGCACGCCGGTTTAAGGAAAGCCAAGGGGCGCGCCTGATCAAGGACGAAGTGGGTCACGCCGGTTTAAGGGAGTCAAAGGGGCGCGCTGGATTAAGGCTCAAACATAAAGGGGGGGTGCACGCCAGATTAACATGGCAAAAGGGCCGCTCCGTTTTAAGGTGCCACAAGAAGCAAGAGAGGAGGAGGGCGCGCCGCTTCACACGGTGCCAGATTAAGTGGAGTGTAAGGGTAAGGCAATGGAGCGAGCCATTTTTGGGGTGGAAAAGGAAGGAACAAGGGGTTAAACCGGCGCGCCGTGTATGTGGTTTGGAATGGAAATGGGTGCACCGTTTTAGGATCTGAAGAGGAAGGGCGCACCGTTTTAGCATTCAGAGAAGGAAATGGGGGCTTTTGTGAGGAGGTTTAAAATGGTGCAATGGAACAGTGGCCACGCCGCTTTAACTCGCGCCGGAATAGCTATATGAGGTTGTTTCAAAGCTCTGTTTGCTGCGTTTTCTTTTTCTTTCACCCGTAGGTTGGTTAAATGGTTCGTTTGTTCATCTGACTGATGGATTAAGTTGATGAAAGGGGGGGTTTAGTCGTTTTCATTGTTTATTAAGATGAATCGGCATGAATGTTCAAGTGTTTTATGTTGTGCCCCTGTGGTTTTGATGTCAGCAAGCACTATGAGTATGGATGATTGATCACCATGTGTCTGCATATGAATGATTGATTGAGCATCTTACTGCCATGCATGCATAAAGAGTCGTATGGGTTCTAGTATATAGAGCGCGTCGACGCACTGTAGTGGCTGCGTCGACTGAGTCTAGTATTTGTAGAAGGATACCCATTCTGGAAGGGGGTGTGCGTTGACGCAGTATGGGCACTGCGTTGATGCAGTCAGCTGTGTGTTCTAGCATTAACTCTATAAAAACACATGCATACTCGGTGCATTGTTAGTTCTCCTGCACATTGCATCGATACATTCATCAGTTGCTTCAATACTAAGTCAGTACAGTTCGTGCATACCGCATACACATATTCGGTGCAATTAATAGCCCCGCATTCATGACAAGTCTATCCATGCATAACTTGAAGTCAATGCATTCAAGTGCATTTCATGATAACCAGCATAGTCAAAGCCTGTGTATACTTTATTTACGCATTGAAAGTCGATGCGTGTTCATTGCATCTGTCAGGTCTGTACATCGCCGCATGCTATCAAGTCTATACATCGCCGCATGCTATGAAGTCTGTACATCGGCCGTGTTCTTCATGCATATACATAGTCAGTACATTCGTTTGTTTCATGTGTACACAAAGTCTGCACACTTTCTGTTGATAAGTTCATGCGTCATTTCACAAGTCTGTACAACCTCTGTTGATTCGAGCGTTTAAGTTCATACATTATTTCATCAGAGTCTGTACATTAGAAAGTCTTGCTTAAACTGGTGGCACAGCAAGTCGATGCATCGTTTGTACATTGTACACAAAGTCTGCACATTCATCGGTTGTATATCTGTGCATCGTTTGTACATCGCACACAAAGTATGTACACTCGTCGGTGGCATGTCCGTGCATTCATATTCAATGTGCATACTTTCGTGCTTGCAAACAGCATTACACACCATCAAGTCTGTACATGCTTTGGATCAAGTCTGTACATGCTTAGTTTAACTCTCGAACTAACTCGGTGCGTCTTTCTGTCTTTCCTTTCAGATTAACTGAAACTGAAGACAGGTCTGATCTGACAGAACTGCTGGTCGAGGAACTTAAGAAGGGCACGTGATCCAAGAATGGAGGAAGTGCAAGGATCGTGACACGTGTATTGCAGTAGGCTAAAATATAGCCACGTGGTCAAGGTGCTAGGGCGGGAATTCGTGGAAGACACAAGCCCATCTACCTTCACTGCTCTATAAATAAGAGACTTCTCCATCTGGAGAATGTGATCGTGAAAAGAGTGATCGAAATAGGGGAACTTACTTGAAAGAGCAGAAGCAGAAAGAGCCTGCACGATCCAGAAAAAGAAGAAAGGGAGAAGAAGAGAATGAGGGAGTTGAAAAAGAAAGAGTGAGCATTAAAGAAGAAGAAAGAGAGATCGAGAGTTTAGAAGAAGAAGAAGAGAGTCATCTGAAGCTTTGTCTATACTGGACCGTGGATCAAATCCAGGCCAGTCAGCTCTTTGAGAGCCACTTTGTGTTTTATCGTCTACAGCTTTTTGTTGCTGTGTCCTTTCCATATTTTGTTTTCTTTTGAACCTTTATTCAAGTTGTTAGTCAGCAGAGCTAAGCTATATTGCTCAGCGTTGCAGAGGAGGATTCCTCTAGACAGCAAGCTGTGTTGCTCAGCGGGCGAGGTGGATCTCTCGGATAGCAAGCTGTGATGCTCAACTGTTTGTAGGCAAGCTATGAGGCCCAGCCGTTCAAGCTGTGAGTCAACGGGAAGCCACACTCGGGTTTGAGTGTGGGGTGGACGTAGGTCTGTGGACCGAACCACCTAAAAATTCCTTCGTGCATTGTGGTTTGAATGCTTACTGTTTGCTTCCGCTAGATGAATGCTTAGGCTCGATCTGTCTTTCTATGTCCAGTGAGCCAATTGACTGCACGTTCTTTATTTGATTAAACGCACCAGTGTTTCAGACTCGATTGAATTTAGTTCGTTTCAATTCCGTATCTCCGAGTGTTCAAATTTATCAATTGGGCCAAAAATTTTAAGGATAGATTCATTCACCCCCCTCTGAATCCTTCGCACCAGCCCCAACAATTGGTATCAGAGCTGGTCTCTGACTTTCCAGATCCAACGATCTGCAGAGGATCCTGCTGTCTTCGGTGCTATATTGCTATTGGTGCATTTATTATCGACTGCTTTGTGCGTTGAACCTGTTTGCTATCTATCTTAATGGCTCGTCCGTTTGCGTTTGATGGTTCTAATTTTAGTAATTGGTTAGGCGGCCTATGCATTTATATAAATTCCATTGACCCTAATCTATGGAGTTTGGTTTCAAAAGGCCCACACCAATTACCTCATGATGAGACCAAGTGGTCTAGAGAGGACAGAGTAAAGAACCTTGATAATGTCACAGTTCTTAATATTTTGAAAGCTGTAGTTAATACTGATAGACTTCATTTTGTTCTCAAGTGTACATGTGGAAAAGAAATATTGGATAAATTGATGGCCCGTTACGAAAAGAATGGGGAACAGTGCTTGATGGCCAAACGAAGAGATGACGATGAGGAAACAATATCTCAGGTAAGTGCCAGATCAAAAGAATCTTCTTTTGATGAATTGGTTGTGATGTATGATGAATTGTTAGAGTTGTCCAAGAAAATGAAATTTGAGAACAAAAGACTGAAGAAAAAGATCGAACAAAATAAGTCTAAATTCACATGTGATGTTTGTCCTATATTGAAGCAGTCTTATGATGCTTATTTAATAGATGTTCAAAATTTTAAGGAACAAAATGTTTCTTTAAAAAATTGAAAATCAAACATAGTTGAACAAGATATCAGAACTTGAGAATCAGCTGAATAAGAAGAAAGATGAGCATCTAAAAAGCATGCAAAAATTGATCGAGATTAATTCTGTAATGGACAAATTGAAGTTTGAAAATGCTGAAGTTCAAAAAGAAAATGAAAATCTCAAGGCTGGAATGAATGAAGTCAGTAATGAAGCTGCACATATTTCCTCTGTAGAGTCAAGCTGCAACAAATGCTCGGTTATGCGAGAATGTAATGATGAACTCTATAGTGAAAATGAATGGCTGAATAAACAAATTGCCTCATTTAAAGAGGATCACAGAAATTTACTTGCTGAAAAAATTAAAGTGGAAGAAAGAGAAGAAGAACTAATTGAGAAACTAGAGTTGATGTCCAGAAATGAAAAATGTGATGAATAAATTGAGAAGCTGATCAAAGAGAACAAAGAAATGAAAGAATAAAATAAGAAACTCATGGTCTTAAATACTGTCATTTCAGAGAGGCTTCTGGCTATCGAGAGAGAAAGATCTGTAAATAAGAAAATTCAAGCACAAAAACTTGAGGAGGACAAAATTGAATTGAAAGCTGAAATTGAAAAATATAAAACTGCAAACAAAGTACTACGTGAATGTATTAATTGCAGTGAATAAGAGATTGCTAGTTACGAAATCCACATTGCCTCTTTGGAAAATAAAATTCATGATTTGAAAAATTCACCACCTAAGACTGCTGAAAATAAAGGAAAAATGAAAGCTATCATGTAAGGTGAGGATGATAATTTAAGAAAGGGGATAAGTTACAGTTCTGATGTTAGGGAAATTATTAGAAACCATCTATACACCACTTTTATGCAAAGCTCTGATGTAGCTGGTACCTCAAGTCAATCCCCCCAAAAAAATAAAAAATCAGAAATCACCTACATCATCTGTATCTCAATTCAAAGCTCAGAAAAATGAAAAACAAATGAAAATTAAGAAAAATAGGAAGAATTTAAAAAGAAATGCTCAAACGAATAAGATTAAAGTTGTCCCTGCTCGTGCTAGGAATTTTGATGGTTGCTTGGATTATGATAGTGAATTGCTTGCAACTTACAAATCACCTACTCACTTGCATGCATCTGAGAAGGAAGCCTCATGTTATTACTATGGCAATGGACGACTACAGACTATTAAAAGAAGATGAGCATACAAATAAAACACTGCATTCTAGGAATTCATCTGATAGAAACCACACCACTAAGAGATCTGATGCATCATGTTATTAATGTGGTAGGCGTGGTCATCTAATGAATGCATGTTTTATCATGAAAGAAGACAATAAACTGCATGCTAGAATTTCCTCACATGCTCACGGCGCATATAGATATAAATATACTTCAGGCTAGCACCCTATTCGTTTCACTTGCAATATGCCTGGGCACAAGGCAGATGAGTGCTGGTCAGGAAATTATTGGGGTAACAATGACTCAAGAGGCAAGCACCTTAGATGCCTTGAATGTGGTAAGTATGGGCATGCAATCAAAGACTGCTGGTATGCTCAAGGAAATCATGCTAACTCCAAATCTACTAAGTTCCCTAGAACAAGACCTGTAAATATTTCGTGCTTCAACTGCGATAAACCAGGTCATAAGTCTGCAAATTGTTGGTTATCAGGTAATAAGAAACAAACTGTCCATGCATACAACAGAACATTTCATGCTTATGTTCATGGGTCTCAGACTGCTGTTGATATGCATTATAGGACCAGAAAATCTATTGTTTCATGTAAATATTATGGAAAATCTGGTCACTCAATGGATAGTTGTTACCTGATTGATTATGATGATAATGCTACTAAGAGA
This sequence comes from Amorphophallus konjac, assembly GCA_022559845.1. NCBI lineage: Eukaryota > Viridiplantae > Streptophyta > Magnoliopsida > Alismatales > Araceae > Amorphophallus > Amorphophallus konjac. The sequence continues at coordinate 217,552,141 of CM040122.1, forward strand.
CTGTTCAGAACACCTGTCAGGGTTAACGCAAGACCTAAGACTGTTTGGGTCCCTGCAGGATCAAAATGATTAATGTGCTGCAGGTGTGCCTTGGAAGTTGATGAATAAAGGGGTAAATAAACCAAGGCACTCAAAATGAAAACCCCAGGATCCTACGCTTCAGGTCAGTTCTAAACACTCTGTTTAAATTATATCATCTGAAATTGTTAATTTGAAATGACTATATATCATGCTGCTCTGTTGGTGCTAAATTAAAATTTTCTTTAAATGTGAATTACGCAATCATGCTTATGGTAGTTCCCTTCTATCTGAATTGCATGAATCATATATGAATGAAGAATTTGAAATCATGTGTTGTGCTTTCATTACATTTCATACACTTAGTCAAGGGGAGTTCAACCATTCGTGGTTAACCATACTGTTGCTCATGCTTTGTTGATTACATGATGCATCTAGACAGAGGGAGCTTTTTAGATCAACTTGTTCACTTTCACTTGAAATCTTCCTGTCTAGTTTATCGGTTCGTCTAATGCTCTCAATTTGTTTCAATTGAATTCTCTGTTGTCTTCACTGAAATAGCTGATCTGTCTGTTTTCCAGACTCAGCTACTACTTGTTGATATACTCTCCTCTAATGCTTTTCTCTCTTGTTGTTGACTCTTCCACCAGCTTACACTCATCCTTCACATACTTCTTAGCTAGTGTGACTGATTTGTTTCTATTGTTGATTGGTTGGTCAGCTATATTTTTGATCTGATCTAAGGAACACAAGCTGCAGGCCATGTAATTCAGTCTGAGAATCATGTAGAAATTTCTATCATATAGGTTTAAGAAGGACCACTGAATCAGACTGATATAAAGTTAATGTATTCTCAGATTTGCATTTAAATGACTTAAAAATATCTGAATGATGAGCTTTAATAAATTTTAACCACATGTGTCATGAAAATCTTAGATTCACTCATCTGAAATCTGAAAATTTGAAATTAAGGCTACTTTGGTTGAGATACATAGAGTGAGTATTATTTTTAAACATTAACCTGAAAAAATGTTGACTAAATGAAAAAATTGCATTCAGAGCAATGACTTGGTCACTGAGAAACTGGGTTCTCTATCAATGAAATAGAGTAAACCTACGTCATGAAGTACCATAGTTATCTTTGGTGAAAATTTATTGAAAAACCTGACAGAGCAATGGCATGTGTGTGTTGAGTAACTAGGGAGTCTGGCCTCTAATCAAGGTGTCTCCTCACGTAAAAAGACATTTCTATTGCTAACTCTGGTCTTAATGTTGAGAGGCAATGACAGTTATCACACTGAGTAACTGGGTCACTACACCTGAGACGTGTTGTGCCTCACGTAAGAAAGTGTTGATCAACTTAAATTACTCAGGAAAAGTATAATGTGCTTCAAATGAAAATATCTTGCAAACTCTGTCAATTCATTCTCTTGTAAAAGTGTTTAATCTCAATACTAATCTGTGTAACTCTCAAAGGAGTCATTGAGATCATGCGTGTAAGACAAAGATGATTGGTCCTGAGTGTTATCTGATTATTTGGTTCACCTTTATTAAAACTTGAATTCAGATATAAGTATTGAGTTTAATTGACAAATTTGGTATACATCATAATTAAATCAGGTTGGTCAAGTTGCCAATTCATATCCCTCTATGATAGGAGAGTATATTCATGTTAAGACTTATTGTAGTGGTGCATGCCTTACAATCCCTCATGGTCTGATTCACTCCTGACAACTTGATCAACAAGAACTTTGTTGACACTTATCTCTTATCGGTTGATTGATTGCTCCTTGAGATGTACTGTGCTTTGACTGTTTCTCACCCCTACTCTTGTCCACACTGTTGGAATCTTCCATCTTATTTCTGTAACCAGTTCTGGTTCTGTGGACTTTCCACCTGCTTTATTCTGTCCATACATATGAGAGGTGCCTCAACCATTATTGTTTTGGATTCCTTGTGTTGGCAGATTTCAGATTGCTTCATTGGATAACCAGAGTTCATTCCTGCACTTCGGGGGAAGTTCTAGGTCATCTACATTTAAGGGGAGAGTAGTCAGGCATTCATGTTGAACAGATTTCATTTATTGCTTCTTAAAGGGGGAGGATTGATCTTGGCTGTCTAACTGCCCATGTGCTTGTTGATTGTATTCCTTTATTCAGGGGGAGTTTCTTGTATGGTTGTTCTTCCTTTTTATCTAGGGAGAATATGTGGTGTCATATTACTCTTTGGGGGGAGAATAGCTAGCTCTAATGTGCTTTCATGTAGATAAAGGGGGAGATGTTATATCAATCTTTTCATACCTGATTAATTTCTCTCTCAAACTATTTTCTTTTTGATGAAGTCAAATGGGGAGAATAGCTTGAGTCTGTGTGACTCATAGTGTTGCCATCATCAAAAAGGGGAGATTGTTGTGCCCCTGTGATTTTGATGTCAGCAATCACTATGAGTATGAATGATTGATTGTTGTGTGGTTTTGATGTCAGCAAACACTATGAGTATGAATGATTGATCACCATGTGTCTGCATATGAATGATTGATTAAGCATCTTACTTCCATGCATGCATAAAGAGTCATATGGGTTCTAGTATATAGAGTGTGTCGATGCTCTGTAGTGGCTGCGTCGAGTCAGTCTAGTATTTCTGGAAGAATACCCATTCTGGAAGGGGGTGTGCGTTGACGCAGTATGGGCACTGCGTTGACGCAGTCAGTTGTGTGTTCTAGCATTAACTATATAAAAACACATGCATACTCGGTGCATTGTTAGTTCTTCTGCACATTGCATCGATGCATTCATTAGTTGCTTCAATACTAAGTCAGTACAGTTCATGCATACCGCATACACATATTCGGTGCAATTTATAGCCCCGCATTCACGACAAGTCTGTCCATGCATAACTTGAAGTCGATGCATTCAAGTGCATTTCATGATAACCAGCATAGTCAAAGCTTGTGTATACTTTATTTACGCATTGAAAGTCGATGCGTGTTCATTGCATCTGTCAGGTCTGTACATCGCCGCATGCTATCAAGTCTATACATCGCCGCATGCTATCAAGTCTGTACATCGCCCGTGTTCTTCATGCATATACATAGTCAGTACATTCGTTTGTTTCATGTGTACACAAAGTCTGCACACTCTCTGTTGATAAGTTCCTACATCATTTCACAAGTCTTTACAACCTCTGTTGATTCGAGGGTTTAAGTTCGAACATCATTTCATCAGAGTCTGTACATTAGGAAGTCTTGCTTAAACTGTTGGCACAGCAAGTTGATGCATCGTTTGTACATTGTACACAAAGTCTGCACATTCCTCGGTGATATATCTGTGCATCGTTTGTACATCGCACACAAAGTATGTACACTCGTCGGTGGCATGTCCGTGCATTCATATTCAATGTGCATACTTTCCTGCATGCAAACTGCATTACACACCATCAAGTCTATACATGCTTTGCATCAAGTCTGTACATGCTTAGTTCAACACTCGAACTAACTCGGTGCGTCTTTCTGTCTTTCCTTTCAGATTAACTCAAACTGAAGACAAGTCTGATCTGACAGAACTACTGGTCGAGGAACTTAAGAAGGGCACGTGATCCAAGAATGGAGGAAGTGCCAGGATCGTGACACGTGTATTGCAGCAGGCTGAAATACTACCATGTGGTCAAGGTGCTAGGGCGGGAATTCGTGGAAGACACACGCCCATCTACCTTCACTGCTCTATAAATAAGAGACTTCTCCATCTGGAGAATGTGATCGTGAAAAGAGTGATCAAAATAGGGGAACTTACTTGAAAGAGAAGCAGAAAGAGCCTGCACGATCAAGAAAAAAAAGAAAGAGAGAAGAAGAGAACGAGAGAGTTGAGAAAGAAAGAGTGAGCATTAAAGAAGAAGAAGAAGAAGAAAGAGAGATCGAGAGTTTAGAAGAAGAAGAAGAGAGTCATCTGAAGCTTTGTCTATACTGGACCGTGGATCAAATTCAGGCCAGTCAGCTCTTTGAGAGCCACTTTGTGTTTTATCATCTACAGCTTTTTGTTACTGTGTCCTTTCCATATTTTGTTTTCTTTTGAACCTTTATTCAAGCTGTTAGTCAGCAGAGCTAAGCTGTATTGCTCAGCGTTGCAGAGGAGTATTCCTCTGGACAGTAAGCTGTGTTGCTCAGCAGGCGAGGTGGATACCTTGGACAGCAAGCTGTGATGCTCAGCTGTTTGTAGGCAAGCTGTGAGTCAGCGGGAAGCCATACTTGGGTTTGAGTGTGGGGTTGATGTAGGTCTGTGGACCGAACCACCTAAAAATTCCTTCGTGCACTGTGGTTTGAATGCTTACTGTTTGCTTCCGCTAGATGAATGCTTAGGCTCGATCTATCTTTCTATGTCCAGTGAGCCAATTGACTGCAGGTTCTTTGTTTGATTAAACGCACCAGTCTTTCAGACTCGATTGAACTTAGTTCATTTCAATTCCGTATCTCCGAGTGTTCAAATTTATTAATTGGGCAAAAAATTTTAAGGATAGATTCATTCACCCCCCTCTGAATCCTTCGCACCAGCCCCAACATTTTATTCGGGGAGTTTGTTCACATAGGCTTTCTGTGTATTAGTTTGAAGGTTGAGTTTGTTCTCCGGAGGGTGCTTTCTTCATTTGTTCTCGCAGGTTCTTAGCCCCTGGCGAAAATCGGACAGCACCTCCCCCGGACTGAGGCTTGCCGGAGAGAAGTGAAGGTCAACAAACGGATTGCTCCGGGATGACCCTCAAAAATGCAGAACGGCCTCACGGCGGTCCGTTAGCCCATGTGTGAGTGTGGAACGCTCAAGGGCCAGCCTGCGAGAGCGACCACGACTCATGGGCGATGATCTTTGAAGCGGGACAAATGTTTGCCACAATAGGGCAAGAAGTATTCATCTGTCGAGTGGGTTACCTTGAGGGTCATGCCATGGAGTGGGAAGCAAGGATCGGAGCGACGGAGACTGAGCTTGCAAAAAAGGTTTTCCTTTATTCATCCACAAAAACTGGGGAAGGAGTCTTGATACAGAAAAGATGGAAACGAAAGCATTACAAAAAAAGGGAGAATACATTCGACGGAGAGAGAGAGAAGCATTAGATGGAGGAGGGAGAGAGAGAACAGGCTTCTCCCTCTCGGAACTACCCCTCACCCTCACTCCCCTCTCTTCGCTTCATCTCACCTCTCCGACGCGAGGAAGCAGCTTCTTTTCTCTTCGGCGGACTCTTCCTCTCAAGAGATCTCACCTCTCTTTCCCTTTCTTCTCCCGTTGCACACTGCCCAGCCGAGAGAGAGAGCCAGCCTCTTCCTTCTGTTATCATAGTAATGCCCCTTTTTATAGAATGGCTCGCTTGGTAGGTCCCTGCCACTTCCACCTCGTCCGCGATGAAGCTCGGAGTTGACATGGTGCGCTGGACGACGCTGGTTCGCGCCGTACGCTGCTGTCGTCCGAGGATGAGATGGTCGCAGGTCCGCAGGGGTTGCTTCACCGCTGCCGCTCCTGTGTTGTCGAACGGAGGCAGAGATAGAGCGTCGGGCATTGAACGTCCCCTGCGGATCACATTTATGCCGAACAGAGTATCGTGCCAGAGATGGGATAGAATGAGGTTAAAACGGCACGGTGGAGCAGTGCCCACGCCGGTTTAAACCCGAGTGCAATTGGCGCGCCGGTTTAGCTTTTAGGCAAGTGTGGCGCCATTTTAAGCATCAAAGGGGGATGACCCCTTCAACCAGGAGCGCACCGGATAACCAAAGCAAGGAGGGGCGCGCCGTTTTAATGCAACACAAGGGGGGCGTGCCGATTAAGGGCCTTGTCGCGCCGTTTTAAGCACCGAATGAATTCTTTTTGAAGTCGCGGATACTTATACGAACGTTGGCGTCCCAGGAATGTTTTAGTTGCGATTCATGGCTTCCGCAATTTTCCGTTCGCAGCTTCTGGGGCTCGGTCTTCCGGCATATGCCGAGACTGTGCTGGAGTTCCTAACTTTTCTTTGATTCAACTCTCGGCACAGTCGGTCGGAGAGTTGTGGCCGAATCTTCTGCCCGGGGCATCCTTAACGGATGGTGGACCACCAAGTGAGTTCTCGTCCTGGTTGGGTGAGGTATGGGTTTGTTCGGCCCTGTCATCTTCGACTTGTGCTTGAACGCGTAGACGCGAGTGTCATATGATCATCATCGTCATCATCATTTTTTTGACGTCCACAACAGCCCAATCACTGAATGGCCCATCGCTAGACCGCGTACAGACTGGACATTTGAAATTAACAAAATGGGATAAACGAGCCCATTTACCCCAAAATCAAGTAACATTAAGGCCCATTAAGCCCGATTCCAAGAGCAGACCTAGCCAGGGAGGGAGATACCCATAGAATAAGCCCAAAGACATGCCTGGAACTAGCCCAATGAATAATGGACAACTCGAGGCATCAACAAATGACGATAAGAGGAAAGACCCAACACATAGGCAAAAAATGGGTGTCAACACACTTGAGCCTCGATTTCTGCCTCCAAAACATTTCCTCTTATATATGAACATGATTAAGGTCCACTTTCGCCATTTGGCGAGCCTCTTGATTTACATTTGTCAGATCAACATCAAACGCCCCCTGAGCTGTAGTGAAAGCCTCCTCTATAGCCAACACATTGTCAAATATAATCTTGAAAACATTCTTATTCCACTCCTTATAAAAACACTTCATATGCTTCAACTTCAAGGCCATATCAAGCAAGGGAAAGGAAGAGGATGGGGTAGTAGCCCATGCAGCCCAAGATTCCCTAAGAAAGTGGTCATTAGTGGCCCACATTTGCTGAAAGCAAAATCTGGACGGCTTCTGATGAGAACTGGAGCAAACAGAAATGAGCAAGGGGCTGTGATCACTGCAAGCTTGAGAAAGGTGTTGAACAGAAATTAGAGGGCAAGACACCGTCCAATCGCCATTAAAAAAGACCATATAAAGTCTGGCATAGATACTATTCACCTGCTGCCCGTTGTACGCAGTGTACTTTCTCCCTGCATTTCCAACATCCTCAAGACTTGCTGCAGAAATACTAGCTTAAAAATCAATAATGGAAAGATGAAAAGCCCTCTGACCACCCTTCTTTTCAACCAGATCAAGAATGCTGTTAAAATCTCCGCCGACAAGCCAAGGGCAATCGCACGAAGCAGAGAAGTCCACCAGATGGTCCCAAAGGGTACGACGCTCCGTCAAAGAACGGCTAGCATGGACAATAGTGACAAAGAAGTTATGCGAAAGTAGAGAGCTAACAAGAACGGTGACATGTTGATCCGAGTTTGAGACCAGCGAAACATGAAGAGGTTGCTTCTAGAACAACCAAATGCGCGCCCGCTCATTGACATTAACAAGACATGAAGACATACGAAGCTTCTTAATGTATCTCTCAGCCATAGAAGGGGAGAGCTTAGGTTCAATCACAGTGATAAAAGCCAAATTATGCTTACGAACAAGGAATTTAAACCTACTTACCGACTGGGCATTGCCAATGCCCCGAATATTCCATATCAGGGCCTTCATCTATCAGAGGGCTACGTGAGATGAACAGAGGCGCTCCTACGCAGACCACTGCGTTACTTAACACCATCTGTCTTTTTTGGTTCACGACTCTCCTTACCAACAAAGTTGGTACGGACCTTGGAGAAATCTTGAACAAGAGAAGAGGGCACCAGACTGGGCACCGCAAGAACGTGACAGGTAAGAGGAACAGCTAGTGAATCAGCAGCTATGGGTGAGGCAGAACCCTCACTCCCCCTCAGATTACCAGTAATTTGGGATGAAGGGAGCTATGAAGCAATAATAGGCCTAGGCACCAAGGCCTTCATCAACGCAGGAACAGATTGCGTCGACTCAAGGTCAGGAGAAGGCCTAATCTCCATCACCACAGGATCAGATCGCGTTGACTCAATGGCATCTGTAGACAACACAGGAACTAACGGCTGATCAGGGGGCATCGATGCCTCAGTGAGAGAAGACACCTGGTGAGCAACTAGAAGGAGATGCTATGCCGACTCATGAGGGTTGAGCGTCAACTCTGGTTGAGCCTGCGTCGACACATGAATAGGTTTCGTCGATGCGATGACGGCTGTAGGTTCCTCAACGTGAGTAGATACCTGTAGAGATGAAGTAATGGGATGCTGCGTCGACTCTAGAATGAGAGGCATCAACTCCAGAGGATCTTGCGTTGACGCGAGAGCGGGTTAGGCAGCGAGCGGGATTGCGGCTGGTCTGGAGGCGTCGATAGCAAAGACTGCTGACCAGATGGAGGCCCAAGCTGCGCCGACTCCGATTGAAGTTGTAATGCAACATTGGCTGGTTGTCTTTTTTGGATGTTGTCCTTCCTAGCAATTGGAATGGGGTGCCATTCAATCTTAGCACCAGTCTGATCAGGGTCTTGGTCACCCGGCTTCATGTGTAATTGCCAATTGTCTTCTTCTTGCACTTGGAAGCTATGTGACCCAGACGCTTGCAAGAGGGGCAGAACAAAGGTGAGTCTGGGTAGACAAGCGGCTGCCAGTAGCCACCAGAGCCGATGCCAACCCAGATACACTCAGGTAGCTTTTTTGAGACATCCAGTTGCACACACACACGAGCAGCATGAGTCCTTCTCATGTATAAGGTGCTCCTGTCCATATTAAGAACAGGACCAATGCTCCCAGCAATGGTGTGGATAATTGCATTGTGGTAGGAATTAGCTGGAAGGCCAAGCATCTCCAACCACACCAGAACAAACGGGCGATCCTCATCAGGGGAGAACTCTGAAGTCCACTTAAAGAACAAGAATAACCTACGTCGAACATAAAGAGACTCCTTGTCATGTATAAGGTGTTCCTGTCCACATTAAGAACATGACCAATGCTCCCAGCAATGGTGCGGATCATGGCATCGTGGTAGTAGTTAGCTGGAAGGCCAGGCATCTCCAACCACACCGGAACAAACAGGCAATCCTCATCAGGGGAGAACTCCAAAGTCCACTTAAAGTCCACTTAAATATCCTCTAGAATATGAAAATCATCTGGCATGTACTTCTGTAGCATCGAAACATGGAACATATTATGCACTGCATCCATCTCTAGAGGTAACTATAATCGATACGCCGCTTGGCCAACACGCTCCACAATAAGAAAAGGGCCAACATAGTGTGGACTCTGCTTCCCATGCCTGCCAAATCACATCACACCTTTCATAGGGGAGACTTTCAAGAACACTCAATCTCTCACTTCAAAGTTGAGAGGTTGCCTCCGCTGATCGACATAGCTCTTTTGTCGGCTTTGGGCTGCCTGTATTGCACCACCTTAACACACTATTGCACCAACTCCGGCCCTGTCATGACTCGCTCACCAACCTTGAACTAGTCAAGTGGAGTATGACACGGCCGGCCCTACAAAGCCTCGTAAGGTGCCATGCTTAGATTGGAATGATAGCTATTGTTGTAGGCGAATTCCACCAATGGTAAGTGATAAATCCACGACCCCTGCCACTCTAGGCAACAAGCTCTCAATATATCCTACAGGGTCTGTATAGTCCTCTCTGACTGCCCTTCTGACTGGGGGTGATAACATAAGTTGAAGGCTAACTCCGTTCCCAGGGCCTTCTGAAGGCTTCTCCAAAAACCAGAAGTGAAGCGGGGATCCCGATCAAACACAATAGAGTTAGGAATGCTGTGTGCGGGAACAATTAGCTCCACATACGATCTAGCCAATATGTGGACTCCCCAACTCACCTTGATTGGCAACAACCTGGTGGTCTTAGTCAACCTGTCAACTAGCAACCAAATACTATTATGTCCGCTCTGAATCCTCGGCAAGCCAACCATAAAATCTATAGTTATATGGTCCAATTTCCATGTGGGAATCTCCAAGGCTGCAAAGTGTCACCTAGCCATTGATGCTCCGCTTTCACCTACTGACATGTCAAACACCTGGTCACAAACTCACTGTTGGAACGCACTGAGAATTTCTGGGTGGAATATCGTGTTTTCTTTTATTGGAGTATCGGTTTATCATTTTATCAAGTGCGAGGGCGTGCCAGTCACATATGTGACAATGTGTTTGGGCTTCGATACTGGGGTGGTCCGAAGCCCAAGGTGCGCTCCGTCTGACTGACCAGACGATTTTGTGTATCAGGTCGGGACTGAAGACCCGCTATGCCATAAAAGCCACGGCGTTAATTACATCCCCTCGGAGAAGGGAAAACATTTGATTAATCGCCAAGATTTGGGGCCAAATGGCCTAGAGATCAATTTTCATTAAAGAATGCAAGTTGGGTTGGAATGATTGAAATCCTCCGCATCGGAGTGCAAGACGGTGTTCAAAACCATATTCGTCACATGTAGACCATTTCATGTTCGAAAGATGGTCCAGGTCGAGAAACATCCCTGGTGTATGTGAGATACTGGGACAAATGTATGCTGGGGTATGGCAAATTTGATGTCTCAATAAATGATAAATCTCGGTCAAATCCCGGTTAAACAGCTAAAATATCGCAGGATATAGGCCCGACGCCAAGTTGGGCCATGACCATGAGAGGGCAACCATGCTTATCTTGCAAGGGCAACTTCGGTATTCCCCCACGTGCAGTGTCAAAGGGGAAGAGTTCCCGGATAAATCGTAGCTAGTTTTGGGCTTGTTTCTTTTATTGTGTTGCTTTCGTGGCCTTTCTTTTATTATTATTACGTTATTCATTTTCTTTCCCTTCTATTTCTTCCTATTTCTTTGTTGTTAGGTCAATGCCTCATCACTTCCATTTATTATGTATATCTTTTTTATCAGTTTTGGGATCTTTTTAAATGGCGCCCACTCCATGGGCGCAGATTCTGGATTTTAAGAATCGGCGCCTCTAGTATGGGCGTAGATTATCAGTTTTTATTTCTTTCCTTCTTTTTCTTTCATTTCTGAGATTTTAAGAATTAACGCCCGTGCAAGCAGGCATTTAAAACAATTAGCGACCAAGACCTGGGCGCAGATTCTGAGTTTTTTTATTTCTTTCTCTTATTTCTTTTAATCCATCTCTGAGGAATTAGCACCTGCGCGAGCGGGCGTTCATTAATTAGTGCCTCCAGACCAGGCACAGTTTCCTACTTTATCATTTTATTTCCTTTTTCTTTCCTTTTGTTTTATCAGGGAGATTAGCACCTTCCAAAAAGGGCATTCATTAATTGGCAAATGTTTACACGGTAGGTCATTATGAGTTTTATTTTCTTATATCAATTTCTTAGTTTTATGAATTAGCGCCTGAATAAGCGGGCAGTCATTAATTAATTAGCGACCCTTTGCGTGGTCGTTCATTCTAAGTTTTATTTCTTTGTATCAAATTCCTAATTCTATGATTTAGCACCTCTATGAGTGGTCATTAATTAAATGGTGATTGTTTACGTGGTCATTAATTAAATTAATTAGCGACACCTGTGTGGGCGCCCATTTTCTTGGTCACAGAAGCTCCAGCCAGAGGCTTAGCCGTGGGTTCAAAGTTTCTTCACAAATTCATTTTTTTGCATCTTTCATCATTTCTTTGGATATGAATTGGTTTGTAATGTCCTTACACTTGGTCCAATTGTCATTTTTCGTAAGTTCGTAGTTCTGGCGAAATTTCGACAGCACCTCCCCTAGACTTGAAGCGTCGGGGGGTTGCAAATGAGGGGGCGCCCTAGGGAGAGAACTCTGACGGCCCCGAACAAAAAGGGATACGCGCGAAGCGATGTGATCCCCAGGATATGCGCGAAAGTGACAACACCCCGTCACCCATTGTGGGGGCGGAGATCCCGAGGGCTAACCTACGTGGGACCCCACCGATCCACGGGCCGCCATGAACTCGTCGCCGAGATGTGGACTTCTTTTCCTTCTTTTTTTATCGCCGTATAAGGCTTTGGATATCCACCTTCAAAAAGAGGAGTTACTGGGGAACACGCTATGACGAAGCGGACCCCCGATGGTCCAAGAGTGGTTAAGAATCTGGAATTGGAAAGAGACGAGTATTGGGCTTTCGATGGTTGGTCTTTTCAGAGACATATCTATGGTTTTAGATAGACCTCGAGCCGGTGGCCATCGTGATAAAACTCACCGAATAGGTGGCTTTGAAGAAATAAAAATGGGTTCGTCCTATCTACTATAGTATGGAGAGTAGAAGAAGAAGAGATATCACTGTAATCATGACAAAAGATGTAGCGAGATATGCATGAGTTCATGGAGAAAGACGAAAGAAATCAGGGTTAAAGCCATGCTTCCATTGCTTTTCAAACCCAAAGTAGAGGCTTACACTTCGGTTCTACCCAACCGCAGGGATCATAGAAAGGAAAGGTATCAGAAAGAGAAAAAAGAATAACAAAGGGGAAAAACATGAGAGGAAAAAACACAAAAAAGGGGGGAGTTCTATCTCCCTCACCTTTCTTTCTCCCTTGCTCTCTCTTTCTTTCCCTTATTCTTCTCTCGACGGGGGGCTTCAGGCTTTAGCCCTCCAAGCATCGCCGAAGAAAATTTCAGGTTCTCCCAATGTTCGCTTTTTTATAGGGGCGGAGGGACCTCTTCGAAGGGAAAAGGGGCCTCCTAGCCCTTCTTTCTTTTTTTTTATTTTTTATTTCTCTTTCTTCTGCTAACACACGCAGCGACTACTGCGTTGTCGTTGCTGCCGCGGTCGATGCTACTACCGCCGTTGCCATTCGTCGTTGGCAGCCTCCGGGGGATGCCACGTCTGGAGGAGTGGAGGATGATGAAGCAAGAGATGTGACCTCCCCTCCTTTCCATCTTTTTGACCTGTCATGGCCGACGAGGGGAGCCACCCTACGCTCATTTAATGCGATGAAGAAGATGTACAGTGAAAAGATGGTGAATTGGTGACTCGGCATCTATCGTTCGTTCTTGAATTGGCGCCTGGTCAATGGGCGCTGATTCCTTTTCTCACACATTTCAATAATTTTGAATATTGCCAAGAATTGGTGACTGCCTGAAAGGGCGTTCATTGAGAAATTTGTGCCCGCTTAAAGGGGCGCCCAATCTTCAGATCTTCAGATTACAAAAATCCAAAATTTCATAAAATTCAGTAAATGCCAAGAATTGGCGACACTGTGAGAGGGCGCTCATCTATGAAATGGCGCCCATGTAGAAGGGCTTTCATTCAACAGATCGACCTATTCGTTCGCTAAGTTGACCTGAGGGAATTGGCGATGACTATCGTGGTGCCATATATTTTTATTCATTTTTTTCATTCGTTCATTCATCATTCATTTTTTTGATGCAAACACTCAGCTACATCCTTCTTCATACCTGGCCACCAAAATTTTCTCTTCAAATTGTGATACATCTTTATTTCCCCTGGATGCACAGCGTAGCGAGAACCATGCACCTCTTACAAAACAGCTTTCCTCACCTGTTCCTTAGCTGGACATATAGTTTGCCTTGAAATCTCACCACCTCATCATTACAAACTCCACCTCGGCCATCGACAAAATGTGAGGTAGCTCGGGGTCCACACGTTGAGCCTCCGTCACCTGGCGATGAATAGCTAGCGTGAGAGTCAAACTAGCAAGAATGGCTGACCCCTGGTCTCAAGGAACCTTGAGCCTGAAAGTTTCAATTGGGACCTGCTCCTACAGCTTCCATTCTCTCAGCATCAAGTGACTAACTGCCACCTTCCTGCTCAATGCATCAGCCACTACATTCATCTTTCCAGGCTGATAAGACTCTTCCAATTCACTCCACATTCTTCCCATTTTTCATGACTTCACAAGCCCTAGGAGCCGGGCAGCCAAAGGCCTGGTCGCCCACCTCCCTGGGCGGCCAATGGCCGGGCCACCCAAGCCCACCTAACGGCGACCACCACCCTGGCTGCCCACAAGTTCATCCCTCTCAAACCATCAAACCAACCTCCATCTCTCCATTAAACACACATCAACATACTGATCTAATGAATACAAAGCAAGGGCACAAAGCTTACCTTCCCGGGCTGCCCTCCCTTCCCTTGGTCGGGCTCACCATCACCCAAACCCTTGCTATCTTCACCTTCATCTCCATCATCACCTTTGGCCGGCCCCTTGTCGGGGATAGCTTCTCCCCTATCACTTCCATTATCTCTACTCTCCTCCAAGTTTGCAGAAACTGTGGCGGAAGAAGACGAGCTCGCCGTAGCTTTTATTTCCTCTTGCTCTTCACTTGAGGAAGAGGGATCGGACGCAATATCAAGGCGAGCCCTCCTTCTCCCCATTGCTCTATCTAGAAGATTCAAGTGGCTAGAACCTCACTCAAGCAAGAATAACACTCTCTCAAGCTCTCTTGCTCCCAAGGCGTCCACAATAAGGGCCGCCCAAATGAGGGGCAGCCATCCTTTTAATTAACCCTCAAAGCAGAGGGCGGCCAAAGGTCTTGCCGCCCAGCCTTTAGTGAAGGCGGCTAGAGCCCTGGCCGCCCTCCTCCTCTTTGTTCAGTGAAAAAAATATACAAAAAATGGAAAATTATCAACAAAAATTAATGCAAGTCCAGTTGCCTAAACGCATTCACATAATTTCATTCACATCTACCAAGTTCTACAACCATCAATCACTCATTGTCCAAACCAAAAGAAAAACACAAAAAAATATATGTAGTCCACCTATCTTAACATAACTATAAAGAAAAATGCTGAACAAACTCTGATCAGGTACGCCTTCTCATGAAAAATTCATTCACGACCGGCCTGAAGCTTTGTAGGTAACCCACATAGCGTCTCAATTCATCTTTGTCCTCCTCTATGTCCACTTTGGCCTTCACCATGGCGGCATGGCGTCTCCACGCCTTCTTGTTCCTACCTAGTCACCGTCGATCCGCGTCGGTCCCTAGAAGGTGCCTTGCAATCAATCCTCCCTTTGAAGCTGCCCATTGGATCCGTCTGGGTAATCCCACCTGGCAATGGCAGCGGTGCCCCTGGTACAACACTAAGTCCTCGGCCCCCACAAGCCATAATTCCTGCTCTTACGATCCGCGCACTTTAAATTCCTCATGTCGATACATCATCGGCACGAACACGAAATCATCCCCAGGCACAAAATTCAGGTAGTCACGCCAGTCCTCTGTGGTCTTCAGTAATGTCATCTTGCATATCACCTGATCCTCAGGACCAAAGATAGCCCTCGCGGGGTAGATGGCGCTCTTCTCAAAGATCCTGGAAGTAGTGGTCGCCTCGCTGTCAAAATCAAAACTCAAGTGGACTTCCATCCACATCTGCAGAAGGTATAGGCTCCCCATGGCGCTACAACCTTGACTCATCTGAGTGAGCCCGAAGTACATATGAGCTAGCACCGCTCGAGAAAGAGAATGTCATGTCCATAGGGGAGTCAGGGGCCCCTCATACTCTCGCCTCAACACATCGCCTAGGCATAATGTCACGCCGCACATCAGTCGATTTGCTTCCATTGACTTAGCCTTTACATGGCCCACAAGCCCTCCTGCTAGGCTGTCGACTAGGGTCCCTCGATGGTCCGTCATCTGACGAACCTCGCGCTTGTCTCACATAATTTCTGCTAGGATCTCATCCCAAGGAGGAAGGTTGATCAGCTTGCCCACCTTCAAGTCCCCCCACTGGAAGATGAAATCCAGTTCTTCTACCAGCATCGAGGCCTCGAACTCAGGGAAAATGAAGATGTGCGTATCTGGATGCCACAGCTCGATCAATGTCGCTAGTGATTCCTAATTCCACCGCATGCTGTTGAAGCGCTTTGCCATGATGACCAGCCAGATCAGGTGCCATTGGTGCATAAATACCCTCATGGCGGGAGTAATTACATCCATCAAATCATGAAGCCAGCCGTAGCGACGGGCATGTCTTGCCCCAGGAAAAGTAGGCACAGGCTGCATCATTTAGGAAGAAGAGAGAAGAGAAAATCAACCAATAAACATGCCAATTCCTATCAAGAAAAATCCAAAAGAACCAAAAAAAGAAGAAAACTAAAATAACAGAAATAGTTTGCACACAAGACATACCTTGCCCTGCTTCACAAGATTGCTTAGGTGACCGGGCATGTTAGAGAGAACACCAAGCTCGTGGCCTCCTGATGGGGTTGAAGAAGACGCCATTGCCTATTCCCTCTTTAGAAGTACTCCCCTTGCTTTAATTCTTTGATCAACCGTGGAGTAGAACCCCACCCCGTAGTCCTTATAGGCTGAGAGTCCCACCTAGATCGAACTCCTACGGTTTGGGATAAGAGCAGGAGGAAGTGATGGCCGCCCACCCCTGGCCTGGGCAACCACAAGTCTGGCCGCCTAGACATTGGGGTAGCCAGCTACCTAGCCACCCTCGTCCCCTTCCTTGTGAAGCTATGCTTAACTGATTATATATGGTTTGCCATGATAGTTTAATGGTTCATTAAATGAAATGTGTTTATTGTTATATTCCTATTATCATTGATGAACTTTACAGATGTGTGCTAATGCAACTGCAGATCTCCACATCTATGGGACCTTAAGGCGATAAGGCCTTGTTACTTGGCATCGTAGGTAGAATGCCGAAGGCTAATAGCTTCGGGCGTATAAACTCCGAGTTCCTCTCTAAAAAAACCGTGAAGAGTTTATGCTCCTTAAGCTATTCGATGGCCGCCTGCTGCCTAACACGGGATGACGGACTTCCCGAATTCTCGACTATGCTTAAGTACAATGTGGAACGATGGACCCCCATCGGGATCCGGACCATGTCTACTACCTAACACGAGATGACAGACTTCCCGAACTCTTGACCTATTAGCTCGGAGGCAGGCAAGTAAATCCTCCGGCTTTACATTAGATAGGTTTTTTACTTTAAACACAGCATGCATCATATGTGTCTTTTTAAGCCCCATTTGAATGAAAATCCAAAAAAAGTATATATACAGAAAAAAAAAACAAAAATGCATACATCTCATCTGGAAGCCATGACATAAACAAGGGAGGCCGCGTTGACCTGACCAACCCATGGTCCTCTGGTCCCCGCATCTGGTTTTTCGAGTCCCTCGATTTTTGCCAAATTTGCGTGAATAAGTCTATGTGATTCCACTCCGATTTGACCAGCAGAAAATATGTTTTATGCAAGGCCGTTTTGAGTATCTCGCGATTCAAATAGTCATTGTATTCCCATATCCTGATCTTTTTACTTGACTTTGTTTAGGTCTTGTATCTCCTTGAGCATCGGATGCGATCGTCCCCTCAACTCCCGCACAGCTCCATGCTAGGGGCCCCACGTGGCCGTAGATACAAGCATCTTAGATTAATTGTCCTTCCTTACCATTGCCAATGACTTACTTGATTACTTGATGCTCATGCGACCCTACGTGAAGCTTGTTTTCCGCTCAAGAATCTCCTTGAGCGTGTTGCCCTCATTAGGCTTATTTCTTTGCCGAAATACCCATTTATCAGTTCGCCGGGCTACCTTGCAAAACGGGCGTTCCGGAGGGGCATTTGTAGACGCCTAATTTCGGACAACCCGTAGATCCCCAATGGACTTTCGTGTGAATGACGCTTAATTGTTGTACTCGTTTTACCAGTGTTTGAGTTTTTAAGCCCAGCCCCTAGCCTTTTAGCTATTCGGCCTCGCCCAAGGAGCATGGTTTGGGTGACCAAAGGCCTGGCCGCCCCCAGTCCTGGGTGACCAGGGTGATGGCCACCCTCCCCAGGTGGGTGGCCAGCCTCCTGGCCACCCTCCTCCTCAAGGTGGCCAAAAGTTTGGCCGCCTTCCTCTGTTTACCCGATCAGAGAATGTGGCCCGGCTCATAGGCACGTCCGTTCCCTCGTTTTGCACGATATTTCCCACATGATTTGAAACTCCGTGTTAGATACACAAAACCGTCGCTCTCCAGAGAATGGGGGGAGGACGTAAGCCATTTTCAGAGAAAGGATCGAGGTAGAATCCAGAGAGGAAACCCGGAGGAATTCGGCATCGGAGAAGAGCTACGCTGATCATCTTCCTCCTACGTCCTTTGCTTTAGTTTGAACTTCATGGCTCCTACTCCCTACTTGCATCACGGCTTCCAGGTAAGTATGTAGCATTGCATGTAGTGTCCCATAGCCCCTAAACTTAAGGGGTTTCTTCCCAAAAACAAAGGGAAGGTGAGTGGTCGAAAGTCTCGGCCATCCCTACTTCCCACCACCCCCAGGTAAAAATGCCACCATCATTCCCATTTTCATTTACTCCATTAGAGTAGATATTACACTCATTTCCTTACTCATGGCTTGTTGTCTTCTTTTCTTTTGAGCTACGTTGCATGACTTTAGCACAAGGGACAAGCAGGGCTCCTTGCCCTTGGCTGGCCGAGGACGAGGAAGAAGGGAACCCATCATCTCCCCATCTGGATCATCTCCTCGCGATCATCACCCCTGTGAGGTTCAGGTAAAGACCTTTGGCGATCACGTTCTAACGTTCTCTTCTTGTTCCTCTGTAGGTACTCAAGATACGTCCATCCGTACGTTCCAACCAACACTTCCCCCCCCTCACAAAAACAAAAAAACAAACAAATGCCGATCCCGGGCGCCTACAGTGCCTAGAAAAGACACGGTGCCAGATTTATAGTGAACACTAGCCTCATATCTAGCTAACCAATCTGCTCCTAGGATTACATCATAATCCTTCATCTTCATAAAGACCAAATCAGCTGGCATACTCAGCCCATTAATCAAAATCTTACTAGAGGGATAATAGTACTTAATTGCTGAACCAGAACCAATAGGGGTTGATATTTCCAGTTGAGAGTTCATCAATACAGGTTTTGTAGATAAAGACTTAGCAATCGTTGAGAAATAAAAGAATGTGTTGCTCTGGTATCAAAGAGAACAAATGCTGGCTTATCAAAAACAACGAGTGTACTGATGGGAATCAAGCAAGCTGCCAGGCCAAAGCTGATCGTGGAAGCTGCTGGGCGAAGATGAACGTGCTACCTTTGGGTAGCGCGACCTGGATGAAGGTGCTAGGTTCCCCTAGCGCGATCTCAGACAGAAACTCTGCTGCAGACGGTCCAACTTCCCGACGCCGAAACTCACAAAAGTCTTCAATGTTTGCTGTTTTCCATGGTTGTAATAGATGTTCTAGCGTCGTTTTGTCTTCCCCTTCCCCTATATATGTATCCCATCTCGTTTAATTAGAGAAGGAAGCAATGAATCTATGAAAGAGTTTATGAGTGTAGCAATGGCTATCTCCCCCAATCTTTGGAAACCCCCCCTTCCTCCTCCCCTCTCCAGGTGTGATGCCCAATTCTCTTCTCCTGATCCTCTCCCATTCCCCTTCAATGGAGGATGATCGAAGCCCCGGATGTACCGGCTCTGAGACGGGGTCGAGTGTGAGGCTCCATTCGGAGCTTCATTCTTCTTCCACCAACGTTCGCCTCCCCTCACCACCGCCAAGGATGTTGCTAAGGTTAGGATGGAGCTCGGCTGCACCGTCCCTACGAAAGGTTCGGGTGAGAGGCCCCAGCCAAGCTTCCTCACGACCCTAGCATCATCTACACCCACCTTCCTTCCCCGCCGCTCACCCCCACATCCACCTTCACCAAAGTTATCCTAGATAGTATTAGGTTGGTTTGATTTCGATTTTAGTGTTCCCCGTGTGTTGTCCATCATCCTGTGTGCCTTCCCCTTGTGTTTTGAACACCCAGAGTCATCCACAGGAGCCCCAACCTCGAGGTTCGTTGTTCTGCCAACCTCTGTGAACGCGCTAGGACAATATAGCGCGTTCTTCAAGAAGGCGCTAAGCGTGTATAGCGCGACCATGGGCAGAATGAAGAAGACCCCCCACTTCCATTCCGCATCATGTACCTTCAACCAATCCACCCTCCTAGGTGGCTTCTGTCTCGGTCTCCTGTAGGGCTTGGAGCTTGCCCTGCCAATTCTGGCCTCCTTGCGACTTGTTAGGTGTAGCTTGATCTGACAAGAGAGGACACTCAGGGATACGGTGGTCCCTACTCCCACAACACAAACAAGTGCCTAGCTTACGTCAGCATTCTTCCATCTTGTGACCCGGACGGTCACAGTACTTGCAAAGAGCTTTGGATGATGACCTGACTTCTTGTCATCACTCCTCGACTTATTGTCCTTCCACGAACTAGACCTACTAGTGGGCCTCTTCTTGCCATTATTGTGTTTGAAACACCCAAAACTAGTGGTCTACTCTTTCTTGGTGTTCCTTCCTCGAATCCTCTCGGTCATTTCCATGGTATCTTCGAGAACTTGTGCCTTTCTTACAATCTCAGTATAAGTGTGGATCTCTAAAGGTGCCAATTGGTTAATATACTGAAGCTTCAATCCATTGAGAAACCTCTTGGCCATCATCTTTTTCGTAGACACCAAGTGTGATGCATAATGAGACAGCCTGGAGAATTGAGTTTCGTATTCAGCAACCGATAAGTTCCTTTGTTTTAAAGCATTAAACTCCGCCACCTTCTTATCTTGCACCCGGTCCGACAAATACTTGCTATTAAAATGTTCCTTAAACTTGTCCCACGTCGCACGCCTATTACCGAGCGTAGCTTCTACAGCTTCCCACCAAGCACGTGCATCACGTTCTAGTTGGAAAGTCGCTAAGAGCACCCGGTCTTGATCACCGCACTGCATAACTCTAAGGACTCGCTCTATCTCCTTCAGCCAATGCTCGACTTCATCGGGATCCGCCGATCCACCAAATCATGGGGGATTCAATCCTAGGAACGGTGGAGATCACTGGCTTCATGGTGTGCTCCTCCTCCTTGGGCTACCTGCTGGAGGGCCTGAGTCAAGCCCTGCACAGTATGCTGCATGTCCCTCCATTACGCACGTTCCGTCGCCATCAGAATAAACTCCTACATATATGCAAGAAAAGTTAATTAGAAACTGCATAGCGAGAATTTTTTAGAGTTTATTAATTAACTCAACCCCAAGTCTCTACCCAATCTCACCGGGTTAGATCCTTAGACTTTAATAAAGTCATGGGTTCTACGACATCATTTATAACCCTAGGAACTTAGAAAACCTAAGCTCAGATACCACAAAACTGTCACGCCCCGACGCGAAATATCAGAACGTAGCAGTTGTATGCATTCATGATAAATAGAGCAAGAACATAAATTTAAAGAGAAAGAATTACTCCAAACAATACGAAATTGCTCATATATAAGAGTAAAAATGTCTCCAACAACATCCTACATCACGATTCAAAGAGAAGGAAATGAGGTAAAAGATTACAACTCTCAATGACAATTCTTCAAGACATTACTAACAATGACTCAACAAGATCACTACGAGACTACTCCATAACTCTACTAAGACATCTGCCACAAGCACAACTAACAGTTCCACTCCGGGTCTTCACTCTTGCCCATCCCCGTCCGTTTGGGTTTCATCATCGGAGCTACCTGAAATGGGAGAAAATCTAGGTGAGCGAATGCTCAGTAGGTAATAGCAGGCAAAGTTTAAGTAATTATCCAATTTAATTAAATGTTATGCGAATAAATAAAGGATGGTAAACAAATCTAACATATGCAGGAATGGAATGAGAGTAATAGAGTTAAATAGAATAGAGATATATCATTTCCATGTATTTGGCCGATCAAGCAAGTAAACAAGCAAGTCAAGTAGAAATAATTCCATGTAGGAATTCAATGAATATATGAATGTCATAGACCTCACGCTAGTCATGCACTCGGTGCAATATCTCACCATGTCATTACAACTCCCCGGGGCACTAGTACTTTTCGGGCGCTCCTCCCAGGACCAGACCGGGCCCTTATGATGCATTGGCATTGATTTGGTGGATCCAAGATCCAAGTAACCATCTTAGACATTCATTGGAATCGGCCATGAATTCCAAGGTTAAGCTATGTAACTTACCAACTAAGAACAAGTAGTGTTATCACTAATTGAATAGAAAGGCATGAGATTAAAAGGGGTATCCAAGACACACATGAAAATAACTCTAGGAATGTTGCGGTCATGATCGGGCCACCAAGATGAGAAAACAGTCTATACTAGACCGCAAAGGCCAAAGCTGGGCCAAAGAGACGAAATCTAGTGTGCAGGATGAAAACGGTCCGAGAGGGGATGCAACAAGAACAAGACGGTCCTGGCTGGGCCGTTTCCCAAAGGAAGATGGTCCATAGGAAGCCGCTTAGAGCAGAAAGGTCCCTGGGCCACAAACAAAAAGGAAACGGTCTCAACTGGGCCGCCCCATCCAAAAACGGTCCTCGGAGGGCCGCTTGGAGGATAAAAACGGTCCTATGACAACAGCAACTAGTATGAGCCCAGTAAGGCTAAAGCAATCGACTTAATGGGCTCCCAGCCCGCCCGAGACATGGTGGGACCGAACTAGGGTCCAGCCCACACCTCTCAGGTCGAGTCTAGAAGCTATAGGTTGACTACAACATGGCTTGGTCAACCCACAAACAAGGAAGGTCGACCCACAAGACCTGGCACCTAGCCAGTTAAAAGCAGTCACGAAAAGGGCCGCTCAAAAGGTCAGGCGGTCACACCTGGGCCGCAAACTGACAGCAGTGGTCCTAGAAGGGCCACAATCAACAGGACAGCCCCGATTCTAGGCTTGGTTAAAAACACGTGATTCAATCGAGTCGAAAGGTTTAGGTTTTGGGGGTACAACCCGCCCGGCTTCCTAGTGGGAATCCCAGGCTCGCGGAGGCTTACAGAGGTCTCATAATAGCGGTCCTAGTCCGACGGAAGGAATATCTGGTGGAGAGTCCCAACCATTACAATATTAAGGCTAATAACACATTGGAAAACAGTGTAATCGGTCAGTCAGCACCGCCGGAGTGGTGTGACTATCAAAGAATCCTAATAAATTGAACAACGGATAATAAATTTCAATTGAACCAATTTATTCATTCAATTCAAAAGAAACAATCATGATGATACAATTGGATGAAAGTGATATTATGACAACCATGATCACAGAATAGCAATTATCAACATTACTCTATTTGTTCCCTTTTATTTAGTGGGTTTCTACCCTATTCATGATGTCTAAACAAGATGAAACAAAAATTTATGTAACCAAAACAGTGCATCAAAAACGGTCTTGACAGGGCCGCAAGGGTCAGAAGCGGTCATGTACTGGCCGCAACCCATCACCTTGCAGTCTATCGAGGGGCCGCTAAGACCTAAGGAGAATCAAACTTATACGAAAAGGAAAAATGGTCTGTCGCGGGGCCGCCAAGGTCCTAGACGGTTTATGGTACGACCGCCGTCAGGACGCCGTGACCGGCATCCAGTGAGCTCCGGTAGACCTCGATTCAAGGAACTAATTGGGATGATTTAATGCATGAAAATTAGGCAAAATAACATAAATGGAAAAAGGATAAAATAATACGTAATACAACAGGTTTAATTGGAGTTTGGGTTTGCCTATACCGAGCATTGAATCGATCAAGAGAATGGGACATGGATGAAACCCTAACTGTGACATGCTGCTACTAAACCAAACAATACACACGATATACTGAATAAAAATTAGGGCTTTTCCTACTGACAGAAAGAGGACTCGAAGACGCTTCTCATGGTATCTTTTACTTCGAGTTTAGACCACCATTACTGTTGGCACCGACTTATTATCTCGAATTATTTGAGGATTAAGCATCGGGAAATGCTCCCTAAATAGAGCAACATCAACAATTACCTACCTAAATCAAAGGAAGAAGGGGACGACGACACTCGGGATCGCACGAACTCAAGCTCCACCACCTCGCCGAATCCTCCCTCGAGCGAGCTCCCCGTTGACCGCCACAGCAAATGGGGGTTCTATGTCGGGCTACGGTTAGTTTTATAGGAGGCTATTGGATCTAGAGTCGATGATAAGGCTGGATAGAGTCCTTGAAGTCCATCGTGCACGAAACTCGCGCTTGACCAAGTCGCGCCGCCTTCTCGCTTCAAATTGCCCTCCTAGGGTTATGGTTTTCACGGACAACGAGAGGGGAAATGGTCTAGCCATCAAGGCCGTTCGATTGGATTTGGTTTGGGGTCAAATGATTGAGATTTAGGTTCGAATTTAGCGATCTAAGGTTCAATCTATCTAAGCTTGATTTTATCCCTATTTCCATCAATTCGGCTTGATTAAAATTTTATATCGGGTCTGACCAAGAAGACAAATCGTCTAAACTTTTAGTCCTCTACGCGCTTATGAATTTTATAGATTTTTAAAAATTAGTTAAAATTTCACTTAAAGAAATTTCTAATTTAATAGTAAATATTTTCTCAATTATTACCATTTTATCTTATTTAATTAATTCTCGGGTGCTACACAAAGTCTCAAATCAACAATGCTGACAAGATATTTGAAAATTCTTTTCACGGCATTCAAATGTGATTCCCTAGCACTTCATTGAAATTGAGCACACATGCATACCAAAAATTGAATATTGGGTCTACTCATTTTCAAATAAAGAAGGGATCTAATCATCCCTCTAAATAGTTTGGGATCAACGAGTTTACCTTTATCCCCACTGTCCAATTTTAAAGTGGTAGCCATTAGAGTTCCATGTGGCCTAGCATTCTCAAATCCGTACTTTTTTAGAAGCTCCAAGATGTACTTTTTCTGACTGATGAAAATATCACCATCCATTTGGTTTATTTGCGGACCCAAGAAATAATTCAACTCTCCTATCACGCTCATCTCAAACTCACCCTGCATGATCTTGGAAAACTTTTGACACAAAAACTCATTAGTTGCACCAAAGATTGTCATCCACATATACTTGTACAACTAAAAGGATATTTCTAGAAATTATTGTAAAGACCGCTTGATCAGCCATTCCTATTTTCAAATCATGTTCAATTAGAAATGAACTAAGCCTATCATGCCAATCCCTAGAGGCTTGTTTCAAACCATACAATGTTTTATATAATTTGAAAACAAGATCAAGATTTTTTAAGTCTTCAAAGCCGGGTGGTTGCTCAACATAGACATCTTCTTTGACAACATAAATCAAACACGCACTTTTGACATCCATTTGATATAATTTGAAAATTTTGGAACATGCAAAAGAAAACATTATTTTGATAGCTTCCAACCGAGCACCCGGAGCGAAAGATTCCTCAAGGTTAACTCTTAGTTCTTGGCTATACCTTTGGGCAACTAGCCATGCCTTATTCCTAATAACCACACCTTGTTCATTTATTTTATTTTGGAATACCCATTTGGTTCCGATAACATGGTGATTATCAAGACGATGGACAAGGGTCCATACCTTGTTCTTTTGGAACTGGTGCACCTCCTTATGCATAGCCATGACCCAAGAATCATCTAATGCTTCTTCCACAAACGTAGGTTCAATTTGTGAAATTAATGTAATGTAATCTTGATCGAAAACTTATTTAAATGAAGATCAAGTTTTCATACTGTCTTGAGCATTTCCAATTATGTTTTGGATAGGGTGATCTTTCAAAAATCTCCAGGGTCTGGGCAATTCTTGATGTGAGGTTAGCACTTCCTACAAATCTTCCAAAGCTAATTCGTCTTGCTCAGCATTAATCTTTGGAGGTTCAGATGAGGATGAATGCTCTTCTTCCTTTCCTTTCTTCATTTCTTATGGGTTATATGCATTAAAAAAGTCAGTGCAGTCATTTGAAACCTTTGAGCTAAATTCATCAATTAACACATGAAGGGTTTCTTCAACAACTAGTGTTCTCTTATTAAAGACACGAAATGCTCGAGAATTAGTTTAATACCCTAGAAAAATTCCTAAATCACTCCTGGCATCAAACTTACCTAAATCTAACTTTTCATTATTCAAAATGTAACATGGACTCCCAATACATTTGAAATAGGAAGTGTTTGGTCTCTTACCTTTGTAGAGTTCATAAGGAGTCTTTTTAATTATTCACCTTACCATTGCTCTGTTAATGATGTAGCATGCAGTATTTATTACCTCCGCCTAGAAATATCTTGGGTGGTTGTTCTCATTGAGCATCATTTTGACCATGTCAATTAATGAACGATTCTTCCTCTTTACAACTCCATTTTGTTCGAGGGTCCTTTGGGCAAAAAAGTTGTAAGAGTATCCTCGGTTCCTACAAAATTCATTAAAATTAGAAATGTCAAACTCTCTCCCATGATCACTTTGAATCCTTGTTATTAGGTACCCCTTGTCATTCTGTACACATATGCAAAAAGTTTGAAACTCTTGCAAAACTTCATTTTTGTGAGATAACAACAAACCCATGTATATCTGGAAAAATCATTCACTATCAAAAAGCCATAAGATTTACCTCCCAAACTATGTGTCCGAGTGGGAGCAAATAAATCCAAGTGCAAAAGCGACAAAGGGCGAGATGTAGAAACTACATTTTTGGATTTGAATGAGCACCTGGTTTGTTTCCCTTTTGCACATGCTTCAGAAATTTTATTTCCTTAAAATTTGATTTTAGGTAAACCTATCACTAAATTGCCTTTAGACAGTTCTAAGATCACACTAAAACTAGCATGACCCAATCTTCTATGCCAAAGCCAAGGACTATCTACATTGTTTGCAACCAAACATAAGTTATTGCATGATATTTCATTTAGATCTATTGTATATATATTATTATTTCTATGTCCAAGAAATTTTATTTCATTTGTGTTTTTGTCTACAATAGATCAGTATGAAGATTCAAAAATTACCCTATGACCTTTATCATAAAGCTGGCTAATACTTAACAAGTTATGATTCAAATCTTTCAACAACAAAACATGATCAATTGAGCTTCAGGAGTTATTACCAACCTTACCAACTCCAACGATCTTACCTTTGTCGTTTCCTCCAAATGCCACTAGCCCTCCATCTCTTTCCTTCAATTCAGTGAACATTTCTCTGTTGCCCGTCATATGCCTTGAACATCCACTATCTAAGTACCATCATGATTTTTTTGCTTCAAGGCATACCTACAATAACACACAATCTCATGGAGTGATATTTGGTGTCCAAACTAAATTGGGTCCAAGCAAGTTAGTGACCTTCCGCAAAAACATCTTTCCTAATCCAAGTTAAAGTCAAATAGCGTGTGTTTCTCTTAATCCTACAATTTGAAATTATATGACTTGATTTTTGACGATGAAAGCACACTATATTGGAGGCTCTTCTAGACATGTTCATATTAGATGCATCAAACTTTTACTATTCAAAGAAAATTTTGCATTCAGATTTTGAGGAATAGGGGGATTGGCATCTTTTCCTCGAACAAATGATGTTGACACTTTATTTTGAAAAAAGTTTCTTTTTGATTGGTGCGCATCCTAAACCTTCTTTCTGAAAATCGACTTTAATTCCAAGAACTTTGTCCAAATTTTGGTTGCCTTTCACAAATTTAGCCAATATCTCATGCAAGTGTTTAAGTTCACTATTTAAAGCAGAGATCTTAAGCTCAGAACTAGTCAACTTTTCATTACATGCATAGATTTGATCATTCAAGGATTTATTCTCTTTTCTGAGTTTTTCATTTTCGATCACTAAATCATGCAGCCTATTACATGAATTACCATCATTCACATCCAACCCACTTAATTTCTTCTTAAGAGTTTCTTCTTCTTGTTCATGTGTTGACATAGTATCCATTAACTTATTATTCTTTGATTTCAGATCTAGACATTCCTTTTCAAATTTAAAACATCTTTCAACTAATGAATCAGCATGCATCAAGCTTCCAATCTTCTGTTTGAGATGTTTGTTTTCAGATCATATTTTCTTGAACTTAGCATATAAGGAAACATACTCTGAATTTTTTTTAATCCAGTCAATACCCGCAGGGCAAGATGAGGGAGAGCGATCACCCCTTCAAGGAAGGGAAGATGCGCTCCACCCCCAACCGCCCGACAGGCAAATTTTCATAGAAATAAAGCAGAAAGATTGAGTACAACAGATGGCTAGGGCGAGAGAAGGGCACCCAAACTTAACAAGACGATAGGGGCATTAAACATAAGAGTAAAGCTCAGCCCAACAAGCCCAACAATAGGAAGAAAACAAAAATAGCCATAAGCAGCCAACTGCTCCGCCACTTGAATGAGTAAACTACCATGCAAACGATCCAGGGAGACTAGGCAAAGGAGGAGCCATCATAGGAGGTGCAGGTCAGTGAGGCTTGTCGAAGAGCTCCTACGCAAGCCACTACAGGTAGTGACACTAGAGGCCCCCACAGGAGCTGGAGGCGCAAGGAAACATACTCTGATTCCCATTGTTTATTAGAGATAAAGTGTCACACCCCGATGCAGAATATCGAGGCACGACGAGTCGTAACACTCGTGTCGATCGGAGCATGTATATAAAGGGGAGCCAATTATAAAGGAGATAACAACAAAGGGACACTATTATTTCATCGAAGTAAAGTTTACAACATCATTAAGCCTTAAGAGATATATTACAAACTTCTAAGTACATATAATTCTAGCAAGAACAACACTCAAAAACTTAGGTAATTAAGATAAACTTGATCCCTCGTTTCACTCTTGCCCATCCCCATGTGTTTGGGGTTCATCGTCGGAACTACATACAATGTTAACCGAAAATGAAGGGTGAGCGAAACGCTCAGTAGGAATTTATATCTTTATACTAGGCAACTTAAAGTAATTAACATTTTTGGATAAAGTTATTGTGTTATGCCGAGAAACATAATTAAAATAGGGAACATGAATAGGAGAGAGAATAAAGAAATACAAGTAACTGGAATCATAAGTAGACAAGATATCAAGAGTAAAGTTCAAGTAGAGAATGATCATATATAAAGTATTATCATGAAATTAGCCATTTCACGCAAACATGTACAAGTCAAGTATTTCACATAATTCAAGTACTTCATGTATGCAAGCAAGTCAAGTAATTCACGAACTGTGGAATGTCATAAATGAATCTAGCAAGTCAAGCACTTCGGTGCAATACCACAACAGGTGAATCAACTCCAATGGGCACAAGTACTTTCGGGCGCTCCCCCCAGGACCAGACCAGACTCCATTAACGCCAGACATTGGGGTTATGGATCATAGATCCCAAGTATATTTAGACATCCACATAATATGTATGGCCAAATAATTTCAAGGTAAAGCTTACGAAATAAAGTAGAGATATAGCAAAAATTATCATTCAAGGAACAAGTAGTACGAGGTTATAAGTAGTTGTAAGAGAAGTTCCAAGAGGATTTAAGACATCATGTTTAACAACATTAAGTCGATAAAGGGATTGAATTGCCAAATAAAGCACAATCGGCCCTTGCGAAAAACCTCGTAAAATGGGTTTAGATCAAGATCAAGTTTTTCACAATCGGGTGCTTAACTAGAAAAATGAAGAATCACATCCAAGTAAGAGGTGAGATAGTGGGAGGTTCTCCTCGTATTCACGAGGGCCTGATTATGTAACCACTTATCCACTTAAAGCGTTTGCCCGTGGACCACTTTCCTTAGACACCATTCTTCCTTGAAAATCTAGCGAGCTACATGACTTGTCAAAAATACGGTAACACGGAAATTGTTAAACTTGTATCGATCAAGAGTATGCAACTAAGCCCATGTAGTTTTAACAGATGGTATCTACTCCATTTAATAAGCTAGAAAGATAATATAGTCATGGAGACCCAAGGATATCATGAAGATAACAAGAACTAGGAAGGAAGTATAAGCTTATGAAATAGAATTATTATCTTCCATATCCTTAACTTAACTGTATGTGAATTTAAATGATATGCAACTTAACATGACATATCTAACATGCTAGACGATATATTGGTTCACTTAGAACTTGAAAATATCACAATCGGGGCGGAGATCCCGCATACGGTCTTAGAAAGACATCGTGATCCGAGACGGATCTTCCGGCAGTTAAAAATATCGGTTAAAGTCTTATGTCCAGTTGTATGGACATTTCGAAGGCCTGTGTTATAGTCTAGTTGTATGGACATACCATGTACGGTGAATTTTTCCGTCTTTTTTTTTGAAGCTCGGAAGAAATCGGGCTCTTTCCGGAGAATGCGGTGTCACGCCCCGATGCAGAAAATCAGAATGCAATAGTTATAACATTCACGTCAATCAGAGCATACATTGCCACAAGAGACCATACATAAAAAGGCCAATAATTAAATATAAATAACTAAAATTTTATTGATAATAAAGATGGAAAGTACTTATTACAACCGACATCTTGTGCACTTTACTAACTCTTACATCAACTGACGTAAAAGAAAGAGAGCATAAATACTACTATGACCCAATACATCCACTACTGAAGTGACTACATCAACTCTAATGAAGGACACGACCGACGCTAACTGGCTCGCTCCTGCCATCACTCTTGCCTGTTCCCATCTGTTTGCGTCTCTTCATCCGAACTACTTGAAAAGGTTGGGAAAACTGAGTGAGCGAGAGCTCAGTAGGATTTTTATATCTCTATAATCAGGCATAGTTTAAGTGATTAATCATTTCATCATGTATTACAATGCGATAAAAGAACCATAATAAACATATAAACATGTGATAAATGACAGATACGAGAAGGAAAAGATAGATGGCATTTAAGAACAAGTGCAAGTATACGAAGAATTTTTCACGAGGTTTCAAGTAAAGTTTCCATGTGAATTGGCCATGTCAAGCACACACATCATGTCACGCAAGAACTTTCAAGTGCTTGAGTGAAGTAGAATGTCGTAGATAAACACGCTAGTCATGCGCTGCAGTGCAATGCCACACCTTCTCATTACAAACTCCCCGGGGCACAAGTACTTTCAGGCGCTCCTCCCAGGACCAGACCAGGCCCTTATGATTCATTGGAATTGAAGGGGGTTGGATCATAGATCCCAATCTAGACATCCACTTATATAAATGGCCAAGAGTCCCAAGGTTAAACAATGTAATCAAGGCATTCTCATGTAGGAGTATATATTTCTTGTGAGAGTTTCAATAATAAGCTCATAAACGAAGGAATGAGTCACTTTAAGAAAATGACTCAAAATTGGGCTTATGGAAATATGATTCCCATAATTGACCTTAAGAGAGGCCAAAATTCAAGGTATGATAGCCAGAAGAGGCTGGATTGGGTTGACACTCAAAAATCACGAAAAATATGGAATTTCAGGTTGCTGGGAGAAGAGACGATCGGTCATGGACTGCCCCTAGGATCAGATGGTCACATGGACACCGCTGCCAAGATGGGTTAGACCCAATCGGTTAAACCGAGTTGGTCCTAATAATGAACATGTTTGAGGGACCAGATGCATTTACATGAAGGCGTCGGGGAAATAGGACGAGCCAAAATAAGGCCACATGGCTCAGAAAATAAGACTGTCTAGTCAAGATCGCAACCAATAGTTGGCAGCCTAGGAAGGACCATTTTCAAAAATTGATAGAATTTCGACAGGGCCTTGTTCTGTCAAAATAGACTTCCAATGGGTTCAGGTCTTGGTGGTACAACTTGCTCGGCGTCCTAGTGGGAATCCCAGGCTCGCGGAGTCTTACGGATGCCTCGGAACATGAACACCTAGTCTGGCGGAAGGAATATCCGACGGAGAGGTATTCGATGCCCAAGAATTAATTTCTTACAAATCCATGAAAAATGAGTGTAGCGGTAAGTCGAAACCACCGGAGTGGTACGACCCTCAAACAATCTTAAGAAGATAGCAAGCTATGAACAATAACTAAAGGATAGTACCAAAATTTTTACAGTTAAACCATGATTTGACCATTTATTTCTACATTTTTCTCTAACAATAGAAAGATAAGAAATGATCAAAATTTGAACTTGATAATTCCAATAACCTAAATGGTCATGTTTTATAGTGTTTAAGCTTCAACAACGAGCAATATGACAGTGTAAACATCGCCTAAAATGCAGAAAAATGAGCCGATTTCAAGCTGGAAAATAAGAGAGAAAATAGTCTTCTGCAGGCCGCAAGTAGCATAAGACGGTCTCAGAAAGACCGCTAAAGCGATATACATTTAAATTTTTTTTTTGAAACCGAGTCATGAACGTGTCTGATAGTCTGGATGCGCCTAAGAGAAGGCATCAGACTACTAGGGCGCGTTAATAATATCTCGTAATTATTAAACTAATTAATATGCATGAAGGTGTCTTAGAGACTGGACGTGTCAAAGATAATATATATATATTTTGAAAAAAATTGGGGAGAGAAAGACGGTCTATCACGTGACCGTTTCTTCATCAAGCGGTCATTGGTGCGACCGTTTTTAAACCCGAGATCTGCCGACGGTGAACCCCGACACACCTTGATTAAAACGACGATTCAAGCAATATACTTAACAAAATTTAAGCAAAATGGTACCGTTGGAAAGTGCATTCAAAGAAAAATAAGATAGCATATTTTGATTCGAGTTTTGGCTAAGTTAAACAAATATAAAATAAACTTAAAGTGAAGGCAACCTTTCGGGTATACCTCCTAGTAAACTAAGAAATTCAATCGATATGGTATACTAAAATTAAGCAAACTAGTATCAAATGAAAGTGGACAGAAAGATGAACAAGATGGCATATTTTATTATGGGTTCAGCCTGAGAGAAACCTACCTTTAATCGCAAGAAAGGAAGTCGACCTCGTCGAAATCCTAAACGAAACCTTTGCCTAGACTCACCGTTCCTGCCCTTGATCACGCACGCCTTCGGCCATCTCAGTAAATGAGGGTTCTAGGTAGCGTTAGGCTTCATTTTATAGGGCTAGGGTCGAATCTAAGATTGAGATATGGATCGAAGAGAGTCATGAATTTGAACGCGCATGATATTCGCGCTTGACCGGGTCACACTGCCTCTTCATTGAAATTAAGCCGCCATGGTTAGCGTTTTCATGAGATTCTTGAGGGGGAATGGGCTCCTATTGTGGGCCTTTGATTTGGGGCAGAAATGAGTGCATTTGGGTTCGATTTGGTTTGAATTGGATCGATTAAGTTTGATCTACCCAAAACTCTGAGTTAGCCTAAAACCCTTGATTCGAGCTTGATTAAATTTTCTTTTGGGGTCGACCCAGTTATCAATATCGTTATGCATTTCATCTTCTATAAGAATATAATTTTTATGTATTTTTATAAATTAGTCAAAATTTGACCTAAGGGATAATTTAATTAATTTTAGCTTAAAGAAAATAGGGTTGCTACACCCTCCCCCACTTTAAGGAACTTGGTCCTCCAAATTTATCAAATCTTGACTTAACTGAGGTAAGAAATACCAACCTTTAAAACAAATCGGGATATAGCTTTCTAATCGCCTCCTCGAATTCCCATGTGGCTTCTTCAGTTCCGCGCCGACTCCATTGGACATTGACCATCGGTATAGATCAATTCCTGAGTTGCTGCTGCTTGGTGTCCAAAATCTTGACAGGCTTCTCTTCGTAGGTTAAATCCTCCTTCAGTTCTAAGTCTGTATGATGGATGATATGCGAAGGATCGTAAACGTACTTCCGCAACATAGACACGTGGAAGACATTATGAATGCCCGGTAACTGTGGTGGTAATGCTAGTCTATAGGCAATTTCGCCTACGCTCTCCAAGATTTCGAACGGGCCAACAAACCTCGGGCTCAACTTACCTCGGATTCCAAATCTTTGAATTCCTCTTGAAGGTGAGACTTTCAGAAACACATGCTCACCGACCTGAAACTCCAAATCCCTTCTTCTATTATCAGCATAGCTCTTCTGCCTGGACTGAGCAACCTTCAAATGGTTTCTAATGATTTGAATATTCTTGGATGACTCTGAAATAAGATCTGGTCCGAGCCATTGCTTCTCACCGATCTCTTCCCAACAAAGAGGGGACCTACAACTTCTGCCATACAAAGCCTCAAATGGTGCCATCTAAATGCTGGACTGGTAACTGTTATTGTAGGCAAATTCGATCAAAGGCAAATGTTCATGCCAACTACCTCAAAAATCGATCATGCAAGCCCTCAACATGTCTTCAACAATTTGATTAGTCCTCTCAGTCTGCCCGTCAGTCTGAGGGTGAAAAGTGGTACTGAAGTTCAAACGGGTTCCCAAGGATGCCTGCAGACCTTTCCAAAAGTGAGAGGTAAACCTAGGGTCTCTATCAGAAATGATGGATACAGGAACTCCATGCAACCTTACTATTTCCTTCATGTATAGGGCCGCTAAAACATCCATAGTCCACTTAGATTTGATAGGCAAAAAGTGCACGGACTTAGTCAAACGATCAACAACCACCCAAATTACATCAAAACTGCTATGAGTTCTAGGTAAGCCCATGATAAAATCCATGCCGACACTCTCCCACTTCTATTGTGGTATTTCGAGAGGTTTTAACTTTCCAGCAGGCCTAAAATGTTCGGCCTTGACTTGCTGACATACTAATCATCTGCTAACAAATTTGGCAACTTCTCTCTTCATGTCCGGCCACCAAAAGGTCTTCTTCAAATCTCGATACATCTTTGTAGCTTCTAGATGAATTGTATACTTGGACCTATGGGCTTCCTCGAGAATCTTTTTCTTCACCTCCGCAGAATCAGGGACACAAGTTGTAGCAAGCCTGGTAAAATTAAAGGACTAGGAAGTCTAAATAAATTAAAAATAATAATTAAACAAGGCCCAGACCTTGTACATCACCCTCTTTCGTCCTAAAAAGTCTGACAAAAGAACTCATGGACACTACTATTGTATTATAATAAATTTAAGAATGACATGTTATTTTTAGGTAAGCATTTAATGAATAAAATAATTGTAATTGAATTAAGAATCATTAAATCTCGAAGAAAATGTAAATGTATATTTTTACTAATTTAGAAAATTTAATATTCCACACTTATTACATTATAATCTTATTATAAGGGAGAAGGATATACATATAAGATTTAATTACATTAAAGCTATGTAAAAGATAAAAGAATGAGCATATATGGAATTTCGGTTCTTTCAAGAGCATTCAGAAAAGGCCAAAAACTCAATTGACGCCTCTTCGTACAGGCGTATCCAACGTGAAAGATGACTTAATGCAAGTCGTTATTTACAATTAGTAAAAGTCAAATAAAGTATATAGATAAGAGAGTGATAGAAATAATAGGGATATATATACAATATTAGTCCTTTGGAGGTAAAGAAGAAATGTCAAAATGCAATTGACGCCATCGCTTTAGGCATTGATTGTAAATGTGACGGCTTAATAAAAGTCGTTATTTTATTCTAAAATGAATAGTGCCCGTTTTTGAATTAAAGAATTTTGGAAAACTAATTATATGGAAAAATAGAAAAAACTGGAAAACGTGTACCCCTAAAATTTTCCATCTAGATCACATCAAGAAAAAAAAGATAAAAATCCAAAAAGATCGTTACACCTTAAATTAACAAATAGGGAAAGGTGAATGATGCCTCCGAGCAAGTCGTCATTTAATTTTTGACGACTGTGTATACAAGCGTCATTTATTGAAATAACACCCCAACCTGTGGCGTGATTTATAAATAGAACTGTTGGTGTTTGGTTCGAACAAGGATGTTATCTGGGTAAGTTTGGATTAATGAAAGGGATCCATACGTGGATATCTGCGATTTTAATCCTAATCGAACTCCTATAAACCCACTAGGATTCCTTCTCCTATAAATACCCACCTTCCGTCGAGCTTCCTGTTGACATTATTGATCAAAGACACCATGCTACCGTGAGTCATCTTCCCCTTGCTGCTAGCCTTTCTTCTATCACCAGAAGTAAAAGAACAAGCTGCATCTTCCTCTGAAGGCTGCTCCTGCCATGGTGTACGTGAAGAACGTGAAGTTCTTCATCTTTCCTTTTTCTTCCTTACTGCATGGAGGTTTGAAGGCCGTTGCCTTTCTTCACCGTTGCTGCTACTGCTGCTGTTGCCTCCAGTCGCTGAAGCTAGAGGAGCAAGCTGCTGCATCTTCTTCCTCTTCT
The DNA here is from genome assembly GCA_022559845.1 of Amorphophallus konjac. Lineage (NCBI taxonomy): Eukaryota > Viridiplantae > Streptophyta > Magnoliopsida > Alismatales > Araceae > Amorphophallus > Amorphophallus konjac. Next base: position 217,587,939 of record CM040122.1, read on the forward strand.
TCATCCTGCCGTGATACGGGAAGAACGTAGGAGAATTCTTTATCTTTTCCTCTTCGGCTGCTGTAGTTGCTGCCTCTATTTACACTAAAACATAGTATCGTATCAAGGGTTACCACCTCCATTTTCTTCATCAGTCATCAACCAAATCATCACCCAAGGTAGGTTTTCTCAAGACTTGGCAAAACCCTGAAATTCCTAGGTTAAAAACATGCATATAGGTCTGAAGGAGCTACAGATTTCATTTCTGGATTGAGATTTCTCTGTTTACTGCCTAATGGAATTAACGACCCAAGCTAGGGCGTTATTTTGATATGACGACGTGAAAACGGTCGTCAACTAGCTAGTTAATTAATAAATCACACTTGTTCAAAATTTAATAACTATGAACTCCTACATATAAACTTATGCATGACCATGTCCATAACTTCCTACTGTTTTTCCCTCTCTGTTCATGTCATTTGTTTCTTGATTGGACATATTTTTATAAAGCTTGTGTCTGTGATTGTACCTATTAGGTACAAATCAGATGACAGGAATTAGCGACCCTTACTAAGTCGTTATTGGAATGGACGCCCTTACACATAGGCGTCAGATTCGTGATAAATAATGAAAATGGAAGAAAGACATAAATTCATGGACTTGATAATTGACGACGTGTATACTGCCCTTAAATTTGATACATGACGCCCCTGACTAGGGCGCTGTTTACGAACTTGAAGCCTTAATGTATGACGTCATTTATATAATATCTAAAATTTTAGAATGTTTATAGATTTTAATATTAACAAGACCTGGATATAACGACTGCGTGAACAATCATCATTTACTGAACGGACGACCCTGACAAGGGCGCCAATTCATAAAATGAAGACTTAAGCCCAGACGCCAATTGACTGATTTCCTGATTTTGTGGTTTTTCTGTAACCCTTAACAATGGGTTATGTGTATAGGCACTATATTCCATTCCGTGAATATAGTCTCACGTTTCACATTATTTTATCGAATACCCACTATTTCTCGGTGATAGATGAACCCTCCGCGGGACATTCCGTTCCTCCGGATTTGTGACTTTATCATAGAGACCTCCGTAAGACTCCGCTAGCCTTGGATTCCCTCAAGACAGCTGAGCAGGTTGTACCATCAAAACCCATGACACTACTTGATTTCCATGTCAATCTAAAGAAACATGGTACCGGCCCTCATGATATGCTATTTTGATGTCATGAGAACATCCCTAAAATTAATGGAGTGGGAAACCATGCCATTAGTGTTCTTATGAATTAGGTGCCACACTTGTGGACCTCAATTCTATCTAGCTTATCATGTCCAAGAACGAGCGACTATCGCTATATGAGCGCTTATTCTTATTATCATGGCACCCAATTAGGGAGCCGATTCCACCTAGTTTTATCGTTAATCGTGATTGTTGTCTTTATACATCATGTTCAATCTTTGAAATTCTATTCCACAAGATCTACCTTAAAGTCCCTACAAGATTATTCCATTGAAACTCTATATTGGCTATAACCATAGTGGATGTCGAAAAATACACGATCAATGCCTGCGCATATAAGGGCCCAATCTGGCTTTGGGAGGAGCACCCGAAAGTACTAGTGCCCATGGGAGTTGTAATGATCACGGTATGCCATTGCACCGAAGTGCATGACTAGCTTGATTAGACATTCCACTATCTCATACTCGACTTGACATGACATGACTTGCGTGACCCGGAAGGATATTTATATACTTGCTTGAAATGTGATAGCCAATTCCCGACATGACATGATGAATATACTTGCTTGAATTTCTTGACATTTATTGATATAGTTTCTTGAAAGACATGCTAGTTCACTCAATTATCTCTTGTTATACTCTCTCTCTCTTGTCGTTTTATGCAAACATGCATAGCTTCATTGCATTCATGTAACATGTAATTTACTTAAATCAAGCTAGCTCTTGAGATATAATTCCTACTGAGCATTCCCTCATTCAGTGTTTTCCCCTAATTTTTCAGGTAAGTCTGATGACGAGACTCAATCGGATGGGGAAGGTCAAGAGTGTAGAGATTAGAGCTACTCCATCCATCCAAGCGTCACTAGTCTTATCTTTCTAATTTCTCGAGTCAATCATTGTACTTTTCCCTCTATTGAGTCTTAGCACTTTCATTAAGTGGATTGTAATAGAAGTACTTTTGAGGTTGTGATTGAATAAAGGATTGGGTTATCTTTACTTTTCCGCACTTTGTCTTTGTGTTGAATACACTAACGCTCTGATTGACATGATCGATATAAACTCGTCACGCATCTCCGGGTTCCTTCCGTGCTCAGGGCATGACAGTTTTTATGGTATCAGAGCCTAGGATATTTAATTCCTAGGAAACCCAAGTCCAAGGATAGGTTTAAAACCTTTAACCGGTGAGATTGGGTAGAACCAATGGTTAAGTTAACTTAGAATCAAAACCTTTGAACATAATCACATATTAATATAGTTATTGTAATTGTAGGACAATGGCTGCCGAACGTGCCCAGTGGCACAACATGCAACGCACTCTTCAAGGAATGACCCAGGCACTTCAACAGGTGGCACAAGGAGGTGCACATCGTGGAGCAGGAAATCTCCACCAAAGCTTCAAGAACATGAACCCTCCTAAGTTCTTGCGATCCACTGATCCGGATGACGCCGAGCACTGGATCTGGGAGACCGAACATATCTTTCGAGTTATTCAATGCACGGACCAAGAGAAGGTCTTGTTAGCAACGTTTCAACTGGAAAGGGACGCCCGCTGCTGGTGGGAGTCGGTAGAAGCGACATTAGATCAAGGACAAGTTACTTGGGAGGAGTTTGTTGAACATTTCAACAATAAATATTTTTCAGATCGAGTCCCGGAGAAGAAGGCCGCCGAGTTCGCCGCACTTAAACAACGATCTTTGTCGGTGGCTGAGTATGAATCACAATTTTTCAGGTTGTCTCGATATGCTAAACATCTAATTAGTACCGAGAAGATGAAAGATATGAGATTCCTAAATGGGCTCAGAACCCAATATATCACACAACTGGCGCTGATGGACATACAGGTCTATTCGGAGGTAGTACGCCGAGCTCAGTTACTAGAAGATGCCACGGAGCTATCTGATAGGATCCGTGGGAAGGATAAGAAGAAACAAGTCACTAGTTCGGGTTCCTTCAAACCCAATTTCAAGAAGAGGCAGAGTAATGGAGGTACTCCCTCCCAAGAGCAAAAGTTCAAGAAGACCAAACCTTTCTCCATCACCACTACACCTACTAAGGTGGTATGTAAGCATTGTGATAAGGCCGGGCACAAGGCCGAAGAATGTTGGGGAAAACTAGGAGCTTGTCTCCGTTGTGGGAGCCGTGATCATCAGATTCCCGACTGTCCCCTACTCAATGATCAAGCCGATGACGGAAAGCGCCCGATGACAAAGAATACACGTCTCCAAGCTATTAAGGAGACAGAACAAGATAAAGGCGGACTAGTGGAAGGTAAATTGAAAGTTTGTTCCAAGTCTGCATATGTTTTATTTGATACTGGTGCCTTGCATTCTGTTATTTCTAAGAAGTTTGCTAATCCATTACCCATGGAACCGGAATGGATGAAATTAGTTCTTTCAACTCCTCTCGGAAGCGAAGTTGACCTTACTCACCATTATCAAAACTGTGAAGTATTTGTAAAGGGAAGAAATCTTCTTATCGACCTCATATGTTTAGACCTAAAGGAATATGATGTCATATTAGGAGCCGATTGGTTATCAAAATACTAGGCAACTGTTGATTGCCGTAACAGTAAAGTTACTTTCAAGGAATTCCCGGAATTGATCTATACTAGCCCTAAGAGTAGGAGCAAGTCGTCTCTTATTTCGGCTCTCCGAGCTAGCAAGCTAATAGGGAAAGGATGTGTATCCTTCCTTGCGTTTGTCACTATTAAGGAGACTAAGGAGACTAAGATAGAAGACATCCCTGTTGTGCAAGAATTTCTGGACGTGTTTCCGAAAGATTTGCCTGGATTACCTCCACAAAGGGAAGTGGCCTTCACCATCGATTTGGTCCCTGGTGCTGGTCCAGTTTCTAAGGCACCATATAGGATGTCCCCTGCCGAACTCAAGGAGTTAAAAGAACAATTGATGGAATTTCTTAAGAAGGGTTTTATCAGTCCAAGCACTTCCCCGTGGGGAGCACCTGTGCTATTTGTAAAGAAGAAGGATGGATCCATGAGATTATTCATAGACTATCGACAGTTGAACCACCTTACTATCAAGAACAAATATCCACTGTCGAGAATCGATGAACTATTTGATCAAATATCTGGATCCATGTATTTCTCGAAGATCGATCTAAGGTCGGGATATCACCAACTAAGGATCAAACATGAGGATATTTATAAAACCGCGTTCAGAAGCAGGTATGGGCACTGTGAATTTATTGTTATGCCTTTTGGACTAACAAATGTCCCTGCTGCCTTTATGCAGTTAATGAATAGTATATTCAGGCATCATCTAGATCAATTCATAGTGGTTTTCATTGATGATATATTGATCTATTCAAAGACCAAGGAAGAGCATGAGGAGCATTTGAGGATTGCATTATAGATATTGAGGATGAATCAGTTATTTGCAAATCTCAGTAAATGTGAATTTTGGTTAGAAGAAGTATCTTTCTTGGGTCATGTTATATCGAAGGACGGTTTATCCGTAGATCCATCAAATGTTGCAGCTGTACGGAATTGGGAAAGACCGACCAACGCTAGCGAGATCCAAAGTTTTCTGGGTCTTGCAGGTTATTATCGGCGATTCATTAAGGATTTCTCCAAGATAGCCGTACCACTCACAAGGCTAACTCGTAAGGAGATCCATTATGAATGGAGCGAGGAATGTGAAAGAAGCTTTCAAGCTCTCAAAGATCACCAAACTACTGCCCCGGTCTTAGCTTTACCAATTGAAGGCGTGACATTTGAAGTATACACCGATGCATCTGGCATTGGCCTCGGATGTGTTTTAATGCAACAAGGGAAAGTTATAGCCTACTCTTCTCGCCAATTGAAGAAGCACGAGGAGAACTACCCAGTCCATGACTTAGAATTGGCGGTGGTAGTGTTTGCACTAAAGATATGGAGACATTACCTATACGGAGTGTAGTTTACTGTATACTCTGACCATAAAAGTCTTAAGTATCTCTTCTCTCAGAAGGAATTGAATATGAGGCAAAGACGTTGGCTAGAATATCTTAAGGACTTCGACTTCAGTATATAATATCATCCTGGAAAGGGTAATCCTATAGCCGATGCCCTCAGTCGAAAGCCGAGAGCACTATTGGCCAAGTATATGATTCAGGAGTGGAAGTTGCTAGAACAATTCTCTAAACTTAATATAAGCATAGACAAGGGTAGTAGGTGTGTCACATTATCCCATATGAGCATACAGCCAGATTTGCTATCCGAAATACAAGGACTTCATGATAGTGACCCCATACTAGTGAAAATCAAGGGCAAAATGGAAGAACAACCAGATTTCAAGATAGCCACGGATGGAAGATTGATGTTCAGGAATAGAACATGTATACCGGATTGTCTAGAGCTAAAGAATGAAATCTTAGATGAAGCTCACAGATCAAGGTACACGATTCATCCAGGGTCTACCAAAATGTATCAAGATTTGAAAAGGACTTTCTGGTGGCCCAACATGAAGAGAGAAATAGAAAACTTTGTGTCTCGCTGTCTCACATGCCAACAAGTTAAGGCGGAACACCAAAAGCCTACCGGTAAGCTACATCCTCTAGATATTCCCAAATGGAAGTGGGAGGATATCGGTATGTACTTCATTATGGGTCTGTCAAACTCAAAAGGAGGACATGATGGAATATGGGTTATCACTAATCGATTGACCAAATCGGCACACTTCTTGCCAATCAAGAGTCGATGGTCAGTTGATGTCTTTGCTGCATTATACATTAAGGAGATAGTCAGGTTACATGGAGTACCTGTCTCAATCATGTCTGATAGAGACCCTCATTTTACTTCTCACTTTTAGAAGTGTCTACACCATTCGCTGGAGACGAGACTTAACTTTAGTACAACTTTTCATCCTCAAACGGATGGTCAGACCGAGAGAACCAATCATGTAGTTGAAGATATGCTCAGAGCTTGCATCATTGATTTTGGTGGAAGCTGGCCTGATCACTTGCCTATGGTTGAATTTGCATACAATAACAGCTGCCAGGCAAGTATACAAATGGCACCTTTCGAAGCTTTATACGGAAGGAGTTACGATCGCCTTTGTGCTGGGATGAAGTTGGTGAGAAATAACTATTAGGTCCAGACATGGTAAGGGATACCACTGAAAAGATTCAGTTGATTAGAGAAAGACTTCAAGTTGCTCAGTCTAGACAGAAGGCTTATGCTAACACAAGAAGAAGAGATCTCAAATTCCAAGTCGGAGATCACGTATTTCTCAAGATATCACCTGGACGTGGAATAAGAAGATTTGGTGTTAAAGGCAAGCTTACACCAAGGTTTATCGGACCTTTTGAGATACTAGAAAGAGTTGGTGAGGTTGCTTACCGCGTCGCTTTACCTCCTCAATTTTCCGAAGTTCATAATGTATTCCACGTATCCATGTTGAAGAAGTATGTGCACGATCCGGCACATATCATCGATCATGGAGACCTGGTGATTCAAAGGGATCTCACTTATGAACAAAAGTCCATGAAGATCCTCGATCGCGAAGTACGAACATTAAGGAGCAAAGTTATTCCCATGGTCAAGGTGCAATGGAGTAAAAGTTCAGAACATGAAGTCACATGGGAGACCGAGGAGTCTATGAGGAAACGATTCCCAGAATTATTCTACAATCTCCACGTCTATATACGATTGAATTTGGGGACCAAATTCTTTTAAGTGGGGGAGGGTGTAGCAACCCTGGTAAAATTAAAGGACTAGAAAGTCTAAATAAATTAAAAACAATAATTAAACAAGGCCCAGACATGACTCTCTTTCCTCCTAAAAAGTCTAACAAAAGAACTCATAGACACTACTATTGTATTATAATAAATTTAAGAATGACATGTTATTTTTAGGTAAGCATTTAATGCACAAAGTAATTTTAATTGAATTAAGAATCATTAAATCTCGAAGAAAATGTCAATTTATATTTTTACTAATTTAGAAAATTTAACATTCCACATTTATTACATTATAATCTTATTAGAAGGGAGAAGGATATATATATAAGATTTAATTACATTAAAGCTATGTAAAAGATAAAAGAATGAGTATATATGCAATTTCGATTCTTTCAAGAGCATTAAGAAAAGGCCAAAAATTCAATTGACGCCTCTTCGTACAGGCGTATCCAACGTGAAAGATGACTTAATACAAGTCGTTATTTACAATTAGCAAAAGTCAAATAAAGTATATAGATAATAGAGTGATAGAAATAATAGGGATATATATACAATATTGGTCCTTTGGAGGTTAAGGAGAAATGTCAAAATGCAATTGACGCCATTGCTTTAGGCATTGATTTCAAATGTGACGACTTAATAAAAGTCGTTATTTCATTCTAAAATGAATAGTGCCCGTTTTTGAATTAAAGAATTTTGGAAAACTAATTATATTAAAAAATAGAGAAAAATGGAAAACTTGTACCTCTAAAATTTCCCATCTAGATCACATCAAGAAAAAAAAAGATAAAAATCTAGAAAGATCGTTACACCTTAAATTAACAAATAGGGAAATGTGAATGACGCCTCCGAGCAAGTCGTCATTTAATTTTTGATGACTGTGTATACAAGCGTCATTTATTAAAATAACGCCCCAACCTGTGGCGTCATTTACAAACAGAACCGTTAGTGTTTGGTTCGAACATGGATGTTATCGAGGTAAGTTTGGATTAAGGAAAGGGATCCATACGTGGATATCTGCGATTTAAATCCTAATCGAACTCCTATAAACCCACTAGGATTCCTTCTCCTATAAATACCCACCTTCCGTCGAGCTTCATGTAGACATTATTGATCAAAGACACCCTGCTACCGCGAGTCATCTTCCCCTTGCTGCTAGCCTTTCTTCTATCACCAGAAGCAGAAGAACAAGTTGCTTCTTCCTCCGAAGGCTGCTCCTGTCGTGGTGTACGTGAAGAACGTGAAGTTATTCATCTTTCCTTCTTCTTCCTTGCTGCATGGAGGTTTGAAGGCCGTTGCCTTTCTTCACCGTTGCTGCTACTGCTGCTATTGCCTCCAGCCGTTGAAGCTAGAGGAGCAAGCTGCTGCATCTTCTTCCTCTTCTTCATCCTGCCGTTATACGAGAAGAACGTAGGAGAATTCTTTATCTTTTCCTCTTCGGCTGCTGTAGTTGCTGCCTCTGTTTACACTAAAACAGAGTATCGTATCAAGGGTTACCACGTCCATTTTCTTCATCAGTCATCAACCAAATCATCACCCAAGGTAGGTTTTCTCAAGACTTGGCAAAACCCTGAAATTCCTAGGTTAAAAACATGCATATAGGTCTGAAGGAGCTACAGATTTCATTTCTGGATTGAGTTTTCTCTGTTTACTGCCTAATGGAATTAACGACCCAAGCTAGGGCGTTATTTTGATATGACGACGTGAAAACGGTCGTCAACTAGCTAGTTAATTAATAAATCACACTTGTTCAAAATTTAATAACTATGCACTCCTACATGTAAACTTATGCATGACCATGTCCATAACTTCCTGCTATTTGTCCCTCTCTGTTCATGTCATTTGTTTCTTGATTGGACATATTTTTATAAAGCCTGTGTCTGTGATTGTACCTATTAGGTACAAATCAGATGACATGAATTAGCGACCCTGACTAAGTCGTTATTGGAATGGACGCCCCTACACATAGGCGTCAGATTCGTGATAAATAATGAAAATGGAATAAAGACATAAATTCATGGACTTGATAATTGACGACGTGTATACTGCCCTTAAATTTGATATATGATGCCCCTGACTAGGGCATTGTTTATGAAATTGAAGCCTTAATGTAAGCCGTCATTTATATAATATCTGAAATTTTAGAATGTTTATAGATTTTAATATTAACAAGACTTGGATATAACAACTGCGTGAACAGTCGTCATTTACTGAATTGACGACACTGACAAGGGAGCCAATTCATAAAATGAAGACTTAAGCCTAGACACCAATTGACTGATTTCTTGATTTCATGATTTTTCTGTAACCCTTGACAATGGGTTATGTGTATAGGCACTATATTTCATTCCGTGAATATAGTCCCACGTTTCACGTTGTTTTATCGAATACCCACTATTTCTCGGTGATAGATGAACCCTCCGCGGGATATTACGTTCCTCCGAATTGGTGACTTTATCATAGAGACCTCCATAAGACTCCGCTAGCCTTGGATTCCCTCAAGGCAGTTGAGCAGGTTGTACCATGAAAACCCATGACACTACTTGATTTCCATGTCACTTTAAAGAAACATGGTACCAGCCCTCATGATATGCTATTTTGATGTCATGAGAACATCCCTAAAATTAATGTAGTGGGATACCATGCCATTAGTGTTCTTATGAATTAGGTGCCACACTTGTGGACCTCAATTCTATCTAGCTTATCATGTCCAAGAACGAGCGACCATCGCTATATGAGCGCTTATTCTTATTATCATGGCACCCAATTAGGGAGCCGATTCCACCTAATTTTATCGTTAATCGTGATTGTTGTCTTTATACATCATGTTCAATCCTTGAAATTCTATTCCACAATATCTACCTTAAAGTCCCTACAAGCTTATTCCATTGAAACTTTATATTGGCTATAACCATAGTGGATGTCAAAAAATACACGATCAATGCCTGCGCATATAAGGGCCCGATCTGGTCCTAGGAGGAGCACCCGAAAGTACTAGTGCCCATGGGAGTTGTAATGATCACGGTGTGGCATTAGACATTCCACCATCTCATACTCGACTTGACATGACATGACTTGCGTGACCCGAAAAGGGTATTTATATACTTGCTTGAAACATGATAGCCAATTCCCGACATGACATGATGAATATACTTGCTTGAATTTCTTGAGATTTATTGATATAATTTCTTGAAAGACATGCTAGTTCACTCAATTATCTCTTGTTATACTCTCTCTCTCTTGTCGTTTTACGCAAACGTGCATAGCTTCATTGCATTCATGTAACATGTAATTTGCTTAAAGCAAGCTAGCTCTTGAGATATAATTCCTATTGAGCGTTCACGCATTCAGTGTTTTCCCTTAATTTTTCAGGTAAGTCCGATGATGAGACTCAATCGGATGGGGAAGGTCAAGAGTGAAGAGATTAGAGCTACTCCATCCATCCAAGCGTCACCAGTCTTATCTTTCTAATTTCTTGAGTCAATAATTGTACTTTTCCCTTTATTGAGTCTTTGCACTTTCATTAAGTGGATTGTAATAGAAGTACTTTTGAGGTTGTGATTGAATAAATGATTGGGTTATCTTTACTTTTGCGCACTCTGTCTTTGTGTTGAATACACTAACGCTCTGATTGACATGATCGATATAAACCCATCACGCATCTCTGGGTTCCTTCCGCGCTCGGGGCGTGACACAAGTTCTACCCCGGAACAACAATCTACCATCATTGGCCAATACAAAATCTGGTCTAATAGCCATCTGTTCTTTAATTTCCACTGGCAACGGGTCATTATCCTACAGCTACTTAATCTCTGCCAGCAACTCTGAATGAAGCTAGACATGAGCAATCATAACCCGATCTTCCTTCTCTGTGACATTTAGATCTAAGCTTGCAAACTATTCTAACAACTTCCATTCTTGAAGCATCAAACTCACTAATCTAGCCATTGGCTTCCTGCTCAAAGCATCTGCCACAACATTCCCCTTTCTAGGATGATACTTAAGAGAGAAGTCAAAATCCTTTAATTACTCAGGCCACCTTCTCTGCCTCATATTCAACTCCTTCTAAGAAAATAAATATTATAGGCTCTTATGATCAGAGTACACTATGAAAGCTTCTCCATATAGGTAGTGCCTCCAAATCTTTAGAGCAAACACAACTATCGCTAGCTCCAGGTCATAAACATGGTAATTCTCTTCGTGCTTCCTCAACTACCTGGAAGAATAAGCTATCTCTTTCCCTCGCTGCATCAACACACAACCTAAGCCGATTCCTAATGCATCAGTATATACTTCAAAACCTCCTTCAAAACCGATGGTGCTTGTAAGCGATTAGGCATCTCAGATGCTGGTGAAGGCATAAGAGATTCAGATGGGCATGTTATACTTACTTTTGCACACTACTATGTCCATTCCAATAGCCTCATTGCCGAAACCAGAGCTCTACCTGATGGAATTAAATATCTTAATACAGTCAACTGCGGACCAGCTCTCATAGAATGTGACTCAAAAATCAATGTGCAGATTGTCAACAAACAAGCTCAATGTCCCTGGGTGATCCTCATTTATATCAGAGAAATTTGGAACCTCCTCTCTCCTCAGTTGAATTCCATATCTCACATTTTCAGAGAAGCAAACTGGGTTGCCGATTCTTTAGCTTCCTTAGCATGCTCCAACAAATGTAATTCTTTTTTCTCCCAAACTGAGCTGCCTAGGTTTACTAAGGGAGAAGTTCGCCTGGATAAGCTAGGCATGCCTAGCATCCGATTGATGTAACTGTATATTCTTATTTTCAATTTAATAAAATTCACCTACTAGTGTTGGGATGGTGGAGTGGCTTTCTCTTTACCTCTGGTAAGGGGTGCACTCTCCTAACTCACACTAGGAAGGGCTTTTGAAAAAAAAAACATCGGGGCAGTGGTCAAGCACTCCTTCAAAGTTTGGAAACTTTTCTCACACTCTTTCGACCACTCGAATTGAATCTCCTTACAAGTTAATCTAGTCAAGGGTACTATAATCTTGGAGAAATCTCTAATGAACCTCCGATAGTAACCTGCTAAGCCTAAAAAACTCCTGATTTCAGTTGCATTCACATGCCTTTCCCAATTACATGCCGCCTCCACTTTAGAAGGGTCTACCGAAATTCCATCTTTGGAAATAATATGCCCTAGAAAAGACACTTCTTGCAGCCAGAACTCACACTTACTGAACTTGGCGTATAACTGATGATCCTTTAGTATCTGCAATGCCATCTTCAAGTGCTTCTTATGCTCCTCCTTGCTGTTGGAGTATATAAGAATATCGTCAATAAATACCACAACCCATTGATCTAAGTAGGGTCAGAATACAGTGTTCATTAGCTGCATGAAAGCTACTGGAGCATTTGTTAGTCCAAACAGCATTACAATAAATTCAAAATGCCCATACCTACTACGGAATGTCATCTTATAAATATCCTCTTCCTTTATCCTCAACTGGTGATATCCCGATCTGAGATCGATTTTTGAGAAATATTGGGCTCCAAATATCTGATCAAACAGCTCATCGATCCTCGGCAACAGGTACTTGTTCTTAACGAACCATCCTTCTTTCTTACAAAAAGCACAGGGGCACCCCACGGGGATGTGATCGGACGAATAAACTCTTTTTCTAGCAATTCCAACAACTACTCCTCCAATTCCTTTAACTCAGCTGGGGACATACGATACGGAGCTTTAGAAATAGGCGAAGCGCCAAGAATTAGATCAATAGAGAAAGTCACCTCCCTCTCAGGAGGAAGACCTGTCAAATCTACAGGAATAACCTTCGGGAAATCCCAGACAATAGAGATGTTCTTCAACTCCACTTCCCTCTTATCGGTCAAAGAGACCAAGGCCAAGAATGCCTGACACCCTCTCCTTAACAACTTGTCCGCTCTAAGTGCCGAAAGAAGTGGCATGGACATAGATTGCCTAGAGCCAGAAAATAAAAGCTTAGGGCATCCAGGGAAGGACACTACTCTTGATTTACAATGAACACTAGCTCCATGTCTAGCTAACCAATCTGCTCCTAGAATCATATCATAATCTTTCATCTTCATGCATACCAAATCAGCAGACAAATTATAATCGTTAATCAAACTTCGCTAGAGGGGTAATAATATTTAATCTCTGACCCCGAACCAATAGGGGTTGATATCATAAGATGAGAATCCAATAACACCGGTTTCACAGATAAAGTCTTAGCAAATTTCTGAGATATAAATGAATGAGTAGCTTTAGTGTCGAAAAGTACAAATGCTGGCTTGGAAAGAATAGTAAGGGTACCTTCGACAATACCTTTTTCCTCGGTAGCCTCGGTTTCTGTCTCTACATCTTGGAGGGCATGGAGCATGCCCTACCGCTTTTGATTCCCTTGTGGCTTGTCAGATGTTGCCTGCTCAGCAATGAGGGGACAATCAGGGATTCGATGATCCCTACTACCACATCTCAAACAAGCACCCAGCTTGCACCAACACTCTTCCATCTTGTGACCCGGGCGGTCATAGTACCTGCAGACTACTTTGGATGGAGCAGTCGATCTTGCCTTCTTATCACTTTCATTCGGCTTCTTGTCTTTCAAAAAACTAGGCCCACATTTGGGCCTCTTCTTGCCATTAGTGGGCTTGAAATTTTCAAAGTTGTTAGTCTGCTGCCTCTTCTTGTCTCGACCTCTTATCCGGTCTGTCATTTCCATAGTATCTTTGAGAACTTTGGCCTTTCTAACAATCTCAATATAAGTGTGGATCTCCAAAGGTGCCAATTGGTTAATATACTGAAGCTTCAATCCATTCAAAAACCGCTTGGCCTTCATCTTCTCAGTAGATAACAAATGAGGTGCATAGCGGGATAATCTGACAAACTGTGCCTCGTACTCAACAACTGATAAAATCCATCTATTTCAGCAAAGCGAACTCCGCCGCCTTCTTTTCCTGCACACGATCTGAGAAGTACTTGCTGTTAAAATGCTCTTTAAACTCAACCCACGTTGCACGCCTATCACCGAGCGTGGCTTTCATGGCTTCCCACTTAGCACGTGGATCGCGCACCAGCTAGAATGTTGCCAAGAGGACTCGGTCCTAGTCACCACATTGCATAACTCTAAAGATCCGCTCCATCTCCTTCAGCCAATGCTCTGCCTCATCGGGGTTTGCAGTGCCACCAAAACGCGGGGGACTTAAGCCTCGAAAGTTCCGGTGGAGATCGACGACTCCATGATGCGTGACGCCTTGCGCTACCTGCTGTAAGGCCTGGGTCGGGCCCTGAACCGTGCGTTGCATGTCTCGCCACTGTGCGCGCTCTGCTGCCATCATGAGAAATTCCTACAACGTAAAGAGAATTAATTAAGAACGTTCTACCGGATCCATATTCTTAGAGTTGGTTAATTATCTTAACCCGAGTCTCTACCCCATCTCACCGGGTCGGATATTAGATTTTACCAATGTCACCGATTCTATGACACTTCTAGAAACTTAAGGTCTAAAGAAAACCTAGGCTCTGATACCACAAAACGGTTACGCCCCGATGCGAAAAATTGGAACGCAACACTTATAACATTCATGTCAATCAGAGCATACATTGCCACAAGAGACCATACATAAAATGGGCAATAATTAAATGCAAATAACTATACTTTTATTGATAATAAAGATGGAAAGTACTTATTACAACCGACATCTTGTGGACTTTAATAACTCTTACATCAACTGACGCAAAAGAAAGAGAACATAAATCCTACTATGACCTAATACATCCACTACTGAAGTGACTACATCAACTCTAATGAAGGACATGACTGACGCTAACTGGCTCGCTCCCCCCGTCACTCTTGCCCGTTCCCATATGTTTGCGTCTCCTCATCTGAGCTACCAGAAAAGGTGGGGAAAACTGAGTGAGCGAGAGCTCTGTAGGATTTTTATATCTCTATCATCAGGCATAGTTTAAGTGATTAATCATTTCATCACGTATGACAATGCGATGAAAGAACCATAATAAACATATAAACATGCGATAAATGACAGATACAAGAAGGAAAAGATAGATGGCATTTAAGAACAAGTGCAAGTATAAGAAGAATTTTCCAAGAGGTTTCAGTAAAGTTACCGTGTGAATTGGCCATGTCAAGCACGCACGTCATGTCACGCAAGAACGTTCAAGTAGTTTAGTGAAGTAGAATGTCGTATATTAACATGCTAGTCATGCACTGCGGTGCAATGCCACACCTTTTCATTACAAACTCCCCGGGACACAAGTACTTTTAGGCGCTCCTCCCAAGACCAGACCGGGCCCTTATGATGCGTTGGCATTGAAGGTGATTGGATCATAGATCCCAATCTAGACATCCACTTATATAAATGGCCAAGAGTCCCAAGGTTAAACAATGTAATCAAGGCATTCTCATGTAGGAGTATAGATTTCATGTGAGAGTTCCAATAATAAGCTCATAATCGAAGGAATGAGTCACTTTAAGAAAATGACTCAAAATAGGGCTTATGGAAATATGATTCTCATAATTGACCTAAAGAGAGGCCAAAATTCGAGGTATGACAGCCAGAAGAGGCCGGATTGGGTTGACAGACAAAAATCATGGAAAATATGGAATTTCTGGTTGCTGGGAGAAGGGACGGTCGGCCATGGACCACCCCTAGGATCAGACGGTCACAGGGAGACCGCTACCAGGATGGGTTAGACCCAACCGGTTAAACCGAGTTGGTCCTAATAATGAACGCGTCTGAAGGACAAGACGCGTTTACATGAAGGCGTTGGGGAAACAGGATGCGCCAAAATAAGGCCACAAGGCTCAGAAAATAAGATGGTCTAGTCAAGACCGCAACCAATAGTTGGCGGTCTAGGAAGGACCATTTTCAAAAACTGATAGAATTTCAGCAGAACTTCGACAGGGACTTGTTCAGCCAAAATAGACTTCCAATGGATTCAGGTCTTGGTGGTACAACCTATTTAGCATCCTAGTGGGAATCCCAGGCTCACGGAGTCTTACGGAGGCCTCGAAACATGAACACATTGTCCAGCAGAAGGAATATATGACGGAGAGGTATTCGATGCCCAAGAACTAATGGCTTACAAATCCATGAAAAATGAGTGTAGTGATAAGTCAAAACCACCGGAGTGGTATGACCCTCAAACAATCTTAAGAAGATAATAAGCTATGAACAATAACTAAAGGATAGTATCAAAATTTTTACAGTTAAACCATGATTTGACCATTTATTTCTACATTTTTCTCTAACAATGAAAAGATAAGAAATGATCAAAATTTGAACTTGATAATTCCAATAACCTAAATGGTCCTGTTCTGTAGTGTTTTAGCTTCAACAGCGAGCAATATGACAGTGTAAACATCGCGTAAAACGTAGAAAAATGAGTCGGTTTCAAGCTGGAAAATAAGATACAAAAATGATCTTCTGTAGGCCGCAACTAGCATAAGACGGTCTCAGAAAGACCGCTAAAGCGATATACGTTTAAATTTTTTTTTGAAATCAAGTCATGAACGCATCTGAGAGTCTGGATGCGCCTAAGAGAAGTCGTCAGACTACTAGGGCACATTAATAATATCTCATGATTATTAAACTAATTAATATGCGTGAAGGTGTCTTGGAGATCGGACGCGTCAAAGGTAATATATATATTTTTTGAAAAAAATTGTGGAGAGAAAGATGGTTTATCGCGTGACCGTTTCTTCATCAAGCGGTCACTGGTGCGACCGTTTTTAAACCCGAGATCTGCCGACGGCGAACCCCGATAGACCTTGATTAAAACGGTGATTTTAAGTAATATACTTAACAAAATTTAGGCAAAATGGTACCGTTGGAAAAAGCATTCAAAGGCAAATAAGATAACATGCTTTGATTTGAGTTTAGGCTACGTTAAACTAATATAAAATGAACTTAAAGTGAAGGCAACCTTTTGGGTATACCTCCGAGTAAATTAAGAAATTCGATCGACATGGTATACTAAAATTAGGCAAACTAGTATCAAATGAAAGAGGACAGAAAGATGAAAAAGATGGTATATTTTATTATGTGTTTAGCCTGAGAGAAACCTACCTTTAATCGCAAGAAAGGAAGTCGACCTCGCCAGAACACTAAACAAAACCTTTCCCTAGACTCGCTGTTCCCGCCCTCGATCGCACACGCCTTCGGCCGTCTCAGCAAATGAGGGTTCTAGATAGCATTTGGCTTCATTTTATAGAGCCAGGGTCGAATCTAAGATCAAGAGATGGATCGAAGAGAGTCGTGAATTCGAACACGCATGATATTCCCGCTTGACCGGGTCACGCCGCCTCTTCCTTGAAATTGACCCACCATTGTTTGGGTTTTCATGAGATTCTTGAGGGGAAATGAGCTCCTATCGCGGGCCTTTGATTTGGGACATAAATGAGCGCATTTGGGTTCGATTTGGGTTTGAATTGGATCGATTAAGTTTGATCTACCAAAAACTCCGAGTTAGCCTAAAACCCTTGATTCACGCTTGATTAAATATTCTTTTGGGGTCGGCCCAATTATTAATATCGTTAAGCATTTCATCTTCTATAATAATATATATTTTTTGTATTTTTATAAATTAGTCAACATTTGACCTAAGTGATAATTTAATTAATTTTAGCTTAATGAAAACAGGGTTGCTACATGCGGTCTCTATGATGACAGTGTTAAAAAACCGACCCCTTTTTCGTGAGCACGATGATACCCTTCAATAAACGCTTCTAGCATGCTTAATACTCAATAAAAATTGGGGAAAATCATATAGAATTAAAGTAGACATGTATCTACATATAATTCATGCATCAGTTTGAGTTTGTCCTGAGTGAATACCTACCTAGTGGAAGATCGAAGAGGAAGAAGAAGAAGAACGAAGAACACTTCGAACACTCCTCCAAACTTCATGATTTCCTCCTCTCTACAACTAGCACTTCCCCAATAGATTTGTACTTTGAGTAGGGAAGATCTCAGCCTATTTATAGGCCAAGTCCTATAATTATTTTATTACTAATCTAATTTAATTTTCCACCAAATTTCCTATTTCACCCATACATGTACTATTACACCAACTTATGTTGGCAATAAATTCCAACATGTTGATGTTGAAATAAATCTCCTTTTATGACAAAATCAATTACCTCATTTATTCAATGATGGTTTATTGCTAATTTAATTCTAAGTCAATTTTTCACCTAATTTTCCTATTTCACTAACTCATGTTACTATTACACCAACTTATGTTGACATTAATTTTTAACATGTAAATGTTGAAATAAATCCCCCTTTATGACATAATCAATGACCTCATTTATTCAATTAGGTAAGAAATTACATCATCCACTAATTAGGATTTAATTAGAGCTAATAATTCTCTCTTAAATCAGATGCTATAGTACTACTATAGTACCGACATCTTCGCCTTCTCAGAATCGTGCCGCGAATCTAGTCGTTCGTGTTAACAAGTGGGATAGGGTTCACGTTTATATATTCTACACTTTAAAGACATAAAGAAAAATATTTATCATTTATTTTATTTTCATCTTTCACTATTTTTTTCCGCATATAAATACATATATAAAATTTTGAGTGCTACATAAAGTCCTGGTCAGAATGTACCTCGCTGGACTCACTTTCTTGTGCTATTAGACACATGCTTTGCATCAACTCGTCCAGGTCTTCCACGTCTTCATCCTCACCTTCTTCATCATCACTCCACTTTGCAATTATAGCTTTCTGCTTCTTGAGCTTCTCCTTCTTGTATTTCTTTTTCAATTCTGGACAATCTTGCAACTTGTGATGGATCAATGGCATAGCTGTCAGGTGGCATCACAACATCCTGTTTATCTGCTGCAACACAAGTTAAAGCATATGAAAGGTGTACTTCATTCGTGGAATAAGACAGTTTTTGGCAATTTGTCTCATATGATTGCCATGGCAGAAGTTAAGGTTGCTCAAGCCCAATCTGCCTTTAACACAAACCCTCCGGTGACAACCGGTCAACCCTTCACAAAGCCAATGCGGATCTGCGTCTTGCTCTTGACCGCGAGGAAATGTTCTGGTTTCAGAAGTCCCCGGTGAATTGGATGCGCAGTGGCGACCGCAATATGCAATTCTTTCACCATTATGCCAATGGCAGACATCAGCGCAATTACATCTCTAAATTGCAGGTAAATGGGCAGTCGGTAGAGGATCAAGATGCCTTGGCGGACGGAGCGGTGTCCTTCTTTCAATCCTTGCACTCTTCGAAACCGCATGAGATTGATGACAACATCCTCTCTTTGATTCCTCACCTTATTTCGGATGCCCATAATGATTCTCTTTGCATCAAGACTTCGGAAGAGGAAGTCAGGCGAGCGGTATTTGCTCTATCGGGCAATAGCTCGCCGGGACCAGATGGTTTCATGGGTCCTTTCTTCACTCACTGTTGGGATGTGGTAGGCTATGATGTTGTCCAGGTAGTGCGCAGCTTCTTTCAAGGATATGGTCTACTGCAGGGCGTCACCTCCTCAATCATTTGATTGATTCCTAAAGTGAAGCACCTGAATTCTAATGTGGATTTCAGGCCCATTAGTCTTTTCAACTTCTCATATAAAATTGTTTCTAAAATAATTTGTGAGCGGCTTCGGCCCATTCTTCCCCTGATTATTTCTGAGCAGCAGAGTGGATTTGTTAGTGGCAGGCAAATCACTGATAATTTTCTTCTTGCCAAGGAGCTGTTCTTGGAGCTTGACAGGTCGATTAGGGGGCATAACCTTCTCATTAAGCTTGACATGGCCAAAGCATATGGTCGCATTGAGTGGGATTTTCTGATCCTAGTGCTTAAGAAATTTGGGTTCTCTAATCGGTTCACCTCCCTTATAGCACATATGCTTATCAATTGCTGGTTCTTAATATCTTTCAATGGTCGGTTGTCTGGTTACTTCAAATCTTCCCGGGGGGTCCATCAGGGTGACC
This sequence comes from Amorphophallus konjac, assembly GCA_022559845.1. Classification (NCBI taxonomy): domain Eukaryota; kingdom Viridiplantae; phylum Streptophyta; class Magnoliopsida; order Alismatales; family Araceae; genus Amorphophallus; species Amorphophallus konjac. The sequence goes on from CM040122.1 coordinate 217,607,821, forward strand.
CCCTTGCCACGGCTCTGTTCATTATGGAAGAGGAGGCTTTGAGTCATGGGCTCACCCAGTTGTTCTCCTCTGGTAGCTGCTCTTGGTACCATGTCCCCCGGGGTGTGACTTCTATATCGCACATCGTGTATGCTGACGACTCCATCATTTACATGAATGGGGGCTTATCATCTGTTAAACACTTACTCCTCTTCCTCAAAGGCTATGAACGCTCATCTGGGCAACGGGTCAATGCCCAAAAAAGTAGCTTCATTTCTTCCAAGCATATGCCCACTCGCTCCATTCATCGGGTTCAACAGTTGACAGGTTTTCTGCATAGGACCGGCGGCATGAAATATTTGGGCATCCCGCTATTCAAAGGTAGAATCAAGCGCTCACATTTTAAATATTTGCTAGACACCATTTCAGTTAAACTTGTAGGCTGGCAAAGCAGGTTTCTCTCCTAGGCCGGAAGAGCCACATTAATTCATTCGATCTTAAGCTCCATTCCTATATATACAGCCAGTGCTTTGACTATTCCCTCGTTGATCCAGTATAATATTAAAAAGGTCTGCGCTAACTTTTTTTGGCAAGGATTGGAAGAATCTCACCAGAAATAATGGGTAGCTTGGGATGCAATTTGTCACATGTTGTTGGAGGGAGGTCTAGGAATCTGACGGTTATCGAAGGTTCACCTTTGTCAATATGTAAAGCTGCTCTGGAACTCGCTTCATGGTTCCTTGCTTTGGGCTCGCTATGTCAGATAAAAATACATTCAAGGCCATCACATTCTAGACTGCGCTACCCCATTCCTTGCTGGCATTGTGACTAGGAATTATGTTAAAGCTCGGACGGTGCTGCTTGAGGGGGCCCGTTCGATTGTTCATAATGGTGCTGCTACTAATTTCCTAAAGGATACATGGTATGCTGATCAACCTCTCCTTCATCTCATCCCCATTCATAATAGGTCTGAGGCGCTGTGGACGTCAAAAAATGACGATGATGATCATACGGCACTCGCGTCTACGCGTTCAAGCGCAAGTCGAAGATGGGAGGGCTGAACAAACCCATACCTCGCCCAACCAGGATAAGAACTCACTTGGTGGTCCACCATCCGTTAAGGAAGCCCCCGGGCAGAAGATACGGCCACAACTCTACGACCGACCGTGCCGAGAGCTGAATCAAAGAAAAGTCGGGAACTCGGGCACAGCCCGGCATGCACCGAAAGTCACGCAAAGTCTGGACCGAGCCCCAGAAGCTACGAACGGAACATTACAGAGGCCATGCATCGCAACTAAAACATTTTGAAAATGCCAATGTTCATATAAATGGCCGCGACTTCGAAAAGAATCCATTTGGTGCTTAAAACGGTGCGAAAGGGCCTTAAAATGGCGCGCCTTAAACCGGCGTACCCCTTGCTTTTACGGCACGCCCCCCTTTATGCTCCAATACGGCGCCACTTTGCGAAGATTTAATCCGGCGCGCCCCCGGCCGCGCCATTTTAGCCGAAGTACCCGTCATGCCCATTTTAAAAGTTTCTCCTTCAAATACTAAAACGGCGTGGCCATCTTTTTTGGAAGGCCAAAAACATAATACGGCACACTACTTTTGGAGAAGCCATCACAATATCCTCTTCTTAATAAGGCGCGCCAAATGCAAATGAGTTTAACCTCATCCTGTCACGTCTACCGACTGATGCTCTGTTTGTCAAAAATTCGATGCACAGAGAACATTCAATGCCCGACGCTCTGTCTCTACCTCCGTTCGACAGCACAGAAGTGGCAACGGCAAAGCGGGCCCCTACAAATCTGTTAACATCCCATCCTCAGATGAGCAGCATCGTACGGTATGAATCAGCAGCATCCAGAGCAATACGTCGAGTTCAGACTTCGTCGCGGATGAGGTGGAAGTGGCAGGAACTCTCCTCAACGGCCGTTCTATAAAATGACAAGTCTGAGGAAGGAAAAAGGGGCTAGTTGGTTCAGCTAAGGTCTCCGGTGTCTGAAGAGAAGAAGAAGCTCCATCCACTCACATCTGCAAGGTGAAGAAAAAAGAGAGAGGGTGAGAGAGAGAGGGGGGAGAGAGGGGGAGGAGCTTGTGCTCTATTCCTCCTTCTCCCCCACCGGTGTATCTTCATCTCCCCCCCACCTCAACGGCTAGCTTTTTTTTATATCTTTTCCGTTGTATTCTTCCCTGTGCTTTGGGGGTAGATCCCCTTTTGTACCTCTCTCCCCTCCTTTCCCTTGAGGATGAATAAAAGAGTGGCTTTGTAAGCACGCACAGTGTTTTATTGCTCTGATCTGGCTTCGCCTTTCCTTCAGTTTTCTTTCTCTCAATTTTCTGCATCACCCGAGGTCCTCGGGAGCTTACCCCTTTTGTGGCATGAACTTTGAGGGAAACCGTTCGAAGGGTGAATACCCATAGTTATTCATGGCGAACATTCATCCCTGTGGAACTTCCACAAAATCACCACCTGTAAGCTGCTGGAACTCTTGAAGGCTGGTCCTCGAGTCTCCACACGCACTTATGGGTTAACGGAGGCCTAACTCTGAGTTTTGAGGTTCACCCCGGAGCAATACGTTTGGTGTTCTCCAATTTTCTCTGGCAAGCTTCAGTCTGGGGGAGATGCTGCCCAAAGTTCGCCAGGCCAAGAACACTTAAGAACAAGCGAACAAACTAAGTTCTCTGAAGATAAGAACAGCTCATGTCTGAAGCCGCCTCTGAAGCAAAATGAACTTCCAAGCTCTTGCATAATAAACCCCTTCTACAAAAAGCACTCAACTCTCATGCTAATTCACCTTAAAAAACATTCAAAACACTTACACTTCCTCTTTACAAACCCAATCCATCAATGGGATGAGCAGATGAATTATCAAAATAACCTGCGGGTGAAAGAAAGAAGAAACAGAACATAAAACTCGTAAGACCTTATCCGACGTGGGGCTAATCCGGCTTGGGCTAATCCGGCACGGTACCCCCCCGCGCCGGTTTAACCCCACACTCAAAATCACTCTAAAACTCTTGGAATGAATAGTGTGCGCTCCCATTACTTTATGAGCCTAAATCAGGCGCGCCCACTGTCCTTGGGCTTAATCCGGCGTGCCCCCCCTGTGATCCCTAAACTGGCGCGCCCTCCTTTGTATCATTCTAAACCAGCACGCGCGCCCCCTCTCTTCCCTCATACCAAATTAACCGGCGCGCCCCTCCTTCATTTGTTAATCCGGCGTGCTTCGTAAGAAGTCAATCAACCAAATAAAAGAAATAATAGAAGGCTTTAAGCTAATGAGTAAAACAAATGAAAGGAACAGGGAGCCGATAATCAAAGTTTCCTCACGCTATGATCAAAATTTTGATCCGGGGAGTCAAACCCCGTGACCTGACCGTGCAGGTCGATCTGCGTGCGACGGCGCACGTTGGCGAGCTTGGGCTTCGCACTTAACGATTCACTCCCCCGGACTGTGCGTGAAGAGAAAAGTAATGACGCCCCGTGGCATCAGACGTGGTCCTCGAAAACCCCGTTATGGCCATAGTCCGAAACCATCTTGGGCCAATAGTTCGTCAAAACTGACCCACCTCTACAGGGATCCGATCCCGCACCCACATTAAACTTGCCAAGCCTACGGCAAACATCAGCGCAGTTTTGTCACTGTCTTTTATGCTACAAACAAGGACTTCTGTCCGGAGATGAAATGGTCCATGAGTGACCCACATATATGTATCTATGAACATTTACGCCCCAATGCGAGTTTTTTTGAACGTGACTCGTGATCTTTGCTCTCGCTTTGTTACCATGAATTTAAGGCCGTAGGGCCCTTATTCCCGGCAATCAATCAAGGGTGTTCCCCCATATGGGAGATGTAAATAACACCGTGGCCTTTATGGCACAGCAGGTTTTGGTCCCGACCCGAATCACACAATCGTCTGATTAGTCAGATCGAGCGCACCACGGGCATCTTTAAGCCCGCATAAATCGTCACTTTGTGACTGGCATGCCATCGCACTAATAAATCGAACAAACGAACGAACAGACGAAGAAACCAAATAAAAACAATTACAAATGAATTTTAGTGCGTCCACAGGCGCCGGATGTCTCTGTTCAAGAAGTGCTCTCAGATCACTCCCATCTGGTGTGGCATTACCTTGCCGCCAACCCACAGATGCTTGAGCACATAGCGAGTATATAGCTTTATACTGAAGAGGATGATGTTGTCTAGACCTTGACTAATTCTGGTCTTCTCAACAATAAATATGTTTACTCTTATATCAGAGGACAGGTGACCTCCTCCACTCTCGTTAGGCTGTGGAAACCGACTTTACCTTCGAGGGCTGCTCTCTTCTTCTGAAAGGTAGTTCATCAAATAGTGCATGTGGATTTCTGAGTTCAGAGCTGTGGTATCTACATGGCATCCCGTTGTGTTTGTTGCTTTGCTGCCCCAGCTATGGAAGATATCAATCACCTATTTATTGCCAGTGATTTGGCTAGGTTCCTGTGGAATAAATTTTTGCCTCTACTGGATGCTCGTTGCACCCAATCTCCTTATATGGTATCCAGGCTTAGGAGGACGGCATCTTGCGCTAATTCCAACCGCCCCCAGGATTTTATAACTCTAATTGTGGTTGCACTGATTGCTTGAGAGATATGGAAAGCTAGATGCAGCTGCAGGTTTGAGGGGAAAATGGACTCATTGTAAAGGCTCGTCGACCAAATTATGCTTCAGGTGACTTATGCTATGTCCCAAAAGGTATTCAAATCGGACATGAGCCTGGCCCTTTGTCAGCTCTACCATTCTTATGGCCTTTCCATCGATCGCAAGCACTTGGTCACCACTGTGGTCCGATGGTCTCCTCCATCCCATGCTTACTGGCTGCATGTGGATGGTGCTAGCCGTGGTAACCCGAGTCCATCTGTGGGTGGCGGATGTTTCAGAAATCAGAATGGCCACATGTTGTTGGGTTTCTCTTACTTCTATGGTCTAGGGTCAAATATGGCGGCTGAAGGTTCGGATCTTCTCGATGGTTTGCGTCTTGCGGTGCATCAATCCATCCTTATCTCTGTCATTGTCTTCGACTCCCTTGCTCTAGTGAATATGCTTAACTCTCACGGTCGACCCCCTTGGTCTCTGCTCCCTTGTTGGAGAATGTTACAGTCTACCATCGTACACTTTTAGTGCCCCATTGTGCATATCTTCAGGGAAGGTAACCAGCTCGTTGACGCTCTGGCCAACCATGGACTTCTTGTGGAGCGGAACTCTGAGTTTCATTCCAGCAGGGAGCTCCCCGCTAGTGTTAGAGGGATTGCTACTACTGATGCCAGTGGCCTTCCGAACATCCGACTTCGGCGTAACTCTCTTTTGGTTGGTTGTATAGCCCTCAGGGGTATGGCCTAGGGATTTGCTTAGTTTGATTTTGTCTACTATGGTGTCTTCAGGGGTATGCCCTGGTGCTGTGAAAGACTATTATCTATTTCTTAATAATAATTTTTTCTGTGTGGTCCGAAGGTGGAGCGAGTCCATTCCCTTCCTCTTGATAGGGGGTGCACTATCCCTTCGTCACACACAATAGTTTTCTTAAAATAAAAATTAAAAATTCTGGACACTCTCCTCTCATGTGACGGGTTTTTTGCGTTCATAATAAATTACATCATTGAGTTTGCTCGCCTGTTCTTTAACAACTTGTTTCCATAAATTCTTCTTGAATTTTGCTGGGAGCTTCTTTCCGCATTTTAAAAACCTCATAACCCTTTTGGTTAGCATAGCAATGTCTTCTTCATCTTCGCTATCATCTGTGGATTCACTTTCACTTGATTCAGAACCATGGGGGTTGGCCTTAAGAGCAATAGTCCTCTTTTTTTTCATATCATCTTCATTTCTTTTAATATTGATCTCATAGGTCATTAACGATCCAATGAGCTCTTCCAGAGATAGAACTGACAGATCCTTTGAGCCCTCTATCATAGTTGCCTTGGTGTGCCATACCTCAATACCTTTCTAACTAGCTCAGAATTAGTGTATTCCTTTCCAAGAGCTTTCAACCCAATGGTGATCTCCATAACCCTTGCAAACATTTCTGAGATGCTTTCCTCACGTTTCATCTTGAAAAACTCATAGTCTCGCATGAGCAGATTTGTTGTGGTCTCCTTCACTTCTGAGGTACCTTCATAAATAAGTTGACCTTGTCCCACATTTCCTTATATGAGGAACACGTTGAAATACGTGAGTACTCGTTAGGATGTATCGCACATTATATGATGTTCAAAGCATTAAAGTTAGTAGCGCAATTTTTGATATCTTTCTCAGTCCATTTTTCTTCATCCTCAGGCAATTCATATGGACCTTTATTAACAACTTTCCAAATTTCATACTTCTGAGCATGAAGAAATACAGTCATCCTATTTTTCCACAAAGCATAATTTGAACCATCAAAAAATGAGGAGCAATGAATAGAATGGCCCTCTGGCATCATACCCATGTCCGCCATTACACTGGATCACTCTTTGGATGGTTAAGTCCAAAAACTAAAGAGCCAAGTGGTACGGACACCAGAGCTAGCGAGAGATATGATACATCGAGCCGTTGATACCGTACGCGCAGCACCACTTGAGCTACTTCGGATTCCATCTGGCTCGGAGACAATCTAGAGTCTCCGCTCTGAGTCCTTATATTTATAGTATTTATTGGGATTTTATTTATGTGCAATGTGTGTTTATTTGGTATTATTTGGATTGTAATAAGGATAGTAGATTGGGTTTATTTGTAAAATGAGACCACCTGGGTCCTGCGGGCCCCCCATCCGTTCTCTCATTGATCCACCTCAGCTCTTGGGCCCATGTGGGGTCAGTCAACCCTCCAAGGTGGGCTTCTAGAAGAGTTGGACCAAGGAGGGACAAAGGGTAAAAAAATTCCAAAGTGGAACCACCAAAGTCAAGGGGGTGCCCACTATATAATGTATTATATTTGGTTTGTATTTTTATTTTATTTGGTCCAAACCACATGGGAGAAATAATTGTGAACTCCCTCTTTTACCCCCCATCAATTTTAGATCTAGGGATAGAACTAGTCTTTTTGCATTTTCTATAAGAACCTTGTATTTCCATTTTGATTAGAATTAATGCATAAAATTCAGAGATATTCTTGGAACTCCAAGCAAGGGCCTCCCCTCTCACTCTCTCCTCTCCTCTTCTTACAGCTGGGAAGGCTGTGTTCTGAGGTGTGAAGCCTCATCAATCTGGTCTGGAGTTTGTCGTCGTCGTCGTCGTAGCCATCGAGCCGCCGTTGCACCGCCAGCGCCTTCATCGGTTTTCTGCCAATCGTGAGACAACAGGCTCTTCCTGGAATTTCTGCTCTCAACCTCGTGATCTGTTGGATTCCAAACTTTCAGGAACTCAACACCCAGATCGGAGGTCTACATCGCGGTCAACGCCTGTTCTCAGTCAGATCTCGGTCTGCCTGACCAGATCTGAGACTGAGCACAGCCCTGTTCAAAAATCTGCCATCAAAATTATGGCCCTGAAGAAATTCTTGTAACTATGAAGGGTCGAAGGATTTTGAATCAGCTTTCCAACGGCGCCAGTTTCGCACCGATCTGACGTCGGTGTTGGTCGCAGCGAGCTTTGTTGCCGGAGCACGCGGGTCTGAAACAAAGTTTCAGATCCGTGGGCAGCAACTCCAACACTTGGAGATCGGAGCCGATCGACCACCGTCCGGTGTTCCAGTCCGGCCGTCATCTAGGGGATCACCCTTCCAAGTGTCGCCTTCGCAGCGGGACCCACCCCATCAGATCCGGAGGACTGAGCATCACGTGGGCCCCATGAACCCGCTGATCGCACCGTCCGGATATCACCAAAACGTGGTTTTTTGACACTAACGGAGCGACATCAAGATGTTGCCCATCAACCCAATTCCTGATACTCCTGGGCCCACATGTGACCTGTTACCTCCCTGCGTGGTGTGGGTTGAAACTTTGTACCGCGGTAAAATTTGTTAACCGGGAGTACGGATTTGGCCAGGGTTGTCTTCCCCACGTCGGGTGCATGGAGGTAACGGTCTTAACTTCTCGACATTACACTTGCTAGTTTAGTATATGGTCATATGCCATTGTTTGAGTGTGTTAGGAATCTAGCCCGTGAGTTCATGTCACCGCTGTGAGCGAGAGAGTGACCCGTTCTTTCACTCGATCCGAGCACGGAAGTGAGTCGACCACCCTTGACTCTACCGGTTTCTCAACCGTGCGGATCCACGTTTTCCCTTGCTTGGGACGACGAGTGAGCTTGCGTTTTTGTTAGCGACGTATAGCCCATAGGAACTCTTAGTGTCAGGCCAAAGTGTCTTTACTGTTCGTATGTTGCTGGTCGCGTCCGCACTTAGAGTCCAAGGTTCGCATCACTTAGAGTCGGTACCTCTGTCCATCCCACATCAGTTTGGTATCAGAGCGAGTCGAGTCTAGGGTAGTCACCCTAGCATGGTCTAAGTCGAGCCTAGGATCATCATTGTTTTTTGTAAAAAAAAGGTGTATTTTTAGGTCGCATTTTATCCCAATAATCTGGTATATAAAAAGGTGTCGCCCGACCGTTATGTTACGCCTATCGGGGAGGTGATTCACTCGCGTGAGAGGATCTTCGGATCCCCGGACTCCGCCAGGTACCGGATATTGGTTAAGTCTAGGTGCATCATCTTTGCATTAGTCTGTGTTTGCTTTAGTCCGTGTACCCTAGTCAGTGTGTTAGTTGCATGCCCACCCGTTGAGGCACCCAATATTCGCCACCACCACTTATGGCGGATCCCCGAGCCCGTAGTTCTGATGAGCCCTCGACGGCCGAGATGTTCCGAGCCCTCATGGATCGTCTCGATACGCGTATGGATGGGCTTAGTATGCATCTAGATGGCGTAGGAATGCGTCTAGAAGGGAGGATGAAAACCCTAGAGGATCGGGCCGAAGCATCGGACCAGTCCATTCAGGGTCTTGTGGGAAGAATAGATGTCCTCGAGAGGGCCCCGGAGGCGGCGCAACACACGTCGACAACTGGCCAACAAGAGTCGGTTCAGCAACCTGTTGCTCCAGGGGCTCAAGGGGCAAATGATAGGAGGCAGCAAGTGCATGAGTTGGATGATTACGCCTCCGATAATGAACACGGTGGTTACGATCGTCGAAACCAACAACGGAATCGTGATGATGACGACGACTGCATTCTTAGGAACGTGCGTGCGGACCCTCCCCTATTTGACGGGTCTCTGGACCCGAGGATCTATTTAGATTGGGAGGCCAGCATGGACCGGTACTTTGAGTAGTTTGAGATGACGGACCACCGAAGAGTTCGGTACGCGAAGATGAAGTTGCATGGGCAGGCCCAAACTTATTGGACCAATGTGGAGAGCCTGTTAATGCCGCGACATCAACCCCAGGTCGGTACTTCGGATGAGATGAAAATAAAATTGATGAAAAGTACCTCCCTACCACATATCGCCAACGTCTCATAGACAAATGGCAAAGCCTCACCCAGGGGAACCGATCCATCACTGAGTACACCGCCGAGTTTGATGAGTACTATTTGCGATGTGGAGTGACGGAAGAGAGCACCATGACCATTTCGCACTTCTGAAGAGGTCTGTGGCCACATTATCAATATGAACTCTTTCGCCGCAATGTGACCACTTTGGAACAAGAATATCAGGTCGCTCTCGAATTGGAGTAATTCGAGGCCGAGTTCGAGCCTACCCGACGGTCGGGCCCCTTCCCTCTACGTAGTGTCGAGCCCCATGGCTCTTCAGACACATATCCTCAGAGGGCCCCCATGGCTCATCCTCAGGAGCCCACTCATCAGGAGCCGTTCGCCCCTAGGCCTCGCCCTCCACCTCCGAGGGACTTCCCTCGTCCCCAACAACCCACGGCACCCATCGCCCATCCGCTGCCACCTGCACCTCTTGCCCGTCCCTTATTGCCTTCACCCCCTATCCGTCGGGAGGATAAAGGTAAGGGACCTTTGATTGGGGAGCCTAGTGGATCCCGGTAGCAGTGTTTTCTCTACAATGGGTTTGGCAATTTTGCCAACCAGTGTCCCACGCGTCAATCTCTGGTTATTAGGGACACACAGGTCGGGAACACCTCATCTTCCGAGCTTGTGGCAGCCAGTTATAAGGCAGATCAAGAATTAGCTGACGAATTCTTTGAGAATGAGGATGATGGTCAGAAGGTTCAGCATCTTGATGATGCCTAGATCGGGGTCGTCAGGTGTATTCTCACCCAGCCACAGGCCAGTGATGACTGGCGTCAGACCACCATATTTCATACATACTGTAGGAAGGTGATTATCGATAGTGGGAGTTGTATCAATGCCATCTCCACGGGCACTGTCTCTCGCCTTGGTCTTACCCCCATGGACCATCCTTGCCCCTATCGAGTATCATGGGTGGATTCCACCTCCATTCCGATCAGGCTGCAGTGTTTGGTCCCACTACAGTTCCATGCCTACCGTGACGAGATTTGGTGGGATGTCCTCCCCATGGAGGTGGGTAGTATTATTCTTGGTAGGCCGTGGTTATTTGATCGGGATGCCACACTCCATGGCCGGTCGAACACCTGTACCATCTACCATGGTGGCCAGCGGATTACCCTCCACCCCTCTCAGCGCTAGAAGCCTTCAGTTAGGGGTCCTACTGGTCCTAGTGTTGATTTGTTTGCTTCCTTCTTTTTGTGGGTTTGTGATGCATGATAAAGATGATAAGCAAAAATCAATGATCTCAATCAACCCAAGGACATGTAAACCATGAACCTAGGCAATCCGAACAAGCTCTAGCATGGGCATGTTATCTCAATCAAACTAATCTAAAGAAAGTAAAGAAAAACACACGCGGGGGCGTGGAGCAAGGAGCAAATAAAAACACACCGCAAGGGTGGAGCAAGCAAGGAAATAAGTGATATGAGATGAGAAAGAGAAAGTTATGCCCAATACTAAGGAAAGAACGTGATCACCACCAAAGTAAACACAAGTCAAGGACTTGAAAATACCTTGGAATAGGAGGATGATGCACCCACCCACGGGAGAGAGAAACCAGTGAAATCTGCAGATCAGCCTTGAATGTAACGGCCTAGCACCCACGCGTCACAAGGAGTGTGACGGTCTCCCGATAAACCGTTAGAGAAGCCTGACGCGTCTTCACAAGACCGTCGGAGCACCTGCAGAAGCAACTTATAAATTCTTTGAACTCCAAATCTTCCAGCCAGCCAGAAGACTTGGGCCTCGTCTAATGAACTTGTAAACCTGTCAAAGAACGTGAAACACAAGAAAACAACCCCAAATTAGCCCTTCAAACAAGCGTTGTATCAATTCTTAAAGAAATGAAGACCATTCAAAAGGAAAGGGAAATACCGGGGAAGTTTTTGTTTTTTAACCCCTCTGGGCATTTTAAAAGATAGGAATATGTTTAGATGATGAGAATAGATGCAGAATGTGGAAGAAAGAAAAGGGACAATGCTTTGAGGAAAAGGAGGAAGAAGAACACAAGTATGACAACGATGGAGACTCAAACATAGTGAAACGAATACTCCCTTCACCGTGAAGCAGATGGACTTGAGGAACAGTTCTCTTTGGTTGGATGTGGCTCCAGGATGCGGCAGCACTTCGACGTAAACTCCATATCTTCCCCTTTTCGGGCCATGAAGTTAAGGGTGCTATTTATAGGCCCTCAAAATCTCTGGTCGAGCATAGGATAATCCAGTAAGAAAAGAGGATAACTCTTAGCAAACTCTTGAATATAATATCACCAAGAGTCCATAGAAACAAACAAAAGGTTCTTAGGATCAGATTTGGAAGAGAAATCACAAGATCAAACTCTTATCTCTACCACGGAGTAGCAGAGAAAAGGCCTGAACTGCCAGGACTCTCTATTTGATGTAACGGCTGCACGACAGACCGTCACAGGCAAATAACGCGTTAGAGGGATACCGTCACATTCAACCTTATCTCAAAAGAGATAAGATCAACAAAAGCAGATCAAAACAATAGGACTCTTGAATGAAAGTAACGGCCAAGGATGAACGCGTTAGAGGGAAGTAACGGCTGCACTACAGACCGTTATACTCAATGGATAGGCCAAAGGATAAGGATTGAAACAAAGCCATAAGTCGTACGACTCTTCAAGATGTAACGGTCCAGGGACAATGCGTTAGATGAACGTAACGCCCCAGGTGCAGACTATTAGAAACAATGAGGATCCAAATGATAAGAAAACTTGCTAAGCTTCATCAAATGAGAAATCGTGGAACCATACTCAACCAAGGAGCTAAGACCCATGAAATAAGCTTCAGACTGATGAATGAGACTCAACAAAGGAATGAATAACTTAGAGCATCACATAGAATGAACAAGGAGATGACCTGACTTATCGGTCATAAAACGGGTGTCAACATATGCCCCTCCTTAACGTCCTCTTTGCAGGGGAGCGAGCGGAGGTGAAGCGAAAGTGAAATAGAACTTGGAGATGAAGCGGAAATGGAGCGTAGTGGACCAAAAAGCGGGCATTAAGGTAAACGACACCCGTTCTTTACCAACAAGTGATAGGAATCTTCTGGGAAACTTCAAACTGATCACAAGGAAATAGCCAACCAAAGGATGCAAGTCCGGAGGAACTAACAACTAAGGAAAGGAAACACGGCTAGCTGCCGGAGGCAACGGAAAGGAAAGAGAACTGACTAAACTCCAGACAGGAATCTTCAGCTAACCAGATCAAGTGACAGATTGAAGGAAACCTTCCAATTCAGAGTGGAATAATTCTCCTTATTCGAGAAAAAAGCTATTCACCATCATTGAGACACCTTGAACAGATGAAGATTATGAATGCTCAAATATGCGTATGATGCATGCTAGGCTAAATGAAAAGAAATCATTAAAACAAATGCAAAGAAAGAATAAAATAACAAGATATTCGAGAATAATATTGCTAGACCGGAGAAATCAGGGTCAGGACACTATCTGCAACCACGGCGTGCAGGACAGAACCATCGTCCCCAAACTTTTCCAACCTAACGGCCTATCCAACGATTAAACATGTGAACTTAGATCATCATCATTTTTGTTTAAAGGGAACATCAGATCCCAGAACACATGAATGACCAGCCGGTTCTCGAGATAATATATCATAGATACCATATAGTAATGCATTAAAGGGATAAGGAATCGAGACACAATACCTGTCTTACCTTCCTGGCGAATGGCAAAGCATGATGTTGTTCATAACTTCAAAGAGGTTAGCCAACAACAAATATGAGCATGACATAAGGCATAACCATCCATACGTCTTAAAAGCATTAATAATGAACATCATGGAAGAAAATGCAGCCATTCAATCATCAAATAGACCATTTCATTCATCAAGAAACTTGCAAGCTGTAACGGTCTATTGAGAGGGCGTCACAACACGTAACGGACCAGGCCTGGGCCGTTAGAGACTAGGCTGTTCACATTCTTCAATAAAGTAATTCAAATCCATGTAACGGTCAAAAGAATACGCGTCAGAGGCTATAACGGTTGGACGACAGACCGTCACATCTTCTGAGCATTCAAAAAAATAAACCGAACGGCTCAATCTTCATTCAACATTCATTCACAACTCAAAACGCCCTAAACCCCAAAAAACCCCAACCGAGGAGACCACCAGCGACCACCACCCAGATGGCCGGTGACGAGGGTTCCCAGCCACCGAAGAAGAGGGAGAAAGGCACAAAGAGGAAGGCTCTCCAACGTTTCCACCGCCGGATAGAACGGGAAGTCGTCCCGCCCGTGGAGGAAGAAACTAGGGCGAGGAGAGAGCCAAGGGTGGAGGAAGATATTCCCACGGCCGAGGAAGATCAAGGGGAGGTTCCCCTGGATGAGGTAGAACGCAATGAACAAGAGAAGAAGAGGAAGAGGGGCCAAGACCGAGAGGTAGGCCACCCACCCCATTTTCCAATTTTTAAATTTTTTATGGTTTTTCTGTGGATGCATGTGTGAATGGGGGGTAGAAAATGGGTCTATGAACCCATTAGGATTGATTGTAGGCCTTTTGGCCAAAGTTAAAAAGCCACGGAATGTAAGGGAAAAAACGCCCTCTAGCAGAGAATGTGACGGTCCTTCCAGGGACCGTCACAAGCCTAACGCGCCACCCTTGGTGCATTAGAGACATGTGACGCCCCACCCCAGGGCCGTCACAACCACCAGAGGCTAGAACTAATTTTTATGTTTTTCAATTATTCAATTTTTTGTTTTGTTTTTCATTTTAAATGCTTATGCAATGATTTTACGATGCAATTGACTAACTTATGCTCTAAATGAATGCAGGGAAAGAGACGGATGAGGATCTCTTGGCTTCAGATCCGGGCGGTGTGCCAGGCACTGCCCGATTACCAGAGAGAGAGATTGGCCGGCATGGGGTTCGCCGAGGTGCAGAGCATCGAGGTGATCAGGATGGACACGCCACTGCTATACGCTTTGCACGAGAGGTGGGATCCAGTCAGTAGGGCGTTCATCTTCCCATGGGGTCACATGATCCCGACATTGGAAGACATGGCGAGGATTGCCGGACTGCGGGTACACGGAGCCGCAGTGACAGGATGGACTTACCGAGACTACCGAGAGATGGCCCAGGAGCTGCTGGGGCTAGATTTGATCAGACCGGGGCAGACGTCATCCCAACTCTCGAGATCACGACTGCAGGAGAGCTTAGGGCTGAGAGGAGCAGCCATAGCCGTGGGAGAGCTACCAGAGGAGCATTTGGGTAGAGTGATCGAGCAGGTGCGCCCACATGTGGCGGCAGAGGCGGGATCAGAGGGAGATCATGTCCTGAGACTATTCCTGATGCTTTTGTTCGGAAAGCTCCTATTCGCGACTCGGGCAGATGTCATCAGTTGCAGGCTACTACCAATGATCAGAGATTTAGGCAGAGTCGGGAAGTACGCCTGGGGAGCGGAAGTCTTGGCCTTCCTGTTCGAGTCCCTCAGCACGACGGATCGACAGACGATGCTAGGCGGCTTCTCACCTTTCCTACAGGTAAATGCAATTTAAATACCTTCTATATGATTATGATTATGCTTATGAAAGTGATTATGCAGGTGACTGACTTGACTTCTAAATGCAGATCTGGAGCTATATGTATCTCCCGGGCATCGGGAGAGGCACACTACTCCACGCCGGCCGCATCCCGATCGCCAGACGATGGGTGGTTGCGAGGGACCCAGGGTCGATCATCAGATTGACCCGGGTGATCCAGGATGACTTGGATTCCTTCCCACACACGACGGTAAGCCCGAACTCAAAAAATGCTTTCCTAAATGCTTCTAAACGATGATAAATGGACTAATATGAATGGACTAACATGCTTTCAGGTGAGATGGACCCCGTACAGAGGTGAGAGTTACAAGGGACAGCCATGGGTGGAGGCAGCCCTTTCGTACCGGGGACGAGACATATGGTTGCACTGCATCCATATCATCGAGCCACTCCACTACCGTCTGATCTTGCGGAATCGGGGACTACACCAGCCCGAGGTGACCTTTCCACGCCCGCAGTGACGAGCGCCCGGGCAAGTCAGTGAAAGGAATTAGCGGCGATATAGATTGGTGCGCCCGGAAGGTGAAGTACGTCCATGATTAGAACCATCGGGGCAGAGCGGTGAAGGAGTGGGATGAGAGCGATGAGGCGTACTTGAAAGCCTTTGCTCGACTGTACAGGGACCGGGTGTACGGAGGTACTCGACAACCGGTATGCAACTTCTAAACCCTGAATTCTTCCTATATGATGCAAAATGCAAAATGCTAGATGCACTGACTCATATTCTTCTAAAATGTAGCTAGACCCCGAGGGAAGGATAGCCGAGCTCGAGGGGCTACTCCATGCAACCGTCCAGCAGCGGGACGAGTACCGGACCGCCTTGGAGCTTCTGGTAAAATTCCCAGACTCAAAATGATTAAAATGATTATGATGATGATTATGATGACTGACTATGACTTCTAAATGCAGTGGGCCGAGGGAGCCCAAAGAGCCGGACCGGATGCCCCATCGTCTTCCTCACAGCCGGCGGGAGGCAGGGCCGAGCGTGACGCCGAGTTCGCCCGAGCGGTTGCCCGGGCCGAGGAGGCGGAGGCCACCCTCGCAGAGCGGGTAAGATGCTAAATGCTAGACTCAAATGCTCATGCTTATGAAATGCTTATGTGACTAACCATATGAAATGCAAACTACATGCGAGAGAGCTAGCCACGGCAGCGGCCGAGGTGAAACTGGCTCGGACTGAGGCTGAGGTCTTACGAGCAGAGGTGGCCCGATTGAGAGGAGAGCTTGCGCGGACGGCCACGCAGACGGCAGACTTTGAGAGATACCGGTCTGAGGCACGAGCTGCGCGACTCCAGGCCCACGACATGAAGGTCGAGGTCCGGACCTTGGAGAGGGCCATATGGATGATGGGCCGAGGATCGGAGTGGAGCGTCTCTCAGAGTGGAGCGCCGAGGAGCACTGCTCATGCTGGATCAATGGCAGACTACCTTATCAGCTCCTCCGGCCAACGGAGGAATGAGAGGGCAGAGAGGGGCCAGCAGGAGGAGAGTGCCTCCATAGCACCATCGGCAAGGAAGTCGGAGGGTGGAGATGATGATGGCGGCCCGGCAGAAAAACCGGCCGAATGATGCATTTTTTTGGTTTTCTTATTACTTGTACATGACTTATGATGAAAATGGAATGAAAAATTTTCTTCTTGGTCTTTTGTTTGTTCTTGTGAATGTGTGAATGAATGGATGTGTGTATGTGGTAAATGCAAAAATGAATGGAAAATGCCAAAAAAAAGCATGTGAGAATGTGATTGAAAATGTAGGAAATGCATGTGGACACGTGTGTATGAAAAAAGTGTGGATGAGATGATGTGTGGATGAAATGATGGACAGGAGGAATGGAATGGAAAGTGTGTGAGACCGCTAGGTATGAATAGAGGCAGAAAGGAATAGCACAATCTCAGCAGCAGACTATGTAACGGTCCAGATCCTGACCGTCAGGATCAAGTAACGCATCAGATGGAGGCCGTGAGAGAGGACAGAGCCCAAATTTTCAGAACTGAGCAGCAGGAAGAGTGACGGTCCATAGCCGGGGCGTCAGAGATAAGTAACGGCCAAATGCTAGACCGTTAAAGATGACAGAGCAGGATTGAACTATGAATGCACTGACTATACTCATGAGTGTACAGACCTTGCCATAGTGATGTATAGACTTGGAGTGCAGACGACCAAACGATGTATAGACTTCATTTTTAGCAAAGGACGCTCAGACTTGAAGAATGTATGGACTTTGGACGAGGAAGGTATAGACTTGGATGAAGACTAGACTCCAGGTAATGTACAGACTTGGGTATGCATGGGATGTATAAACTTTGGGTATGCGTGGGATGTATAGACTTAAAATGACATACAGACTTGGGTATGCATGGGATGTATAGAATTCAAATGATGTACAGAATTGGGTATGCATGGGATGTATAGGAAATGTGACGGTCCAAGTGTAGTGCGTCAGAGATAGATAACGGTCATGAGCAAGACCGTTGAGAATGATTGACCAAGAAGAAGCCAAAACTGAGCGGCAGAGAATGTAACGGTTTAGATGCCATGCGTCACAAATGATAACGGCCTGATGCTAGACCGTCAAGATTGGCAGAATGAGATTGGGTTAAATTAAACCCACAGGAAATTTGACGGCCCAGAGCTGGCGCGTCAGAGGCAAGTGACGGCCCGACGATAGACCGTTAGAGTCTAAAACGTACTCCGAGACGGATTGTGCCGTGAGAGGCAAAATCTGAGATAAGAAACCCTTAATCCACTCTAGACTTCTCCCAGACTTAAGATAAAGCCTTCCAATCCAAATCTTATCTCTTTAAAGCCAAAATCAAGCCTTTAAGACTTGGAAACTTAGCCAAAATCGTATCTTTGTTGAATTCTCTGCTAGAAGGCTGAAAAAACTTCTCCTAAGGGCAGGAAACAAGATGAAGAGAAGCTTCGAGATGATGGCCATGGAGGAGAAGGTCTACACCGGGCCTAAGGTTGCAAGGAAAGGACACGGAGAGCTGCAAAGGCTAACCTCAATTCCAAAACATCTAAGCTCCAATGCTCAAAGAGTGGTAAGCACTTTCTGACTTAGCTAAGTTCAGAAATTTCTGCACTTCATCTTCTCATGATCTCCTTCTTCTCTTTAGCCTCTTCCTGGTCCAAGATGCTATTCTAATCTGAAGTGGGTGGCTCCCATGGTAAAGGCACTCCCTTTAGAGGTTACATCAATCCCTAAAGCGTGGCACCTTCAACCTCTCTTGGTTTTAGGCAAGAATTTCCAGAAATTGTCACTAGATTGGCCTAGTATTTCAGCCCTCATAGAATTGTGGCACCCACAAACACATACCTTCATCTTCCTTTCCTTCGAAGCAACAGTACTATTAGAGGAGGTAGAAACCTACCTAGCCCTTCCTAAGACTAAGGTAGGGGATGAAGACCTAATTTACTATACCGTTGAGCCTATCGACCCGTCCTTGATCTTGAGTGATTTCATCCATGATCCAAAGGATGTGAGGACCATGATCAGCCCACACCACATTCATTTGATACCCTTGGCACAATGGATAATGTCTCATTGCAAAAACAAGTGGGAGAGATATGAAGCCATAGCCAAGGCGGTGGCGGTTTGCTTATGCGGAGTCTTCCTTTTCACCACTACCGACCATCTCTTAGATATCCAAAATCTCAGCATTATCAGTGGGTTGTGGCGGGGAATGTCCATCTCTCAAGCGATCCTCTCATATCTCTATGAAGGACTAAGCTCAGCTTGCCTAGGAGGATCTTTGTTTGGCTCCATGATACTCCTCGAGTGTTGGATGGGAGTGAGAATTAAATTCCAACCCAAGGAAGATATTACTTCTGCTAGCCGGATCTTCGGGAGCCACTCTCTCTTCTTCATTGGAGGGGCATCTAGATTTTCTTCACAGGTTGAATGCAAGACGGCGGACAAGAAAACACGGGATGAATGGCGCCTCTTCTTCAATACTTTACCAATGGAGAAATTCATCATGCGACCAAGAATCCTTTGGAGCACTCTTCTCAGAACACCGCGGCGTCAAGGCCTGGACCTCCAGCTAGTGGGAAATACTATGATGGCGATCTACAACCCGCACCGGTGCCATCTTCAGATCGGACTACCTCAGACTGATGTTCCTGCACTATCACACTACCCTCCCCTTCTACCTAGGAAGATGGGGACCGAGGAAGATGAGAGAGCAATTCGGAACGCGCTGATCATGTGGGAGATCAGCAAGGTGCGCACGTGGCAAGAAGTAGTAGCAGAGAACGATGAAGAACGCCGTGCTTACCTCAAAAAGTTTAGGAAGATCTGCCCTCTCGCGGATAAGAAGCTGAATGTAACTTGATTTTGCTTTTTAGGAAAGATATAATTGACAATCAGAGTTAGAATTTTTATTAATCTTATGTGGCATTAAGTTCAACTGAATGAGATGGGATTGCCTTAATCGAATGAGCACGAGTTGTGGCTTGACTTGGCTTAGAATGGCCTGGAAAACAGAGCCTCTGGAGAGTGTAACGGATCTGAGAAGGGTCGTTAGAAGGATATAACGGTGGGGAGATAGGCCATCGGGGTGAAAGACCTAAGGGTTTGGGTTTCTGGAGGACGTAACGGTCCAACGATAGACCATTAGGAAGGATAACGGACGCGCTCCAGGCCGTTAGAGAGATAGCTGCTGAGAGAATCGAAGCAAAGGCCTGAAGAGATGTAACGGTCTAGCATGGACCGTTAGATGAGTGTGACGGCCTGTACCTAGCGCGTCACAGTCTTGAACCTGCATAGTTGTGAGATTTGAGCTTTGGACTTGATCCTGTATTCTGCACACACTTAAACATGGAACAAGTTAGATCTGTTCTTAGACTCAACCCCTTGCCTTGAAGCAAAGTTAGATAACATCCGTTTCTTAATATTTGGTCAAGGGGTGGAGCCTTATTAAATAGGCGGGAAACATAATAAAAATAATGCGATGCATATGATGGTATTTTTGGATTTTGGAAAATATATTTGAATTTTTGTGAGATTTTGGAAAATAGTTGATGTTTTTGGGTTTTGAAATATGTGATTTTTTTTGTTTGAGTTTGGACTTTTGATGTTTTTGGTGTTTTAAATATGTGTTGTTTTTGGATTTTGAAATATATGATGTTTTTGGATTTTGAAATATATGTTGTTTTTGGATTTTGAAAATATATGTTGTTTTTTGATTTTAAAAATATATTGTTTTTTGGATTTTTGAAATATATGTTATTTTTGGATTTTTGAAATATATGTTATTTTTGGATTTTGAAAATATATTATTTTTTTGGATTTTTGAAATATATGTTGTTTTTTAATTTTTGAAAATCAGTGCTTTCCCCTAGCAACGTGAGCGGAGGGTATCGTATTGAGAGTCCCGAGGTTGGCGTGCAATGAGGTGACAAACCTTGACCAAGGCCCAGATTTTCATGACGGTGTTTCTATCAGGGCCATACCCGGGGTACTAGTCTCAATCCTAAAAAGGAAACTAGAATGCGGGGGGTAAGCTTAGGCCAGATCTAGAAGCTCTTAGGACTTGGGTTCCTCTCCAGACAACCCATTAGAAATTTGGTCTATTGCGCCGGGGCTTTGTGTTCGTCATCGAACCTTAGTCCACTCTAGGCATGCGTGCGACCGGGCTCATTCGTCCCGCGGGGAACTGTACTGCCACTCTTGTCATGCCTAGATTATTTTTCTTGCCTTTCTGGAGCTTTGGAATCATAATTCAATAGACTTCTGAGATAATGCTTTTGATTTTGTGTTAAAGAGATTACTCCTTTTCTTCCTTTTTCTTTCTTTCTTGTGGCGTCAGGTCATAACGGACTGCCCCTATTTGAGACCTCCTCTCGTTAGGGTGCCTGGATTGGTCATCGCCTCCTTATTCACCTCTTACCCCTGGATTCAGCCGAAGGAAGAAACGAACATGGACTTCGACTTTCCCCCAAAGCATGGCCAAGGAGAAACGGTGTCTTTTAAAGCGGAAAACCTGACCAGGGACGTCGTGTAGTGTGTGATTGCCGTACTCGAGATCCTTTTTATAGTGAAAGGGAGGAACATCTTGCTGCCGGGGTGGCACGGATTTAGACTCTAAGGAAAGAAACACTTAAGATACAACCCATTCCAAGCGTGAGAGAGTTCCTCACCTTCTGCGCTCACCAAGCGATAAGCATTCCCTGGATAAGCCTCTTTTACAATAAACGACCCTTCCCAGTTAGGTTGTAATTTAGACCTAGGACCTGCAGACCGAATGAATTTGCGTTTCAAAACCATATCACCTTTTGGAAATTTTTGTTCGATTACCTTCTTTTGAAAATAACGTGAAACTCTCTTTTGATAAACGGATACGTGATCGACCACGTTCATCCTCTTCTCATCTAAGAGTTCCAACTGGACGAGCAACGCCTCTCGACGTTCATCGAGATTAAGTTCCTTATCAAGCTGCACTCTAAGGGAAGGGATCAAGATCTCATATGGGAGCACCGCCTCCATCCCGTAGGTAAGAGTATAGGGAGTTTGTCCCGTGGGAGGACGGACGGAGGTGCGGTAAGCCCACAAAGCTTCCACTAATTTTTCTGGCCAATAAGAAAACTTATGAGACTCGCATGTTTTCTTGATAATTTTAAGAAGGGTTTTATTAGCGGCTTCGGCTTGACCGTTGCCTTGAGGATAATATGAAGATGAATGATGCAATGCAATATTGAACTTCTTACATATGTCCTTGAGCTCTTGAGAGACAAATTGGGGTCCGTTGTCGGTGATGATGCTACTTGGCACTCTGGACCGCGAGATGATATTCTTCATGATAAAGCGGCACACCGTTGAAGCTTTAATTTCCGCGTACGCCTTCGCTTCGGCCCATTTGGTGAAGTACTCAGTGGCGGTGAGGATAAAGGATTTCTGCTTGATCTGAGAATTAGGATCATCGAGCGGGCCGACAATGTCGAAAGCCCACATAGAGAATGGCCAAGGAGCAGAAAGAGGATGGAGAGATGAAGCTGGAGCATGGATTTTTTCAGCATGGAGTTGGCAATTAAGACACCTTCGGACGTAGAGGGAGCAATCCTCCTCTAGAGTGGGCCAATAGTAGCCCTGCCTAAGGATTTTCTTTGCTAGAGCATGGCCATTGACATGACCTCCACACTCGCTAGAATGGGCTGCTTCAGCTACCTTCCAAGCCTCATCATCATCTAAGCATCTCATGAGCATTCCATTGGTAGCGCGCCTATATAATTCTCTTGCAACGATGGTATACCTTGAGGCGGCTCTCCTTATTGACTTATGCTGCTCGGCGTTTGCCCCTTCTGGGAATGATCCTTCTTTGCAAAACAATTCAATTTCATGATACCAAGGCAATTCTTCTTCGTCCAGAATCTCTTCTAGCTCCATTAACGATACTTCCTTGAGGTCTTCCTTCTCAGCCCTCGCCTCTACAGCTTTCCTAAGGTTGATGAACCAAGGATCCTGGAGAGAGGGTGCGTCCAATCTCTGAACGACGATAGTCTCAATGCTCCGACTGAGAGGGAAATATAGAGAGGAAGCGAGCGATGCTAAGGTATCGGCTAGAATGTTCTGAGACCTAGGAGTATGGATATAGATTAACTTACAGAATTGCCTAGCCAGGAGCGTGACCAAATCTTGATAAGGCTTGAGCTTGGGGTCACGAGTGCGGTAAGTAGATAGAACTTGCCGCAGGACGAGCTGAGAGTCTCCTATGATATTCAAGTAACGCGCGCCTAGGAGATAGGCGTGCTTCAATCCAACCAGGAGATCCTCATACTCAGTGATATTGTTGGTAGCAGGGAATCGAAGTTGATAAGCAAAGGGAATGGTTACCCCGTCCGGAGTGAGCAGAACTGCGCCGATCCCTTGGCCTTGAGAATTGAGCGCACCATCCAAGTGCATGGACCAAAAGGGACGATGAGAGATAGTAGAGAGATGCTCATCAGGGAAATCGTCCTGAATAGAATCGGTGTGAGGAATAGGAAGATGAGCAAGATGCTCAGTGATGGCATACCCTTTGACCGCCTTCTGAACGACAAACGTGATATCGAATTGAGAGAGGAAGCTCTGCCAGCGAGCTAACCTACTAGAAAGGACAGGCTTTTCTAAGAGATAGTGAATCGGGTCCATTCTAGAGATCAACCTAACTGGGTGGGCAAGGAAGTAATGTTTAAGCTTCTGAGCTACCCACACTAAGGTGGCACAAGTCTTTTCCATAGCGGTGTATCTAGACTCAGCTGGGTTAAACAACCGAGAGAGGTAATAGGCAGCCCACTCTTTCCCTTCATCGTCTACTTGTGCTAAGATCGCCCGTAGGGAGTCCTCGATAACCGAGATGTATAGGATCAGGGGTTTCAATGGAATCAAGACTGTCAGAAGGCCTACGAGGACTTAAAGGATTATCTATCCAATCCCCCGGTTTTGCAACCTCCTGTCCCTGGGAAACCCCCCGCCTTAAGCAATTCATAAAATGGACGGCACCTTTGAGAATGTTGGGATATGAATCTTCTAATGAATTGCAATCGACCAATCAATCCTCGAAGTTCCGTAATGTTCTTAGGCGGAGGCATGTCCATAACAGCCTGAGCTTTGTTAGAATCAATCTGGATCCCTCGTTTGCTTACTATGAAACCTAGCAGCTTCCCTGAAGAGACTCCGAATACACACTTCTTCGGATTCATCGTAAGCTTGTACTCCCTAGCTCTTTGCAGCACCTTAGCCAGAATAGAGGGGTGTTCTTCTTTGGTCCTTGACTTCACCAGAATGTCATCCACGTAGGCTTCCATATAGATATGCATCATGTCGTGGAAGATGGCCACCATCGCCCTTTGATAGGTGGCACCCGTGTTCTTCAGACCGAATGGCATAACCACATAACAATACGTGCCCCAGGGCGTGGTGAAGGAGGTTTTCTCTTGGTCCTCCGGAGCGAGACAGATTTGATTGTATCCTGAGTAACCATCCATGAATGACAATGATTCGTACCCAGCGGTGCTATCGACCAGGATGTCTATATGAGGCAGTGGGAAATCGTCTTTGGGACATGCTTTATTGAGATCCCTGAAATCAATGCAGATACGCACCTTTCCATCCTTCTTGATGACAGGGACTATGTTTGCCACCCACTGAGAATATAGAACAACTCTAATGAATCTGGCCTTGTATAACTTGTCGACTTCTTCCTTAATCCTTAAGGCCATGTGGGGGTGAAATCTTCTTGATCGTTATTTTATAGGTGTTGCCCCTGGTTTAAGCACGAGTCGATGTTCCACTAAAGAGGGGTCAAGACCTGGCATGTCCTCATAAGACCAGGCGAAAGAATCGCAATACTCCCTTAGAACCTTAGTCAAATCTTCTTCCACTTGCGAAGGGAGATTAGCGGCAATAATGATGGGCCTTGGGTCTTCTTCAGTTCCCAAATTAATTTCCTTCGTAGGTTCTGTTGTGTATGTGATTTTGATGATTACAAAAATGAGTGAATGCTTGGCCTTGTGCGTGAATGGTTATTCATATCTTTGTTGCTTGACTTATCCTCTAGCTATGATTGAGATGCAAATGATTGTGAAAATGATTACAAACTGTTTCTGTTGGGATATCATCATGTGGATGCATTGTGATTATATAAGGCGCATACGTGCTTTGAGGTTAGCACAAACATTGCATATACATTGTCTCTACACTTGGTGAGATTGCTTTGTATTTAATGAGAAAGCCTCTGTGAAAAACACACTTGGATACATGTCATATTGAGCCTCATGTCATGCATGTGTACTTTGGTAATGATTGAGATACAAATATCATTGCTTGCCCCCAAGGGAATGATGTGTGGTTTGATGAGCTTGGAGATTGATCAAATAGAATGTGACTCAATATTGTTTTGCGTGCCTTGATTCCAAAATTGTTCATCATGTAATGGTAAGAATTTATATTGAAATCCATGGTGATACTCTTATAATCTTGTGTTGAAAATTGGGATCTCCAGTGCTTTCATACAGATCTTTCATGGGGATTCTTATATGCCTCATGCTAATGATTTCATAATCATACTTCATGTCATTTGGGTCTCGGTCTCAAAACTAGCTTCATATGTTAATGAATGACCCATATATTTTGATCTTGATCTAACCTCTTGATTTATCATGTTTCAGAATGAAAAATCATGATCGATCTTCATGGGATTATGGTAATATTTAATCAATTGTTTTCCATTGATTTGATGGTGTTTTTAGTTATTTTTCAGGCCCAAACTAGAAGGGGTCGACCCATGGGGTCGACCCTCTCAGGTTCTGTTCAAACAGAATCAAAACAGAACCTATTTGGTGTAATCTGCTTGAAAGGGTCAACCCCTGGGGTCGACCCATGCAATGGTCGACCCCTGTAACCCAGAACTATTTGTTAGTTCTGTTTGGTTTCTGGAAGCCCGAGGGTCGACCCCTGGGGTCGACCCCTGTAAAACAGAACACAAAAATTGTTCTGTTTGGCTTTTGATTGCCCGAGGGTCGACCCCAAGGGTCGACCCATTCTGATCGGACGTCCAGCCGCACATTTTGACCACCGCTTTCTTGCTCCGAAAGTCCAACCAATCAATTCCAAATGCCCTAAACATCTCCCTAATTCGGGGATCTGGTCCCTAGGCTATCTCTTGACCGACCTAAACTCTTATATACATCTCTTGGGTTGCAAACCCTAAGAAACAAGAAGCTAGATCTGAAATTTGGGTGTCTTCTAACCCTTGGGTGTGCAGGTTCGGAGTTGTAGCTTCCAAGCCCTCTTCCACCTTGCTCTGGAGCTGAAATTGAAAGGAAGAAGCTTGAATCAAGGCCCAAGATCATATACAACTGAAAGCTGCATCTGAAATCAAGATCCAACCTTTGTTCGTGCTGCATTTCTTCACACTTGCTTCAAGTTCGTTCTTCATCCTGCAGAAGCATTTCATGAGGGAGTAATCTTGATCTTTCACTTCTATATCTTTTGTTTGAGATTGCTTAAGGTTTTGAATGGATATCTAAGATATGTAATAATCATTTACATACTCTTTGTTCACTCTCTCTTGCATATACATATATGAGCTGCAATCTTGGTGATACAACATTTCTTAATGCTCATGTATTCTTTCGTATATGTTGAAGATGAAGAGAGGGATTTCTAAACCACTCATCTCTATATTCTTGTTTAAGATTAGCTTAAAGATTGAACTCATTATTTCTATCTATTCTTTCAGGTGAAGAAGAGAATGGAATAAGGAAAAGAGGAGCGGCTAGAGGAGAGGAAGAAAATGATGTCTAAATCACGATCATCCGTCAACGAGCTAAAGGGAATCATATTCTGCTGAAGAAGGGGGATTCTTACTCTTGATGCAACTTTCCAGTTTTCATCTATAGAATTTGTTTGGGGGTCATAGCATATATGTGTTGTTGATTCATATACATTTGAGAAAATACTTTGTGTGGGTGTTCGGAGAAAGGGGTCTCCGAGTGTGTGTGTGGATTTATGTGTGTCATTTTGTGCGGAGTATATCCTCGTGCGTGGTTGGGCATAACTTGGGGTGTGTTCCCCATGTGTGGTTGGGAGTTTACTCCCGTGTGGTTGTGTAGGCATTGTCCTACGTGTGTGTGGACGGAGTTGTGACTCTGTGTAAGGAATTTGTTCGGGGTGTGTTCCCCAGTGGTGTGTGTGTGTGTGTGTGTTGTTGTGGCAGTAATTTGAGGCAAGGCCTCATGTGTGGTTTGCTGCGAAAGCAGCGTGTGTGTGTTGGGGTTCGTCCCCGTGTTGCTACATTTTGTAGCATGTAGTGAAGCCTCACCGGTTTGGTGAGGGGTGGACGTAGGGAGCCCATCGTGGTCCCGAACCACCTTAAAAATTCCCGTGTCCTGTGGTTTGATTCTTGTGATTGTGTGTTCACTATCCTATCTGTTTGTGCAATCGTGTGTGCTCGGAGAGATTGAGTGAATCTAGTTTAAACCTGTTTAGATTAAATTACTCAATCTTGTATATTTCGCTGTGTGGTAATTGTGTTTTTAATTGGACAAAGTTTTTAGTAGAAGGATCTATTCACGCCCCTCTAGATCCGTATTCTTGCACTACGGGACCCAACAATTGGTATCAGAGTGAGGCTCTGTTGTCCCTACATCTTGCGATCTACTGAGTGATCCCAGTGCATTCCACAATCATGAATTTTTCTACTGAACATATATCAATGAACTGTTTGCCAATCTTCACTGCTTTGAATTTTAAATCATGGCTAGGCAAACTGTGTGTGGTGATCAATTATATTAATCCTAGTCTTTAGAAATTGATTTATCATGGTCCACATATATTACCTCTAGATGAGACCAAGTGGTCTAATCAGGATAAAATGATGCATCATGATAATGTTACTACTTTGATTTTATTGAAAGCTTCCGTAAATATTAACAAGTGTCCATTTGTATCTTCTTGTAGGATGGCAAAGGAGCTTATGGACAAGTTGATCAAAGCTCAAGAAAAGGAAAGGCAAAAATGTCTCATGGCCGATGATGCTGATCAACAAAGTGATGAAAATGCAGAAGAGGTAAATTCAGATTCTGAAGAGTTTACTCTTGATGATCTTATTGAAGCTTATGATGAGTTGGAAAAATAATATAAGAAAGTCAAGTCAGAAAATAGAAAATTGAAAAAGAAATCTGAAAACTTGGTCCATGAAAATGGTTCTTGTGATAAATGTTCCAAGCTTGTTAACTTCAATGAACTTTTAGAGCATGATGTCGAATGTCACAAAGAAACCATTGCTTGTTTGAGAAATGAAAATGTTACCCTCAAGAACATAATTGATCAATTGGAGAAAGCTGAAAAAGATCTAAGAAACAAAATGGAGTCTAACTCTATTGATCATGATATTTGCAATGAATTGATTATGAATGATAAACTTACAAATGAAAATGAAGAACTCAAAAAGGAGAACAGTGCGATGCTAATTCAAATCTCCATGCTTGAAAGTAGATTTAAAAAACTTGAAAATCTTGAAAAAGGGAAATCTGTGATAGTTGATGAATCTGATAAGGTGCATGTGCTTGAACAAGAAATAGCTAACTATGAATTACATATTGTATCCCTTGAATCTGAAATTGGTGACTTGAATGCATGCTTGTCTAAGTTTGTGAATGGGGAAGAAAATCTGAACAAGATATTAGGGACTAAGGTGAATTTTTAAAGAGAGGGACTAGGCTATAATCCTGTGAACAAAAAGAATTTTGAAAATAAAGTCTATACATCATTTGTCCACAGTTCAAACATAGCCAGCACATTAAATGAGTCTCCAAATCAAACTGCTGCTCAAACAACAAAGAGATCAAATGAAAATCTAGAAAAGAAACAAAACTTGCATCAAAAGGTTAAAAATGGTGTCGGTGTCACGATGAATGCCAAGAAAAATCATGTTGCACACACACATACATCCACAAAAAAAATCTCATGTTTTTATTGTGGTGAACTTGGTCATATGATGCATGATTGCTTTTTGATGAAATCTGAAGATCTAGAAGCATGCAAGAAAATGAATGGCTTCACAAAGCCAAGAAAGTCTTTGAACACAAAAAGAACTTTTGATAACTCTTATGTTCTTGCAAGAAGACCATTTGAAAGATTTGCTCCATTGAACTGCTTTCATTGTGGAAGGTTCGGTCACAGGATGAACAATTGCTTTAGTTTGAAAAATGAGAATATCTCTTCAAACCCACAAAAATTCCATGCTCATTCTTACAAGACAAATCTGAAGTCTTATGGTTATTGTCATTATTGTGGTAAGTTTAGGCATACCATGCATGATTGCTCCTTAATATATTTTGATGATATACATGCCCAAAAACTGTAGAAGGCACCCACTAGAGGTGCAACTAACCATTCGAGACCCAAGAAGGTTTGGGCACTCAAAACAACCAAATGAGAACTTTGTTGCAGGATTGCCTTGAGGCCAACAGGAAGGCTTTAAGTCGACTTGGCCAGTTCGAGTGTGATGCCTTGGTTAACATAGGCTTTTCCTTGATTTCACACTGATTTGTAAGTTGGTTGTTCATGTTTGTGCATATTGATTGTGTGAATTCTCAGTTCATGCTGCTGGAATTTAAAGTCTCTAATATGTTGGTGTAAAGAGGAAGTCTTGTGTGTTTTATGTGTATCAACCTTGTCTACACTTGTGCTTAGACTTGGTCCTTCGTGTGCATTGATCTAAACTACACATGGACAGACCTGGGTTCTTCATGTGTTTAGTCTTGACTCTTTACATAATTGGGCTAAACTTGAATGTGAGCTTTAGAAATGTTTTGAATCACTTGCATTGATAGCTGCAACTCATCATACATACTTGCAGCTCATAGGAGATTGTCTTGTGGAAGAAAAGCACTGAAATTGGGCTTCACACTTGTATTGAATTGAGATTGATATGAAATTGAGTTTCTGATAGTGCAGGTTGAGAGAGAGAGAGAGTCTTATGTGATGAAAAGCCTTGAAGTTAGTTTCTTCATATGCATTGGCTTAATATTGACATGAATTGAACTCTTTACAGTCCAGGATTTATACTGACCATCAACCCTTGAAATCATGGTAAGAATTCAATGTTTGAATGTATCTCCATGTGCCTAGATTGAGTCTAATTCTTGTATGGTTTTTCTGAGCTCAGTTTAACTGTCTTAGGCAGTTTTGCATGTTCCTCAGTTGGTGTCAAAATGCCCATCTTGAGGTCCGATTGGTTTGAGCTTTTACCCCATTACCCTTAGGGGTTCTCTTCTAATCCTAGAGGAGTTCTGAAAGAGTTTTGGCATGGGGTTCTTGGTCTTTTTATATCCTTACATGTTGCTATCTATAAGATGTGAATTTGAGATCTAAATGGAACTCCTTTGGCTAATATCATTATATTTCTTGCAGAAGAGAAAGAAAGGAGCTCAAGAGGACTTCAATGCAAGATTTGATCTGCTTCTATTTCTTTTGGCTAATATCATTATAATTCTTGCAGGAGAGAAAGAAAGGAGTTTAAGAAGACTTCAATGCCAAAGTTGTTCTACTTCTATTGAGATTTGGAGCATGTCGATGAAGATTACACAAGCAAAATAAAGCAAAGAATTTGAAGATATCAATAAAGGTAACACAAGGCAAAGGTGAGAAAATAAAGTGTTTGGCTGAAGTTCTATGGTCTTGATGCTAGTGCTATCTCTTGACAGATAGTGATTTTGAAATATTGAATACTCTTTGGTTGCTTTTGACCATGTGAAAAATGAATGCTTGGCTGAATGGTATTGAAACATCTGAGCAGTATATATGAGAGTGTAGCCTTTGAATGCCTTTTGCTAAACCACCGATGTCATATGAGAATACATTTGTTTATGATCATCATTTCAATGATTACATGGTATATAAAATGGTGATACGTGGAAGGGCAGGCCAAGCCTATCTGAAAGCTATCACGATGCGTGAGAATATGCCTCCCCCCGGTACCATGAATCATCTATGCATATGGCATCCAACTTAAATGAATTTTATGAAATCATGCATTGATTATGTGGGAGTTTTACATGCTGAAAATTTTGAAAATGATGTTTTTCCATTCTCTCAGCATGATGATATTATGTTTGTGGCTGAACATCTTGAGGACTGAAGTTGATCAATATTCCATGGTCTTTACTAATGTGCCACTCATCTTTCTGGATAAAAGCACAACTGTTTTCAAGAAAAGTTCGCATGTGATGATTTTGATGCTTTGAATGAATTTTCTAAATTCTCTTTTAAGAATAAAATTGTGCCCTCACATTTTAACAATTGATAATGCGTGTTATGCATTAGTTGCATTAGGTGCATATAGAGTGTCATGTGAAATCTGAAATCTGAAATCTTGCATCACATTGCACATTTGCATATCATTCTCTGCATATCATTCACATAGTGCTTTTGGAAGATGAAGCTCATCGTATGTCTTGTTGCATAGTTGGCATTTTTAGCATACATATAGTGCATAGTTTGAAATGTATCATTTTGTACATTTCATGTTACATAAATGCCAAAATGAATACTTCCAACAAGTGGTCTCATATCTTTAAGGCTAATAATTCAAGAACTGAAATTACATATCTTTTCATTTTGCATTGCATATGCATATCTCCAATGTATGCTTGCATGTTATTATATGCTATTCAACCCCTTCCTTTGAAACTTCTAAGACCAAACACTCCATTGTTAAATAATGTTACATCTGAGTCTTAACAAGTGTGCTTCATGTCAAACTTTCAGGGGGAGCATTTCATGCTTATTGTATTTACATAGGGGGAGCTACACTATCCTGTTGTAAGTTAAATTTTCTCCATACATGTTAAATCAAATTCGTACACTTCATGCACTTTAATGTAAAATTGTGTGTTATTCATAAGGATATAGGAATTTCGTTTCAACACTCTAAAGTAGTTCAACTTGCTGCATGGATGATAAGAGTCAATTGAGGAAAAAGTTGCCGGCCTCCACATACAAAAAAATGGTTGAAATGAAAGGCAGAGCAATGATAAGTCTCACTGAGTAAACTGGGTACATGTCACCTGTGTAGCAACCCTAATAAATGAATAATTGAAATGAATTAAAACATATATATTACAGAAGTAATATATATAAAAGGAATAGGGTTAATTTGACGAAATAAAACAAATAAAAAATAACGCCTCTTATTAGGGCGTTAATTCAAAAAGAAACGCCTCTATCAAAGGCGTGACTAAAGAAAGGACGCCCACACGTGCGGTCGTCAACTCACGCGACCAAATGGGTAAGTAAAAGAAACGCCTCTATCTTGGGCGTGTTTTAAAACAAGAAACGCCCTTTTTCAAGGCGCTTTTTAAGAAACGCCCTTATGCAAGGCGTCAATTAAAGAATACACGCCCTGACCTAAGGCGTTAATTCAGTTCGTGAACCGATCGAACCCAGAACTTATCCAAGGAAAGATTAACCTAATCTAGTAAGTGTCTATTAGAGTAAGGACTCTATTAAGGATATATTACCCTCAATCAAACACTACTCTTGTTAGGACTTCAAAATCCTATAAATAACATGTTCGATCGAACCCTAAAACCCATTTGATCGAACGTCTGCTGCTAGGTACGTGAAGAACATATGTTCTTCTATTTTCTTCTTCTGTTCTTTTTTTTTTATGAACGTAGCATGAGAAGAATTAATATTCTTCGTTTCCTCTCCAGGTTGACGGAAGAACGATTGTTCTTCTTCTATTAAGTTGCAGTTGAAGCTTCAAAGCCCTTTCATCTCCTTCATCCAGATCATAAGGTAGGATTTTCTCAAGTTACTGTAGCCCAAATAATTTAAGACAAGACTTATATACGTATTGACATGACATGCATACGGTTTAATATGGTTTTATTATGTTTCTGCAATATTTTGAAAGAGACGCCCCTATCCAGGGCGCTAATTTACAAGACACGACCATGTCCAAGTCGTCAATTTCATATTTAACGCCCTGTACACAGGCGTTAATTTCATGTAAATCTTCGGAACGGATTATCCATGCAATTACATGAAATCAATCAATAATTGTTAACGGTTAAAAGTCAATAAGCATGAAACATCAAATCCAATATACTGCATCTGAATTACTGCCAATTTTCCTGTCATGACTATATGATTGTTATCCTTGATTATCGTGCAAATCTTGCTAATTCCTGATATTTCTTGAATTCACGACCTAGACTAGGTCGTTTTTCCCTGTGGTAACGCCCCATCACAGGGCGTGAATTAAAAATAAACGCCCCTTACTAGGGCGCGTATCTGATAAAATCCTGGAATATATATTCTGAGAAAATAAGAATTTAATGATTAACGCCCCTGCCAAGGGCGCTTTTTTGATAATTTCTGAAAATAAATATGTTCTGAAAATTATTGTAAATAAAAGACGCCTGCTACAGTAGTCGTCAACTCTTGAAGAAACGCCCCTGACGAAGGCGCGTTTTAGATAAATTATTGAAATTATTGAAAATTCTGCAAAAACGGACCATATGTAAACGCCCTTCTGTTAGGCGTTAATTACTTGAGAAACGACTTGACCTAAGTCGTTATTTTACTGTAAACTGATTTTTCCTCTGATTTGCTAACCGATGGTTTTATATATCATAATATATATATATATCGGCACTATTCTCCACTCCGTGAGTATAGTCCCACTTTTCACGGTGTTTTATCGATCACACTCAATTCTCATTGACATACAAGCTCTCCATTGGACATTCCGTTCCTTTGGACTAGCGAGTTAGTCATAGAGACCTCCGTAAGACTCCTCGTAGCCTTGGATTCCCTCAAGGCCGACTGAGCTGGTTGTACCCTAAAAACCCATTACACTATTGATGCCATGTCACTCTAAAGAAACATGGTATACCGGCTCTTATGATTATACAAAGAGTATATCATAAGAAATTCTTGATGGGATGATGATATCATGCCATATCGTGTCATTCTTGTAAACCCCAATTCTATGATAAGAATGAGGGTATCTTACTTTGATATGCTGTTCATGTGGACCTCAATTCTATATAAAGAATGTCCATATTGATTTGTCATGGTACCTAAGTTAAGGGAACCATATTCTACCTAGTTTTATCGATATCGTGATTATACCGTTATTATCGCCATTCTATGTCCTTTGTCATATTTTGGACTCTATTCTATCAAAGTTGTCATACGTGTCTACAAGCTTGATTATTGAAATTCTATGTTGGCTATAAACAAGAGTGGATGTCAAAACACATGATAAATGCCTGCGCATATAGGGCCCGATCTGGTCCTGGGAGGAGCACCCGAAAGTACTTGTGCCCATGGGAGTTAAAATGATAAGGTATCTGGCATTATACCGAGTACTTGACTTGCTTGATTGGACATTCCACACACATCTTGTACTTGACTCGTACTTGACATGAAATGATATGCGTGGCCCGAAAAAGGGTAATTTACTTGCTTGATACATGGTAGCCAAAAGTTCTTGACATGACTCGATAATGGTACTTGCTTGAATATCTTGAATAACTTGTATCTTGTTCATGAAAGTTCATCTTATTTCTCTGATATTACATTCTCTCTATCTTGTCGTTTCATGCGAGCATGCATAGCTTTATTGCATCCATGAAAATGTAATGACTTAAACCACTTGCTAGTACTTGAGATATAATTTCCTACTGAGCGTTCGCTCATCCCGTTTGTCCCTTTTTACTTTTCAGGTGAGTCCGACGACGATGGAAGTCAATCGGATGGGAATTGTCAAGAGTGAAGAGATAGAGCTTCTACAAGTGTCGTCTAGTCTTTTCCATAGTTTCTTGAGTCAACTATGTATTCTTTTCCTTTTTATTTAACAGAGTATTGGATTTGTAATAGTCTATCCATTATGGAATAAAGGATTGGGTTATCTTGCTATTTTGCGCATCTCTGTCTTTGTGTCGAATACACGACCACTCTGATTGACATGATTGATATAGACACGTCGCACATCTCCGGGTATCTTCCGCGCTCGGGGCGTGACAGTCTTTGTGGTATCAGAGCCTAAGGTATTCAATTCCTAGGAAACCCAAGTCCAAGGATAGGTTTCAAAACCTTTAACCAAGTGAGAGTCGGTAGAACCAAGGGTTAAATGATCAATGAGTCCTTTATAAGATCATAGTGATATAATACTAACATAGCTATTGTAATTGTAGGATAATGGCTGCCGAACGTGCTCAATGGCGCAACATGCAGCGTACCCTTCAAGGGATGACCCAAGTGCTACAACAGGTAGCACAAGGTGGTGCTCCACGAGCTGGAAGCTTACACCAAGCATTCAAGAATATGAGTCCCCCGAAGTTCATGGGATCGACCGATCCAGACGATGCCGAGCATTGGGTTCGGGAGATTGAACGTATATTCCGTGTCATGCAATGCACGGATCAGGACAAAGTCTTATTAGCTACTTTCCAGTTAGAAAAGGATGCTAGATGCTGGTGGGAGTCGATTGAAGCTACTATTGACCCAACTCAAGTTACATGGGGTGAATTCGTTGAGTATTTCAACGCCAAATATTTCTCTGATAGGGTCCAGGAAAGGAAGGCCGCCGAATTTGCCGCATTAAAGCAAAGATCTTTATCGGTGGCTGATTATGAAGCACAGTTCTCTAGACTGTCTAGATATGCTAAGCATTTAATTGGCACGGAAAAGATGAAAGTCCGTAGATTTCTTAATGGGCTTAGGCCCCACTACATTACTCAACTGGCGCCTATGGATATTCAAGTTTATACTGAAATAGTGCGCCGAGCTCAGTTGCTTGAAGATGCCACGGAACTATCTGATAGGATCCGTGGGAAAGACAGAAAGGAGCAAGTCACAAGTTCGGGTTCTTTTAAACCCAACTTTAAGAAGAGGCCCAATAATGGAGGTTCTTCCTCTCAAGATCATAAGTTCAAGAAATCCAAGCCTTTCTCTATCACCACTACCCCTTCAAACGTAGTATGCAAGCATTGTGACAAGGCTGGTCACAAAACAGAAGAATGCTGGAGGAAACTAGGAGCATGTCTCCGTTGTGGGAGTCGTGAACATCGGATTCCCGATTGTCCATTAATGAATGACCAAGACGGTGAGGGTAAACGCCCAGTGACAAGGAACGCGCGTCTTCATGCAATCCAAGAGACCGAACCAGAAGAAGAAGGCGGATTGGTGGAAGGTACATTAAAAATTTGTTCCAAATATGCACATGTCTTATTTGATACGGGTGCATCGCATTCCATTATTTCCAAGAAGTTTGCTGACCCATTACCTCTAGAACCAGAATGGATGAAGATAATATTGTCTACTCCTCTCGGAAACAAGACGGATATCACGCATCATTACCAAAACTGTGAGGTGTTGGTTCGAGGAAAGAATTTTCCTATTGATCTTATCTGCTTAGATCTAAAAGAATATGATGTTATACTAGGAGCAGATTGGTTATCTAAGTACCAGGCAACGGTTGATTGCCGTAATAGCAAGATTGTTTTCAAAGAATTTCCAGATCTGACTTATACTAGTCCTAAGAGTCGAAGCAAATCCCCTCTTATTTCGGCTCTTCGAGCAAGCAAGCTCGTCAGGAAAGGATGTGTATCCTTCCTTGCTTTTGTCACTAATAAAGAAGCTAAGGAAACCAAGATAGAAGACGTTCGAGTAGTACGAGAATTCCCAGACGTATTTCCGGAAGAACTGCCGGGATTACCCCCGCAAAGAGATGTGGCCTTTACCATCGACTTAGTCCCTGGTGCTGGTCCGGTTTCAAAGGCACCATATAGAATGTCCCCTGCTGAACTCAAGGAGTTGAAGGAGCAGTTGATGGAACTAATCCGAAAAGGGTTTATTAGACCAAGTACTTCCCCGTGGGGAGCACCAGTCTTATTTGTAAAGAAGAAGGATGGATCCATGAGATTGTGTATTGACTATCGACAGTTGAATCATCTTACTATCAAGAACAAGTATCCACTGCCGAGAATCGATGAATTGTTTGATCAGATTTCAGGATCCAAATATTTCTCCAAGATTGATCTCCGGTCGGGATATCATCAATTAAGGATCAAGGATGATGACATTCACAAGACCGCATTCAGAAGCAGGTATGGCCATTACGAATTTGTTGTTATGCCTTTTGGACTAACAAATGCCTCTGCTGCCTTTATGCAGTTAATGAATAGCATATTCAGGCCTTACTTGGATCAATTCATAGTAGTCTTCATCGATGATATATTGATATATTCTAAGACTAAGGAAGAACATGAAGAGCATTTGAGGATTGCATTGCAAGTCTTGAGGACAAATCAATTATATGCTAAACTCAGCAAATGCGAGTTCTGGCTTGAAGAAGTGGCTTTTCTCGGACATGTCATATCCAAGGACGGTTTATCTGTGGATCCGTCAAAAGTTGAAGCTGTGAGAAACTGGGAGAGACCCACTAATGCAAGCGAGATCAGAAGTTTCTTAGGTCTTGCAGGCTATTATCGGCGATTTATCAAAGATTTCTCTAAGATCGCCGTACCACTTACAAGATTAACTCGTAAGGAGATCCGATATGAATGGAGTGAGGAATGTGAAAGCAGTTTCCAAACTCTCAAGGATCATCTCACCACAGCTCCGGTCTTAGCCCTACCAATTGAAGGAGAGAAATTCGAGGTCTACACTGATGCTTCTGGCATTGGCCTCGGATGTGTTCTAATGCAACATGGGAAGGTCATAGCATACTCTTCTCGTCAACTGAAGAAGCATGAGGAGAATTACCCCGTCCATGACTTGGAATTGGCCGCGGTAGTATTTGCCCTAAAGATATGGAGACACTATCTCTATGGGATACAGTTTACTGTATACTCCGATCACAAAAGTCTCAAATATCTATTTTCACAATAGGAGCTGAACATGAGACAAAGACGCTGGCTAGAATATCTCAAGGACTTCGACTTCAGTATACAATACCATCCCGGAAAGGGTAATTATGTGGCTGATGCCCTTAGTCGAAAGCCGAGAGCAAGGATAGCCAATTGTATGATACAAGAATGGAGGTTACTTGAACAATTCTCCGAGCTCAATATAAGCTTGGACACGGAATCCAAATTTGTCACACTATCTCATGTAAGCATACAGTCAGATTTGTTATCTGAGATACAAACACTTCAGGATAATGATCCTATGTTAGTAGAAATCAAAGGCAGATTAGAAGGACAATCTGATTTTCAACTAACTTCTGATGGAAGGTTATCGTTCAAAGATAGAACTTGTATACCCGATTGTCCGGAATTAAAGAAGAAGATCTTAGATGAAGCTCACCGATCAAGATACACTATTCATCCTGGATCAACTAAAATGTACCAAGATGTAAAGAGGAACTTTTGGTGGCCCAATATGAAAAGAGAAATAGCGGACTATGTATCACGCTGTCTCACATGCCAACAGGTCAAGGCGAAACACCAAAAGCCTGCGGGAGAACTACATCCTCTAGATATTCCTAAGTGGAAATGGGAGGATATTGGTATGGACTTCATCATGGGTTTGTCTAAATCTAAAGGAGGACATGATGGAATCTGGGTTATCATTGATCGATTGACTAAATCGGCACATTTCTTGCCAATCAAAAGCCGATGGTCGATTGATGTGCTAGCTGCACTATACATTAAAGAAATAGTCAGGATACATGGAATTCCTGTCTCAATCGTGTCTGATAGGGATCCCCGTTTTACTTCTCATTTTTGGAAGGGATTACAACATTCGTTGGGGACAAGGCTCAACTTTAGTACTGCTTTCCACCCACAAACGGATGGTCAGACCGAGCGAACTAATCAAGTTGTTGAAGATATGCTGAGAGCATGCATTATTGACTTTGGAGGAAGCTGGCATGACCACTTACCTTTAGTTGAATTTGCATATAATAATAGCTACCAAGCTAGTATCCAAATGGCACCTTTCGAAGCCTTATACGGAAGGAGTTGCCGATCTCCCATATGTTGGAACGAAGTTGGAGAAAAACAACTATTAGGTCCAGACATGGTAAGGGATACAACCGAGAAGATACAAGTAATCAGAGAAAGATTACAAGTTGCTCAGACAAGGCAAAAGGCTTATGCTGATACCAGGAGAAGAGATCTTGAATTCCAGGTTGGAGATCATGTATTTCTTAAAATATCCCCTGGACGTGGCATACGAAGATTTGGTGTTAAGGGCAAGCTTACGCCAAGATTCATCGGACCATTTGAGGTACTCGAAAGAGTTGGCGAGGTTGCTTATCGCATCGCGTTGCCTCCTCAGTTGTCCGAGGTACACAATGTATTTCACATATCTATGTTGAAGAAGTATGTGCACGATCCGTCACATATTATTGAGCATGGAGATCTGGTGATCCAGAAAGATCTCACATATGAACAAAGGCCTTTAAAGATATTAGAGCGAGAAATACGAGCTCTAAGGAATAAGGTTATTCCCATGATCAAGGTGCAATGGAATAAGAATCCTGAATGCGAAGCGACATGGGAGACCGAGAAATCTATGAAGAAACGATTTCCCGAGTTATTCTAAGAGGTATATGTCCTACACTCTCCGCGTGTATAATTATATATATATTGAATTTGGGGACCAAATTCTTTTTAAGTGGGGGAGGGTGTAGCAACCCTAATAAATGAATTAAAACATATATATTACAGAAGTAATATATATAAAAGGAATAGGGTTAATTTGACGAAATAAAACAAATAAAAAATAACGCCTCTTATTAGGGCGTTAATTCAAAAAGAAACGCCTCT
Organism: Amorphophallus konjac; assembly: GCA_022559845.1. NCBI lineage: Eukaryota > Viridiplantae > Streptophyta > Magnoliopsida > Alismatales > Araceae > Amorphophallus > Amorphophallus konjac. Next base: position 217,647,151 of record CM040122.1, read on the forward strand.
ATCAAAGGCGTGACTAAAGAAAGGACGCCCACACGTGCGGTCGTCAACTCACGCGACCAAATGGGTAAGTAAAAGAAACGCCTCTATCTTGGGCGTGTTTTAAAACAAGAAACGCCCTTTTTCAAGGCGCTTTTTAAGAAACGCCCTTATGCAAGGCGTCAATTAAAGAATACACGCCCTGACCTAAGGCGTTAATTCAGTTCGTGAACCGATCGAACCCAGAACTTATCCAAGGAAAGATTAACCTAATCTAGTAAGTGTCTATTAGAGTAGGGACTCTATTAAGGATATATTACCCTCAATCAAACACTACTCTTGTTAGGACTTCAAAATCCTATAAATAACATGTTCGATCGAACCCTAAAACCCATTTGATCGAACGTCTGCTGCTAGGTACGTGAAGAACATATGTTCTTCTATTTTCTTCTTCTGTTCTTTTTTTTTTATGAACGTAGCATGAGAAGAATTAATATTCTTCGTTTCCTCTCCAGGTTGACGGAAGAACGATTGTTCTTCTTCTATTAAGTTGCAGTTGAAGCTTCAAAGCCCTTTCATCTCCTTCATCCAGATCATAAGGTAGGATTTTCTCAAGTTACTGTAGCCCAAATAATTTAAGACAAGACTTATATACGTATTGACATGACATGCATACGGTTTAATATGGTTTTATTATGTTTCTGCAATATTTTGAAAGAGACGCCCCTGTCCAGGGCGCTAATTTACAAGACACGACCATGTCCAAGTCGTCAATTTCATATTTAACGCCCTGTACACAGGCGTTAATTTCATGTAAATCTTCGGAACGGATTATCCATGCAATTACATGAAATCAATAAATAATTGTTAACGGTTAAAAGTCAATAAGCATGAAACATCAAATCCAATATACTGCATCTGAATTACTGCCAATTTTCCTGTCATGACTATATGATTGTTATCCTTGATTATCGTGCAAATCTTGCTAATTCCTGATATTTCTTGAATTCACGACCTAGACTAGGTCGTTTTTCCCTGTGGTAACGCCCCATCACAGGGCGTGAATTAAAAATAAACGCCCCTTACTAGGGCGCGTATCTGATAAAATCCTGGAATATATATTCTGAGAAAATAAGAATTTAATGATTAACGCCCCTGCCAAGGGCGCTTTTTTGATAATTTCTGAAAATAAATATGTTCTGAAAATTATTGTAAATAAAAGACGCCTGCTACAGTAGTCGTCAACTCTTGAAGAAACGCCCCTGACGAAGGCGCGTTTTAGATAAATTATTGAAATTATTGAAAATTCTGCAAAAACGGACCATATGTAAACGCCCTTCTGTTAGGCGTTAATTACTTGAGAAACGACTTGACCTAAGTCGTTATTTTACTGTAAACTGATTTTTCCTCTGATTTGCTAACCGATGGTTTTATATATCATAATATATATATATATCGGCACTATTCTCCACTCCGTGAGTATAGTCCCACTTTTCACGGTGTTTTATCGATCACACTCAATTCTCATTGACATACAAGCTCTCCATTGGACATTCCGTTCCTTTGGACTAGCGAGTTAGTCATAGAGACCTCCGTAAGACTCCTCGTAGCCTTGGATTCCCTCAAGGCCGACTGAGCTGGTTGTACCCTAAAAACCCATTACACTATTGATGCCATGTCACTCTAAAGAAACATGGTATACCGGCTCTTATGATTATACAAAGAGTATATCATAAGAAATTCTTGATGGGATGATGATATCATGCCATATCGTGTCATTCTTGTAAACCCCAATTCTATGATAAGAATGAGGGTATCTTACTTTGATATGCTGTTCATGTGGACCTCAATTCTATATAAAGAATGTCCATATTGATTTGTCATGGTACCTAAGTTAAGGGAACCATATTCTACCTAGTTTTATCGATATCGTGATTATACCGTTATTATCGCCATTCTATGTCCTTTGTCATATTTTGGACTCTATTCTATCAAAGTTGTCATACGTGTCTACAAGCTTGATTATTGAAATTCTATGTTGGCTATAAACAAGAGTGGATGTCAAAACACATGATAAATGCCTGCGCATATAGGGCCCGATCTGGTCCTGGGAGGAGCACCCGAAAGTACTTGTGCCCATGGGAGTTAAAATGATAAGGTATCTGGCATTATACCGAGTACTTGACTTGCTTGATTGGACATTCCACACACATCTTGTACTTGACTCGTACTTGACATGAAATGATATGCGTGGCCCGAAAAAGGGTAATTTACTTGCTTGATACATGGTAGCCAAAAGTTCTTGACATGACTCGATAATGGTACTTGCTTGAATATCTTGAATAACTTGTATCTTGTTCATGAAAGTTCATCTTATTTCTCTGATATTACATTCTCTCTATCTTGTCGTTTCATGCGAGCATGCATAGCTTTATTGCATCCATGAAAATGTAATGACTTAAACCACTTGCTAGTACTTGAGATATAATTTTCTACTGAGCGTTCGCTCATCCCGTTTGTCCCTTTTTACTTTTCAGGTGAGTCCGACGACGATGGAAGTCAATCGGATGGGAATTGTCAAGAGTGAAGAGATAGAGCTTCTACAAGTGTCGTCTAGTCTTTTCCATAGTTTCTTGAGTCAACTATGTATTCTTTTCCTTTTTATTTAACAGAGTATTGGATTTGTAATAGTCTATCCATTATGGAATAAAGGATTGGGTTATCTTGCTATTTTGCGCATCTCTGTCTTTGTGTCGAATACACGACCACTCTGATTGACATGATTGATATAGACACGTCGCGCATCTCCGGGTATCTTCCGCGCTCGGGGCATGACAACCTGAGACGTGATGTGGTTCATTTCTGAAAAATGTTGACTAAAGTATCTCTGTTCAAATGAGGTGACAAGGTTCAGTATTCTGAGTAACCGGGGATTCTGACATGAGCTCCATGTGTCTCCTCGCGTAAAAATGAATTATTTTGAATCTGATCCTTCTTAGAAAAATTCAGATTGTCAGTATGAAAATTACTGATGATAATTTGATGAGGCAGAGCGAAGCCTCCAATACGATGTTCTCTAGATGGAAATGCAGTATGCGCAGTTACTATCGTGTTTAATTGAAAATCTGGTTATCCATATGGCTAAAATTCATACTCATGTTACTCACTTACACATGGTAATTTGATTTGATATGTATTTTGAAAATTTGATTTATTGCTTGACCTGCTGTACGTCTTCTCCTATTTATCTGCACAATCCTCTAGGTGTAATCATGAGCATTCTGAACTTAATGACTCACTTGCACTTTTCCTACACCTATCCCCTCACTGTAAATCAATTGGTATCACTTTTTGTGAAGGAGTTTTGTTGCATGTATCTATAGATATCTGCTTGATTACATTTTATGCATTTCATGTCTCATCATTTTCATACATCCTGTTTAATGCATTTCACAAGAAAACTAAAAATCAAAAAATTTTAAAATCAAAGTCAGTCATCTAATGTGTTAATGTCACAGGGGGAGCTTTGCATGTGATCTTATCTGCCTAACTCATCAGGACTTGCATGAGTCAATACCTTTCTTTGGGTGTTTGAGTGTTTATTTGCTTGCTCATTATTGTCATGCCATACACCATTTCTAATTGCTGCAACTCGTGAGCATTTGCATATCATTTTGTCATCTTGCATTCTACATGACCATATTGTCCACATTTCCATTTCCAATCCCAACAATTGGTATCAAATAGTTTTGCAATTAGTTCATGCATATTGTGCACATTGTTTCTCTTTATAACCCCGTTGTCCATAGGTTCTTGCCATCTTGGATTCCCCGTCATGCTCCCCATTTCCGATTATGTCAAAGGGGGAGAGAGCATTATAGCATAATATTTTATCATCATCAAAATGAGGGAGATTGTTGTGTATGTGATTCTGATGATTACAAAAATGAGTGAATGATTGGCCTTGTGCGTGAATGGTTATTCATGTCTTTGTTGCTTGACTTATCCTCTAGCTATGATTGAGATGCAAATGATTGTGAAAATGATTACAAACTGTTTCTGTTGGGATATCATCATGTGGATGCATTGTGATTATATAAGGCTCATACGTGCTTTGAGGTTAGCACAAACATTGCATATACATTGTCTCTACACTTGGTGAGATTGTTTTGTATTTAATGAGAAAGCCTCTGTGAAAAACACACTTGGATACATGTCATATTGAGCCTCATGTCATGCATGTGTACTTTGGTAATGATTGAGATGCAAATATCATTGCTTGCCCCCAAGGGAATGATGTGTGGTTTGATGAGCTTGGAGATTGATCAAATGGAATGTGACTCAATATTATTTTACGTGCCTTGATTCCAAAATTGTTCATCATGCAATGGTAAGAATTTATATTGAAATCCATGGTGATACTCTTATAATCTTGAGTTAAAAATTGGGATCTCTAGTGCTTTCATATAGATCTTTCATGGGGATTCTTATATGCCTCATGCTAATGATTTCATAATCATACTTCATGTCATTTGGGTCTCGGTCTCAAAACTAGCTTCATGTGTTAATGAATGGCCCATATATTTTGATCTTGATCTAACCTCTTGCTTTATCATGTTTCAGGATGAAAAATCATGATCGATCTTCATGGGATTATGGTAATATTTAATCAATTGTTTCCCATTGATTTGATGGTGCTTTTAGTTATTTTTCAGGCCCAAACTAGAAGGGGTCGACCCATGGGGTCAACCCTCTCAGGTTCTGTTCAAACAGAATCAAAACAGAACCTATTTGGTGTAATCTGCCTGAAAGGGTCGACCCCTGGGGTCGACCCCTATAAAATAGAACACAAAAATTATTCTGTTTGGCTTCTGATTGCCCGAGGGTCGACCCCAAGGGTCGACCCATTCCGATCGGACCTCCAGCCGCACATTTTGACCACCGTTTTCTTGCTCCGAAAGTCCAACCAATCAATTCCAAATGCCCTAAACATCTCCCTAATTCGTGGATCTGGTCCCTAGGCTGTCTCTTGACCGACCTAAACTATTATATACATCTCTTGGGTTGCAAACCCTAAGAAACAAGAAGCTAGATCAGAAATTTGGGTGTCTTCTAACCCTTGGGTGTGCAGGTTCGGAGTTGTAGCTTCCAAGCCCTCTTCCACCTTGCTCTGGAGCTGAAATTGAAAGGAAGAAGCTTGAATCAAGGCCCAAGATCATATACAACTGAAAGCTGCATCTGAAATCAAGATCCAACCTTTGTTCGTGCTGCATTTCTTCACACTTGCTTCAAGTTCATTCTTCATCCTGCAGAAGCATTTCATGAGGGAGTAATCTTGATCTTTCACTTCTATATCTTTTGTTTGAGATTGCTTAAGGTTTTGAATGGATATCTAAGATATGTAATAATCATTTACATACTCTTTGTTCACTCTATCTTGCATATATATGTATATGAGCTGCAATCTTGGTGATACAACATTTCTTAATGCTCATGTGTTCTTTCGTATGGGTTGAAGATGAAGAGGGGGATTTCTAAACCACTCATCTCTATATTCTTGTTTAAGATTAGCTTAAAGATTGAACTCATTATTTCTATCTATTCTTTCAGGTGAAGAAGAGAATGGAATAAGGAAAAGAGGAGTGGCTAGAGGAGAGGAAGAAAATGATGTCTAAATCACGATCATCCGTCAACGAGCTAAAGAGAATCATATTCTACTGAAGAAGGAGGATTTTTACTCTTGATGCAACTTTCCAGTTTTCATCTATAGAATTTGTTTGGGGGTCATAGCATATATGTGTTGTTGATTCATATACATTTGAGAAAATACTTTGTGTGGGTGTTTGGAGAAAGGGGTCTCCGAGTGTGTGTGTGGATTTATGTGTGTCATTTTGTGCGGAGTATATCCGCGTGTGTGGTTGGGCATAACTTGGGGTGTGTTCCCCGTGTGTTGTTGGGAGTTTACTCCCGTGTGGTTGTGTAGGCATTGTCCTACGTGTGTGTGGACGGAGTTGTGACTCTGTGTAAGGAATTTGTTCGGGGTGTGTTCCCCAGTGGTGTGTGTGTGTGTGTTGTTATGGCAGTAATTTGAGGCAAGGTCTCGTGTGTGGTTTGCTGCGAAAGCAGCGTGTGCGTGTTGGGGTTCGTCCCCGTGTTGCTACATTTTGTAGCGTGTAGTGAAGCCTCACCGGTTTGGTGAGGGGTGGACATAGGGAGCCCGTCATGGTCCCGAACCACCTTAAAAATCTCAGTGTCCTGTGGTTTGATTCTTGTGATTGTGTGTTCACTATCCTATCTGTTTGTGCAATCGTGTGAGCTTGGAGAGATTGAGTGAATCTAGTTTAAACCTGTTTAGATAAAATTACTCAATCTTGTATATTCCGCTGTGTGGTAATTGTGTTTTTAATTGGACAAAGTTTTTAGTAGAAGGATCTATTCACCCCCCTCTAGATTCGTATTCTTGCACTACGGAACCCAACAGGTTCATCCACTGCCGACGACGGCTCGTCGAATCTCTTTAGTCCTTGAGCGTACTGATCGGCAGTGTCATCTACGTCACTGTCCTCATTGATCGGATCTTTTCCATCCAAGATGTCACGCCCCGAGCCTTTAATTACAATGGAAGACTCGCTCGGGGAGCGTAAACAGCCGGCATGGTAAGCCTCTTGTAAGTAAGAATCAATCAGAGCGCGAGACAATCACACAAGTAAATGCAATTGCACATGATTTAATCAACTTCAACTTCATATCATAATTCTCAATATTCAAAGATACAATCACTAATTTGATTTTCATTCTAATAGACTCAAGAAATAGGAAAATTACATTGACTCAATCTAGACATTATAGACTTCCTGAGTCTTCACTCAAACAATTTAAAACTCTTTTGATAATTATCCATTAACTTATCTTATATATTCTAGTATTTATCCTTAACATCCGTGGATAGACTTAATTACCTTCTTGAATGTGGGCCAAACTTAATGGGCCAGAGTTAAAACCTTTTGGACTTTAATTAAGTGGGTTGGGTTAATTGATTAACACCACTTGACCTCATAATGACTTATTAATTTTAAATAAACCATTTATAAATTTATTTAGGCCATTATAAATTCTTGAAAATTATTTAAAATTTCTGGGGCACTACACCCTCCCCCACTTAGAAAGAATTTGGTCCCCAAATTCAAAACATGTATTGAGGAGAGTGTACTTACAATTGAATAATTCCGGGAATCTTTTCCGCATAGCCGTTTCGGTTTTCCATGTTACTTCATATGGCCATGTTTTCTTCCATTGGATCTTGACCATGGGAATAACTTTATTTCTTAATTGACGCACTTCCCGATCCAGAATTTTGATCGATGTTTGCTCATATGTCATATCCTTCTGAATCTCCAGATTGTCATAAGTGATAATATGGTCTAGATCATATACGTACTTTTTCAGCATAGAGACGTGAAATATGTCATGAACTCCTGCTAACTGTGGAGGTAAGGCCAATCTATAAGCCACTTCACCGACCCTTTCAAGAATTTCAAATGGGCCAATGAACCTTGGAGTTAGCTTTCCTTTGATGCCAAATCTTCGAATACCATGACATGGAGAAACCTTCAAATACACATGATCTCCTACCTGAAACTCCAAGTCACGTCTTCGATTATCAGCATAAGACTTTTACCTATCTTGTGCCATTTTCATTCTTTCCTGGATGAACTTTATTTTCTCAGTAGAATCTCTGATAAGGTCAGGGCCTAGAAATTACCTTTCCCCTATTTCATTCCAACATATTGGTGATCGACAACTTTTCCCATATAGAGCTTCAAAGGGTGCCATTTGTATGCTTGCTTGATAACTGTTGTTATATGCAAATTCTACCAGAGGCAAGTGATCATGCCAACTTCCTCCAAAATCAATGACACAAGCCCTGAGCATATCTTCTACCACCTGATTAGTCCTTTCTGTCTAACCATCAGTTTGTGGATGAAAAGCTGTGCTAAAATTCAATCTAGTCCCCAGTGAATGTTGTAAACTTTTCCAGAATTGTGATGTAAAACGTGGATCTCTATCTGATATAATAGAGATAGGGACACCATGTAGTTTAACAATTTCTTTGACGTATAATGCTGCTAGAATATCCACAGACCATCGACTTTTTATTGATATGAAATGTACAGATTTAGTCAATCGGTCTATGATTACCCATATTCCATCATGTCCACCTCTTGTCTTAGGTAATCCCATAATGAAATCCATTCCTATACCTTCCCATTTCCATTCGGGAATATTTAAGGGATGTAATTTTCCTGCAGGTCTAAAATATTCCGCCTTCACTTGTTGGCATGTAAGACAACGAGATACAAAATCAACTACTTCCCTCTTCATATTGGGCCACCAGAAGTTTCTTTTGAGATCTTGATACATCTTGGTATCTCCTGGATGGATGGAGTACTTTGATTTATGTGCTTCTTCTAAGATCAATTTCTTTATATCCTCATGATCCGGTATACACATTCGGCCCTTGAATAGCAATCTTCCATCATTAGAAATAGAAAAATCCGGTCTTTGTTCAATATTGGCCTTAATTTTCAGTAAAATTGGATCATCCTCTTGTAACTTGGCCAAATCCTCTATCAATGTTGGTTGAGCTCGGATATTAGCTATGAAGCAATCTTCTTCCTTAACGTCAACATCTAAATTCAACTGGGCAAATTGAGGAGTAAGGTTAGTCACACTAATCATGAGACTTGATAACATATCAATTGGTTTTCTGCTAAGTGCATCTGCTACAGCATTCGCTTTGCCAGGATGATATTGAATAGTAAAATCAAAGTCCTTGAGATGTTCTAACCACCTCCTTTGTCTCATATTAAGCTCTTTTTGAGAAAATAAATATTTCAAGCTCTTGTGGTCTGTGTAGATCGTGAACTTTTCTCCATAAAGATAATGACGCCAAATTTTCAAGGCAAAAATAACTACTGCTAATTCCAAATCATGTACAGGATAATTTTCTTCGTGACGTTTCAATTGTCTTGAAGAATAGCAAATCACCTTTCCATCTTGCATAAGGACACACCCTAAGCCAATTCCAGATGCATCCGTATATACCTCAAATCCAGCACCCTCTATTGGTTGCGACAAAACAGGGGCTGTTGTAAGATGATTCTTAAGACTTTGAAAACTCTTTTCATAGTCCTTCGACCAAATAAAAGGATTTTCTTTTCTAGTAAGTCTAGTTAAACGAACCGTGATATTTGAGAAGTCCTTTATGAATCTTCTATAATAACCTGCTAGACCCAAAAAGCTTCTGACTTCAGATACAGTCGTTGGTCGGCTCCAATCTCTGATAGCTTCTACCTTAGAAGGATCCACAGCAATACCTTCTTTTGAAATAATGTGGCCTAGGAATGAGACTTCATTGAGCAAGAATTCACACTTATTGAGTTTGGCATATAGCTTATGTTCTCTAAGTGTTTGCAAAGCTATCCTTAGATGTTCTTCATGTTCTTCTTTTATCTTGGAGTATATCAGGATATCATCGATGAAGACGACGATGAATTGGTCTAAATATGGCTGGAAGACACTGTTCATAAGTTGCATAAATATTGTTGGGGCATTAGTTAAACCGAACGGCATCACCACAAATTCATAGTGGCCATAACGACTTCGAAAAGCCGATTTATAAATGGCCTCTTCTTTGATTCTAAGCTGATGATAACCTGATCTTAGGTCAATCTTAGAAAAGTACTCAGCTCCCGAAAGTTGATCGAAGAGCTCATCAATACGCGGCAATGGATATTTATTTTTGATTGTAAGCTGATTCAGTCGCCGGTAATCGATGCATAATCTGAGAGAACCATCCTTCTTCTTGACAAATAGAACAGGCGCACCCCAAGGGAATGTGCTAGGTCTAATGAAACCCTTGTCTAGAAGTTCCTGTAATTGCTTCTTTAGTTCCTTAAGTTCCGTGAGAGATATCCTGTAAGGGGCTATAGAAACAGGTGCCGCACGAGGAATGAGTTCAATGATAATGTTTACTTCCCTTTCGGGTGGTAAATTAGGTAGTTCAGATGGGAACACGTCTGGGAACTCACTTGCAATAGGAATATTGGCTAGGACAATCTCCTTAGATTCGGTAATAATGATTGAAGCAAGGAAAGCTTCGCATCCTTACGAGATAAGCTTGCAAGCGTGAAGAGAAGATATAATGGTAGGATGCTTTTTGTATTTGATGCCAAGAAAAGAAAATCTTGGAAGACCGGGCTTTCGAAAAGATATTATCCTATTTCGGCAATTGATATAAGCATCATGGTCTACAAGCCAATCTACCCCTAAAATGTCATCATAACCTTTCATATCGAGGTATACTAAGTTTGCGGGGAGATTGTGTCCTTCTACTACCACCTCACAATCGGGATAATACTTGGTAAGCTTAGTTCCAGATCCTAAAGGTATAGTTATAGCGAGATCTGAAGGTAGGGGAACTGATGCAGTTGGTAAGGTGTTTGCAAAAGTGGTGGAGATAAAAGAATGAGATGCACCAGTATCGAATAGCACGAATGCAGGACTAGAACAAATTTGAAGAGTACCTGAGAGAGAAAAATAACACTCGTCATTTCTCATGAAACCAAATCTTAAAGCTAATTAATTATCTTATCCCAGGCTCTACCCAATTCTCACATGGGTACGGAATTTCTTCCTTAGTTCACAGGTAGGGGTCCTTAACATTGGACTTATCCTATGACATGACTCTTTTCCCTAAGTCCTTAGACTTAGGCTCTGATACCAACTTAACTGTCACGTCCCGAGCCTTTAATTACAGCGGAAGACTCGCTCGGGGAGCGTAAACAGCCGGCATGGTAAGCCTCTTGCAAGCAAGAATCAATCAGAGTGTGAGATAATCACACAAGTAAATGTAATTGCACATGATTTAATCAACTTCAACATCATATCATAATGCTCAATATTCAAAGATGCAATCACTAATTTGATTTTCATTCTACTAGACTCAAGAAATAGGAAAATTACATTGACTCAATCTAGACATTATAGACTTCCTAAGTCTTCACTCATCTTTAATCGCTCTCGGATCCGCTACTTGAATAATCTGAATCCGAACCCGACTCACTTTCATTTCCTAAAAAAGATTGGAAATAGGTAATGAGCACACTTGCCCAGTAGGTATCTTCGCATCAACATGAAGGCACTATTAAAGTGATTATCATTTTCGCTCTAAATAAATAAGGTGAAATCATGCAATGCGATGATCATGCGATTAAATCAAAGTAACAAGACTATCATATAAGATGGAATGAGAACAAGAATGAACTAGTAAGAATAGGACAAGAACATGATATTGGCCTTTCATGAACAAGAATATATCGAGAATGTACTAGCAAGCCACATATTCCTCACTTTAGCATCTTATGCTTATGAGCAAGTGCTTCTTGAATTTCTGTGGAATATCAAGCAAGAATGTCATGTTGTGCCGTGGATCTTCACTTATTTATAGAAATAGTACTCCCAGTGCAATGCGACGCCAGTAGCATCATACCCCATAGTTTATAAAATAGTATGTTTCCGGCAATCAGCCAAGGGGACTAGCATAGAGCCCTTGAACACAATCAGTGCTCGATCGCATCTTCAGTTATAAATTAAGCTACTTCCACGCAGTATAACAGTAAAGTATGGCCAAGAATATAGCACTTCCAACAATTCCATGATAACTAAAATCAATGAATGAATGCTTCAACATAAGAATGTAGGAGTCAAGAAATAGACTTTAAACAATGTCATGCTCATAGAAATAAATCGACAGCATAACGGTATTTTCCTTAACTTCCATTTCATTTAGATCAATTTAAGCAATATGACAAGTTCTAGATCATCAAGGTTTGTCTAGAATCATTGGAATATCAACCCTTGGTCAAACCTTGGGTTAACATAAACAAGCTATGTAACGGTCGTTAACTGGGCCGTTACACTATTTAACGCGCCACTAATGGGCCGTTAAAATGATCAGAGTCTAGAAAGATAAAAATAGACTCAGAGGAATGTGACGGTCTGGCACTGGGCCATTACGTGAGCCTGACGGTCCAGTTCAAGGCCGTTACATTTCAAGAATCAGAAACCATGATAGTGCATTTCTAATTATTGGGCTTTAATGGTACAACCAACTCGGTGTCCTAGTGGGAATCCCAGGCTCGCGGAGAATTACGGAGGCCTTGAAACAATGATTTCCTAGTCCATTGGAAGGAATATCCAATAGAGAGGTCCTCATGTCCAAGATTGTGTTCCTATAGTGCAAAGTGTGAACTAATGACAACATACCGGAATATGTGCCATGTACTTATGGAATTGACTCTATTGACAGAGAGATATGTATACTCAAATTTGAAAATCATGCTGAAAACTCCGTCAATACAATATTAAAAAGTCATTCTTTATAATACAAAACTATATAATTTGGCTTCAAAAATTAACATAACTCAATAAAAGTGAGACCACAAAACATGCAATACCTATCATGAATGATCAAATAACCTTAAAATCACATGATCAGGTTAAAACTTAGGTAACTAGGCTTTAACAATAATAATATTGGCAGGTTATATTCTATCTTGGGGTTGACAGGACACAGAGTATAACAGTCTGGAGATGGGGCGTCACTGTGATTGTGACGGTCAGGACCCAGCCGTTACATGAATGTAACACGTCTGTCCAAGCGCGTTATAATCAACCGTGAAACCCAAATCCAATCATAGAGTATAACGGTCTGTCGTGGGGCCGTTATATGGAAGTGACGGTCCTTCTGTGATGCGTTACAGTCTCTGCTAAGAGGAAACAACTATAGAAGCTAAGAGATCAACTCACATCATGTCTTTTATCAAAACATCATGAGTTTCTAGATATGTTAACATAGTAAAGGTTGTCTATATGCATGGGTATTGGTGAATAGATGGAATAGTTAAGTCTTTAATCTTTAGTTAGGGCTAAGGGAAACATGATATGCATAAAACCAATAAAACATGAAATTGATGATCTAGCATGCATGAAATCCAATCAAAATAGAGGCTCTTAGTCCTATCAAGTTGTTTTTGCCATTCATGAGATAACCTACCTCTTACTTAGACTGTAGTTCCTGAATTTGGTAGAGAACCTTGCCCTAGATCTCCTCCTTCTCTTGTGACTTTTCCAGTAACTTCCTTGGGCACTAACTCCACGACCTCTTGACCTAAAGATGTGAAATTCGGAGGGGAGTTAGTCTAAAGTATTGTGAACAAATTATTCTAAATAACTTACCTGAGATAATGACTCCTTACCTTGCTTCCTTACGCCCAAAAAGTAAGGGTCGCACAGTTCAGAACTTTGCCCTATTTATAGAGTTTAGACTAGGTTTTGAGGATTAGATCGAGTTTAGAGTCCTTGTTTCACCAAATCCTAATCCCTAAGAGTCCTTAGAGTCTTTACAATCGTTCCCAAGTCGATCCCCAGTGGATAGGAACATCAAGTTCCAATCTTTTCATGAGTTCCTTTGCTTACGGAACTAACAGGTTTGTAACGGACTAGGACCTACGCATTAGGGTTATGTGGCGGTCTCGCGATAGACCGTTACATTACTCGTTCCTAGAGTTCAAAGGAAATCAAACTCTTTTAGTTTTCTGGTTCATAGTGTAACGGTCGAGACACCGTGCGTTACACGTCTGTGACGGTCAGGCTATAGACCGTTATATTTGTCGTGGATAGAGTTCAAACAATTTAAAACTCTTTTGATAATTATCCATTAACTTATCTTATATATTCTAGTATTTATCCTTAACATCCGTGGATAGACTTAATTACCTTCTAGAATGTGGGCCAAACTTAATGGGCCAGAGTTAAAACCTTTTGGACTTTAATTAAGTGGGTTGGGTTAATTGATTAACACCACTTGGCCTCATAATGACTTATTAATTTTAAATAAACCATTTATAAATTTATTTAGGCCTTTATAAATTCTTGAAAATTATTTAAAATTTCTGGGGCACTACATAAGATCTCATAGACGCCGAGTCCGTCATCGCTCCACACCTCCTCTATTTCCTCTTCATCTTCAATCACAATTACCGTAGCAATAAATTCTGGACACTTCAAAAGAGCATGACAACGCTGAGCTAGATCTCGTAGGAACCTATCAGGAACGGATTTGGGAGGACGCGCCAACGGGCGCGGCTCAGAGGAGAAAGGGCTGGACGAACTAGAACAAGACCCTACTTCTCTAGACCTAACTGACTCCACTTCCCTAGACTCGATGGACCCTAATCCTAACCTAGGAGAAAGAAGACCTAGTGGAAGGGAAGGAGCAGGGGACTCGTGCCCCTGGGAGAAGGATGGAGACAGGGTAGCGTAATCTTCCACTGAAATCTTCGTTTCGAATTTGACATTTTTTTTTTGGGATCAGTGGAGACCACCCAACAAGATGGAGGAGGCGGGAGCTACATGGGGAATAGCTCGGGGAAGATGCAATCGAAGAATGGATCGTAGGAAGAGAACCACATCTCGTAGAGTTGGGCGTTGGGAGGAGGAGGAGTGAATAGAGTGGATAGATCAATGGGCGGTCAATGCCCGCAGGCACAAGGAACAAATAGAATTTCAGGTGGATCAATGAATGATGGATTTACCATGATAGGAGGAAGACGGGGTAAGAATTCCCATTGTTGGAGGAGAGATTGAAAGCGGGAGGGAGACCAAGATAAGACAATCGGCGAGCTCCCCTTTTTCCGTGGATCATCAACTGGCCGCTTCTTCGGCCTCCACTGAACAAGCCGAATCTCTTGCTGTCTCTTGTAGTCTTCTTCATGAAATAGCCCCTGAAGGGCTTGGCCATAGTCGATCACATCATCAACTGGCCCCCTTAGCACTAGGGGTGGACTGGCAATCGGACAGACTGCATTCTTTATTGGCAGAGCTGGTTGTGGGGTTAAGGTGCCGGGCTGGAGAGGCCCTCTAACGAAGTGTTGACGGTAGTCCCAGGTGAGTAGCCCGGAATCACCCATCATAGACAATGCGGTCTCTCTGTAGCCGAGACCTCTCCTGCCCATTTTTCTTCCCTTGGGTATGGGCATTGTTCTTCCTTGCAATTGAGCACCGAGGCCTTTCCCCGGTTGGTAGCCTAGCTTCAGTATAATGTCCCAGCCCTTGGAATCTCGGATCTGGGGCTTCACCTTGATGTCAACTGCTGCAGTGACGGGCTTGCGGGGTGCGTAAGCCCAAGGAAAGTTGAGATCTAGCACTGACATAACAAGCCGACTGCTTGGCCACAATGTGGGAAGAACTTTCTCTGAAATAGCTTTCACTGATTGGACCGTGGATAAGCTTTTGACTTTGACGACCCTCCCTTGGAAAGGGAATTTAATGCATTGATGTGCAGTGGAGGGTACGGCGCTGAGGGTATCGATCCACGGACGACCCAAGATAGCCTTGAACATAGGGTCGATATCCAGCACGTAAAACTCAATGGGCATAGTAAGAGGCCCAAGCTCAGCTTGAATGGTGACAATCCCGTGACATGCCCATCGAGAGTTGTCATAAGCAGCTATAGTAGTGGGAGTTGGGCGTAGAAGTTCTTCTGACAGATTACAAGCCCTTAGAGTGCTGAGCGAGCATACGTTGATAGATGCGCCTGTGTCAACTAATGCCGCATCAATGCTGACTTTGTTCATAATGATAGTAATGCATAGCGGCATTTTCTGAGCTTCTGGTGGTGCTAGCTCGGTTTCAGAGAAAGTAATGGCTGGCCCCTTGGAGATTGTTGCCAGTGCGATAGGTAAGCTATCAACTGCCATGTCTTCACTAACCATCACCTTTTGAAGAAAGTCTCTTAATGCATCTTCGTGAAGGGTAGATCTCTTAATCAGTTCCAGCACAGATATCTTGGCGGGCACCCTATCCAAATGATGTAACAGATCATATTGGGTCTCAGGTAGTGGCTCGGCCTCTTCTTGTTCAGCCGCCGGTTTGGAAGACTGGGGATTGGAAGTGGAAGGATAGTTTCGGTGGAACATGCGCCCACTCCGTAGGGTGAAATTATAAGCTGCCGCGGCCTCAGATGGGCTCAAGATAAGTGATTTAGTAGGCCCAGTGGGATGGATAAGCGGTGCAGAAGAGGGTGTGGTGGAAAGGATGATAGGTGAGGGGTTAGTGGTAGTGGTGTTAGGGTGCTAGGCCCGGATACAGAGGGGGGTGAATGTATCCCTCTAGAAAATATAGCCCAAATTAAAACTCTAAAGCTCAGATATGCGGAATAAGGACTAATGAGCTTTCCAAGATGAAATGATAAGGTAACAAATGAACAAACAGTTGGACTGCACCAATGCAGCCACCTGAACAACCAGAAACGAAGCCAGAGCTAAACAACCCAATCACACTTAGCAGAATACAATGCTCAAAAATAACTCTCTAGATAATGCAACTAGCCAAGCATGCACAACCTGTGAATGGGAGGTAGAAGATATGGAGCTAACGTAAGGTAAACCACTGCACAAATAATTTTAAGGTGGTTCGGTCCTCCAGACCTACATCCACCCCTCACTCCCAACTGGAGTGAGGCTTCACTAGCCAATGCTAGAACCAAGCAGACTCAGTCTGCAACAGGTGCTGACACACAGCTTGACCAGGGGAACAAACTCCCCTCTTCCTCCCAACCGGAGGGACACCCCAAGTGACTCCCAGCCACTTGGAAACCAGAGACTGAAGTCTCTCTTCCTCCAGACTAGGAGGGAACCAACCAGTGACTTCCAGTCACCAGCAAACCAGAGGTCGAAGACCTCTCTTCCTCCAACCGGAGGAACCCCTGGACTTGCAAGCCACAAGCCCAGAGCCAGAGACAAGTCTCCCTTCTCCTGAATCCACAGGAGGAACCCGATCCCCAGCAGGGCAATCGGAAGAACAAGAATAACCAATGAAAAAGAAAAAATATGAAACGGAAAATACACAGCAATCGGAATGCTGTAAATGAAGAACAAGAATGTAGCTCTCAAACGAGCAGATCTGGCTTGGATTTAATCCAGACACCAGAGGACAGATCTTCAATAGCTTCTTCCCTCTTCTCCACGAACTCTCTCTCTCTCTATCTCTCCTTCTTTCTCCTCTGCTCTCCTTTTCTCTCACGCTATTCTCTCCTCCTTTTCTGCAACCCTTTTTTCTTCTGCCGGCTCACTCTTCTTCTATTTCATCTTCTTCTCTTTTTTCTTCCTCTTTTCTTTTTCTGGATCGAAGGGCTTTCTGCTCTCCAGGCTTCTTCTTCGATCAGTCTTCTACAGAGGATGAAGACTCGTATATATAGCATCAGCAGCAGCACATTGGGTGAGTGTGGCTTCCACGTTTCCTGCCCTAGAAATTTGGACCACGTGGCAGCATCCTGGTTCACGAGCCAGGCACCTCGGATCACGTGCCCGTCAATTCAATGACATTCGACCAGTAGGACTCAAGTCTGCTGCGTTGACTCCATCAGCCTGCAGCGTTGACGCATCTGTGATCCAGTGATCAAGTCTTCAACAGATGGGCGTGCTGCGTCGACGCTATCAGCATGTTGCGTTGACACATGGAGCTGCAGCGTCTGAACTTAGATGGCTTCAGCCCTCTCACGTTTCGTGTGGAGTGCGGTGACGCATTGTGCAACTGCGTCCACCCTCTGGTCACCTTGTCGATCCATCAACCTGCTGCGTCGACGCCACTTGATGAATGCGTTGACGCACCAGAGTAATCCAGTAACCCATTGACTCTCCCTTTGTAACTGCTGCGTCGACGCTCTCAGCATGCTGCGTTGACGCATGGAGCTGCAGCGTCGATGGTGCCAATGTACTCCAGAGGCTGCAATAAGGGATGCTTGAACCGCTGCGTCCACACTACTTGTTCACTGCGTTGACGTACCAGAATAATCCAGGAGCTTCTTTCTTGATTGTTTGAACTGCTGTGTCCACGTGTCAGCATTTCAGCCTCTTGGATCACGTGCCAAGTCTTGATGGCCTGAATCATCTGCAGACAGACAGAGGAAAATGAACTTAGTTCAGACGAATGTATATACTTAAGTAGAGCTGCCAGTGTATGGACTTGAACAGTGCAGCGAGTGTACAGACTTGGTAAAACAAGGTCCAGTGTATAGACTTGCAGATACGAAGCCAATGTACAGACTTAGAAGGATTTTAACCAGTGTCCAGACTTAAGGTTTAACTGTGGATGTACAGACTTCAGGTGTGAAGACCATTGTGCAGACTTTGGAGAGCAGTGGCCAATGTATAGGTTTTATGGAGCGAAGCCAATGTGTAGACTTCACGCTGTACAAACTTTGCCAATATGAGACACCGTACAAACTTTGTCAAGAGAACGTAACGTTGTACAGACTTGCGGCTTTGAACGTTGAAGGCACAAGATGATGTACAGACTCAGATTCTAGACCAGTGGCTGTACAGACTTTGAAGGAGGACCAATGTATGGACTTCAGGAGCATGACCAATGTATGGACTTCAGGAGCATATGACACGGCTGTACAGACTTTATTACCAAAACGAATGAATAGACTTTGCCACAGTCTAATGTATAGACTTGAAGAACCTGAACTGAAGCGTCGATGCATCAGCTCAAGGAGTTGACGCACTAATGTGTGGACAGAGACAAATATGACTGAAGGGTGGACGCATCAGCACACTGAGTTAACGCACTGCGTGTAGACAGAATTAAGGTAGAGCATGTTAGAGCATGTTATCTGACAGCCATATGAACTCCATTCACTTACATGATAAAACATGAATTTATCGAGCATATAAAAGACACAGCTAGATGACTCACAGTGAATAACTCACTTCAAGGACCAATCATCAAAACCATCATCAAAACCACAGGGGCACAACAATCTCTCCCTTTTTGATGATGGCAACACTACACAGTGAGTCATCTGATGACTCAAACTATTCTCCCCCTTTGACTTCATCAAAAAGAAAATAGTTTGAGAAATTAAAGCAACCAGCATGCTATAATAAAAACAAAACCATCTCCCCCTTTGGCAAAAATCTCCCCCTTTGATATAGTCAAGATGAATCATGGGAGGGTAAGAATGCATATGCAGATGGAGATTTCAAAATGCAAGATCACAATTCTCCCCCTTTAAGAGTTTCTATGCAGCATGATGCATATGACATTAAAACTTCCCCTGAATAGATGCCAATTGATATGCAAGTGATGCATGACATGGAAGCTCCCCCTCAATAAGTGGAATCTTATGAGATAGATGAGAAGGAGACCACAGGGGCAAACATGGAGAAGTTCAGGTCAATGATCAGAAGAGGTTCAATTAGCAGATTCTTTAAAGAAGCTCCAATCTCAGAAAATTCGGTCAGATTTTCAGAGAGATATCAATCTCATAAATCCAAAAAATAAGTTTTTCAAAGTCTTCCATTATAAGGACTTATGAATGAACTTTATTGAACAGCATGGTTTAAGCATGATGTATGCAGAGTTTATCAATAAAATTCTGTATTGATATCTAAAACCATGTTTTAATAAAAATGAACCAAGCCCTCATATTTATCTTGATAAAACTCCCTTTCTCTTACACAATCAAATTTATTGACTTCTTTCAGAATTACATGCATTAGTATTGAAATCAAGCAATTATGAAGTCATATGATTTTGTCTAGAGTTGTAGCAATTTGATTTTAGCATCAATATTCAGATATGTCAATTCGTTCAACATTTTTCATGCTACAAATCTTACGAGCACTCTAGTTCAGTGCATACTTTGTAACTAGAGGATATACCTTGATTAGAGGCCAATATCCCTAAGCACTTAGTGTGACTAACTATCGTGCTATATATGAACAGAGATAGCATTTACACATCATGACACACTGCAAATCATTTCTTGATGAGTGAGTTGTATTTCTTAGTGTGCATGCCATTGCTCTGCCTGAAATTCAATTATTCTTAATCAGAGTTAACTATGGTACCTCATGACACAGTCCTTTGGACATGTGTTTCTCAGTGACCAAGGTCATTGCTCTGCCAGAAAATACCCTTTAGACATTTCAGAAAAATTCATTTGCTTCAAATCAATAACAATTTCATGTACTTAACCAAATAAAGTCACGTATTCAATAATGCAAATTTCAGAGGATTTTACAAGACACAGCATGAAACAGATGGTTAAGGTTTATTAAACATGATTCAGATATGTTAAGAGATTTTAAAGTTAAACTCCATGAATACATTAAGCTTAAACCACATGAGTTATTTCAGACATTCATAAAAGCGTATAATAGAAGATTTCTAGTTCAAGATTTTTTAGATTTATGATCGAGATAGCCCATTGAAATCTTCATGAAGGACTGAAATAATTATGATACCAAATGATACCAATTGTTACCAATTGATAGGAGAGATTTTGAAGCTCAATGATTTCAAAAATATGCTCAAGGTTTGGTCAAATAGAATCAATGAAAGGGATATGCACACAAGGCAAGATATCAGGAGGTCAGGCAAGTTCCAGGATGTTCAAAGTTAATCATGCAATGAACTCTGACATAAATGTATGCACATGACTACTTTCATGCAATGTATTGACTCCCCCTGACAATATGCATTCAATTACCCTTTTTGGTATTTTCAATGCAGTAAAATGCAATGCAATTAACTACATGCATGCAAAGACTCAACACTGAATGCTATGCAAGGATATGCAATTAACTCCCCCTGAAAACATGCAATGTTTGCCATGAGACACTGAACATATGATTTTGATTCATGCACATTCGGACTGCCCTATCAAGCAAAATGACCCATGGTACTAGGCGGAGCACTTGGTCTAAAAGACCACCTCTCACATAGTAAGAACCGCCAAACAGATTTCCCTGCCTTTTGGTAGCTTACCATTTGATATACCATAGAGGTCATGAATAACAATGCAAACCAACAGTCCTATATGCAATTAAGGTTTTCAATGAACTATGCAACAGACAAATTTCAAACAACATTCATATGCAGTCCAGATTTTTTAGAATGCAATTTGTTTTCAGAGTTTATGCATTTCAACAATTATCAAATAACTACAAATGGCAGATATGCAAGATTACATCAAATTAGATATACAATGAATTGGTAAAATAGGAAATGCAGATAATTTACCTGAAAAGTTCAGAAGGGGTTTTCATTCTTGAGTGCCTTGGATTAATACCCCTTTTTATTCCATTCCAAGGCACACCTGCAAAACAAGGTTTATTTTGCACAAACAGGTACCCAAGAAGTCTTGGGTCCTGACATGACATTATCACTCCTAGCAGGTTTTCTCAGCACATTTTTAACTTGATAGCAAGGAGCAACAGTTTTCAGATCTAATTTATGCACATTCTTGTTAGCATGAGTTCTATGTGCACATACATGAGATTTTATGTTAACAGAATTAAGATTCTTTTTACCATCATAAGCCAGCCAACAGTCAGCAGCTCTATGGCCTGGCTTCCCACATTCAAAACATGCAAGTGTTTTCCTTTCAAAAACAGATTCATTTCTATCAGAAATATTTCTATTGACAGGGAATTTACCAGATTTATTGTTAAACTTCCTTCCCTGAGCATGCCAACATTGGGCTGCAATGTGGCCCGATTTGCCACAGTGACAACAGTAAATTTTCTCATTCAGATGATCATGACTTCTCGCATGAGATCTCTTAGCTTCCTTGTCATCTTGTTTTATTGAGTTACATTCATGCATAACATGACCAATTTTATGACAATAGAAGCAATGAATTCTTTTCTTTTGAACAAAAGAAGGTTTCTTAACATGAGGCTTCCTACCATGTATTTTATCAACATTCAGATCATCCTTGTTGAGCACAAGACAGTTGTACATGAAGTGACCAACTTTCCCACAGTAGAAGCAATTAACATACTTAGCATGAGATTTCTTGTCACCTTAAACTTCCTCAGTATGTTGATTGTTCTTTTTATTTATTTTCTGTTTTGTTTTCTTATTTTCTTGATCAGCAACTTGTTTAGGCTATGAGGTGGAGGTGCTAGCTATGTTTGAGCTACGCACGAAGGTTGTATGAAGTTTATTCCTCATTCCCTGCTTAACTTGAGAACTACTGCCCTTCTTCATGCAATTATCTGTGGATACAACATTCTGCTTCTCTTGATTAGCAGAATCAGACAGAGACTTATTCAAATTTAAAATTTCATTCCTAAGAGAAGAGATGAGTAGTTCAGAGTTTGTTAGATCTTCTTCGCAGGTGAGAATTTGTTTCTTCATGGTGTCATTCAGATTTTTCACAATTTCTAGTTCCTGTTTCAATTCATTCTCAAATTGAATTTTCTTATCAGCAGATTTTTCTTTTTCAAATGACAACCATTTTTCAGAAAAGACAGTATTAAGAACCATTAGCCTTTTATTTTGATCTTTTAGATGAAAATTTTCTTCAATCAACTTGTTTTCAAATTCTTCTTTCAATTTCAATTCAGATTTTAAATTTTCATTTTCAGCCTTTAGACTTGTGATTTCAGCATTTTTCTCTTTTCTTAATTTTCTCTTTTCTGGCTTAATTCTTTCATATTTTTCCACTAGATGCTTATGCATGGCAACTAAATCATCATGACTAATATCCTTGGTCTCAGAGTTTACCTGGGATGATGACTCATCTGATTGATCACTCCTTCTTGCCATGAGACATTCTTCTTCCTTTCCATTGTGGATGCGAAGCAATTCATCCAATATTTCCTTTGCCGAGCTACAACCTAAGAAAAATGAAAAATCATCAGAACCGATTGCAGCCTTCATTAGATTTAGAGCTCTCACATTATCTTCATTTTTCAACTTGTGAACATGAGTCCACTTGGACTTATCCTTAGGAAGTTCATGTGGACTGTGAGAGATAACCTTCCATAATTGTGGATTAATAGAGTTAACGTGCTTGTGCATACGATATAGCCAGAATTTAATAATTGAACTACTGAATAGTGGAGGATGAGCCATGAGAACACACCAGATTAATGCAACAGGAATATTGATGCACTAAAAATAAATTAGCACCGAAAACCAAAGATCGAATCTACAGGTCGCTGGACCTTGTATGCAGACACCTCTCTGATACCAACTGTTAGGGTGCTAGGCCCGGATACAGAGGGGGGTGAATGTATCCCTCTAGAAAATATAGCCCAAATTAAAACTCTAAAGCTCAGATATGCGGAATAAGGACTAATGAGCTTTCCAAGATGAAATGATAAGGTAACAAATGAACAAACAGTTGGACTGCACCAATGCAGCCACCTGAACAACCAGAAACGAAGCCAGAGCTAAACAACCCAATCACACTTAGCAGAATACAATGCTCAAAAATAACTCTCTAGATAATGCAACTAGCCAAGCATGCACAACCTGTGAATGGGAGGTAGAAGATATGGAGCTAACGCAAGGTAAACCACTGCACAAATAATTTTAAGGTGGTTCGGTCCTCCAGACCTACATCCACCTCTCACTCCCAACTGGAGTGAGGCTTCACTAGCCAATGCTAGAACCAAGCAGACTCAGTCTGCAACAGGTGCTGACACACAGCTTGACCAGGGAAACAAACTCCCCTCTTCCTCCCAACCGGAGGGACACCCCAAGTGACTCCCAGCCACTTGGAAACCAGAGACTGAAGTCTCTCTTCCTCCAGACCAGGAGGGAACCAACCAGTGACTTCCAGTCACCAGCAAACCAGAGGTCGAAGACCTCTCTTCCTCTAACCGGAGGGACCCCTGGATTTGCAAGCCACAAGCCCAGAGCCGGAGACAAGTCTCCCTTCTCCTGAATCCACAGGAGGAACCCGATCCCCAGTAGGGCAATCGGAAGAACAAGAATAACCAAATGAAAAAGAAAAAATAATAAACGGAAAATACACAGCAATCGGAAGGTTGTAAATGAAGAACAAGAATGTAGCTCTCAAACGAGCAGATCTGGCTTGGATTTAATCCAGACACCAGAGGACAGATCTTCAATAGCTTCTTCCCTCTTCTCCACGAACTCTCTCTCTCTCTCTCTCTCTATCTCTCCTTCTTTCTCCACTGCTCTCCTTTTCTCTCAAGCTATTCTCTCCTCCTTTTCTGCAACCCTTTTTTCTTCTGCCGGCTCACTCTTCTTCTATTTCATCTTCTTCTCTTTTTTCTTCCTCTTTTCTTTTTCTGGATCGAAGGGCTTTCTGCTCTCCAGGCTTCTTCTTCGATCAGTCTTCTACAGAGGATGAAGACTCGTATATATAGCATCAGCAGCAGCACACTGGGTGAGTGTGGCTTCCACGTTTCCTGCCCTAGAAATTTGGACCACGTGGCAGCATCCTGGTTCACGAGCCAGGCACCTCGGATTATGTGCCCGTCAATTCAACGGCATTCGACCAGCAGGACTCAAGTCTGCTGCGTTGACTCCATCAGCCTGCAGCGTTGACGCATCTGTGATCTAGTGATCAAGTCTTCAACAGATGGGCATGCTACGTCGACGCTATCAGCATGTTGCATTGCCGCATGGAGCTGCAGCATCTGAGCTTAGATGGCTTCAGCCCTCTCACGTTTCGTGTGGAGTGCGTTGACGCATTGTGCAACTGCGTCCACCCTCTGGTCACCATGTCGATCCATCAACCTGCTACGTCGACGCCACTTGATGAATGCGTTGACGCACCAGAGTAATCCAGTAACCCATTGACTCTCCATTTGTAATTGCTGCATCGACGCTCTCAGCATGCTGCGTTGACGCATGGAGTTGCAGCGTCGATGGTGCCAATGTACTCCAGAGGCTGCAGTAAGGGATTCTTGAACCGCTGCGTTCACGCTACTTGCTCACTGCGTTGACGCACCAGAATAATCCAGGAGCTTCTTTCTTGATTGTTTGAACTACTGTGTCCACGTGTCAGCATTTCAGCCTCTTGGATCACGTGCCAAGTCTTGATGGCTTGAATCATCTGCAGACAGACAGAGGAAATTGAACTTAGTTCAGACGAATGTATATACTTAAGCAGAGCTGCCAGTGTATGTACTTGAACAGTGCTGCGAGTGTACAGACTTGGTAAAACAAGGTCCAGTGTATAGACTTGCAGATACGAAGCCAATGTACAGACTTAGAAGGATTTTAACCAGTGTCCAGACTTAAGGTTTAACTGTGGATGTACAGACTTCAGGTGTGAAGACCATTGTGTAGACTTTGGAGAGCAGTGGCCAATGTATAGGTTTTATGGAGCGAAGCCAATGTGTAGACTTCACGTTGTACAAACTTTGCCAATATGAGACACTGTACAGACTTTGTCAAGAGAACGTAACGCTGTACAGACTTGAGGCTTTGAACGTTGAAGGCACAAGATGATGTACAGACTCAGATTCTAGACCAGTGGCTGTATAGACTTTGAAGGAGGACCAATGTATGGACTTCAGGAGCATGACCAATGTATGGACTTCAGGAGCATATGACACGGCTGTACAGACTTTGTTACCAAAACGAATGAATAGACTTTGCCATAGTCTAATGTATAGACTTGAAGAACTTGAAATGAAGCGTCGACGCATCAGCTCAAGGAGTTGACGCACTACTGTGTGGACAGAGACAAATATGACTGAAGGGTGGACGCATCAGCACACTGAGTTAACGCACTACGTGTAGACAGAATTAAGGTAGAGCATGTTAGAGCATGTTATCTGACAGCCATATGAACTCCATTCACTTACATGATAAAACATGAATTTATCGAGCATATAAAAGACACAGCTAGATGACTCACAGTGAATAACTCACTTCAAGGACCAATCATCAAAACCATCATCAAAACCACAGGGGCACAACAAGTGGGCGCGAGTGGAAGTGGGGATATAAAAGTGGACGGAGGCGTGATGAGTGGAGGGTTAGATGGAGGTATGGCGATAGTGGGTGTAAGCGCGAGCGGGGAGGGGGTGATGGTAGTGGATTTGAGCAATGGCGAGTGCGACGGAGGCGCGGGTGATGGTGCGTGTGAAGAATAGGGGTAAATGGGAGGACGAGTGGAGGAGGGATTTGGTGTGTAGGCATGAGGATGGGGGAAGCGGGAGGATTATGGTAGTTGTAGTGAAGGGCCATGACCTGTGGCATGGAGTTATCGTCGTCGAAGGACCACTCGGGGTGGGAGCCGGAGGTTGGACGACATTGACCTGAGCCGGTGCCGGCGGCAGAGGCTGTGGAGCAGGAAGATGGTTTGGCATTGGGTTTTGATGAACCCCCAGGTCTTGAACCGATTGCTGTTGCTGTTGCGGCTGCTGCTGTGGCTGCGGTACCTGTTGCTGCTGCACTTGCTGCCTCGGTGGCTGCCTTCTCTTCTCTTTGATTTCTGTGATGGCCCTGTGCATCTTGGCCCAATCAATTCTTTGCCCTTCATGTAGATCATAGACCAGGTCCCGGAATTGGAAACACCCTTCAATGGTATGCCCCGGCTGCCTGTGGAACATACAATACTTCGTCTGATCAACGGTTGGATTCCAGTTGGGCCGTTCCGGAGGAAGCTGTATGGCATTCACCGACATGAGAGCTGAGAAGATGTCAGTGAGTGTTTTTGGCAATGGTGGGTACTGAGCTCTTTTAGGAGCCGGGCGCTTGTTGTTAGGGTTGTTGTTGTAGCCGTTGGGTGGAGGGACGTTGTGGTATTGTAGAGGTGGTGGTGGTTGTTGTGGTGCGGTGAAGGTGTTTTGGGGAATGGCGAAGGTGGGCGGAGGGTTTTGCGGAGTGGCCTGGTAGTTTTGGGGAGCAGGATTCTGTGGAGTGCGGAGATTTTGAGGGAAGCAGAAGGGTGCGGCTTGGAATGGGAAAGTAACGGCTTGAACTTGCTCGTTTGTTTGGACCCCCTCGGTGACCGGCCCTTGAGGTTTCTTGTGGTACTTGGGCTTTTGGTTTTCAAATAGCGAGTGAATGGGGGAGTCCTTGAACTGTGTTTGGATGAACCGCGCCGGGCTGTAGAGTTGGTGCATGTTGGCTATGTCATTCATGGCCAGAATGTTTCGGAAGGTCGGAGTAGCATTGGAAATAAGTAACTTGACCTTATCTTCCTCCGGGATATGGTCGGGCACTCTAGCGGCCATTTGCCTCCACCTATCTGCATAAGTAGAAAACTCCACATCTGGTTTCATCTTTTCGGCCACCAAATCTGTAAATGAGTACTCCGGGCCGACCCTGTCTTGAAACTGCTGGATAAACTTATCTTTCACTACCTTGATGCTTTCGGCGTCTTCCAATGGCAGAGAGTAGAACCATTCCAATGCAACGCCGTTCAATGATCGGCGGAATAAATACGCCATAAGGCGATCATCATATTGGAATTGGGCCGATTCATACAAGAAGTCCCTTACGTGAATAAAGGGATTGCCGTTCCCATCGTACTTTCTATAATTGGGGAGCTCGGACTACGGAGGGAACCGGATGTTCTGAAAGCTAGGAACCGAAACATCTGCTAAGGACTGTGGGCCAACCCGCTTCTGGAGGAAATCAAGTTGCTGTTGCATGGTGGCCCATTTATCAAGTAATTCCTGCTCTCTGGAAGGAGCAGGGGTAGTGAGAGATAATGGTTGAAATTGAGGAGCAGAAGGGTGGATTGTAGCAGGAGGTGGGAGCCCACAAGAAGGAGCAGAAGGATAAACGGCCAAGGCAGGGGGCCCATAAGAAGGATATTCAGCCGGAGACTGACCCATATTAGAGTGGGCTTGGACAACCCCTGGCTGAGGGCGCGAGAAATCTAAAGGGCCCATAAGGACTTGTGGAACCATTGGGCTAGACATACGATGATCCAACTGAATGAAAGAAGGGATGGCAGACTTCCCCTTGTCAAAAGATTGCTGGGCTGAAGTAGAAGATTGGCCCGTCTCCATGCCAGTAAAGGTGATGGTCCGGGGTTAGACCGGAGTAAGATCAATCGGAGTGGGCTGGATGGAAGGATTGGATTGACCCTGCGTAATCGTGGGAGGGGAGATATTGGATCCTTGCATGGCCTGATAGACAGCTTGGAGTTCGGTTGGATCCTATTGGGCCATCATTTGGAGAATGGAGCCCGCAGAAGGAGAAGAGAAAGTAGAGGTGGCCTGACCACCCTTCATGGGGGTGGAAGACGGAAGAGGGGCTGTCCCCTCTCCAGAAGAGAACGAAGTAACCCTAGCAGGGTTTTCAAGAAGTCCTTAAGGAAGGGAATCCTCTTGGGAACGGGGAGGGATGAAAGAAGCCATGGTGGATTCGAAAAGCGGATTTGAGTAGAATTTGGAGAAGGAGTTGACTCTAGGAGGTGCTTCCAACGGACGAAAATAACTCCACATGCAACGGACAACCTTAAGAAGATGCAAACAACACAAACAATCACGCAATGATCAACCAAAACTGAGATGATTTATAACAAAGATGCAAGTGACAAGAGATGAAAACACTCCAAGTCAACCAAGTTGTTTAATATGATGCTTCAAGATTCTTATGATTTCTCCTTTGGAACTTCAGTAGATTGATTAGGATGTGCTCTCAACAATAGGTTCTTGATGGGAGAGGCTGTAAGGCTTGGTTTGACTCTAAATGTGATCACTCCTTCACTCATGGAACCCTAGACAAATTGTGGGAAAGGTACAACCGGCCCGGCGTCCGTGTGGGAATCCACGGCTCGCGGGGACTTATGGAGGTCCCTGGTGTGATTTCCTAGTCGGCCCTAAGGAATATGGAGACGAGAGATCCGCACACCAAGGTAGGAAAATGTAATCTAATGTATGATAATATGCATGAACCTATGTCCACCGGGGTGCATGCAAATTCTAATCTAGAATCTAGCAAACAATTATGCACACAATGATGTAGATATGTAAACCAACCAAGGAGGAAGTCAGATAACACCTAAGCAAGAATATCATAGCAGAAACTACGGAAAGAAAATGCACCGCGGGATGCGTACCCATCTGGAGTATATAACGGTCTATGAGACCAGCGTCAGAAGTATGTAATAATCGAAGACCAGACTGCCAGAATCAATGTAACACAGGGAGCCAGGACCGTCAGATGAGCCAGAGAACCAAAAACAGCAGGAAAATAGAAGGGAAATCCAGGGAAAACCAGACAAGGGAACGATGGCAGGTATAACTATGGACACTAAAAAATCTCTTACCCAATGTTCACGTACAGGGGAATAAAGAAGGGTGTTGTGCCCCTTGTGCTTTGATAATAATGTGGTGTTTTAATGATAGCAACATGAATGAGTCACCATATTGTTTTGCTAAGAATAACACATTGAGCCATCACATGAATGCATATATCTGATCTATGTTTGATCTGTTCTGTGGAGAATGCAGTGTTCTATACTCAATGCATAAGTCCATACATTGCCCTCATGCATACACAAGCATCCGAAGTCTGTACAACGTTTTGGCCAGCATGCATCGTCTCCTTCTGTACAGCGTTTGCCCAAGTCTATACATTGTAAGACCAAGTCTGTACACCCCTTGTGCATGCATCGTCTCATGCATCGTCTCTCCTGTTAGAACAGGTGCTATAGATTCAGAGGGGGGGGGTGAATGAATCCCCTTATAAAAACTTGTCCAATTATAAAACTAAAGCGAAAATAAAATCTTAACTGGAGATGCAGCAACCTTCACTCTTAGTGAAGAGGTTTATCTGTTGAGCAGAACCCGTAATTCAATCGGTGTAGGACAAAAAGTCCTCTAACTCATCTATCAAGCACATCACATGCAAGGGAGATATTCAATGTAATTCATAAACAGCTGAGCAAGGAAAAAACATGTGATACCTGTGAATGGGGTAGATGAAACGGAAAGATACACCACAATCACAACCACTGCACAGAGAATTTTTAGGTGGTTCGGCCAGACACAAGTTTGCCTACATCCACCCCACACTCCCAACCGGAATGTGGATTCACTAAAACTGCTGGGCAACACAGCTTGCCAACATACACTGTCACACAGCTTTCCAGAGGAACAGGCTCCTCTCTTCCTCCAACTCAGGAGGAAAACACCAGTGACCCACGGCCACGGAAATCCAGAGACCAAGGTCTCTCTTCCTCCTACCCGAAGGGAACACCCAAGTGACACCCTGTCACTTGCAACCAGAGGACGAGTCCTCTCTTCCTCCTAGCCCGGAGGGAACACCCAAGTGACACCCTGTCACTTGCAACCAGAGGACGAGTCCTCTCTTCCTCCTAGCCCGAAGGGAACACCTAGCAACCCACGGTCACTAGAAACCAGAGACTCACGTCTCTCTTCCTCTATACCAAGAGGGAACCCACAAGACAGCCCCCAGCTGCTTGCTGACCAGAGGTGAAGAACCTCTCTTCTCCTGATGGCACAGGAGGAACCCGTTCTCATAAGAGACACGGAAGAACAACAAAGAAACATTAAAGAAAAGACAAAAAACAAAACAAGACAGCAGAATAGGAATGAAACTCAGATGGCTCTAGATTTGATCCAAGCAGCCAGGCTCGAAGGACTGATCTTCAGGATTCCTTCTTCTATGCTCACTCTCTTTTTCTTCTCACGAATACTTCCTTTTTCTACCTTCTTCCTCTTCTTTCTGCTCTCTGATGTGCTTGGGCACTGCTCTCTCTGCTGCTCACGGCTAGGACTCCTTCTCTTCTTCACTGCTAGAGTTTCTTCTGCTTGAAGAGTATTATTTTTCCTCGGAGGCTGAGGCAGTATATTTATAGCCGAGATGAAAGGATGGGGCGGTGTTGCCCTAGTGAGCTTTGACTGGTCCACGTGGTATAATTTCTTTCCACGTGTCTTCTGGAGCTTTTTCTTCTTTTGGCCACGTGTCAGCATCCTGGTACCTCGTCCATCCTAGGTTCACGAGCCAGGCACCTCGGATCACGTGCCCTCTATTAGCACACTCAGTAACTAAAACTTAAGTCTGCTGCGTTGGCTCCATCATCCTGCTACGTTGACGCATCGGTGATCCAGTGATCAGGTCTTCAGCAGATAGATGTGTTGCATCGACGCTCTCATCATGCTGCGTTGACGCATTGGTGTGTTCCAGCAGCTGAAATTGGATGGCTTCAGCCTTCTTGCGTCAAGGAGTGCGTTGACGCATTGTGCAGCTGCGTCCACCCTCTGGTCACCTTGTCGATCCATCAAGCTGCTGCGTCGACCCAACGAGCTGCAGCGTCGATGCTGCCAAGGTACTCCAGAGGTTGCAAGGAGATACTTGAACTGATGCGTCCACGCTGCCAGTGGGTGGCGTTGACGTACGGACATGTACATTAAGGCCTTTCTTGCCTTGAATATTGGCATCTCTTAAGCCGCTGCGTCGACGCTGCTCCACTGCTGCGTTGACGCGTTGGTGTATTTTTGCAACTAATAGTTCAGCTTATTTGCATGCTGCGTGGACGCTAAGAACTCCAGCGTTAACCTTCTAAACTGTCTCCGAGCTAGATGCCTATCAGGCTTAATGGCTGCGTCGACGCTGTCTAGCAATGGCGTTGTCGCATTGATACGTTCCAGTGAACAAACAACCTCCCCTCTTTAACTGCTGCGTCGACTCTTCCAACTCGTGGCGTTGACGCACAGAGTAATCCAGGAGCTTCTTTCTTGATTGTTTGAACTGCTGTGTCCACGTGTCAGCATTCTGAGCATAACAAAAGCCAATGTACAGAACTAAAGGTAGACAAGGCAGCATGGCGTCAACCCAGCTGTTCCACTGAGTCAACGCAGCAAGTAAACTAGCAACTACTGCGTCAACGCAGTGTCCTTGTAGCGTCAACGCACTGCATGAACAATTAGCCACTACGTTAACCCAATCTAGCCATATTCATGAATTAGCTATTCAAGCAAATAATCAGATATTCAAGCAGTCAAACAGTCATCTAAATTAATTAGCACACCTCACAACACCTCAGTGTGACTCATGGTGTGTCAGCCATCATCAAAACCACACAGGGGCACAACATCTCCTTGTGCACACATCATTTATCAAGTCTATACGTTATCTAGCACACACGCGTTCAAGGTCTGTACATCCAACCGTCTCATTCAGCGCCTCATCAAGTTTGTACATCGGTGCGTCTTACTTAGCGTCTCTGTGCTTCAAGCTTTCCAAAGTCTATACGTTGTCATCTTTACCTACGTTCAGAACACCAAGTCTGTACATCGGTAAAGTCTACACATTGGCAAAGTCTATACACTCCATCATCTCACTCAGAGTCTATACATCGCACGTCTCAGGCATCGTCTCAATCCAAGTCTATACATTGTAGCCTGTTCGTGTTCTAGCTTTGAAAGTCTAGACATTGTCTGCCGTGCAGTACACTAAGTCCATACATTGGCACTGTAGCATGCACGAACTCTAAGTCTTTATATTCGTTGCGTCTTGTGCATGCATCACTCAAAGTCTGTACAGCCTGTGTTCACAACACAAAGTCTGTACATCGTTCTGCTTGCACAAACGCCAAGTCTGTACATTGGCTTTGCTTACACGAGCTGAAGTCTATACACTGTCCACTTGCAGCATTAGCACAAGTCTGTACAGCCTGTGTGCTTCATTCACAGAGGCTGTACATTGCTTCATGCATTGCATGAAGTCTACACCTTGTATGTTGCCATGCTTTAGCTTTGCATTCACGAAGTCTGTACATTGTTCATACATTGCACGCAGAGTCTACACACTCGTTTGGCATGCCTGAGCATTCATCGTCAATGTACATACTTCACCATATGCATACTGCAGCATAGTCTATACACTCATAACTCTAGCCAGTGCATCCTATGCTTCAAGCATTCACAAGTCTGTACATGCTTTAGCATTGCATTCACAACGTGAAGTCTGTACATGGTTTCTCTTCACATTGCAAAGTCTACACACTGCATTGCCTCCACAAAGTCTGTACAAGCTGTTAGACTTAAACTGATATTCCTTTCGTCTATCTGACAGGTACTGTTCGTGAAGCTTAAGAATGGCACGTGATCCGAGGCTGGAAGGGCTGACAGGATGATGACACGTGGCCAAAACAATTGGGCGGGAACTGTGGAAGACACGCGCCCAGTGCTGCTCCTGCTGAAACTGCTATATAAGGAAGACTCCTTTGTCTGAAGAAGACTGATCGAATATGCAGAAGTCCTGAAGAAGAAGCAGAGACAGAGTCTGCACGATCCAGAGTGAAGAGAAGAAGAAGAAGAAGAGAAAGAAAAAAGAGAAGAGAAGATGAGATAAAGGAAAGAAGAAGAGGAAAACACACTTACAAATGCCCTTCCAACGGCACACTCCCAGAAGCCCCCAGCGGTACAACTCCTGGAGCTCCAGCGGCACAAGGCCCCCTGGCCCCTTCAGCGGCACAGGTCTTCGCCCTTCAGCGGCACGGGTCTTCGGCCCCCTCTCAGCAGCACAAGGCCCTCTGGCCCCTTCAGCGGTGCAGGCCCTTTGGCCCCTTCAGCGGCACGCTACAGGCAAGCCTCCAGCGGCACATGCGTTCTGCCCTCAGCGGCACGGCCCCTCAGCCCCCCAGGGGCACAGCGTTAAATCCTCCGAAATGGCATAGACCGGCAGAAGACTCAACAGTCATTAAGCAAGTCCCTTGGCGCGCAGCTCGGCCGCTTCGACGCCAGCTAGCGCATGCCTTGGTGTCACCCTCTGGTTGGATGAGGGAGGTCCCCGCCTGACAATGAAGAGACCGAAGTCAACCTCGGATGGCAGTGCCATCATGAGGTCTCCCCCATCGATGACACACCTATAAAAAGCCCCCAAAAAGAGAAGACGACTGGACACTGGTGGGCTCTCCAGAGAGGGCAGAAGAAGGAGAAGAAGAAGAGGAAGAGAAGAAGAAGAAGAAGAGAAGAGGTTCCTACCTCTCACACCCCCCCCCCCCGGGGCTGTTCGACCACCACCGTCTGCGTGAAGAGAGGAAAGAGAGAAGAGAAGAAGAGAGGAGTGAGGTCTGGGAGGGGAGGAGCCTCCCCTTCTGCTCCATTCCCCTCCCCACATTGTATTTTCTTGTTTCTTTTGTTTGTCTTTTCCTTCCCCTTGCAATGTATTGGCCATGGTTCTCCGTGAATGGAATGCACTCTGTCAGTTTGTTATGCCTAGCCTCCACCATGGTTTTCTCCTCATCGTTCGTCTGTGGTTTTACATTCTCTTCCCCCAACCTCTCAACTCCCTTTTCTACTTGATTTCCCATGGCGCTGGTTCATGCAGCCAATAGGGTTCGTTCCTGGATTGATAGGGTATGGCCAGCCTCCTCCCTCTTCAACCACTTTCCATCGCATAACAACTCTTGATCTTGCCATACGGGTCTGTGTGAGCCCATTCTCTTTAACACCTTGGAGTCATTCAATGCCCAGAGCATCCCCCTTTGCCCTCCTTCGGGACCAGTGGTATACCTACATACACTCAGTCTCCCAGCCGTCCCACCACTCAGGCCCCCCAGCGGCACGCCTCCCCCATTCGTCCGTATGGCGGTACAGCCTCCCTTGAGTTTGCCTGGCGGCACACACTCCTTAGGGCCATTCAGCAGTGCACCCTCTCTCTTCTTGTCAGCGGTACACCTCCCTTCCTGGGCCGCCCAGCGGCACTCCCTTGGACTGTCAGCCTGGCACTCCTTGGCCATCACCTCCCCGGTGTACTCACAGGTTGCATCAGTTCACTGGTTCCTCGTTCGATGTTTTCTCCGGGTTTTCCGAAGTTTCCCTAAAGGCGGCTGCTCAGGCACCCCCCTCAGCTGTTTGTTCATGCCACCCCTGTGGGCATGTTCCTTGTTATTCCTTTACCTCCCGGGTCAAGGGGAGGTGCTGCCGAATTTTCGTCAGGAATAACAATAAACTTAAAAGAGGACAAAATGAAGTAACAAACAAATGGGGTAGTAACGAATTAAAAGACAAAGTGAAAGCAACAAACAAATGAAACCAACAACAATAAAACATTCTAATTAACTAAAGGTACAACCTTCAACCCTCCAGAGGTACAACTTAAACCCTCCAGTGGTACACCCCCTTTACCTTCCAGTGGTACACCGATTAATCCTCCAGCGGTACACCCCCTTTACCGTCCAGTGGTACACACCCCTTTATCCTTCAGCGGTACACCCCCAGATCCTTCAGCGGTGCGCTCTCAGCTCTCTAGCGACACACTTCCTAATCCTTCAGCGACACACTTCCCAGCCTTCAGCGGTGCACTCCTCAGCCCCTCCAGCGGCACACTCTCCATAACCCTTCAGCGGCACACTCTCCTCTGCCCTCTCCACACACATGTCTAATGCAACAAGCAATAACAATAATAACGGACTCATAAAAGGAGGGGGGATAAATAAAAATAATAATGATAAAATTATAATAACAAAAAAGGGGGAAATAAGTAATAATAATTACCGATTCAATAAAAAAGAATATAATAAATAAATAAGTAGATAATAATAATAAAATAATAATAATAATAAATGAACAATAATAACAAACTCACTAGAAAAATATAAAGAAATAACAAATAGTAATGATAGAAATTTAAATAACAATAATAAATGATGAGCTCCGCTCCACAGCCTCATTCTCCTCAAGACCCGGTATAAAGGGAACATTGACGCCGCCCCTGTTGATTTGCTTTGCTTCTCTTCTTCTTTTTGTTTTATTTGCAATAAAGATGATAGGCAAAAATCAAAGATCTCAATCGACCCAAGGACATGCGAACCATGAACCTAGGCAACCAGAACAAGCTCTAGCATGGGCATGCTATCCCAATCATCAAACTAAACTAAGGGAATAAAGAAAAACACACGCCGGGGCGTGGAGCAAAAGCAAATAAAAACACACCGCAAGGGTGGAGCAAGAAGAGAGGATAAGAGATATGAGATGGAGAGAAAGCTAATGCCCAATACTAAGAAAGAACGTGATCGCCACCAAAGTAGAAACAAGCCAAAGACTTGAAAATACCTTGGAAATAGGTGGATGAAGCACCCACCCACGGGAGAGAGAAAATCAGGGAAATCTGCAGATCAACGAAATGTAACGGCCGAAAGCCAACGCGTCACTGGGAAGTGACGGTCGCTCGATGAACCGCTATATGAATCTGACGCGCCTGCACAAGACCGTCAAATAACCTGCAGTAATAGCTTGTGGATTCTTTTAACTCCAACTCCTCCAGCCGGCCAGAAGACTTGGGCCTCATGTGGTGAACCTGTAAACCTGCCAAAGAACGTGAAAACACAAGATAACAGACCCAAATTAGCCCTTTAAACAAGCATTAGTATCAATTCTCAAAGAACTTAATAGCATGCAAAAGGAAAGAGAAGTACCGGCGATGTTTTGGTTTTTTAACCCCTCTGGGCGTTTTAAAAAGATAGGAGGATGTTTAGATCATGAAAAACCAGGGAGAACGTGGAAAAAGAAGAGGGACAATGCTTTTGATGAAAGGGAGATGAGGAAGAACACAATATGTAATGATGAACTTTGAAAACCAATGGAACGAATACTCCCTTCACAGTGAAGCAGATGAACGTGAAAGACAATTTCCCTTGGTCAGATGTGACTCCAGAATGCGGCAGCACTTCGACGCGAACTCCAGATCTTCCTCCTCCGGGCCATGAAGTTAAGGGTGCTATTTATAGACCCTCAAACTCTCCGGTCGAGCAAGGATAATCCAGCAAGATAAGAGAATAACTCTTCGCAAATCCCTGAAGATAATATCACCAAGAGTCCATAGAAACAAACAGAAGGTTTTGAGGATCAGATTTGGAAGAGAAATCAATATTTCAAGCTCTTATCTCGACCACGGAGTAGCATAGAAAAGGCCTGAACTGCCAAGACTCTCTGTTGGATGTAACGGCTGGTCGACAGACCGCCACATGAAAATAACGCGCCAGGGAACGTCCGTTACATTAAACCTTATCTCAAAAGAGATAAGATCAATATGAAGAAGATCAAACAAGTTGGACTCTCGAAGGAAAGTAATGGCCAAGGCTGGACGCGTTGGAATAAATAACGGCTGCACGACAGACCGTTAGATTCAATGGATAAGCAACATGATAAGCTTTAGAACAAAGGCCTCAAACTTTAGGACTCTTCAATAAGTAACGGCCCAGGGATCATCCGTTATATGGAAGTAACGAGTGAGGACCGTTATTAACAATGAGGATAAAAAAAGGTGCAAAGCTTGCTAAGCTCATAGAATAAAAGGCCACAATAAACCACACTCCAACCAAGGAGAAGACCCAAGAAACAGGTTAAAAACTGATCAAGGAGACTCGATGAAGAGTGAACAACTCGGAGCATCATATGGATAAACAAGGAGATGACCCAACTTATTGGTCATAAAACGGGTGTCAACAGATGCCCCTCCTTAACGACCTCTTTGCAGGGGAGCTAGTGGAGGTGAAGCGGAAATGAAATGGAACATGGAGATGAAGCGGAAAAGTGGGCGTTAAGGTAAACAACCCCGTTCTTTACCAACAAGCGATAGGAACTTTCTGAAAAACTCCGAACTGATCATAAGGAAAAAGCCAACCAAAGGACGCATGTCTGGAGGAACTAACAACTAAGGAAAGGAAACACGGCTAGCCGCCGGAGGCAACGGAAAGGAAAGAGAACTGACTAAACTCCAGACAGGAATCTTCAGCCAACCAAATCGAGCGACGAGATCAAAGGAAACCTTCTAATTCAGAGTGGAATAATTCTCCTCATTCGAGCTTAAGGAACATAGCTGTTCACCAACATCGAGATACCTTGAACAGATGAAGCACATGAATGCTCAAAGAATGCGTATGATGCATGCTGGGCTAAAGAAAAAGAAATCTTTAAAACGAATGCAAAGAAAGATAAAATATCAAGATACTCGAGAATAACATTGCTAGACTGGAGAAACCAGGGTCAGGACACCATCTGCAACCACGGCGTGCAAGACAGAACCATCGTCCCCAAATTTTTCCAACCTAACAGCCTATCCAACGATTAAACATGTGAACTTAGATCATCATCATTTTTGTTTAAGGGGAACATCAGATTCTGGAACACACGAATGACCAGCCGGTTCTCGAGATAATATATCATAGATATATAGTAATGCATTAATGGATAAGGGAAAGAGATACAATACCTGACTTACCTGCCTGATGAACGACAAAGCGTGATGCTTCATTCATGAGAAAGAGGTTGGCAAATAACAATATGAGCATGAAACAAGGCATAACCATTTGTACATGTGATAATCATCAACAATGACTTTATGGCAGAAAATGCAATCATTTAAACATCAAATAGACTATTTCATTCATCAAGAAACTTGCAAGTTTGTAACGGTTTACTTAGAGGGCGTCACATAAAGTAACGGCCAGGGAAGAGCCGTCATAAACTAAGCGGTTCACATTCTCCAATGAAATAGTTCAAATTCATGTAACGGTCAGAATAGTACGCGTTAGAGAGTGTAACGGTCAGACGACAGACCGTCACATTTCCTGAGCGTTCAAAAAAAACAAACCAAACAGCCCACGGCCTCATTCATTCGTCACATTCAATCCATCGAACGCCCAGAAGAAACCCCAATCGAGACCTCCGGCGACCACCGTCTTCCGCCCAAGAAGGATGGCCGGCGACGAGGCCCCACAGCCAATGAAGAAGAGGGAGAGAGGGAAGAAGAAGGCGATCCGGCGGTTCCACCGCCGTATAGAATGCGAAGTGGCACAACAGCCGGAGGAAGAAGAATCGAGGACGAGACCTTTAAGGGTAGAAGAAGAGGCTCCAATGGCCGAGGAAGACCAAGGAGAAGCCCCCCTGGATGAGGGAGAACCCAAGGAACAGGAGAAAAAGAGGAAGAGGGGCCAAGACCATGAGGTAGGCCTCCGCCCTAAAATTTTCAAAATTTTAATTTTTTTGTGTTTTAGTATGAATGCTTGTGGGGTTGGGTGGTAGAAAATGGGTCGATGAACCCATTAGGATCATGTGTAGGCCTCTTGGCCAAAGAGGGAGAGGCACGGGATGCAAAGGGAAAAACACCCTCTAGCAGGGAATGTGACGGTCCTTCCAGTGACCGTCACATATCTAACGCGTCACCCTAGATGCATTAGAGACATGTGACGCCCCTTACCAGGGCCGTTACATGCACCAGAGGCCAGAACTGTTTTTAGGTTTTTCAATTATTCAATTTTTGTTTTTTTTTCATTTTATAAATGCTATGCAATAATTTTATGATGCATTTGACTGACTCATGTCCTAAATGAATGCAGGGAAAAAGACAGACGAGGATCTCCTGGCTCCAGATCCGGGCGGTGTACCAGGCACTGCCCGATTACCAGAGAGAGAGACTGGCCGGGATGGGATTTGTCGAGGTGCTGAGCATCGAGGTGACCAGGATGGACACGCCTCTGCTGTACGCCTTGCATGAGAGATGGGATCCGATTAGCAGGGCGTTCATCTTCCCGTGGGGTCACATGATCCCCACGCTGGAAGACATGGTGAGGATTGCCGGGCTGCGAGTCCACGGAGCCGCAGTGACAGGATGGACTTACAGGAACTACCGGGAGATGGCCCAGGAGCTGCTGGGGCTGGATTTCATCAGACCGGGGCAGACGTCATCACAGCTCTCAAGATCAGTTCTGCAGGAGAGCCTAGGACTAAGAGGAGCAGCGATAGCTGTGGGTGAGCTACCAGAGGAACATCTGGGTAGAGTGATCGACCAGGTGCGCCCACTTGTGGCGGCAGAGGCGGGACCAGAGGGAGATCGCACCCTGAGGCGCTTTCTGATGCTATTGTTCGGGAAGCTCCTGTTCGCGACTCGAGCAGATGTGATCAGCTGCAGGCTATTGCCGATGCTCGAGGATCTGGGCAGAGTTGGAAAGTACGCCTGGGGAGCAGCAGTGCTAGCCTTCCTGTTCAAGTCCCTCAGCACGACGGACCGACAAATGATGCTGGGCGGCTTCTCACCTTTTCTACAGGTAAATGCAATTTAAACGCTTTCTATATGATTTATGCAAATGTTTATGCAAATTGTTGATTTGACTTCTAAATGCAGTTCTGGAGGTACATGTACCTCCCGGGCATCAGGAGAGGCACGCTACTCCACGCCGATCGCATCCCGATCGCCAGGCGATGGGTGGTCGCGAGGGACCCGGGGTCGATCATCAGATTAACCCGGGCGATCCAGGACGATTTGGATTCCTTCCCGCACACGGCGGTAAGCCCAAAACTCATAAATGCTTTCTAAATGATTTAAATGCTTTTACATGCTTCTTAAATGATGATAACCGGACTAACATGCTGATGAATGGACTATCATGCTTCTAGGTGAGGTGGACCCCGTACAGAGGCGAGAGTTACGAGGGACAGCCATGGGTGGAGGCAGCCCTCTCATACCGGGGATGAGACATATGGTTGCACTGCATCCATATCATCGAGCCTCTTCATTATCGGCTGATTCTGAGGACTCGGGGACTACACCAGCCTGAGGTGACCTTCCCAAGCCGCAGTGACGACCACTCGGGGAAATCAACAAAGGGAATCAGCGGCGACATAGATTGGTGCGCCCGGAAAGCAAAGTACATCCATGAATGGAATAAGCAGGGCAGAGCAGTGAAAGAGCGGGATGAGAGCGATGAGGCGTATTTGAAGGCCTTCGCTCGATTGTACGGGGACCGGGTGTATCGAGGTACTCGACGATCGGTATGCAATTCTAAACTCAAAACTCTGAATGCCTTTTATAAAAAAATTTATCCTATATGCACTGACTCACATGCTTCTAAAAATGCAGCTAGACCCTGAGGGAAGGATAGCCGAGCTCGAGGGGCTACTCTACACCACTGTCCAGCAGCGGGACGAGTACCGGACTGCATTGGAGCTCCTGGTAAGATTCCCAAAACCTTGGACTTAAAATGATTATGCTTTATGATGCTAATGATGCAAATGC
Organism: Amorphophallus konjac; assembly: GCA_022559845.1. NCBI lineage: Eukaryota > Viridiplantae > Streptophyta > Magnoliopsida > Alismatales > Araceae > Amorphophallus > Amorphophallus konjac. Next base: position 217,687,978 of record CM040122.1, read on the forward strand.
GATTGACTTACCATGACTTCTAAATGCAGCGGGCCGAGGGAGCCCAAAGAGCGGGACCGGATGCCCCATCGTCATCCTCACAGCCTGCGGGAGGCGGAGCTGAGCGGGATGCCGACTTCGCTCGAGCGGTTGCTCAGGCCGAGGAGGCGGAGGCCAGCCTCGTGGAGCGGGTAAGATGCTAAACGCTATACTCAAATGCTTATGCTTTTATGCAATTTAGATGCTTATGTGACTAACTAGGTGAAATGCAAACTACAGGTGAGAGAGCTAGCCGTAGCAGTGGCTGAGGCAAGGTTGGCTCGAATGGAGGCAGAGCGTCTCCAAGCAGAGATAGAGAGGAGCCAGGCCGAGACTGAGCGAGCCCGAGCAGAGACAGAGCTTGTGCGGGCAGAGATGGCCCGATTGAGAGCAGAGACCCCGCGACGTCCGGATGATGCAGAGGTGGAGCGACTTAGGGTTGATGCTGTGCGCCTAAGAGGTGAGCGAGACCAACTCCGAGTGCAGACTTTCGAGATGAAGGGCGCGATTGGGGCCTTGAAGGATGCACTCCGTCTCCTAGGGAAGAAGTCGGGGACGAGCAGTCGGAGCCAGAGCGCGGCCCCTAGCAGCGCGTTTTGAGGGTACTTTACTAGTTCTTCAGGCCATCGGAGGAACGAGGAGGCGGATCAGAGACGACAGCAAGAGGGAGAGCATCGTGCCATGGGACCATCAGCCAGGCAGTCGGAGGGCACATGGGACAGTGATGGTGGCCCGGGAGACAAGCCGGCCGAGTGATGCATTTTTTCCTTTTGTTTTTACTTGTACATGACTTATATGAAATGAAAATGAGAATAAAAAGTTCTTTTTGTTTTTTGTTTGTTAATGTGTGAATGAATGGATGCGTATATGAATGTAAACAGATGAACATGAATGAAGGGAAGAATGAATGTGAGAATGTGTGATTGGTAATGCAGGTGGATGTATGTGGATGTGCTAAAGAACGGATGAGAATGAGTGTATGTTAAAAAATGGATGTTTGCATGAAGATGAAATGTGGGTGGTGAGAGACTGTGTGGATGGGCAGGAAATGAAAAAACATGTCAGACCGCCAGGTCTAAACAGAGGCAGATAGAAATAGCTCAAGTCACAGCAGCAGACAACGTAATGGTCTATGTCCAGACCGTCAAGACAAAGTAACGCGTCAAGTGAAGGCCGTTAAAGAGGACATAGCCCAATTTGCAGAACTGAGCAGCAGGAAAGAGTAACGGCTCAGAGATGGTGCATTATATACAAGTAATAGCCACATGCTAGACCATTAGAGATGGCAGAGCAATATTGAACTACGAACGTACTGACTGTACTCAGTGTGTATAGACCTTGCCAAAGCGATGTGTAGACTTCGAGTGCAGACGTCCAGATGATGTAAAGACTTCATGAACATAGCAGCAAGGATGTATGGACTTGGACAAGGGATGTACATACTTGGGGCTTGTGCTCACGTTGGGCAATGTGTAGACTTGAATCAAGAATGTACAGACTTGAAGCAGTGTGGACGTATAGACTTGGGATGAAGACTGTACAGACTTGGAGAATGTATGGACTTTGAATGAAGACTGTACAAACTTGGAGAATGTATGGACTTTGAATAAAGACTGTACAGACTTGGGGAGACATGGAATGTGTAGACTTGGGGAACGTACACACTTGGATGAAGAATGTACAGACTTGGGGAATGTACGCACTTGGATGAAGAATGTACAGACTTGAACGACGTGTAGACTTTGGACGAAGGCTGTACAGACTTGGGGGAAGGTATGGGAATGTATAGACTTCGACAAATGTATGGACTTCAACGAATGTATAGACTTGCACCTGATGTATGGACTTCAAAGTGAATGGGATGTATAGACTTCAACAAATGTGGGAGGTATAGACTTCACCGAATGTGAGGTATAGACTTCACCGAATATGATGTATAGACTTCAAAGAATGTGGGGTGCATATACTTCAAAGAATGTGGCATGTATAGACTTGGGTGAAGATGTGGAATGCATGGACTTCGAAAATGATGTATGAACTTGAAGCTGATGTACAGACTTGAAGCTGATGTATGGACTTGAAGCTAATGTACAGACTTCAACGAATGTACAGACTTCATCAACGGTGTATGGACTTTAAAAATGCATGGACTTGAACGAATGTACAGACTTCAACATGATAAATGAATGCAGACTGGGATGATGAAGGGAATGTATAGACTTAACCAAATATGCAGGAAATGTGACGGTTCAGGCGCAGCGCGTCGGAGGCAGATAACGGCCATGAGCAAGACCGTTGAGAATGATTGACCAAGCAGAGGCCAAAACTGATCAGCAGAGAATGTAACGGCTCAGAGAGAACGCGTCACTAGAATATAACGGTCTAATTCTAGACTGTTAAGCTTGACAGAACAGGTTTGATCAAATTAAACCCACAGAAAATGTGACGGCCCAGCTCTGGCGCGTTAGAGGAAAGTGACGGTCTAGCGATAGACCGTTAGATAATGAATTGTACTCCGAGACGGATTGAGTCGCAAGGGGCAAAACCTGAGATAGGAAGCCTCAAATCCGTTGTAGACTCCTCCCAGACTTAAGATAAAGCCTTCCAATCCAAATCTTATCTCTTTAAAGCAGAAATCAAACCTTTAAAACTTGGAAACTTAGCCGAACTCGTATCTTTCTGAATTCTCTGCTAGAAGGGCTGAAAAACCTCTATTAAGGGCAGGAAATAAGATGAAGAGATGCTTCGAGGTGATAGCTATGGAGGAGAAAGTCTACACCGGACCCAAAGCTGCAAGAAAGGAGTACGGAGAGCTACAAAGGCTGACCTCAATTCCCAAGCACCTAAGCTCCAATGCTCAAAGAGTGGTAAGCTTCCATGACCTAACCAAGTTCAGAAATTCCTGCACTTCATCTTCTTCCTCATGATCTTCTTCTCTTCTTAGCCCCTCCCCGGTCCAAGATGCTATTCTAATCTGAAGTGGGTGGCTCCCATGGTAAAGGCACTCCCTTTAGAGGTTACATCAATTCTCAAAGCATGGCACCTCCAACCTCTCTTGATTTTAGGCAAGAATTTCCAGAAATTGACATTAGATTGGCCTAGTATTTCAGCCCTCATAGAGTTGTGGCATCCACAAACACACACCTTCATCTTCCCTTCCTTCGAAGCAACAGTCCTATTAGAGGAGGTAGAAACCTATTTAGCCCTTCCTAAGACCAAGGTGGGGGATGCGGATCTTATTTGCTACACGATTGAGCCTATCGACCCGTCCTCGATTTTGAGTGATTTCATCCATAATCCAAAGGACGTGAGGACCATGATCAGCCCACACCACATACACTTGATACCTTTAGCCCAATGGATAATGTCTCATTGTAAAAATAAGTGGCAGACATGAAGCCATAGCTAAGGCGGTGGTGGTTTGCTTATGTGGAGTTTTCCTTTTCACTACAACCGACGACCTTTTAGATACCGAAAATCTCAGCATTATTAGTGGGTTGTGGCGGGGAATGTCCATCTCTCAAGCGATCCTCCCATACCTCTATGAAGGACTCAGCTCGGCTTGCTTAGGAGGACCTTTGTTCGGCTCCATGATACTCCTTGAGTGTTGGATGGGAGTGAGAATTAAATTCCAATCAAAGGAGGACATTACTTTATCTAGCCGGATCTTCGGGAGCCACCCTCTCTTCTTCATTGGAGGGGCATCTGGATTCTCTTCTCAGGTTGAATGCAAGACGGAGGACAAGAAAACACGGGATGAATGGCGCCTCTTCTTCAACACCTTGCCAACAGACAAATTCATCATGCGACCAAGGATCCTTCGGAGCACTCTTCTTAGAATACCGCGGCGTCAAGGCCTGGACCTCCAGCTAGTGGGAAATACTACCATGGCGATCTACAACCTACACCGGTGCCATCTTCAGATCGGGCTACCTCGGATTGAAGCTCCTGCACTATCACACTACCCTCCCCTTCTACCTAGGAAGATGGGGACCGAGGACGATGAGAGAGCAGTCCGAAACGCGCTGACCATGTGGGAGATCAGCAAGGTGCACCCGTGGCAAGAAGAAGTAGAAGAGAACGACGAAGCACGTCGTGACTACGTGAAAGAGTTGAGGAAGATCCGCCCTTTTACGGATAAGAGGCTGAATGTAGTTTGATTTTCTTTTTATGAATGATGTGATTTGACAATCAGAGTTGGAATTTTTACCAATCTCATGTTGCATTAAATTCATGTGAATAAGATAAGATTGCCTTAATTGAATGGACATGAACTTGTGGCTTGATTTGGTTAGAACGACCAGCAGAACCGGGCTTCTGGAGAATGTAATGGATCTGAGCAGGGCCGTTACAAGGAGATAGCGGTGGGGACATAGGCCGTTATAGTGTATGCTCTGAGAACTAAATCCTCTGGAGGAAGTAACGGTCCAACGATGGACCGTTAGGAGTAGTAACGGTCGTGCCCCAGGCCGTTAGAGAGAGAGCTACTGAGAGAGTCAAAGTGAAGGCTTGAAGAGATGTAACGGGCTAGCATGGACCGTTAAACGAATGTGACGGCCTGTACCTGGCGCGTCACAGCCTTGAACCTGCATAGTTGTGAGATTTCAGCTTTGTTCTTGGTCCTGCATTCTGCACATACTTAAACATGGAGCAAGTTAGATCTGTTCTTAGACTCAACCCCTTGCCTCGAAGCGAGTTACATAATGACCGTTTCTTGATATTTGGTCAAGGGGTGGAGCCTTATTAAATAGGCGGGAAAAAACATAATAGAAATAATGTGATGCATGCGATGCATATAATGGTATTTTTGGATTTTGGAAAATATATTCGAATTTTTGTGTGTTTTGGAAATATTTGATGTTTTTGGATTTTTGAAATATGTGGTTTTTTGTATTTTTGAAATATATGATGTTTTTGGATTTTCAAAATATATATGATGTTTTTGGATTTTGAAATATATGTTGTTTTTGAATTTTTGAAATATATGATATTTTTGGATTTTGAAATATATGATGTTTTTGGATTTTGAAAACCAGGGCTTTCCCTTAGCAACGCGAGCCCTCCGCATCGTATTGAGAGTCCCGAGGTTGGCGTGCAATGAGGTGACAACCCCTGACCAAGGCCCAGATTTTCATGATGGTATTTCTACCAGGGCCATACCCAGGGTACTAGTTTCAATCCTGAAAAAGGAAAATAGAACATGGGGGTAAGCTTAGGCCAGACTTAGAAGTTTTTAGGCCTTGAGTTCCTCTCCAGACAACCCATTAGAAATTTGGTCTGTTGCGCCGGGGCTTCGTGTCCGTCATCGAACCTTAGTCCACTCTAGGCGTGCATGCGACCGGGCTCATTCGTCCCGCGGGGAACCTTAGTCCACTCTAGGCGTGTTGCGCCACTCTTGCCAAGCCTAGCTTTTTCTTGTCTTTCTGGAGCTTTTGAATCATATTCAATAGACCTTCGAGATGATACTTTTGATTTTTGTCGTAGAGATTAATCCTTTGCTTTCTTTTTCTTGCTCTTTTGCTTGTGGCGTTAGGTCATAACGGACTGCCCCTATTTGAGACCTCCTCTCGTCAGGGTGTCTAGATTGGTTATCGCCTCCTTATTCACTTCTTGCCCCTGGATTCAGCCGATGGAAGGAACGAACAGGGGCTTCAACTTTCCCCCAAAGCATGGCCAAGGAGAAATGGTGTCTTTTAAAGCGAGAAACCTAACCAGGGATGTCATGTAGTGTGTGATTGCCTTTACTCGGGACCCTTTTTAGAGAAATAGGAGGAACATCTTGTTGCCCGGGGTGGCACTGATTAGACTCTAAGGAAAGAACCACTTAAGGTACAACCCATTCCACGGGTGAGAGAGCTCCTCACCTTCCGCATTTACTAAGCGATAAGCATTCCCTGGATAAGCTTCTTTTACGACAAATGGCCCTTCCCAGTTAGGTTGCAATTTAGACCTAGGACCTGCAGATCGAATGAATTTACGTTTCAAAACCATATCACTTTTTTGAAATTTACGTTCGATTACCTTCTTTTGAAAATAACGCGAAACTCTCTTTTGATAAACGGATACATTATCGGCCGCGTTCATCCTCTTCTCATCTTAGAGTTCCAACTGGACAAGCAACGCCTCTCGACATTCATCGAGATTAAGTTCTTTATCAAGCTGTACTCTAAGGGAAGGGATCAAGATCTCATATGGGAGCACCGCCACCATCCCGTAGGTAAGAGCATAGGGAGTTTGTCCAGTGGGAGTACGGACAGAGGTGCGGTAAGCCCACAGAGCTTCCACTAATTTTTCTGGCCAATAGGAAAACTTATGAGATTCGCATGTTTTCTTTATGATTTTAAGAAGGGTTTTATTAGTGGCCTCGGTGATGTGACACAACCTAGGACTCAACAAGCAAGCACAATTAAGCATTCAAAAACGGACCGATAATACCAACCGCTCACCCGATGCTTACTAAGACCCGGGTAACTTGGCAATGCCAAGGAGAGGTTGTGTGGGCTAGGCCCTTGCTGGTAGAGGGCCAGCAAGGCCAAGGTTTGATTCCCCAAGGGTACGGCTGCCCAAATCAAGGGTCCGACGAAGTGCCAAAGGGCACGGGTTCCACTCTCTTCCCACGATGATCACTTATAGCAAATGAGCTTAAGGATCGGGCTCTCGTCACGGCCAGCGGAGTTTATGAACTAATATTGAAAGAACAAGCATGAATTAGAGTAAAGTTTTGGAGCACTCACTCGACCAGTTTGAAGAAACCGGTCCCGCTCGGAGACGAGGGCGAGCGGGGAAGCGTGGGTTCCCACACGCCGCGTCGGGGTAGCTTGACCTGCCCAAACAAGTTACACCACTACACCTCTCGCAGGAGGGGGATCTTGGGGTGGGGGTTAATGAGATTACAAACAATACTACCTCCACGTAGGGAGGGGCCTTCAGCCGGCCAAGCGGGGCGGGGAAATTAGATTAAAGAGGGATGACTAAGTAACGGCACCGAATCTGCTTGCTGTCTGTGAACAGGGACAGATAGTCGGTGTTGCTACTGTAGAACCCGCTCAGGAATTTTGCTGGTGGTGAGACCAGTGGGAAAATCTTCGTAGCTGAGAAGGGAACGCCTCAGAATTTCTTGAATTTCTTCTGGAGTTGCTGCTGGCCGGGATGGAGGTTTGAACAGAGCCTCAGATTCTCGGACCGGCAGCTGTAGACTTCTAACAGCAGATTACAGAGAATGCCTTGGCAGCTCCCGACCTCGGAATCAAGCGCCGTCAGAGTCATTGGAATCGTGGACGAGTGCTCTTCGCATCAAAACTGACGGGGAAGCCAACCGATGTCGGAGAAGACTAGGGGATGCAGAAAAATTGCGATTGATCGGTGCAGACTGTTGGTAGAAGATCTGCGTAGCTGAGGGAGAAAAATGAGAACTCTATATCACGAATGCCGAATGAAGTTCTATTTCTTGATTCTGGAAGTAGACTGGGCGATGAAGAATTTTGAAGAACTCGTGGGCTGATTCCTAAGGGGTTCATCGTGGCAGAGCTTCTCATATGGCTCAGGTTCTCAGCAGAGGCAGAACTGCACAGTTGTGGGAGAATAGACCTCCTGGACGGCTCGGAGATCAAAAAAAGATGAAACTACTTCTGTTGCGAAGGAGACTGGTAGACGTTTCCGACGATGGCTCTTGGGTCTTCAAACTCATCCGGAGGAAGTCGTGGTGGCCGCTGCAAGTTGCTGGTTCATCTGTAACCTCTGGACAGTAAACTGCAACTTCGAAGTAGCTTCCAATGACCAAGAAAGAAGAAGGGGAAGGGGGTAGATGAGTGTGGGAGTGGCCCCTGGATGTAAGGGGGTCTTGGAGGGGGTGTTCTAAGGTGTGGGAGGTGGAGAATAAGGTCTGAAAGAGGGTCCAACAGATGGTGGTAGTGGGGGCTGCGAATTTGGGAAGGTGGGTGAGAGGGAAAGGGTATTTGAAAATGGGTTTAAGGGTGGGGTTAATTTGTTTGTCTTGGGAATGGGGGGGGTTGTGTTGGGGAAGGGAATGGGTGCTTGGGGTAGTGGGAAGGGTGCTTGGGAAAGTGGGAGGGGTAGTTGAGGGTTGGATGGTGAGGAGAGGATTGGTGGAGGGGGTCTTGGGAAGGGATGGAGTATTGATGAGGGTTGTGGGGAATGGGAAGAGGCTTAAATGGGGTAGGTGGGGAGTGGAGGTGGTTGGGAAGGGAGGAGAGAGAAGAAAATTCGAATTTGGGTGTTGAGGATAGAGAAAGTGGATTGAAAAAGAGAGATTAAGAGAGGGAAGGGTGGGGAATCTCTCCCCTAAGGTTTCTCACCTAAAAAATGAAATTTCTCCACTAGATAAGAAGTGTAAACTCTCAAAATGGCAAGTTTTTCATTCATTGATTCATTAAGTTGAAATGGGGGGGAATGGGGTCCTATATATAGGAAACCCACATTTCTACAAAAGTCCCTGACAATTGACTCAATGACAAATAACCGAGGGGGTAGGGGAGAGCCCTTGGGCCAAGCCCAATGAATTGGGCCCAATAGCTAACTAGACAACCTAATGACACTCAAACTTACGGAAATGAACACAAGACCTAGCAACATGACTCAAATAAAAGGGAAAATACATCAAATGACTCAAATAAAAATTACATAGGACTCAAAATTAAATGACTAGACCATGCCGGATGCAACCTGGGCGAGGAGACGAGCTGTGAACGTGGGCATGGGAGGTGATGTCCCCATCATACTTCCGGGGTGCGGAGAACTCGACTCCGTCGAGTAAGTGTCCTTCCCTCCTTGGAGGGTGTAGAAGTGGTACTGCCCTCAAGTCTTCCGAACGAGACCGATCCATCCACCTGCCGAGATAGCGCTCGTATACCTTGCTCTTGGTGGTAGTGACATGTTCATCCAATATTCGTTCAATGCGCTCACGCTGGGCTCTCTTGGCTGGTGGACTCTCCTCACGGGTGGGTGCTCTCTCAACGGAGGGAATATGCTCAATATCCTCACTAGGTACCACCGTGGGTCCCTTGTATGGCACTAGGTCGGCGACACTGAATGTGGGACTTACCCCATATTCCTCGGGGAGATTTAACTCAAAGGCATTTGCACCAATGCGCCTCAGGACCTGGAAGGGACCAGCCCCACGTGGCCTCAATTTGGAGATGGCTCTCGGGGAGAGCCTCTCCATCCTTACCATCACAAAGTCACCCTCATGGAATTCTTGGTGACGTCGATGAGAGTCGGCTCGCCTTTTATAAGTCACATTCTTCTTGCTAATGTGCTTGCAGATCTCTTTATGCAATGTTGTGAATGCAGACATTCTAGGGGTGATGGGTGGACCTGGGCAACCAAAAGTAGACCTATCGTGTAATGATGCAGTGTAGACTTTGATTAGCCTAGGTGGGCCGGGACACCCGTAAGTGGCCCTATCATGCAAATTGGTGATAAATATTGGGGGACCCGGACATCCGTAGATGCCTTTGACATGCTTAAGACACATGATGAATGAAGGTGGACCATGACATCCGAATATGGATCACTCATACTTTCTACTTGACATGTGGGTGATATGAATGAATAGACCCAACATAGTGTTCATGCCAAGGGGTATGGTAAGCTTAGACACATGCATGCTTTTCCCAAAGGTGACTTCCATGTGTATAAGTGTGGGACAACCTTTGAACTCCCATTGGAAAGGATCGAATGGATCTAAGAAGGTGGTCATCATGGGGTGGGGCACAACCTTATTACCTAGGGATATGTGGCCCAAGGTCATGGTTCCCAAGGTGTAACCCGAGTCTAGGAAGGGGTGGGTTTGATCCATCACGGTGGGTTGGAGTAGGGGAAGGTGGGTGGTGGATAAGGTGGTTGGGCCACATGGGTATCCGTACTCCCATTAGAATGGGTCAAAGGGATCATGGTAAGGGCTACCTAGAGAGAGGAACTCTATGTCCCCAAGGTCCTTACAAGGTGGTGAGTCATCCTCCTCCCAAGTAGTTGGTCCAAGGTCTCTAGTGGGTTGACCGTTCAAGGTACTTGGGATCTCAAGGGGTGGGGAGTAGACCGGGATGGGTTCTTCCTCTAAGAGGAGAAATAGGAGGATCTCACTAGTACAATGCCCACTTGTGCAAAGGGAGGTGATGGAACCGATGGATGGGTGGACAAAGTTGACGGTCCTAGGCTCCAATGGTCCCATGGCTAGTAGGCTGGTTAAGTGGGCATGCCAATGTAGGCAATCCACAAGGTCTCCCAAGTCTTCCACAGAGTAGAAGTTTTGATAAGTGACATGGGGAGGTCGGGTGGGAACAATTTGGGATTTATATCCTAATGGTGGTGAGCTAGGGAGGGTGGGACATTGCTTGAGCCATTGGAGTATGGACTCATCTATGGTGAGGGTGCCATGTGTGACGGTGCATGGCCTTTGAGGATCCGGACCATGAGGGGTGGGGGAAGATTGAGGCTCTTCTTCTTTATTGGTGGGAGCTTGGGCTTCCTCTATGGTGATAGGAGGGTCCATATGGGCATAAATCTTCCTAAGTTCATTTCTCATCTCAACCCAAGAGTCGATTAGCTCTTGCCTTCCAACTTCCCTTAAGCCTACAATGTTTTGCCATTCATTCCTAGCTTGGCGCCATAGAAAACTTTTGGCATAGTTGACTTGCATAGACCCTGACAGGGTGAACCTCCCAAAGTGGTGATCTATGGAGCTTTCCCATTCTAGATATAAACTAGGGTGGGATCCATCAAACACAAAGGCATCTATTGGGTCCAAGCGAGATGAGTAGGCTAAGTAGGAAGTGGCTATGATGATCGAGTGATAAATGCAATGGCCCTAGGACAAGACTTAGTAGAGACAAGTCTAGAACTTGCTCTGATACCAATTGATGTGACACAACCTAGGACTCAACAAGCAAGCACAATTAAACATTCAAAAACGGACCGATAATAGCAACCGCTCACCCGATGCTTACTAAGACCCGGGGTAACTTGGCAATGCCAAGGGGAGGTTGTGTGGGCTAGGCCCTTTCTGGTAGAGGGCCAGCAAGGCCAAGGTTTGATTCCCCAAGCGTACAGCTGCCCAAATCAAGGGTCCGACGAAGTGCCAAAGGGCACGGGTTCCACACTCTTCCCATGATGATCACTTATAGCAAATGAGCTTAAGGATTAGGCTCTCGTCACGGCCAGCGGAGTTTATGAACTAATATTGAAAGAACAAGCATGAATTAGAGCAAAGTTTTGGAGCACTCACTCGACCGGTTTGAAGAAACCGGTCTCGCTCGGAGACGAGGGCGAGCGGGGAAGCGTGGGTTCCCACACGCCACGTCGGGGTAGCTTGACCTGCCCAAACAAGTTACACCACTACACCTCTCGCAGGAGGGGGATCTTGGGGTGGGGGTTAATGAGATTACAAACAATACTACCTCCACGCAGGGAGGGGCCTTCAGTCGGCCAAGCGGGGCGGGGAAATTAGACTAAAGAGGGATGACTAAGTAACGGCACCGAATCTGCTTGCTGTCTGTGAACAGGGACAGATAGTCGGTGTTGCTACTGTAGAACCCGCTCAGAAATTTTGCTGGTGGCGAGACTGGTGGGAAAATCTTCGTAGCTGAGAAGGGAACTCCTAAGAATTTCTTGAATTTCTTATGGAGTCGCTTCTGGGCGGGATGGAGGTTTGAACAGAGCCTCAGATTCTCGGACCGGCAGCTGCAGACTTCTAACAGCAGATTACAGAGAATGCCCCGGCAGCTCCCGACCTCAGAATCAAGCACCGTCACAGTCGTTGGAATTTTGGATGGGTCCTCTTCGCAGTAAAATAGACGGGGAAGCCAACTGATGTCAGAGAAGACGAGGGGATGAAGAACAATGGTGACTGGTAGGTGCAGACTATGGGTAGCAGATCTGCGTAGCTGAGGGAGAAAAATGAGAACTCTGGATCACGAATGCTGAATGAAGTTCTGTTTCTTGATTCTGGAAGTAGACTAGACGATGAAGAATTTTCAAGAAGAACTTGTGGGCTGATCCCTCAGGGGTTTGTCGTGGCAGAGCTTCTCATCTGGCTCAGGTTCTCAGCCGAGGTAGAACTTCACAGTTGTGGGAGAATGGACCTCCTGGACGGCTCGGAGATCGGAAGAAGATGAAACTACTTCTGTTGCGAAGGAGACTGGTAGACGCTTCCGACGATGGCTCTTGGGTCTTCAAACTCGTCTGGAGGAAGTAGTGGTGGCCGCTGCAAGTTGCTAGTTCATCTGTAACCTCTGGATAGCAAACTGTAACTTCGAAGTAGCTTCCAATGACCAAGAAAGAAGAAGGGGAAGGGGGTAGATGAGTGTGGGAGTGACCCCTGGTTGTAAGGGGGTCTTGGAGGGGGTGTTCAAAGGTGTGGGAGGTGGAGAATAAGGTCTGGAAGAGGGTCCAACAGATGGTGGTAGTGGGGGCTGCGCATTTGGGAAGGTGGGTGAGAGGGAAAGGGTATTTGAAAATGGGTTTAAGGGTGGGGTTAATTTGTTTGTCTTGGGAATGGGGGGGGTTGTGTTGGGGAAGGGAATGGGTGCTTGGGAAAGTGGGAAGGGTGCTTGGGAAAGTGGGAGGGGTAGTTGGGGGTTGGATGGTGAGGAGTGGATTGGTGGAGGGGGTCTTGGGAAGGGATGGAGTATTGATGAGGGTTGTGGGGAATGGGAAGAGGCTTAAATGGGGTAGGTGGGGAGTGGAGGTGGTTGGGAAGGGAGGAGAGAGAAGAAAATTTGAATTTGGGTGTTGAGGAGAGAGAAAGTGGAGTGAAAAAGAGAGATTAAGAGAGGGAAGGGTGGGGAATCTCTCCCCTAGGGTTTCTCACCCAAAAAATGGAATCTCTCCACTAGATAAGAAGTGTAAACTCTCAAAATGGCAAGTTTTTCATTCATTGATTCATTATGTTGAAATGGGGGGGGAATGGGGTCCTATATATAGGAAACCCACATTTCTAAAAAAGTCCCTGACAATTGACTCAATGACAAATAATCGAGGGGGTAGGGGAGAGCCCTTGGGCCAAGCCCAATGAATTGGGCCCAATAGCTAACTAGACAACCTAATGATACTCAAACTTAGGGAAATGAACACAAGACCTAGGAACATGACTCAAATAAAAGGGAAAATACATCAAATGACTCAAATAAAAATTACATAGAACTCAAAATTAAATGACTAGATCATGCCGGATGCAACCTGGGCGAGGAGACGAGCTGTGAACGTGGGCATGGGAGGTGATGTCCCCATCACTCGGCTTGACTGTTGCCTTGAGGATAATATGGAGATGAATGATGCTATGCAATGTTGAACTTCTTACATAGGCCCTTGAGCTCTTGAGATATAAACTGGGGTCCGTTGTCGGTGATGATGCTGCTTGGCACTCCGAACTGTGAGATGATATTCTTCATGATAAAGCGGCACACCGTTGAAGCTTTGATCTCTGCATACGCCTCGGCTTCGGCCCATTTGGTGAAGTACTCAGTGGCGGTAAGGATAAAGGATTTCTGCTTGATCTAAGAATTAGGATAACCGAGTGGGCTGACAACGTCGAAAGCCCACATAGAGAATGGCCAAGGAGCAAAGAGAGGGTGGAGAGATGAAGCTGGAGCATGATAGGGTGCTAGGCCCAGATACAGGGGGGGGTGAATGTAACCCTCTAGAAAATATAGCCCAAATTAAAACATTAAAGCTCAGATATGCGGAATAAGACTAATGAGCTTTCCAAGATGAAATGATAAGGTGACACATGGACAAACAGTTGGACTGCAACAATACAGCCACATGATCAACCAGAAATGAAGGCAGAGCTAAACAAGGCAAACACACTAAGCAGAATATAATGCTCAAACATTAACTCTCTAGATAATGCAACTAGCCAAGCATGCGCAACCTGTGAATGGGAGGTAGAAGATATGGAGCTAACGCAAGGAAAACCAGTGCACAAATAGTTTTAAGGTGGTTCGGTCCTTCAGACCTACATCCACCCCTCACTCCCAACCGGAGTGAGGCTTCACTAGCCAATGCTAGAACCAAGCAGACTCAGTCTGCAACAGGTGCTGACACACAGCTTGACCAGGGGAACAAACTCCCCTCTTCCTCCCAACCGGAGGGACACCCCAAGTGACTCCCAGTCACTTGGAAACCAGAGACGCAAAGTCTCTCTTCCTCCAAACCGGAGGGAACACACCAGTGACTCCCCGTCACCAGCAAACCAGAAGTCGAAGACCTCTCTTCCTCCAACCGGAGGGACCCCTGGACTTGCAACCCACAAGCCCAGAACCGGAGATCAGATCTCCCTTCCTCCAAACCAGAGGGAACACACAAGTGACTTCCAGCCACTTGCAAACTAGAGGTCGCAAACCTCTCTTCCTCCAGACCAAGAGGGACCCGACCTCAATCCAGAGGATCAGAAGTACAAAGCTAACCAAATGAAAAAGGAAAAATAAGAAGGGGAAAATACACAGCGATCAGAAAGCTGTAAAGAAAGATAACACAGATGTGGCTCGCATGGAGCTGACTGGCCTGGATTTGATCCACGGTCCAGTAGACATATCTTCAGGTAAGCTTCTCTTCCTCTTCTCTTCTCTCTCACTTTCTTTTTCTCTTAACCCTCACGAGCTCTCTAACTCTTTCTTTCTCTTCTTTTCCTTCTGCTCTTCTTCTCTTTCTTTTCTTCTTCTTTCGCAGGCTCTCTCTGTCTCTTCTATTCTCTCTTTCTTCTGCTTTCTACTGCAGCTCTTTTCTTCTTCTGCTCTTTCACTCTCTCGATCTCTTTTCCTCTATTCTCTTCGGCTCACGCTCTCTGCTATTCTATCTTCTTCTCTTTTTCTTCCTTTTTTTTCTTTTTCTAGATCGAAGGACTCTTTGCTCTCCAGGCTTCTTCTTCGATACCCTTCATCTGTTGGATGAAGGCTTCCTTTTATAAGCAGCAGCCAGCAGGAGGGCAGCACTGGGCGCGTGTGGCTTCCTCATTTCCCGCCCAGAACTTGTGGCCATGTGTCAGTCTCTCAGCCAGCTTCAGCATACGTGTCACAATCATGTTTGCCCTTCCAGCCTCGAATCACGTGCCTCCCATTCACTGAGGAATATTCTTCCTCGGACCACCTTCTTCTTTTTGTTTTTATTCTTCTCCTGCAAAGAATTTAAAACGATTAAAACTCAGGGCCACAAAAACTAAAACTGCACGAGGTGTGTAGGAACAACAATAGGTGCACTATACTGAGAACGACACGAGGTACGGAGAAGGAAATAACACGGAGTAAAAATGATAGAAACACGCGATCAAAGGAATCTTGGACGAAGATAGAAAGAAACAACACGAGGACATAAACACAAGAATAACACGAAGACATGAATACAAAAGCAACACGAAGACACGAATACAAAAACAACACGACATAACAAACATCAAAGAGAACGTCACGAGGTGAAACGACACTTTACTAAAAAGACTTGAATACACACGAAAACAACTCGAGTACTAAGTTGCTCGAACGTACGAACGACTCGAAGACGAGGACGACACGGGCTGATAACAACTCGAAGACGAAAACAGAAACCGACACAAAGTGTGGTTACAAAACAAGAAAGACACGAGGTCTACGAAAAGTAACACGGAGACAGAAATAACAAGGAAACGACTCGAACTAAGGACGACATGAAGACAACACAGTCAGACTCGACTTGAGACACTTAAAGCTTGAATTTAGAGAAGAATGCACGAAGTAAAATCAACACGAAGATAGAAGACAGACACGGCTATCATGACACGTGATGAAGTAGTGAAACCACGAAAAAAATGACTCGAGGAAAAACAGTAAGTGACAGGAAAAACACAAGAGCAAACATAAAGGATGACTCGAGATGATCAACTAAATACTGAGGAAACGACACGAGGTTCACAGGAAAATGACTCGAAGTTCATCAGAACAATTCGAGCTGCTTCAGTAAACAACACGAAGACAATCAACAAACATAGTTGGAACCACACGACGTACAAAAGGATAACACGAAGTGTAGTAAACACAAGCAACACGAAGTATGAAAGGAATAGTACGGACATACAAGGTACTACCTCATAGCAGTTTTCCTGTTAATCATGGAAATTTCAAATGCATAACATTACGCAAGATATCTGATTAAAATGAGAATACTTAACATAGTGATGCTCATCAAAAAAACACTAGGGAAGTCACAAACAAGAATGTTGTGAACAACAAGGCATGTTGTACAGACTTCAAACAATATGCATCAAACAACTGTGTATGGACTTGAAGACCCTTAGCCAATGTATAGACTTCAGGTGGAGACCAATGTGTAGACTTCTCGTGAAACCCCAATGTGCCGACTTGACGCTGTACAGACTTTCCAAAGAGAACGTAACGCTGTACAGACTTGAACTGAAGACCAATGTATGGACTTCAGAACAGATGCTAAGGCCAAGAGGAGTGTATAGACTTTCATGATGTATGGACTTGGTCTCAAGAAATGTAAGCGATGTACACACTTAGCCAATGTGTAGACTTTGCCTTAGACGCTAAATGAGACGCAAAAGTCTGTATAGACTTGAAGAACCTGAAACAAAGTGCATACTCACAGCGTTGACGCTGCAGACTTGAGACTTGAGAATGCTCACAGCGTTGACGCTGCAAGAGACGTAGGCTGTACAGACTTAGCCTAAGACAATGCATGAACATATCAGCAGAGAAGCAATGCACAAAATAGAAATCAAGCATAAGCCAATATATCACAGCATAACTCAAGCATACACATGCATTCTTCACAATTCAGACATGGCACACTTATGCAATCTCCCACAAAAAAGGTCAGACATATTGAAGACAATGTGGTGACTCATTCATGTTGCTATCATTAAAACATCACATCATCAACAAAGCACAAGGGGCACAATAATCTCCCCATTTTTGATGATGGCAACATAATGAGTCACACTGACCCATCAAACTATTCTCCCCCTTTGACATAATCAAAAAGAAGGGAAATGGTTTGATAGTCAAATGCAGCACAACAATGCAGAGAATGAGTCAAGGTTCTTTAAAATGAAGATCTCCCTTATGACAGTGAAACAGTTCTCCCCCTATCAACATGCATGATTGACTACTCTCCCCTTAGAAGATAATAAACCATAACTCCCCCTGAAGCACAAGAATGGACTCTGGTTATCCAATAAATCAATCTGAAATCAGCCATTACAAAGAATCAGTCAACTGATAAGAAAGGAGTTGACTATACAGTTTTTGTTGATCATGCATAAATCTGATCATGAGGGATTTGAATGCAAGGTCACAAATGATATGAACATGATTTAGTGTGACAAGGAATGCTCCCCCTGAATAGATGCCAATTGATATGCAAGTGATGCATGACATGGAAGCTCCCCCTCAATAAGTGGAATCTTATGAGATAGATGAGAGGAGACCACAGGGGCAAACAAGGAGAAGTTCAGGTCGATGAGCCAAGAACAGGTTCAATTAGCAGATTTCTAACGAGGCTTCAACTACAAGAATTTCAGTCAGATTTTCAAGGAAATGTCATTCTCATAAATCCAAAACATAAGTTTTCAAAGTCTTCCATTATAGGGGCTTATGAATGAGCTTTTTGAATAGCATGGTTTAAACATGATGTATGCAGATTTTATCAATAAAATTCTGTATTGATATCTAAAACCATGTTTTAATAAAAATGAACCAAGCCCTCATATTTATCTTGATTATCCTCCCTTTGTCTTACACAATCAAATTTATTGACTTCTTCAGAATTACATGCATCAGTATTGAAATCAAGCAATTATGAAGTCATATGATTTTATGTAGGGTTGTAGCAATTTGATTTTTGCATCAATATTCAGATATTTCAATTCGTTCAAAAATTTTCATACTACAAATTTTACGAGCACTCTAGTTCAGTGCACACCTTGTAACTAGAGGATATACCTTGATCAGAGGCCAATATCCCTAAGCACGTAGTGTGACTAACTGTCATGCTTAACAGAGATAGCATATACACATCATGACACACTGCAAATCATTTCTTGATGAGTGAATTGTATTTCTCAATGTGCATGCCATTGCTCTGCCTGAATTTCAATGAATTCTTAATCAGAGTTAACTATGGTATCTCATCACACAGTCCTTTGGACATGTGTTTCTCAGTGACCAAGGTCATTGCTCTGACAGATATTACCCTTTAGACTTTTCAGAAAAATTCATTGCTTCAAGTCAATAATAATTTCATGTACTTAATCAGTTGAAGTCATGTATTCAAGAGTGCGGATTTCAGAAGTTTTCACAAGACTCAACATGAACCAGATGGTTAAGGTTTATTAAACATGCTTCAGATATGTTAAGAGATTTTAAAGTTAAACTCCATGAATACATTAAGCTTAAACCATATGAGTTATTTCAGACATTCATAAAAATGTATAATAGAAGATTTCTAGTTCAAGAATTTTCATATTTATGATCGAGATAGTCCCATTGAAATCTTCATGAATGACTGATAGAAATTCTGATACCAAATGATACCAATTGTTATCAATTGATAGGAGAGATTTTGAAGCTTAATGATTTCAAAATAATACTCAAGGTTTGGTCAAAGAGAATCAATGAAAGGATATACAATGAATTTTCACATGAGTATGCATTTGACAACCTATATGCAATGCATTGACTCCCCCTAACACTATGCATTCAATTACCCTTTTTGGTATTTTCAATGTAGTAAAATGCAATGCAATTAACTACATGCATGCAAAGACTCAACACTGAATGATATGCAAGGACATGCAATTAACTCCCCCTGTAAACATGCAATGTTTGCCATGAGACACTGAACATATGATTTTGATTCATGCACATTCAGACTGTCCTAACCAGCAAAGTGATCCATGGTACAAGGCGGAGCACTTGGTCTAAAAGACCACCTCACACATAGTAAGAACCTCCAGACAGACCTCCCTGCCTTTTGGTACCTTACCATTTATATACCATTGAGGTCATGCATGATTATTCAACATGCAGTCCTATATGCAATTCAGAATTTCAGTGAGCTATTGCAACACACAAATTTCAAGTCACACTCATAAGCAGTTCAGATTTTTCAAAGAATTCGAAATGCAATTTATTTTTAGAGTTTATGCATAACGCAATTATCAAGCAATTGCAATTAGCCTATGTATGCATCAGATACAGACAACCCCTTTAAACTCAAATTTGCACAGAACACTCAGCAAGTGCATGATCAAAAAATAATGTAATTGGCAGATGATGAATGAATATGCAAGAACAGATTTAGCATGCATGCACTAGAAGAATTTCAAAACATGAAATGAAGAGAATTTACCTGAACAATGTGAAAATGGGGTTATTCATCCTAGAGTGCCTTGGATCATTACCCCTTTTATTCCAGTCCCAAGGCACACCTGCAAAACAATCACTTTGATCTTGCAGGAACCCAAGCAGCCTTGGGTCCTGTTTTATCCCTAACAAGTGTTCTAAACAATTTCTTAGCAGTATAATCATCATGATCCACCAGGTAACAGTTATCCATGAAAATGACCAAAATTTTCACAATCTCTACATGATGTAGCAAACCTTGAATTCTTTTTGTGGACATTATTATCATCATGGAATCTATGTGAGTTTGCATGAAATTTTTTGTTACTTGCATGAGGTGTTGATTTAGCATTGCCTGCCCACAAGCATTCAGAAGCTCGGTGGCCAGGTTTTCCACATTCAAAACATACAAGAATCTTTTCTTTAAAAATATGTTTATTTCTGCCAAGAAAATTTCTATTTTCAGGGAATTTATCAAATTTGGAATTAAAATATTTTCCGTGAGCATACCAGCAGTCCTTGACTGCATGCCCATACTTGCCACATTCAAAACACCTTAGGTGCTTACCTCTTGAACCATTATATCCCCATGAAGTCCTGAACCAACACTCAACAGCTTTATGACCACGTTTGTTACAGTTATAACAAATGATGTGTTGGTTTGAAGCATACATACTTCTTTTGGGGTGATGATGAACAGAAGACCTAGCATGCATTTCATCATCTTATTTTATGATTAAACAGGCATCCATGAGATGACCATGCCTACCACTGTAATGACAAGATGTATCAGACTTCCTAGTAGCATGATTTCTACCAAATGAATTTCTCGAATGCAATGTTTCACTTGCATGCCCATCTTCAATCAATAATCTGCAATCATCCATTACATGGCCTACCTTGCCACAATAATGGAATGAGACACTCTTATCAGATGCATACGGATAATTAATTGAGCTATGAGTAGTATACATTGAGTCATCAGATGCAGTACATGCAGCAGATTTAAAGACACAAGTAGGGACATTTTTATCCTTATTTTTCTTACCATTTTTGCTCATTTGTTTACCCTTGTTCACACCTTTTATTTGTTCTTCATTTTTCTGGGCCTTGAATTGGAAAACAGATGATGTAGATATTTTAGGAGGCCCAAAGCAGCTTGCAATGTCAGAGCTGCGAACAAAAGTAGTGTATAACTTTTTCTTAACAGATTTTTCAATTTGGGATTTGCATCCTTGCTCTCCACTTGATTTAGTGGCGTTATCACACAAAGGAACATTCATTTTCTCTTTTCCCTTGATAGATTTAGACATGGAACGAACAAGTTTACTTATTTCAGATTGGAGAGAACAAATTTTGAGTTCTGAATTAGTCATGTCTTCCTCACATGTGATAATTTGTCTCTGCATGACATCATTCAAATTTTTAACTATTTCTAGTTCCTGTTTTAGTTTCAATTCATTCTCACATTGAATTTCCTTATCAGCAGATTTTTCTTTTTCAAATGACAACCATTTTTCAGAAAAGACAGTATGAAGAACCATTAGTCTTTTATTTTGATCTTTTAGATGAAAATTTTCTTCAATCAACTTGTTTTCAAATTCTTCTTCCAATTTCAATTCAGATTTTAAATTTTCATTTTTAGCCTTTAGACTTGTGATTTCATCATTTTTCTCTTTTCTTAATTTTCTCTTTTCTGACTTAATTCTTTCATATTTTTCCAGTAGATGCATATGCATGGCAACTAAATCATCATGACTAATATACTCGGTCTCAGAGTTTACCTGGGATGAGGACTTATCTGATTGATCACTCCTTCTTGCCATGAGACATTCTTCTTCCTTTCCATTGTGGATGCGAAGCAATTCATGCAATATTTCCTTTGCCGAGCTACAACCTGAGAAAGAGGAAAAATCATCAGAACCGATTGCAGCCTTCATTAAATTTAGAGCTCTCACATTATCATCATTTTTCAACTTGTGAACATGAGTCCACTTGGACTTATCCTTAGGAAGTTCATGTGGACTGTGAGAGATAACCTTCCACAATTGTGGATTAATAGAGTTAACGTGCTTGTGCATACGATATAGCCAGAATTTAATATTTGAACTACTGAATAGTGGAGGATGAGCCATGAGAACACAACAGATTAACGCAACAGGAATATTGATGCACTAAAAACAAATTATCACCCAAGACTACAAGATCGGATCTGCAGGTCGCTGGACCTTCTAAGCAGAAATCGCTCTGATACCAACTGATAGGGTGCTAGGCCCGGATACAGAGGGGGGGTGAATGTAACCCTCTAGAAAATATAGCCCAAATTAAAACATTAAATCTCAGATATGCGGAATAAGACTAATGAGCTTTCCAAGATGAAATGATAAGGCAACACATGGAGAAACAGTTGGACTGAAACAATGCAGCCACCTGATCAACCAGAAACGAAGGCAGAGCTAAACAACGCAAACACACTAAGCAGAATATAATGCTCAAAAATTAACTCTCTAGATAATGCAACTAGCCAAGCATGCGCAACCTGTGAATAGGAGGTAGAAGATATGGAGCTAACGCAAGGCAAACCACTGCACAAATAGTTTAAAGGTGGTTCGGTCCTTCAGACCTACATCCACCCCTCACTCCCAACCGGAGTGAGGCTTCACTAGCCAATGCTAGAACCAAGCAGACTCAGTCTGCAACAGGTGCTGACACACAGCTTGACCAAGGGAACAAACTCCCCTCTTCCTCCCAACTGGAGGGACACCCCAAGTGACTCCCAGTCACTTGGAAACCAGAGACTGAAGTCTCTCTTCCTCCAGACCAGGAGGGAACCAACCAGTGACTTCCAGTCACCAGCAAACCAGAGGTCGAAGACCTCTCTTCCTCCAACCGGAGGGACCCCTGGACTTGCAACCCACAAGCCCAGAACCGGAGATCAGATCTCCCTTCCTCCAAACCGGAGGGAACACACAAGTGACTTCCAGCCACTTGCAAACTAGAGGTCGCAGACCTCTCTTCCTCCAGACCAGGAGGGACCCGACCTCAATCCAGAGGATCGGAAGTACAAAGCTAACCAAATGAAAAAGGAAAAATAAGAAGGGGAAAATACACAGCGATCAGAAAGCTGTAAAGAAAGATAACATAGATGTGGCTCGCATGGAGCTGACTGGCCTGGATTTGATCCACGGTCCAGTAGACAGATCTTCAGGTAAGCTTCTCTTCCTCTTCTCTTCTCTCTCACTTTCTTTTTCTCTTAACCCTCACGAGCTCTCTAACTCTCTCTTTCTCTTCTTTTCCTTCTGCTCTTCTTCTCTTTCTTTTCTTCTTCTTTCGCAGGCTCTCTCTGCCTCTTCTCTTCTCTCTTTCTTCTGCTTTCTACTGCTGCTCTTTTCTTCTTCTGCCCTTTCACTCTCTCGATCTCCTTTCCTCTATTCTCTTCGACTCACGCTCTCTGCTATTCTCTCTTCTTCTCTTTTTCTTCCTTTTTTTTTCTTTTTCTGGATCGAAGGACTCTTTGCTCTCCAGGCTTCTTCTTCGATACCCTTCATCTGTTGGATGAAGGCTTCCTTTTATAAGCAGCAGCCAGCAGTAGGGCAGCACTGGGTGCGTGTGGCTTCCTCATTTCTCGCCCAGAACTTGTGGCCATGTGTCAGTCTCTCAGCCAGCTTCAGCACACGTGTCACAATCCTGTCTGCCCTTCTAGCCTCGGATCACGTGCCTCCCATTCACTGAGGAATATTCTTCCTTGGACCACCTTCTTCTTTTGTTTTTCTTCTTCTCCTGCAAAGAATTTAAAACGATTAAAACTCAGAGCCATAAAAACTAAAACTCCACGAGGTGTGTAGGAACAACAATAGGTGCACTATACTGAGAACGACACGAGGTACGGAGAAGGAAATAACACGGAGTAAAAACGATAGAAACACGCGATCAAAGGAACCTTGGACGAAGATAGAAAGAAACAACACGAGGACATAAACACAAGAATAACACGAAGACACGAATACAAAAGCAACACGAAGACACGAATACAAAAATAACACGACATAACAAACAGCAAAGAGAACGGCACGAGGTGAAACGACATTTTACTAAAAAGACTTGAATACACACGAAAACAACTCGAGTACTAAGTTGCTCGAACGTACGAACGACTCGAAGACGAGGACGACACGGGCTGACAACAACTCGAAGATGAAAACAGAAACCGACACGAAGTGTGGTTACAAAACAAGAAAGACACGAGGTCTAGGAAAAGCAACATGAAGATAGAAATAACAAAGAAACGACTCGAACTAAGGACGACATGGAGACAACACAGTCAGACTCGACTTGAGACACTTAAAGCTTGAATTTAGAGAAGAATGCACGAAGTAAAATCAACACGAAGATAGAAGACAGACACGGCTATCACGACACATGATGAAGCAGTGAAACCAAGAAAAAAATGACTCGAGGAACAACAGTAAGTGACACGAAAAACACAAGAGCAAACATAAAGGATGACTCGAGATGAGCAACTAAATACTGAGGAAACGACACGAGGTTCACAGGAAAATGACTCGAAGTTCATCAGAACAATTCGAGCTGCTCCAGTAAACAACACGAAGACAATCAACAAACATATTTAGAACAACACGACGTACAAAAGGACAACACGAAGTGTAGTAAACACAAACAACACGAAGTATGAAAGGAATAGTACGGACATACAAGGTACTACCTCATAGCAGTTTTCCTGTTAATCATGAAAATTTCAAATGCATAACATTACGCAAGATATCTGATTAAAATGATAATACTTAACATAGTGATGCTCATCAACAAAACACTAGGGAAGTCACAAACAAGAAAGTTGTGAACAACAAGGCATGCTGTACAGACTTCAAACAATGTGCATCAGACAACTGTGTATGGACTTGAAGACCCTTAGTCAATGTATAGACTTCAGGTGGAGACCAATGTGTAGACTTCTCGTGAAATCCCAATGTGCAGACTTGACGCTGTACAGACTTTCCAAAGAGAACGTAACGCTGTACAGACTTGAACTGAAGACCAATGTATGGACTTCAAAACAGATGCTAAGACCAAGAGGAGTGTATAGACTTTCACGATGTATGGACTTGGTCTCAAGAAATGTAAGCGATGTACACACTTAGCCAATGTGTAGACTTTGCCTTAGACGCTAAATGAGACGCAAAAGTCTGTATAGACTTGAAGAACCTGAAACAAAGTGCATACTCACAGCGTTGACGCTGCAGACTTGAGACTTGAGAATGCTCACAGCGTTGACGCTGCAAGAGACGTAGGCTGTACAGACTTAGCCTAAGACAATGCATGAACATATCAGCAGAGAAGCAATGCACAGAATAGAAATCAAGCACAAGCCAATATATCACAGCATGACTCAAGCATACACATGCATTCTTCACAATTCAGACATGGCACACTTATGCAATCTGCCACAGAAAAGGTCAGACATATTCAAGACAATGTGGTGACTCATTCATGTTGCTATCATTAAAACATCACATCATCAACAAAGCACAAGAGGCACAACAGAGCATGGATTTTATCAGCATGGAGTTGGCACTTAAGACACCTCCGGACATCGAGGGAGCAATCTTCCTCTAGAGTGTGCCAGTAGTAGCCCTGCCTAAGGATTTTCTTCGCTAGAGCTTGGCCATTGACATGACCTCCACACTCACTAGAATGGGCTGCTTCAGCCACTTTCCAAGCCTCATTATCATCCAAGCATCTCATGAGCATTCCATTAGTACCGCACATGTATAGTTCTCCTGCAACAATTGTATACCTTGAGGCGGCTCTCCTTATTGACTTGCGCTGCTCGGCGTTTGCCCCTTCTGGGAATGATCCTTCTTTGCAAAATAACTCGATTTCGTGATACCAAGGCAATTCTTCTTCATCCAGAATCTCTTCTAACTCCATTAGAGATACTTCCTTGAGATCTTCTTTCTCAGCCCTCGCCTCTACATGTTGGGGAGAATGTTGTGCTAGTAGCGGTCGACTGCCAGCCAGTGGCGGTCGACTGGATTTCCCAGGGATCGCCCGTTTGCAGGTGTTTCAGTGGCGGTCGACTGGCAGGAGCCTTAGGTCGACCGCCAGCGCCGAGCCAACCTTGTTTGACTTCGAAATCCACCTCGTGGCCAGCCCATTTCCATTGATTTGTTTAATCAAACCCTACCAAACTTCCCACAAATTGTTGATCTGGTCTGGAGGGTATCTATGGACCATTCAAGGTCTATAAAACTCTTGTAAGAGGGTTAGAAACCCTAATGCTTCATTTGGGATTAAGGGTGGCTGCAAGAGGGGTTTTCAAGAGAGAGGAGATGAAGTACTGTTCATATGAACAGTAGTTCGTAAATGAGTTCTTCATCCACTCAAGAGTTTCAAGTAAAGATCTGAAGTAATCCTGAAGCAATCACCTTCTACTCTTCAATCAAATTCCAAGAAGGAGAAGAAGCAAAGCTTACAAGGCGGTCCAAGAAGCTCATTTCTCAAAGTGATTTTCTTCATCCTTTCAAGTTCATCCAAGGTGATTTTTGAAGCAATCAATCTCCTACAAGCTATTGAAGAAACAAGATTCAAGGTAGAATCAATTACTCTCTTCATCCACTTCAAGAAGATACAAAGAGGAGATTGGAAGAACAGTTACTGTTCACGTGAACAGTACTCCGTGAAGAACATCTTCATCCAATCCAAGGTATTCAAGCTCATATCAAGGCGATCATCTTCCAAGATCTGTGAAGAAGGAAGCAAGGATCAAGGTAGCATCTATTCACTTCTTCATCCATTCAAAGAGATCAAAGAGAGAAGATCAAGAGAGGAGATTGGAAGAACAGTTACTATTCACATGAATAGTACTCCGTGAAGAACAATCATCCATTCAAGGGTGATTACAAGAAGATTGATTTGCAAGAAGAAGAGATCCCTATTGCTGATCAACAAAGCATATCGATACAAGGGCCAATTCCTTCTTACTCAATCTCTTGTTTTAGTTCCTTCACATTTGTTTTACTTTCAATATTGTTAAACATTGAAGTTGTGATTCGTCCCTACCGGTGGTTAGTAGGAAGGCAATTGGAGGGTGTTCCAATTTATGGTTGACGTCCCTACCAGGTGGTTAGTAGGAAGGCAATCGGAGGTGTTTCCGATCTGTGGTGTTGACGTCCCTACCGTTGGTTAGTAGGAAGGCAATCGGTGGTTTCCGATTTGCGGTTTGGTGCGTTGCACTAGTGGAGCCTCACCGGGTTTGGTGAGGGGTGGACGTAGGGCTGAGGATTCTGTCCGAACCACCTTAAAATCCATTGTGTTATGGTGTGTTTGTGTGATTGCTTGTGCTAGATGCATGCTTAGGTTTAATATTCATATTACTTGTTCATCCTGCTAAGCAAATCATTGTCTTCTTCGTTAAGCTAGTTATATTCCGCCGCGATTCTCGTTGTCTAGCTTTAAAGAGGGTTGAATTGTGAAAAGAGCGGCAGATCTATTCACCCCCCCTCTAGATCAGCCATCCACTACCCATCAAGTGGTATCACAGCACACAACAAGTGGTATCAGAGCCTAGCTCTGCTATTTTCAGATCCTACGATCTGCAGGGAAAGATCCGGGTTCATTGTGATTTAAATGGCTTCTTGTGCTACACGTGCTTCGATGGTTTCTCTGCCCATTTATGATGGTTCAGATTTTTCTACATGGCTAGGGAGATTGTTCATCTATGTTAGGTCACTAGATCCACAATTGTGCAATCTTATATACAATGGTCCTCATGAGCTGCCATCAAATTCAATTGATTGGTCAGCCAAACATGAGACCAAACACAATGATAATCTTGCTGCATATAACTTAATTATAGCTACAATTGATATTAGACTAACTCACATTGTGTCTTCCTGCAGCATAGCCAAGCAAGTACTGGACAAGTTGGTAAAAATCCATGAAGGAAAAGAACAAGAACAAGAATGCTTGATGGCCGACCGTGCAGAAGAGTCAAGCAAATCATCCTCATCAAAGGTAAATTCTGATTCCGAGGAATTCACTTTTGAAGAACTTATGGAATCCTATGATGAGTTGTTTACACAATATAAAAAGGCAATATCAGAAAATAAAAAGTTGAAAAAGGATCTCAAGAAAAATAACCAACATGAAAGCTTGATTTATAAAAAGTGTTATGCGTTTGAAAAGCTCTCTTTTGATCTAGACACACATAAACAAAGCATTGCAAGTCTAAGAGATGAAAATGAAAATCTTCATGATGAAATCACTATGTTGGAGGAAATTGTAATAAAACTTCAAAACCAACCTAAGGCAATCTCTAATGATCAAACTATGGCCGATGGGCTTATTCATGATGAGAGGTTGATTGAAGAAAATAAAAATTCTATTTCATGCTCTGCTAATTTTGCATGTGAAAAATGTTCATTCTTGAGAAACATAAATGCTGGTCTCCATGATGATCTTGAAGGGCAACAAAATTTGATTGATTCTCTAAAAGAAGAGAATAAAGAGCTGTTGGAAAAGAAAATTGAATGTCAAAAAGTTGAAGAAGAATTGCATGAAAAATTGGCTGCACATGAAAAAGGCAAATCTATCATTGATGATCACTCCGAAACATTGCATGCTTTAGAACAACAAAGTCAAAATCTTAAAGCTGTAAATGCCATGCTCAATGAGCAATTGGCAGCATGTGAAGAGGGTCTTAATGAGTCTAAACAGCATATTTCTTCACTTGAAAATGAAATTCAAGGTTTGAATGATTTCTTGTCAATGTTTGCCCAAATCTAAGATTTTGGCTCACCGGAAGCCACCACTTCATGTGGTCACCAAAAAGGGCATACTGCTCGAAAGAAAAGCAAAATTCAGCATTCTCATCCAAACATGCACCATAACATGTTCAATGATAAATATCATGTTTTCCACAAAAAGAATGTCCATTGTTATTATTGTGGTAGACATGGTCACACTGTGCATGATTGTTTTATCTTGAGAAATGATGAGCTTAGAGCAGAACAGCAAGTGAAAGAACAAGGAAAGAAAGAAAGACACCACCCTCATACCATGAAAGGTAAGAATCATGCTCGCCCACAAAAGCATAGTCCACATGCACATGCACATGAACATAAAAAGGATAATCAATCTTTTGTGCGTTGCTTCTACTGTGGTAAAAATGGGCATGAGATGTATGGTTGCCATACAATGAGGGAAGATGATTTGATTGCCCTGAAAAAGATGAGTCAAGATGCTAAACTTGTTGCTAACCCACAAGGACCCAAGCAAGCTTGGGTACCTAAAAATTCCAAATAAGAATTTTGGGTGCAGGATGCCTTGGAGCTGAACAAATGAATGGTCAGGTAAATAAAAGCTCAAGGCACAGGTATGTATGTAAACCTTTTAATTTCAATCATCTTGCATGTTTAGTCCTAACATGTAGATCGTGCATCATAAGTCTTCCAAATGTCATTAATATCTGCAAACTGAATTGCTCTTTGAAATGCTTTACCCCCATGGTGTGAGATGAACTTTTGAGCTAGATTTCTTGCTCATACCATGCTGCACCACAGCTGCTTAGTTCATGAAATACTTATCTTGCTGATGTTGCTGATATGATGATGAGTTGTTTAATTCTTACTACCAACCATGTGAAATTCCTAGATTTTAGTTTTGATGGTGTATACCATGGTTGCAATTTTCAACTCATTAATTCACGATTACCATTGTTCAAAGGGGAGTCTAGCAATTGGCATCATCTTGTTGCATTCAGTTCAAAATAACTTGGCAATGATTTGTGTTTGCATCATCTTGTGATCTTATATACTTTAATGCAAATCATGTTTAGAAAAACAAAACAAAACAAAAAAAAATTTGTGCAATCATCTATGCAACATCTGCATTGCATTGTGTATTCATATAGTTCATAGGCTGCACATTTCATAGCAAACCCTTGCATAGATCTAGGGGGAGTTAACATCAAAACTCTGTTTGCATCATTCTACACATTGTTGACATCCTTGCATAGAATGCATAACCTCAGGAGGAGTGTTCCTTCATTCATTCCTGTTTATCATTCATGCAACACTCTCTCTCATTCATACCAACCAACTACATTTTATTGATACACTAAATCAAATTACTAAACCTCAGGCTAATGGAAATTGAAATAATGATCTTCTTCAATTTGATTGTGTGTTTTTGCAAATTAGTTTCCATGCATTGTTCATCTGTAAAAATGGCGTTTGCATATGGTATAGCATTGCTTGTGGTTGCATAATAAAATTGAATTGCTTGTTTGAGAATGATTTAAACTTGCATTACACCCGGTATATAAAAAGGTGTCGCCCGACCGTTAGGTTACGCCTATCGGAGAGGTGATTCACTTGCGTGAGGGGATCCTTGGATTCTGTAACTCCGCCAAGTACCGGATAGGTCTAGGTGCATCATATTGCATAGTCCGTGCTTGTCTAGATGCACTCACCATGCATGAAAATTCTCCTCCGCTATGTACCATGTGTCATTCTTGCATATAGGCCATATCGTTAGGGGGAGTTGTCTCCTTGACGCATTCGTGCACATGCTACATACCAGGAGTCGGGTCATAGCATTCATGCATATTTCTTTTTGCCCATCTCATGAGTGATCTAGCTATTCCATGCACATCCTAAGGGGGAGTCTTGCAATCTGAACATTCTTGGGTAATTATCTGATAATGGTGTAAGAGCTTTCTATTATATGCACTGATGATTGTCCATCAAATAACAATGGTTCAGATTTAATGATTTCTTTGAAATTCTGATAAATATATTTTTGAAATCATCTATGTCACGTAGTCTTTAATAGACTTTAACTAGAGGTTGCATGTTGTGATTTGAATGATCTTTCTGAAATCTGAAAATTCAAATGTCAAAGTCA
Source organism: Amorphophallus konjac (assembly GCA_022559845.1). Taxonomy (NCBI): domain Eukaryota; kingdom Viridiplantae; phylum Streptophyta; class Magnoliopsida; order Alismatales; family Araceae; genus Amorphophallus; species Amorphophallus konjac. The sequence continues at coordinate 217,718,274 of CM040122.1, forward strand.
AGTTGGTTGAGTTGCTACAGTCTCGTATTGTTTTTAAACAACTTGACATATTGGAATTAATAAAGGAAAAATTTGGCAAAGTAATGACATTAGGTCACTGAGAAACATGTCTTCTCATCAAGGAAATAAGGCTAGATATGTCATGAAGTACCCTTGTTATCTTTGTTATCAATAGCTTGGACTCAAGGTAGAGCAATGGCTAAATTGCTAAGAAATATATCTCCTCATCAAAGATATGAAATCAGATATGTCATGAGGTGATTTCAGCTATCTCTGTTCACTATGAAGCATAACAGTCAGTTTTACCGAATACCTAAGAATACGGGCATCTAAACAACGTGTATTCTTACGGCTAGGAGGTATGACTTAGACTCGATTGCTCGTAAAATATGAGTCTAATGATATGACTTTCATTGCAGAAGATTATGGAAAATAAGTTGAATCAAAGCATTCCTTATAATTGTCATGGTTGTTTAACCTCAATACAAGTTGTGCTTTTCCCGATGACGATTATGAATATGGCTGTGTAAGATAATGGATGATTACCATTGCTAGAGCATGCACTTTTGGTTCACTTCTATTAAACCATGGATATAGCTATTTTTCAAATTCTCTTGTTAATTCAGAATTCATTAGCTTTGAACCATACATATTCATCACGCCATGTTTCTAGTTGCTTATAATGGTTTGCTCTATACTCCTCTTTCCCTCAGCTTCCTACATAATTTGTTCATTCATTTAGATAGGAGGAGAAAGTTTGCATTCATTTCTATAGGGGGAGAAGGCTTGGTGACTTGGTGAGTCATTCATCATACAAGGGAAGAATGTTTGCATATATTCTTGTCCCCAATTTTGACCTATCCCTCCTTTTTGCTATTGTCAAAGGGGGAGATGGCTTGGTAAATCATTCATTTCGATAGGGGAAGAATGTCTGATAGGGGGAGAATGTTTCTTGTATGTGTTTGCATATGTGGTTTGGTGAGCGTCATATAGGGGGAGAAGACCATGTCATCTTGTGAGCATTTCATTGTCAAAGGGGTAGCATGTTTTCATGATTCATGTCATAGCATAACATGTTCATATGTCATTGCATAGCATGTGTAAAGCATGTTTTCATAATTCATTACAAAGTATGTGTTGAAACTTCAAAATTCATTGACATTGCATAGCATGGTTTCATTCATTTTAGAGCATATCACACATTGCACTCTTTGCATTCACATGCTCTACTTCATCTATGCATATCTGTGTTCACTTCATGCATACATAATTGGGAGAAATCATTTTGTGCTCATGCATACATATTTGCATTCACATGTTTTGATCATCCTTGCATAGCACATATGTCTTGCATCTTGCCTTCCCATGCATTGCATAGAAAATCCTGAAAACCATAAAAAGCTAAAATCTTGAAAACCTCTAAAAATTGAAAAATCTGAAATCAAAATTACTTTCTGGCTGTCTTATCTATCTCTTCTAATGTTGGGGAGAATGTTGTTCCGGGGGCTCCGCCCCCGAAAACCCTCGCAAGGGGTGCTGCCCCCTTGACCCCCGCGACCTGACCGGCCAGGTCGATCCCCGCGACCTGACCGCGCAGGTCGATCCGCGTGAGAGGGTGCAACATTGAGCTTTCACATATGTCTCTACTAAGCTCTTCACTTGGACAGCCTTCCCTTAATCTCTTCTTGAGATCCTTACTTGATTGGAACTCCTTGGCTTTGGAAGATGACTGAATGGCTTCAGTTGATACTTGAATTGTGTGTTGCAAGCCATTCTTGATATGCAAGTGCACTTGGCAATATAATGACCTGAATTGTATGCAAATGGACTTTATCAAATGCATAGCAAATGCATAATGAATAGCAAATTGACTCTAAAGACATACATCATCAAAACACTAGAAATGAGTCATAGTTGGAATCACATCAAAACAATAGAACCAATCATTATATGAGTCATAGTTGGCCATCATCAAAACAATAGAAACACTCACGTTCCACACATGCCCAACTTTAGCACAACATTCTCCCCAACACTACAGCCTTCCTAAGGTTGATGAACCAAAGGTCCTGAAGAGAGGGTGCGTCCAATCTCTGAACGACGATAGTCTCAGTGTTCCGACTAAGAGGAAAAGATAGAGAGGAAGCAAGAGATGCTAGAGCGTCGGCTAGAATGTTCTGAGAACGAGGAGTATAGATGTAGATTAGCTTACGGAATTGCCTAGCAAGAAGCGTGACCAAATCTTGATAGGGCTTGAGTTTGGGGTCACGAGTACGGTAAGTGGATAGAACTTGCCGTAAGACGAGCTGTGAGTCTCCGATGATGTTCAAATAACGCGCACCTAGAAGATAGGCGTGCTTCAGTCCAGCTAGGAGAGCTTCGTACTCAGCGATGTTGTTGGTAGCAGGAAATCGAAGTTGATAAGCAAAGGGAATAGTTACTCCTTCGATAGTAAGCAGAACAGCGCCGATCCCTCGGCCTTGAGAATTGAGTGCACCATCGAAGTGCAGAAACCAGAAGGGATGGTGAGAGAGAACTGACAGATGCTCATCAGAGAAATCATCCTGAATAGAATCAGTGTGAGGAATAGGAAGATGGGCAAGATGCTCAGCGATGGCGTATCCTTTGACCGCCTTCTGAACGACAAATGTGATCTCGAATTGAGAGAGGAAGCTCTGCCAGCGAGCTAACCTACTAGAAAGGACGGGCTTTTCTAAGAGATAGCGAATCAGGTCCATTCTAGAGATCAACCTAACTGGGTGGGCAAGGAAATAGTATTTAAGCTTCTGAGCTACCCACACTAAGGCGGCACAAGTCTTCTCCGAGAGAGGTAATAAGCAGTCCGCTCTTTCCCTTCATCGTCTACTTGTGCTAATACCGCTCCTAGGGAGTCTTCAATAACCGAGATGTATAGGATTAGGGGTTTCCCAGGGACAGGAGGTTGCAAAATCGGGGGATTGGATAGATATCCCTTTAAGTCCTCGTAGGCTTTTTGACAATCTTCATTCCATTCAAACTTAACCCCCGCCTTAAGCAATTCATAAAATGGACGGCACCTTTGAGAATGTTGGGATATGAATCTTCTAATGAATTACAATCGACCGATCAATCCTCGAAGTTCCGTAATGTTCTTAGGCGGAGGCATGTCCATGACGGCCTGTGCTTTGTTAGGATCAATCTGGATCCCCCGTTTGCTCACTGTGAAACCTAACAGGTTCCCTGAAGAGACTCCGAATACACACTTCTTCGGATTCATCTTAAGCTTGTACTCCCTGGCTCTTTGCAGCAGCTTAGCCAGAATAGAGGGGTGTTCTTCTTTGGTTCTTCACTTCACCAAAATGTCATCCACGTAAACTTCCATATAGATATGCATCATGTCGTGGAAGATGGCCATCATCGCCCTCTGATAGGTGGCACCTGCATTCTTCAGACCGATCGGCATAACCACATAACAATATGTGCCCCAGGGCGTGGTGAAGGAGGTTTTCTCTTAATCTTCTGGAGCGAGACGGATTTGATTGTATCCTGAGTAACCGTCCATGAATGACAACGATTTGTACCCAGTGGTAGTATCGACCAAGAAATCAATGTGAGGCAGCGGGAAATCATCCTTGGGACATACTTTATTGAGATCCCTGAAATCGATGCAAATACGCACCTTTCCATCCTTCTTGATGACATGGACTATGTTTGCCACCCACTGAGGATATAGAACAACTCTAATGAATCTGGCCTTATATAACTTGTCAACTTCTTCTTTAATCCTTAAGGCCATGTGGGGGTGAAATCTTCTTGACCGTTGTTTCACAAGTGTTTCCCCTGGTTTAAGCACGAGTTGATGTTCCACTAAAGAGGGGTCAAGACCTCGCATGTCCTCATAAGACCAGGCGAAGGAATCGCTATACTCCCTTAGAACCTTGATCAAATCTTCTTCTACTTGTAGAGGGAGATTAGCGGCAATAACGATAGGCCTTGGGTCTTCTTCAGTTCCCAGATTGATTTCCTTCGTAGGTTCATCCATGGCTGACGATGGCTCGTCGAATTTCTTAAGTCCTTGTGCGTACAGATCAGCAGTGTCATCTACGTCACTGTCCTCATTAACCGGATCTTTTTCATCCAGGATTTCATAGACGCCGAGTCCGTCATCGCTCCACGCCCCTTCTATTTCTTCTTCCTCTTCAATCATAATTACCGTAGCAACAAATTTTGGACATTTCAAAAGGGCATGACAATGCTGAGCTAGGTCGTGCAAGAACCTATCAAGAATAGATTTGGGAGGACGCGCAAGCGGGCGCTGCTCAGAGGAGGAAGGGTTGGACGACCTAGAACAAGACCCTACTTCTTTAGACCTAACTAATTCTACTTCCCTAGACTCGATAGACCCTAATCCTAACCTAGGAGAAAGGAGACCTAGTGGAAGGGAAGGAGCAGGGGACTCGTGCCCATGGGATGAGGATGGAGACAGGGTAGCATAATCTTCCACTGAAATCTCCGTTTCGAATTTGACGTTTTTTTTGGAGATCAGCAGAGACTACACAGCAAGATGGAGGAGGCGGGAGCTGCATAGGGAATAGCTCGGGGAAGATACAGTCAAAGAAGGGATCGGAAGATGAGAACCACATCTCGTGGAGTTCGGCATTGGGAAGAGGAGGAGTGAATAGAGTGGATAGATCAATGGGCGGGAAATGCCCGCAAGCACAAGGAATAAATAGAATTTCGGGTGGATCAACGAAGGATTGATTTACCATGATAGGAGGAAGACGGGGTAAGAAATCCCATTGCTGGAGGAGAGATTAAAAGCGGGAGGGAGACCAAGAAAAGATAATCGGCGAGCTGTTAGGATCGGTGCGGAGGATTCAGAGGGGGGGTGAATGAATCCCACCCTTAAAAAAATTTTAGCTCAATAATAAAACTTGAACTCTAACAAAGCAAGACAACCAATCTGAAGAACAGGTAGAATATCCTTTTAAATCAAAGATCAAATACGTAACCCGCGCCCAAATAAACAACTAGCGGAAGCAGCACAGATATAAATGAGAATGCAATGTAACCTGTGAAGTAGATAGGAGATATGGAGCAACCAACCACTGCACAGAGATTTTAGGTGGTTCGGTCCACGGACCTACATCCACCCCACACTCAAACCGAGTGTGGCTTCACTAACAGCTGGGCAACACAGCTTGCCAACAGACGCTGATACACAGCTTACCTAGGGGAACAACCTCCCCTCTTCCTCCTACACGGAGGGAACCTCTAGCAACCCACGGTCACTAGAAACCAGAGACTCACGTCTCTCTTCCTCTATACCAAGAGGGAACCCCACTAGTAGCAGCCCCGCTACCAGTGAACCAGCCAGTAGCACTCTGCTACCAGCAATCCACCAGAGGCCTAGCCTCTCTTCCTCCTAGCCCGGAGGGAACCCACAAGCAGCCCCCCTACTGCTTGCAAACCGGAGATCAGATCTCCCTTCTCCTGACCCACCAGGAGGAACCCGACCTCAGTCTAGAGGATCGGAAGAACTCAGTAAATCAGATCGAATAAAAAGAAAAATAAGGAACGAAAATAACACAGCAAACACAAGCTGTAAAAGAAGGAACATCAGATGTGGCTCCCATGGAGCTGACTGGCCTGGATTTGATCCACGGTCCAGTAGACAGATCTTCAGTAACTTTCTTCCTTTTTCTCCACAAACTCTCTCTCTCTCTATCTCTCTTTCTTTCTCTTCTGCTCTCCTTTTCTCTCACGCTGTTCTCTCCTTCTTCTCTTCAACTCTTTTTCTTCTTACCGGCTCACTCTTCTTCTATTTCTTTTTCTTTTTCTTCTCTTTTTCTGGATCGAAGGGCTTTCTGCTCTCCAGGCTTCTTCTTCGATCAGCCTCCATCTGAAGATGAAGGCTCCAATATATACCAGCAGCAGTAGGGAGATAGGGCGTGTGCTTCCCACGCCTTCCGTCCAGAAGATTCCTCCTCAGATCACGTGCTCAGCACCCACCTCGGATCACGTGTCAGGTGCCAGCTTCGGGTCACGTGCCCATTCATCAGTACGCTCAGCAACTGGAGTTGAGGTGGCGTCAACACACTTGCTCCAAAGGGTTAACGCAGCCTTCAAAGACATTCGACCAGCAAAACTCAAGTCTGCTGCGTTGACTCCATCAGCCTGCTGTGTTGACGCATCGGTGATCCAGTGATCAAGTCTTCAACAGATGGGCGTGCTGCGTCGACGCTCTCAATCAATGGCGTTAACGCAGTGAGGCATTCCAGTAAGCCATTAGCTTCGTCTCTTTAGCTGCTGCGTCGACGCTGCTCAATTGTGGCGTTGACGCAGTGGAATAGCCTGTGAAGGTCTCTGCTTCTTTAACTGCTGCGTCGACGCTGCTTGCTTGTGGCGTTGACGCAGTGGAAGATATCGTGAAGGCTTCGTCAACTGATGCGTGGACGCTTTAAGCTCCCAGCGTCGACCCTGTTCCCTTCAGCAACAAGAATGAAGTCATAAGATCTAAGTATGTACATTGTAGTGTATATACTTCGAAAGAAACAGTCCAATGTATATACTTCAAGAACTCTAGACAACGGACGCTGTACAGACTTCAGATGCTACAGTCCAATGTATGGACTTTGACGAAGTGAAGCAGTGTACAGACTTTGAATCAAACCGATGTATAGACTTGAATGGGCATGGAGTGTATAGACTTGAAGTCTGAAGACGATGTATAGACTTGGTGAACACTGCAACATCAATCGGATGTATAGAGTTGGTGAAATGAAGTCCAGTGTACAGACTTGCAGATACGAAGCCAATGTACAGACTTAGAAGGATTTGACGGGAGAGTGTATAGACTTGGTTCCTGTAGCAGTGTATAGACTTTAAGTGTAGCTAAAGCTTCGAGCGTAGGAATTGGCCAGAATGTATAGACTTCAATGAGGGAGCATTGTGTAGACTTGGGAAGTCTGAGCCAGTGTAAAGACTTTGCAAGAGTGAGACGATGCAAGAGACGCTGAAGGATCGATGTACAGACTTTATCAACACAAACAGGCTGCATAGTCCACTGTATAGACTTGATGATATGAACTGAGGGGTCGACCCATCAGCACAAGGGGTCGACACACCACTGACCAGACCAATGAATAAATGCAGCAGAGTTAAAGAGGCACCAAGCGTCAAAGCATTGCCCAAGCAGCGTGGACGCAGCAGATCAAATATTTCTTACTGCTACCTCTGAAGTGCCTTGGCAGCGTCGACGCTGCAGTTCGATGGGTCGACGCTGCAGTATCAAACTCCAGTCTAAAGAGTAACAATAACATGACTGAACATAATCAAATATGCAATGCCATATCAGAACTTATGAAGAACTGCATTATGATCAGAAAGTGAATACTAGCATGAAGACTCACACAGCAAGATGACTCACATTGAATAACTCACATCAAAGACCAATCATCAAAAACACCATTAAAACCATCATCAAAACCACATGGGCACAACAATCTCCCCCTTTTTGATGATGGCAACACTACACAGTGAGTCAATCTGATGACTCAAACTATTCTCCCCCTTAGACGTCATCAAAAAGAAAATAGTTTGAGAAATTAAAGCAACCAACATGCTATAATTGAAAAACAATCTCCCCCTTTGGCAAAAATCTCCCCCTTTGATATAGTCAAGATGAATCATGGGAAGGTAAGAATGCATATGCAGATGGAGATTTTAAAATGCAAGATCACAATTCTCCCCCTTTAAGAGTTTCTATGCAGCATGATGCATATGACATGAAAACTCCCCCTGAATAGATGCCAATTGATATGCATGTTGCATGACTTCCGATTGATATAGTTGAGAAGAAGACCACCAAGGCTTTCAATGATAAGGTCAGTTCAATGAATCAAGGACAGTGAGCAGAAAAGATTCAAATAATCAAATTTTTCAAAGAGACTTCAACTACAAGAATTTCAGTCAGATTTTCAAGGGAATGTCATTCTCATAAATCCAAATCAGAATATTTCAAAGTCTTCCATTATAAGGGCTTATGAATGATTTTTATTGATCAGCATGGTTTAAACATGATGTATGCAGAGTTTATCAATAAAATTCTGTATTGATATCTAAAACCATGGTTTAATAAAAATGAACCAAGCCCTCATATTTATCTTGATAAAACTCCATTTCTCTTACACAATCAAATTTATTGACTTCTTTCGGAATTACATGCATCAGTATTGAAGTCAAGCAATTATGAAGTCATATGATTTTGTCTAGGGTTGTAGCAATTTGATTTTAGCATCAATATTCAGATATTTCAATTCGTTCAACAATTTTTCATGCTACAAATTTTACGAGCACTCTAGTTCAGTGCAAACCTTGTAACTAGAGGATATGCCTTGATACGAGGCCAATATCCCTAAGCACTTCGTGTGACTAACTGTCATGTTTTATATGAACAGAGATAGCATTTACACATCATGACACACTGTAAATCATTTCTTGATGAGTGAGTTGTATTTCTCAGTGTGCATGCCATTGCTCTGCCTGAATTTTAATTATTCTTAATCAGAGTTAACTATGGTACCTCATGACACAGTCCTTTGGACATGTGTTTCTCAGTGACCAAGGTCATTGCTCTGACAGAAAATACCCTTTAGACATTTCAGAAAAATTCATTTACTTCAAATCAATAACAATTTCATGTACTTCACCAATTAAAGTCATGTATTCAATAATGTAAATTTCAGAAGTTTTTACAAGACACAGCATGAAACAGATGGTTAAGGTTTATTAAGCATGCTTCAGATATTTTTAAGAGATTTTAAAGCCAACCTCATTGAATACATTAAACTTAAACCACATGAGTTATTTCAGTCATTCATAAAAATGTATAATAGAAGATTTCTAGTTCAAGAGTTTTCAGATTTATGATCGAGATAGTCCCATTGAAATCTTCATGAGAGACTGATGGAATTCTGAAGCCAAATGATACCAATTGATAGGAGAGATTTTGAAGCTCAATGTTTTCAAAAATATGTTCAAGGTCTGTCAACAAAATCAATAAGGAAGGATATGCAATGAATTCTCACATGAGTATGCATTTGACAACCTATATGCAATGCATTGACTCCCCCTGACACTATGCATTCAGACAGTCTTTTTGATATTTTTCATGAAATGCAATGCAATGGATGCAATGGACAGATTTTCAATGAACTATGCAATAGACAAATTTCAAGCCACATACATAAGCAGTTCAGATTATTCAGAATGCAATTTGTTTTCAGAGTTTATGCATTTTAACAATTATCAACCAACTACAAATGGCAGATATGCAGGAATACATCAAATCAGATATGCAATGAGTTTCAAAACAAGAAATGCAGAGAGTTTACCTGAACAGTGTGAGAATGGGGTTTTCATTCTTGAGTGCCTTGGATTAATAACCCCTTTTATTCTTCAGCTTCCAAGGCACACCTGCAACAGACACATCATTTTGATGCAGCAGGTACCCAAGAAAACTTGGGTCCTGGATTAGCAGTGACACCTTTGGTAGGTGTTCTAAATAATTTTCTAGCAGCATGGTCATCAGACTTCATCAAGTAGCAGGTTTTCATTGAATGACCAGATGTGCCACAATAATAGCAAGATGCAGCAGGTTTCATATTAGATTTATGCGCATTCTTATAAACATGATTTTTATGTGCATATGTATGAAATTTTTGTTAACAGAATTAAAATTTTGTTTACCAAAACTAGTCTTGTTTTGGTATCCTGCCAGCCAACAGGTTGCAGCCGTGTGACCTGGCTTTCCACAGTTAAAACAATGAGAGACCTTCCTCTTAAAATTGAGTTCATTATTGCCATAGCCTCCTTGGGCATGCCAACAGTCCTTGACTGTATGCCATGCTTTCTACATTCAGAACATGTAGGAATCTTTCTTTTAAATGCAAATTTATTCCTATCATAATCATTTCTGTCTGCAGGGAGATGGACAGTTTTAGAATTAAATTTTCTACCCTGAGCATGCCAACAGTCAATGGCCCTGTGGCCCAATTTGCAACAGTGAAAGCATTCAGTTTTCTTTTTGTTCTGAGCAGAAACATGTTTCCTAGCATGCTTTCTGTTGTCTTGTTTCAGAATAAAGTAATTGTCCATAATGTGGCCAACCCTACCACAGTAATGACATGGATTCTTGTTTTTATGAGCATGTGTATGTGTGTTCATGTCAAGCACAGATTGAACTTTCTCAACATATTTAAAATCAGTCTTTTTCTTGGTGACAGGGAAGTTCTTGTGATGTACAGCATGCACTTTTTCAATGTGATTCAATCCCTTCTTCACATGACTGACCTTTTCCATTTTTCCAGTTTGTTTCTGATTCTTCTGAACATTTGGTTGTTTATTTTCTGAGGTGGTGGCTACATCTGATGCTTTGATAAAAGATGTCATTAGCTTATTTTTGAAAGCCTTTTTATTGACATTGTTGTAGCCTAACCCTTCCTTTTGAGTATTGACCTTAACACCTAACAACCTGTCCAGATTTTCTTGTCCTTCCACAAATTTTGACAAGGATTTATTCAAATCTTCAATTTCATTTTCCAGAGAAACGATGTGTATTTCATAACTGGCAATCTCTTGTTCATTGCAATTTACACATTCGCTTAGCACCTTGTTTGCAATTTTGCATTCCTCAACTTCTTGTTCCAGATTTCTCAATTTTTCAGATTCTTCAATGTAAACAGATTTTCCTTTTTCTAAGAGAAGAAGTTTCTCTGACATAGCAGTGTTCAACTGCTTCAGTCCTTCAACCTCTTTGATTAGTTTGTCATTTTTTGATTTCAGATTTTCATTAACAGATTTTCTGAGAGACTCTTTTTCAGATCTTAACAATTCAACATGTTTCTTAAGCTCTTGATTATCAGAAAAACAAGCATCATAAGATTGCTTCAGATTTGAACAATTTTCACATGATAAATCAGAACCATTTTGATCAACCTTTAATTTTTTATTTTCAGATTTTATTTTTCCATACTTTTCATACAATTCAACATACATTTCCTTCAAATAATCAAAGGTCATTTCGTCCGAGTCAGATTCAGAGTTTACCTCTTCATCAACATCATCTTCATTCTGACTGCTGCCTTGATTGCTGCCACTTGGATTACTTCTGTTAGCCATCATGCAGCTGTCCTCGTTTACCCTGTGAAATTGCTTCAGCCTATCCAGGATGTCCTTTGCTGAGCTGCAATTATGAAGACAAGACCATAAGGCTCTGTCAGTAGCTGCTTTCATCAGGTTAAAGGCTTTCTGATTTTCTCCATCCTTTGATCTGTGTCTGTCGGTCCATTTGGACACTTTCGTTGGTAAGGTGTGAGGACCTTGTGAAATTAATTTCCACATATCAGGATTAGTAGAATTAACATAAGCATGTAAAGCAGTGTATCACTGACTGAAATCAGAACCACTAAAGACGGGTGGAAGAGCCATTGAAAACAAATAGCGAGTAAATTCAAAGCAACAGAATATTTATGCACTAAAAACAAATTAGCACCTAAGACTGCAAGATCGAATCTGCAGGTCGCTGGACCTTGTATGCAGACACCGCTCTGATACCAATTGTTAGGATCGGTGCGGAGGATTCAGAGGGGGGGTGAATGAATCCCACCCTTAAAAACTTTTCGGCTCAATAATAAAACTCGAACTCTAACAAAGCAAGACAACCAATCTGAAGAACAGGTAGAATATCCTTTTAAACCAAAGATCAAATACGTAACCCGCGCCCAAATAAACAACTAGCGGAAGCAGCACAGATATAAATGAGAATGCAATGTAACCTGTGAAGTAGATAGGAGATATGGAGCAACCAACCACTGCACAGAGATTTTAGGTGGTTCGGTCCACGGACCTACATCCACCCCACACTCAAATCGAGTGTGGCTTCACTAACAGCTGGGCAACACAGCTTGCCAACAGACGCTGATACACAGCTTACCCAGGGGAACAACCTCCCCTCTTCCTCCTACACGGAGGGAACCTCTAGCAACCCACGGTCACTAGAAACCAGAGACTCACGTCTCTCTTCCTCTATACCAAGAGGGAACCCCACTAGTAGCAGCCCCGCTACCAGTGAACCAGCCAGTAGCACTCTGCTACCAGCAATCCACCAGAGGCCTAGCCTCTCTTCCTCCTAGCCTGGAGGGAACCCACAAGCAGCCCCCCTGCTGCTTGCAAACTGAGATCAGATCTCCCTTCTCCTGACCCACTAGGAGAACCCGACCTCAGTCCAGAGGATCGGAAGAACTCAGTAAATCAGATCGAATAAAAAAAAATAAGGAACGAAAATAACACAGCAAACACAAGCTGTAAAAGAAGGAACATCAGATGTGGCTCCCATGGAGCTGACTGGCCTGGATTTGATCCACGGTCCAGTAGACAGATCTTCAGTAACTTTCTTCCTTTTTCTCCACAAACTCTCTCTCTCTCTCTATCTCTCTTTCTTTCTCTTCTGCTCTCCTTTTCTCTCACGCTGTTCTCTCCTTCTTCTCTTCAACTCTTTTTCTTCTTGCCGGCTCACTCTTCTTCTATTTCTTTTTCTTCTTCTTCTCTTTTTCTGGATCGAAGGGCTTTCTCAGGCTTCTCTTCGATCAGCCTCCATCTGAAGACGAAGGCTCCAATATATACCAGCAGCAGTAGGGAGATAGGGCGTGTGCTTCCACGCCTTCCGTCCAGAAGATTCCTCCTCAGATCACGTGCTCAGCACCCACCTCGATCACGTGTCAGGTGCCAGCTTCGGGTCACGTGCCCATTCATCAGTACGCTCAGCAACTGGAGTTGAGGTGGCGTCAACACACTTGCTCCAAAGGGTTGACGCAGCCTTCAAAGACATTCGACTAGCAAAACTCAAGTCTGCTGCGTTGACTCCATCAGCCTGCTGTGTTGACGCATCGGTGATCCAGTGATCAAGTCTTCAGCAGATGGGCGTGCTGCGTCGACGCTCTCAATCAATGGCGTTAACGCAGTGAGACATTCCAGTAAGCCATTAGCTTCGTCTCTTTAGCTGCTGCGTCGACGCTGCTCAATGGTGGCGTTGACGCAGTGGAATAGCCTGTGAAGGTCTCTGCTTCTTTAACTGCTGCGTCGACGCTGCTTGCTTGTGGCGTTGACGCAGTGGAAGATATCGTGAAGGCTTTCGTCAACTGATGCGTGGACGCTTTAAGCTCCCAGCGTCGACCCTGTTCCCTTCAGCAACAAGAATGAAGTCATAAGATCTAAGTATGTACATTGTAGTGTATATACTTCGAAAGAAACAGTCCAATGTATATACTTCAAGAACTCTAGACAACGGACGCTGTACAGACTTCAGATGCTACAGTCCAATGTATGGACTTTGACGAAGTGAAGCAGTGTACAGACTTTGAATCAAACCGATGTATAGACTTGAATGTGCATGGAGTGTATAGACTTGAAGTCTGAAGACGATGTATAGACTTGGTGAACACTGCAACATCAATCGGATGTATAGAGTTGGTGAAATGAAGTCCAGTGTACAGACTTGCAGATACGAAGCCAATGTACAGACTTAGAAGGATTTGAACGGGAGAGTGTATAGACTTGGTTCCTGTAGCAGTGTATAGACTTTAAGTGTAGCTAAAGCTTCGAGCGTAGAATTGGCCAGAATGTATAGACTTTCAATGAGGGAGCATTGTGTAGACTTGGGAAGTCTGAGCCAGTGTACAGACTTTGCAAGAGTGAGACGATGCAAGAGACGCTGAAGGACCGATGTACAGACTTTATCAACACAAACAGGCTGCACAGTCCACTGTATAGACTTGATGATATGAACTGAGGGGTCGACCCATCAGCACAAGGGGTCGACACACCACTGACTAGACCAATGAATAAATGCAGCAGAGTTAAAGAGGCACCAAGCGTCAACGCATTGCCCAAGCAGCGTGGACGCAGCAGATCAAATATTTCTTACTGCTACCTCTGAAGTGCCTTGGCAGCGTCGACGCTGCAGTTCGATGGGTCGACGCTGCAGTATCAAACTGCAGTCTAAAGAGCAACAGTAACATGACTGACATAATCAAATATGCAATGCCATATCAGAACTTATGAAGAACTGCATTATGATCAGAAAGTGAATACTAGCATGAAGACTCACACAGCAAGATGATTCACATTGAATAACTCACATCAAAGACCAATCATCAAAAACACCATTAAAAACATCATCAAAACCACATGGGCACAACACGAGCTCCCCTCATCCCGTGGATCATCGACTGGCCGCTTCTTCGGCCTCCATTGCATGAGCCGAACCTCTTGCTTCTTCTGGTAGTCTTCTTCATGAAACAACCCCTGAAGGGCTTGGCCATAATCAAGCATATCATCTTCTGGCCTCTTCAGTGCTGGCGGTGGACTGGCAATCGGACATACTGTATTTCTCCGTGACGGAGCTGGCTGCAGAGCTAATGTGCCGGGCTGGAGAGGCCCTCGAACAAAGTGTTGACAATAGTCCCAGGTGAGTGGCCCAGAATCACCCATCATAGATAATGTTGTTTCTTTGTAGCCAAGACCTCTCCTGCCCATCTTTCTTCCCTTGGGTATGGGATTGGTCATTCCTTGTAATTGTGTACCGAGGCCTCTCCCCGGTTGGTAGCCCAGTTTCAGTATAATATTCCAGCCTTTTGAGTCTTGGATCTGGGGCTTCATCTTGATGTTAACTGGAGCAGTGATGGGCCTAGGAGGTGTATAAGCCCAAGGGAAGTTCAAATCCAGCACTGATATGACGGGTCGGCTGCTTGGCCAAAGTGTAGGAAGAATCTGTTCTGAAATGGCCTTAACCGATTGAACTGTGGACAAGCTCTTGACTTTGACGACCCTCTCTTGGAAAGGGAATTTGACGCACTGATGTGCGGTGCAGGGTACGGCACCGAGTGTATCAATCCATGGACGACCCAAGATCGCCTTAAACATGGGGTCAATGTCCAGCACATAGAACTCCACAGGCATAGTAAGGGGCCCGAGCTCCGCTTGAATAGTGACTACCCCGTGACATGCTCTCCTTGAGTTGTCATATGCTGCTATAGTGGTGAGGGTAGGTCGTAACAATTCTTCAGATATATTGCAAGCTCGGAGAGTACTGAGTGGACATACATTAATTGAAGCCCATGTGTCAACCAGTGCTGCCTCGATGCTGACTTTGTTCAGAATGATTGTAATGCAGAGCGGCATTTGCCGAGCTTCTGGAGGTGCTAGCTCGGTTTCTGAGAATGTAATTGACGGCCCTTTAGAAATAGTTGCTAGTGCTGTTGGTAAGTTGTCAACTGCCATGTCCTCGCTGACTATCACCTTCTGTAGGAAATCCCTGAGAGCGTCCTGGTGTAGGGTGGACCTGTTGATAAGTTCCAGAACTGATATCTTGGCGGGCACTCGGTCCAGATGATGTAGCAAGTCATACTGAGTTCCTGGCAGAGGTTCAGCTTCTTCTTGCTCGGCTGTTGGCTGGGAAAACTGGGGATTGGAGGTAGTAGGGTAGTTCTGATGGAACAACTTCCTGCTTCTTAGGGCATAATTTGCCGCAGCGTCGGGAGATGATATTATTGGCTCGGTAGGGTTAATGAGTGGAATAGACTACGTAGGAGAGGTGATTTGGTGGTAGGTAATGTTGGGGTTAACAAGAGATGGTGGCTGGATGAGTGGCGTGGGATGAGCGGAAGGTGGGGTGATGATGGGGGATGGTGCGGATGGTGGGAGGACGAGTGTAGGCAGGGTGACGGGCGGAGGATTGGATGAGGGGATGGTTATGACCGTAGCGGGGGTAACTAATGGTGGGTATGATGGCGCTGTGGGTGGTGGTGGATTTGCTGGTGCGGGTGTGAATGGAAGGAGAAGCGGAGAGGGTGTTGGGTGTGTAGGGAGGATAAATGAAGGAGTGAGGGGGTTGCGGTGGTTATGGTGGAGGGCCATTACTTGTGGTGCAGTACCATCATCA
The DNA here is from genome assembly GCA_022559845.1 of Amorphophallus konjac. Classification (NCBI taxonomy): domain Eukaryota; kingdom Viridiplantae; phylum Streptophyta; class Magnoliopsida; order Alismatales; family Araceae; genus Amorphophallus; species Amorphophallus konjac. The sequence goes on from CM040122.1 coordinate 217,734,253, forward strand.
TCAAAAGACCACTCGGTGTTAGGAGCCGGGGGTTGGACTACATTGACTTGCGCCAGCGCCGGTGGCTGAGGTTGTGGAGCGGGCGGATGGTTTGGCATCGGATTTTGATGGATCCCCAGATCCTGAACCTACTGTGGTTGCTGCTGTTGTGGCGGCTGCTGCGGCTGCGGTGCTTGATGCTGCTGCACCTGCTGCCTCTGCGGCTACCTTCTCTTTTCTTTAATCTCAACAATGGCCCTGTGCATTTCGGCCCAATCTATCCTCTGTCCTTCATGAAGATCATATACTAGGTCCCGGAATTGAAAACATCCTTCAATGGTATGTCCCGGTTGCCTGTGGAACATACAATACTTCGTCTGATCAATGGCCGGATTCCAGTTGGGCCGTTCCGGAGGAAGCTGTATAGCATTAACCAACATAAGAGCCAAGAAAATATCCGTGAGAGTTTCTGGCAGTGGAGGATATTGTGCCCTCTTGGGAGCCGGGCGCTTGTTGTTTGCGTTGTTGTTATAGCCGTTGGGTGGAGGGACGTTGTGGTATTGCAGGGGTGGTGGTGGTTGCTGTGGTGCGACAAAGGTGTTTTGTGGAATGGTGAAGGTGGGCGGAGGGTTTTGCGGAGTAATTTGGAAGTTCTGTGGAACGGGATTTTGTGGAGTGCGAGGGTTTTGAGAGAAGCGGAAAGGTGCATTTTGGAATGGAAAAGTAACGGCTTGAACCTGCTCATTCGTTTGGACCCCTTCTGTAACCGGCCCTTGTGGCTTCTTATGGTACTTGGGCTTTTGGTTTTCGAACAGAGAATGGATAGGGGAGTCCTTTAACAGAGTCTGAATAAAGTGCGCCCAGCTATATAGTTGATGCATGTTGGCTATGTCGTTCATTGCCAGGATGTTTCGGAAGGTTGGAGTAGCATTTGAAATAAGTAGCTTGACCTTCTCTTCCTCCGGAATATGGCCGGGCACTCTAGCGGCCATCTGCCTCCACCTATCTGCATAAGTGGCAAACTCCTCATCTGTTTTCATCTTTTCGGCCACCAGATCTGTAAAAGAATATTCTGGGCCGACCTAGTCTTGAAACCGCTGAATAAACTTATCTTTTACTACCTTAAAGCTCTCAGCTTCTTCCAATGGCAGAGAATAAAACCATTCCAGTGCAACACCGTCCAATGATCGGCGGAATAAATACGCCATAAGACGATCATCATATTGGAATTGGGCCAATTCATATAAGAAATCCCTCACGTGAATAAAGGGATTGCCGTTCCCGTCATATTTTCTATAATTGGGGAGCTCTGACTGGGGAGGGAACCGGATGTTCAGGAAACTAGGAACAGGAACATCGGCCAAGGATTGTGGGCCAACCCGCTTCTGGAGGAAGTCGAGTTGTTGTTGCATGGTGGCCCATTTATCAAGTAATTCCTGCTCTCTGGATGGAGCAGGGGTAGCAAGAGATGATGCTTGAAGTTGAGGAGCAGAGGGGTGAATTGTAGTAGGAGGTAGGAGCCCATAACAAGGAGCCGAAGGATAAACGACCGACGTAGGGAGTCCATAACAAGGATATTGGGCCCGAGATTGACCCAGATTGGAGTGGGCTTGGACCACCCCTGACTGAGGGTGCAGAAAATCGGAGGGACCCTGCAAGACTTGTGGAACAAGTGGGCTAGACAAGTGATGATCCATCTGAGTGAAAGAAGGGATAGGAGACTTCCCTTTGTCAAAAGATTGCTGGGCCGAAGTGGAAGATTGGCCCGTCTCCATGCCGGTGAATGTGATGGTCCGGGGTTGGACCGGAGTGAGATTAATTGGAGTGGGCTGGATGAGAGGATTGGATTGACCCTGCATAATCATGGGAGGGGAGATATTGGATCCTTGCATGGCCTGATAGACAGTTTGGAGTTGGGCCGGATCCAATTGGGCCATCATATGGAGAATGGAGCCCGCAGAAGGAGTAGAGAAGGAAGGGGTAGCCTGACCACCTTCCATGGAGGTAGAGGACGGAAGAGGGGCCGTCCCCTCTCTAGAAGAGAACGAGGTAACCCTAGCAGGGTTTTCAAGAAGCCCTTGAGGAAGAGAATCATCTTGGGAACGGGGAGGATTGAAAGAAGCCATGGTGGATTCGAAGAGCGGATTTGAGTAGAACTTGGAGAATGAGTTGACCCTAGGAAGTGCTTCCAACTGACGACAACAACTCCACATGCAACGAACAACCTTAACAAGACGCAAACAACACAACACAAACACACAATGAGCAACCAAACTTCGATGATTTATCACAAAGATGTAAGTAGCAAGAGATGAAGACACTCAAAGTCAACCAAGTTGTTTAATATGATGCTTCACGATTCTTACGATTTCCCCTTTGGAACTTTAGTGGATGGATTAATATGAGCTCTCAACAATAGGTTCCTGACGGGAGATGGATGTAAAGCTTGGTTTGACTCTAAGTGTGACCACTCCTTCACTTATGCAACCCTAGACACGGGGTGGGAAAGGTACAACCGGCCCGGCGTCCGTGTGGGAATCGACAGCTCGTAGGGACTTATGGAGGTCCCTGGTGTGATTTCCTAGTCGGCCCCAAGGAATATGGAGACGAGAGGTCCGCACACCAAGGTAGGAAAATGCAATCTAATGTATGAAAGTATGAATGAACCTATGTGCACCGGAGTGCATGCAAAATCTAGCCTAGAATCTAGCAAACAACTATGCACACAATGATGTAAATATGTAGAATAATCAGGGAGGAAGTCAGATATCACCCAAGCAAGGAAATCACAGTAGAAACTGCAGAAAGTAATGCACCTCGGGATGCGTACCTGTCGGGAGTATAACGGTCTATAGACCCTGTGTCAAAAGATAATAACAGTTGAAGACCAGACCGCCAAAAGTAATATAACGTAGAGCACCAGGACCATCGGATGAGCCAGAGAGTCAAAAACAACCAGAAATAAAAGGGAAATCCGTGAAAAGCCCGCACACAGGATCAGGCGTATAACGGTCCAATGCCCCTACGTCTGAGTGGAGTAACGCAGGGACAGAGGGCCGTCAGAACACCCAGAGGACCAGAAATAAAATGAAGTAAGAAGGAGATCCGAGGACAATCAAACAAGGGAATGATGGCAGGTTTAAACAGAGATCAAGACACGATTGGCACAAGTTGTCCCACCATGATCGCCAAAAAATTATCTGTTGATTTGTTTTGCTTCTCTTCTTCTTTTTGTTTTATGTGCAATAAAGATGATAGGCAAAAATCAAAGATCTCAATCAACCCAAGGACATGCGAACCATGAACCTAGGCAACCAGAACAAGCTCTAGCATGGGCATGCTATCTCAATCATCAAACTAAACTAAGGGAATAAAGAAAAACACATGCCGGGGCGTGGAGCAAAAGCAAATAAAAACACACCGCAAGGGTGGAGCAAACAAAGAGGATAAGAGATATGAGATGGAGAGAAAGCTAATGCCCAATACTAAGAAAGAACGTGATCGCCACCAAAGTAGAAACAAGCCAAAGACTTGAAAATACCTTGGAAATAGGTGGATGAAGCACCCGTCCACGGGAGAGAGAAAATCAGGGAAATCTGCAGATCAACTGAATGTAACGGCCGAAAGCCAACGCGTCACTGGGAAGTGACGGTCGCTCGATGAACCGCTATATGAATCTGACGCGCCTGCACAAGACCGTCAAATAACTTGCAGTAATAGCTTGTGGATTCTTTTAACTCCAACTCCTCCAGCCGGCCAGAAGACTTGGGCCTCGTGTGGTGAACCTGTAAACCTGCCAAAGAATGTGAAAACACAAGAAAACAGACCCAAATTAGCCCTTTAAACAAGCGTAGTATCAATTCTCAAAGAACTTAATAGCATGCAAAAGGAAAGAAAAGTACCGGGGAAGTTTTGATTTTTTAACCCCTCTGGGCATTTTAAAAAGATAGGAGGATGTTTAGATGATGAAAAACCAGGGAGAACGTGGAAAAAGAAGAGGGACAATGCTTTTGATGAAAGGGAGATGAGGAAGAACACAATATGTAATGATGAACTTTGAAAACCAATGGAACGAATACTCCCTTCACCGTGAAGCAGATGAACGTGAAAGACAATTGCCCTTGGTCAGATGTGACTCCAGAATGCGGCAGCACTTCGACGCGAACTCCAGATCTTCCTCCTCCGAGCCATGAAGTTAAGGGTGCTATTTATAGACCCTCAAACTCTCCGGTCGAGCAGAGGATAATCCAGAAAGATAAGAGAATAACTCTTAGCAAATCCCTGAAGATAATATCACCAAGAGTCCATAGAAACGAACAGAAGGTTCTGAGGATCAGATTTGGAAGAGAAATCAACAATTCAAGCTCTTATCTCGACCACGGTGTAGCATAGAAAAGGCCTGAACTGCCAGGACTCTCTGTTGGATGTAACGGCTAGTCGACAGACCGCCACATGAAAATAACGCACCAGGGAACGTCCGTTACATTCAACCTTATCTCAAAAGAGATAAGATCAATAGGAAGAAGATCAAACAAGTTGGACTCTCGAAGGAAAGTAACGGCCAAGGCTGGACGCGTTGGAATAAATAACGGCTGCACGACAGACCGTTAGATTCAATGGATAAGCAAGAGGATAAGCTTTAGAACAAAGGCCTCAAACTTTAGGACTCTTCAATAAGTAACGGCCCAGGGATCATGCGTTATATGGAAGTAACGAGTGAGGACCGTTATTAACAATGAGGATAAAAAAGGTGCAAAGCTTGCTAAGCTCATCGAATAAAAGGCCACAATAAACCACACTCCAACCAAGGAGAAGACCCAAGAAACAGGTTAAAAACTGATCAAGGAGACTCGATGAAGAGTGAACAACTCGGAGCATCATATGGATAAACAAGGAGATGACCCAACTTATTGGTCATAAAACGGATGTCAACAACCCCTCCAAGTCGGATTCGGACCTTGGGAGCCATCTGATGTGGCACAGCCCAAAGACCACTAAATATGATGAGATAACCCTAGGACTTAGACCCGCAAGCATACAAGCGCTCAATGATTCTCACAATGACGATTTTTGCTCACCCGATTCACACGTTCACCCGGTGGGTCCGGGAGATAATGATGAAGGTCCGGGGCGGGACCCAATTGTTCTAATGGACTTACAATGCTAGGGCTGACCCCAAATGAGTCTAGGATACCCAACTTTGTGGGCGGCTGGCCCGCAAGGCGGGGGCTTGGTGGCACTCACTCACGGTCCGCGGTGGACACTAACAAACTAGCATGCAAGTTCGAGCCCTCTTCTCACCGCCGACGAGCAATCAAAGCAATACTAAACTAGCAGGAATAAGGCTACTAAGGATAGTATCAGAAGCTCACCTGATCGGTGTGAAGACACCGATCCCGATCGGAGACGAGGGCGCGCCGGGAGGCGAGGGTATGCACCCGATCGCCGCGGCGATGTCGCTTGACCTGAAACTTAAAGAGTACAACACTACACCTCACGCAGGAGGGATGAACTTGGGGTGGGGATTAATCTTATTACACCCAAAACTACCTCCACGCAGGGAGGGGCCTTCAGCCGGCCAAGCGGGGAGGGGATTTATGCAAAGGAAAAGCCGATCTTCCGAGCCCGCCGGTTCTGCCAATCTGCAAGTTGGCAGGACAGGATGTCGCTGTTGATGCTGCCACGGGATCCACGGGGCTCCAAACTTGACGAAACCACTGCCAAAAGTTTCTCAGCTGACAGGGGATGAAGCTTGAATTTTTGGGGTAGCTTTGACACCCGAGGCTGGCAGTGCCGGCGATAAGAACAGGACAGCAATGTCTGGCTCCTGGCAGGTACCGAACTGATGCAGCAGGTTGCAGACGTCGCTGTGGCCGCTCCTGAACTCTGATTGGGACGAGGTTGGCGGTGACGCGATCGTGGTCGGAGTAGCTTCGAGAAGCAGTTGACGGGGCCTCGATCCAAGGTCGGAGGAGAGCGGGGTAGCAGGAAGAGTAGGTACAGGTCGAACCTGGTCCCACAGTGGGCAGACTACCCACCCTGATGAAGAAAATGTTAACTTGCAGCTCCGGTGGCCGAATGAGGTCCTTCTTCTTGGAGGAGACAGCTAACTGGTAGTAGTTTCAGCCCTCCAAAAATGGCGCTCAGATCTTCAGGGAGGAAGTCGTGGTCGGACTGTGACTGCAGCTCTGGTTCCCTGCCTGAGAGCTTCTGCGCAGTTGAGGGAGATCGGCTCCTGCGGACAGCTCCGACCTCGGATGTTGACGAAACCACCTCGCCTTGAAAGCTCTTTGAACGCCCTTTCCAGAGATGTAGGCCTTGACACCAGGAGGACCAGGGAACGGCCGGTCCTGTTGCGATCTTCAGGACCCAACTCTGCAGCCTGCGACCTGTTTTCTGAAATGGCAAACTAGCAAGAATGAAGGGAGTGGGAGGGGGTTAACAAAGCTTGAGGATGATGGCTGAAGGTTTAGGGAGGGGGGTAGGACGTGGCTAGGGCTCCAGGAGGTTAGGAATGGCAGGGATGGAGGGAGAAAGGGGGCTGGAACTGCTAGAGGTGGAGATGGGGGGGGGTGGATGTGCACAAGAGAGAAGATGAGTGTGAGGGAAGGTGGGGGGCGAACTTGGTTTGAGGGGGAGAGGAGGGCTGCGACCTAGGGACCAAGGGGGAAGGGGAGATGGGTAGGAAATTCGAATTTGGGGTGTTGGGAGGAGTGGAGTCAGCCTTGGGGAGGTGGGAAGATGCTTTGGGAAGTGAAGGGAGGTAGGTGGTGGTTGGGAAGTAGAGCTTGGATAGGTGGAGGGTTGTTGGGAATAGGTGGAGAGTTAAGGAGGGTGTGGGAAGTTGTGGGGTAGTAATGGGGGTAGGTGGAGGGATGGATTTGAATGAGAGGGGGGGGGGGAAGAGAGGGGAAGGGGGCGAACTATGCCCCTTGAGAGAGAGAGAGAGGTAATGAGAGAGAGAGAGTACAAGAGAGAGATCTAGGGAGGTAGAATGAAGTGGTTTTCATTAATTTCATCCAAAGTGAGTACAAGTGGAGAGGTGGGGCCTATATATAGGCAACCACTCTTTACATGACCAAAATGTCCCTGACAATAGGACAAAAGACCGAGCATATCCTAGACTCAATCCTATGGGCCCATAACTAAGGAAATAAGGCCCAATTAAGCAAAATAAGGGAAATGGACTAGAACCACATGACTCAATAAAGGGAAATACATAAGATAGGACTCAATAAAAGGAAAATACATAAAATGAACCCGGGAAAATAAAGATAACAAGTGGAGACCATGATCAATCCATATCAAGAGTGTGTAGACGACCAAAGCTAGAGGGAGTGTCGTGAGATGCCCTCATCAAATCCCCCGGGGTGGGGAGAACTCGACCCTGTCGAGTATGGGTCTGCCTGACTGTCGTACTGCTCTATCATGTCGGGGTCCAGGCGCATCAAATCCTCCCGACTTACCCATGCATCCTCGGTCGGGGGACGGTTCTTCCACCTAACCAGATAGCGCTGATACACCTTGTGCCTTGTAATGATACTCTGCTCATCCAGTATTGCCTCTACCTGCTCTTGTCGGCCCCTCAAGCTAGAAAGTGGAGTCCCTCCGGGGGTGTCTCTCATAAGGGGGGGTGAAGGCTCAAGCTCCTCACTAGGTTCCACCGCGGGGCCTTTGTAGGGTACCAGGTCCGCCACGTTGAAGGTAGGGTGTACCCCATAGCTCTCTGGTAGGTCAAGCTCATAAGCATTGTTGCCAAGTCGTCGTAGAACTCGAAAGGGTCCCGACCCTCGTGCCCTCAACTTGGAGGCAGGCCCGGGAAGGAGCCGCTCCGTCCTCACCATCATCGGGTCCCCCACTTGGAATTCACAGTGGCGCCGGTGAGCATCGGCCCGTCTTTTGTAAGCCTCATTGCTTTTACCTATATGCTTGCGGATGTCATCATGCAACTCTTTGATATGCTGTGCAAAGGACTCAGCTGAGACTGACACTCTAGCATGTGGGGGAAGGGGAATGAGATCCGAGGGCTTTCTAGGCCTAAAACCATGTACTACCTCAAATGGACTCTTGCCTATGGACCTATTGACAGAATCATTGTAGGCAAACTCGGCTTGAGATAAGAGGAGATCCCAATTCCCAGGGTGATCCCCTACAAGGCATCGGAGCAAGTTCCCAAGGCTTCGGTTGACGACCTCAGTTTGGCCATCGGTTTGAGGATGATAGGCAGTGGAGAATTTGAGGAGGGTCCCCATCAAGTGCCATAGAGTCTTCCAAAAATAACTAGTGAACTTCACATCTCTATCGGACACAATAGTCTTAGGTAACCCATGGAGTCGGACTACCTCATCAAAGAATAACCGGGCGATCCTAGAGGCATAAGAGGTCTTGGAGCAGGGGATAAAGTGGGCCATCTTTGAGAACCTGTCAACCACTACAAAGATGGAATCATGTTTGCGCAAGGTCTTTGGTAGGCCAAGAATGAAATCCATGCTCAAATCCTCCCATGGTTGGTTGGGTATGGGTAGTGGTGTGTAAAGCCCGGTGTTTTGTCTTACTTGCTTGGCGGATGCACATATGCGGCATTGTCCCACAATGTGGGCCGCATCCTTCTTGAGACTGGGCCAGTGGAATTGCCTCTCAACCAACTCTATGGTTTTGTGGATCCCAAAGTGACCAGCTAGGCCACCACTATGTAATTCCCAAACTAGGAAGTCCCTAAGTGAAGTCCTAGGTATGCAAAGCTTATTCCCTTTGAACAGATATCCATCTTGAAGTATGAACTCCTTATACTCCTTGAGTGGCTGGGTGGAAAGGGTGTTGTAGTGAGTCCCAAAGTCAGGGCAATGTGGGTATTCCCCTTTGATTCTCTCAAATCCGATTACCTCCACTTGGACGGTGGAGAGTAAGGCTACTCGCCTACTTAGTGCATCGGCGGCGCGGTTCTCACTACCCATCTTATACTTGAGGACAAAGGTGTAGGCTTGAATGTATTCTACCCATCGGGCATGGCGGGCATTGAGTTTTTGTTGAGTGTTGAGATATTTCAGAGCCTCATGGTCCGAGAAGATCACAAATTCTTTGGGTAGGAGATAGTGCCTCCAATGCCGGAGGGATTGAACCACGGCATAAAGCTCTTTGTCATATGTGGAGTATCTCGTCCTAGCCTCACAAAGTTTTTCACTAAAGTAGGCTACTGGGTGACCCTCTTGGCTAAGGATACCTCCAATCCCTACCCCGGAAGCATCACATGTGACCTCAAAGACCTTTGAAAAGTCGGGTAGGCAGAGGACCGGGGCTTGGGTCATTTTCTCTTTAAGCTCTAGGAAGGCTTTGGAGGCTGCCCTAGTCCAAACAAATGTGCCTTTCTTGAGGCAATCCGTGATAGGAGTGGTGATAGTGCTAAACCCCCGGATGAATCTCCTATAGAAGGTGGCTAGCCCATGGAAGCTTCGGGCGTCATGAATGGTTTTGGGCTCGGGCCACTCAAGAATAGCTTGGACCTTTTCGGGGTCCATGGATACTCCTTGGGATGAGACAATAAATCCTAGGAAGGCTAGTTGATTGGTCAAGAAATGACACTTCCCGGGATTGGCAAAGAGACTCTCTTTCCTAAGGATGGTGCACACTTGTTTGAGGTGATCGAGGTGGGCTTCCTTGGATTGGCTATATATGAGGATGTCATCAAAGTAGACAACTAGAAAGATGCCAATGAAGGGCCGGAGGACCTCGGTCATGAGACGCATGAAGGTACTTGGTGCATTAGAAAGGCCGAAAGGCATAACAAGCCATTCATAGAGACCGTCCTTAGTTTTAAAGGCGGTTTTCCACTCGTCCCCGGGCCTAATGCGGACTTGGTGGTAGCCACTTTTGAGATCAATTTTGGAGAAGATGGTGGCTCCCGCTAGCATGTCCAGCATGTCATCAAGCCGAGGGATGGGGAACCTATATTTGACCGTTATCTTGTTGACGGCTCGGCTATCTACACACATGCGCCAAGTCCCATCCTTTTTGGGTGTGAGAAGAGCCGGGACGGCACAAGGGCTTTTGCTAATTCGGAGGAAGCCCTTCTTGATGAGCTCCTCAATTTGCCTCCTGAGCTCGGCATGTTCGGTGGGGTTGAGGCGGTAGTGTGGGAGGTTGGGTAAGGTAGCTCCGGGCACAAGGTCGATGGCATGTTGCACATCGCGCATGGGTGGTAGCTTGTCCGGAAGCTCCTCGGGAAACACATCATGGAAGTCCTCCAAGAGTTGTTGAATTTCTATTGGGTGTGGGTCAGTTGGGGTGGATTCCCCAAGGCAAATAACAATGGCACACACATGTTCCCCTTGGTTGACTACTTCCCTAAGCTCTTTCCTAGTGATGAGGTGTAGACTCCTAGGAGGCTTGTTGACCATACTAGGGTTAGGGCTTGGTGGGGTGGGGTTTGGTGAGTTTGGAATAGTGGGAGGGGTAGGGGATCCCTCAAGGGAGGGAGATGCTTTCTTGGGAAGGGGGCGAGGTGGAGAGGGGTTGAGTTGGATCTTCTTCCTTCATGAATGAAGATGCAAGTGTTTGTCTTTCCTAGAAAGGTGGCATCTACATCGTAGATCCAAGGTCGTCCTAGGAGTATACTCCCAACTTCCATAGGTAGGATGTCGCACCACACTTGGCTTTGATAAGATTGGAATGCAATGGGGACAAGGCAACGATCACTAACGGGTATGGAGGTGGTATCAATCCATGCTACCCGATATGGGTGGGGATGTGGGGAGGTGGTAAGGCCCAAAAGTTTGACGGTGTCGGGTGACACCACATTCACACTACTTCCATTGTCCAAGATGACTTTCCTAACATGGCTCCCTATCCGTATGTAGGTATGGAATATGGTGTTTCTCCTCCAATCATGCTCTTGGGTTTGAGTGAGGGTGCATCTAACCACTCCGAGGTGGGAGTCGGTGGGTGGAGGAGGTTGTTCTTGGTTGCTTCCCATGTAGTGGTTCTCATACTCCTCCTCCCATTCATGAGAGGGTTCATATACCTCAACTTCTTCTTCAAATTCAACTTGGGGTTGGGGGTTGGTCTCCTCTATGAGTAAGTTTGATGCTCCCTTGGTGGGGCATTGATTGGCAAAGTGTCCATACCCATAACACCTAAAGCATTGCTGCCCACTTTGATGGTTTGGGGTCATCTTAGTGTGAGGGAGAGTGGGTGTCGGACTGGGCCTATTGGGAGTTGTGTTTAGGGGTCCACTTGTGGGGCCGAGTGGTGGAGTGGCATTAGGAGGGGTGACCCGTGTGGGGGGAGCTCCCATGGGTGTAGGAAGGAGACCTCTTTGGGGTGGTGGGGGGTTGGCCCGAGGTGCCATGGCTCTAGGATCCATTCCCCGAGGGGAACCCATTCGCGTGTACCGAGAGAATTTCTCGGCATCCCGAGCTACTTGGTAGGCTTGCTCTAAAGTTGTTACTTGACGCATGAATAGTTCCTTTTTGATATGGAATTGAAGCCCATTCCTAAAGCGGGAGAGTGTGACGGAGGGGTCCTCTTGGACTCCACATTTGAGGAGGTAGTAGTCAAACTTTTCAATGTATTCCATAACGGTCTTTCCTTCTTGAGTCAAGGCTTGCCATTCATCTAGGAGGTTTTGATGGTAGGAGGGTGGGACATATTTGAGTTTGAGTTGGTCTTTCATGGCCCCCCATGTGGTGATTGGAACTTCCCTCCTAACTATCCTTAAGGCTTCAACATTCATCCAATGAGTTTTGGCAAGTTTGGTTAATTGCATCTTTGCAAGTCGGACTTTCCTATCCTCGGTCATTGGGTACCAATCAAAATATTGATCCATGGCTGCCTCCCAATCTAAGTAGATGCTCGGATGATGAGATCCATCAAAAGTGGGAGCATCGACTTTCACAAGTCTCATTAGTTGGTCATCCGGGTTGTCCCGGGGAGGCCTCTCATTCCTTCTAGGGGGTGGGTCCCTTTCCGGTTCGGCAGGGGGGTCAAGGTTGAGTCCTCCTATGGCTGGCTCCACATGTGGAGGGGGATCTCTCCTATCTCCTTCCCTTGGAATAGGTCTATTTTCCTCAAGTTGTTCAAGCCGGGCCGTAATACCGTCAAGCCTTCCCAAAATTTCGGTCATGTAGTCCACAAGAAACCTCATTTGGTCGGGAAGCTCATGCTCATTGTGAGGGGGATTTCCTTGGGGATTGGGATTCATGGTGTTATTGGAAGAAGATGGATTGCCTTGATAATGAGTTCCACTACGGGTGGTCATGCAAGGTTGGGTGGGCTATGCAAGGGTGTGCGAATGCACCTAAGAAAGACTTAGTGTGACCCAAGACTAGACTTGTAAGGACAAGCCTATGACCGCTCTGATACCACTTGATGTGGCACAGCCCAAAGACCACTAAATATGATGAGATAACCCTAGGACTTAGACCCGCAAGCATACAAGCGCTCAATGATTCTCACAATGACGATTTTTGCTCACCCGATTCACACGTTCACCCGGTGGGTCCGGGAGATAATGATGAAGGTCCGGGGCGGGACCCAATTGTTCTAATGGACTTACAATGCTAGGGCTGACCCCAAATGAGTCTAGGATACCCAACTTTGTGGGCGGCTGGCCCGCAAGGCGGGGGCTTGGTGGCACTCACTCACGGTCCGCGGTGGACACTAACAAACTAGCATGCAAGTTCGAGCCCTCTTCTCACCGCCGACGAGCAATCAAAGCAATACTAAACTAGCAGGAATAAGGCTACTAAGGATAGTATCAGAAGCTCACCTGATCGGTGTGAAGACACCGATCCCGATCGGAGACGAGGGCGCGCCGGGAGGCGAGGGTATGCACCCGATCGCCGCGGCGATGTCGCTTGACCTGAAACTTAAAGAGTACAACACTACACCTCACGCAGGAGGGATGAACTTGGGGTGGGGATTAATCTTATTACACCCAAAACTACCTCCACGCAGGGAGGGGCCTTCAGCCGGCCAAGCGGGGAGGGGATTTATGCAAAGGAAAAGCCGATCTTCCGAGCCCGCCGGTTCTGCCAATCTGCAAGTTGGCAGGACAGGATGTCGCTGTTGATGCTGCCACGGGATCCACGGGGCTCCAAACTTGACGAAACCACTGCCAAAAGTTTCTCAGCTGACAGGGGATGAAGCTTGAATTTTTGGGGTAGCTTTGACACCCGAGGCTGGCAGTGCCGGCGATGAGAACAGGACAGCAATGTCTGGCTCCTGGCAGGTACCGAACTGATGCAGCAGGTTGCAGACGTCGCTGTGGCCGCTCCTGAACTCTGATTGGGACGAGGTTGGCGGTGACGCGATCGTGGTCGGAGTAGCTTCGAGAAGCAGTTGACGGGGCCTCGATCCAAGGTCGGAGGAGAGCGGGGTAGCAGGAAGAGTAGGTACAGGTCGAACCTGGTCCCACAGTGGGCAGACTACCCACCCTGATGAAGAAAATGTTAACTTGCAGCTCCGGTGGCCGAATGAGGTCCTTCTTCTTGGAGGAGACAGCTAACTGGTAGTAGTTTCAGCCCTCCAAAAATGGCGCTCAGATCTTCAGGGAGGAAGTCGTGGTCGGACTGTGACTGCAGCTCTGGTTCCCTGCCTGAGAGCTTCTGCGCAGTTGAGGGAGATCGGCTCCTGCGGACAGCTCCGACCTCGGATGTTGACGAAACCACCTCGCCTTGAAAGCTCTTTGAACGCCCTTTCCAGAGATGTAGGCCTTGACACCAGGAGGACCAGGGAACGGCCGGTCCTGTTGCGATCTTCAGGACCCAACTCTGCAGCCTGCGACCTGTTTTCTGAAATGGCAAACTAGCAAGAATGAAGGGAGTGGGAGGGGGTTAACAAAGCTTGAGGATGATGGCTGAAGGTTTAGGGAGGGGGGTAGGACGTGGCTAGGGCTCCAGGAGGTTAGGAATGGCAGGGATGGAGGGAGAAAGGGGGCTGGAACTGCTAGAGGTGGAGATGGGGGGGGGGGGTGGATGTGCACAAGAGAGAAGATGAGTGTGAGGGAAGGTGGGGGGGCGAACTTGGTTTGAGGGGGAGAGGAGGGCTGCGACCTAGGGACCAAGGGGGAAGGGGAGATGGGTAGGAAATTCGAATTTGGGGTGTTGGGAGGAGTGGAGTCAGCCTTGGGGAGGTGGGAAGATGCTTTGGGAAGTGAAGGGAGGTAGGTGGTGGTTGGGAAGTAGAGCTTGGATAGGTGGAGGGTTGTTGGGAATAGGTGGAGAGTTAAGGAGGGTGTGGGAAGTTGTGGGGTAGTAATGGGGGTAGGTGGAGGGATGGATTTGAATGAGAGGGGGGGGGAAGAGAGGGGAAGGGGGCGAACTATGCCCCTTGAGAGAGAGAGAGAGGTAATGAGAGAGAGAGAGTACAAGAGAGAGATCTAGGGAGGTAGAATGAAGTGGTTTTCATTAATTTCATCCAAAGTGAGTACAAGTGGAGAGGTGGGGCCTATATATAGGCAACCACTCTTTACATGACCAAAATGTCCCTGACAATAGGACAAAAGACCGAGCATATCCTAGACTCAATCCTATGGGCCCATAACTAAGGAAATAAGGCCCAACTAAGCAAAATAAGGGAAATGGACTAGAACCACATGACTCAATAAAGGGAAATACATAAGATAGGACTCAATAAAAGGAAAATACATAAAATGAACCCGGGAAAATAAAGATAACAAGTGGAGACCATGATCAATCCATATCAAGAGTGTGTAGACGACCAAAGCTAGAGGGAGTGTCGTGAGATGCCCTCATCAGTATCTAGCTGCCTCCCCTTCATTGTGTCACATCAATGAGTTTCTTATTTTGCTCTTTCAAATTTTTGTTTTCATCTGTCAGAATTTCTTCAGATTCTTCTACTTCCTTTTTTCTTTTCAAGCAACAAATAATTTTCATCTTTTAAGGATGCATTCAGATTCTTCAGCATATCAATCTCAGAATAAAGATCTTCAATCACTTCTTTTAGAAAAATGCATTCATCATTCTCTTCTTTTGAGCATGTGTTTTCTTCTTTAAGAGAGACAATCAATTTCCTCTGCCATTCATTTTCAAGGTAGAGATCTTTATTACGTTCCTTTAGGAGAGGGCATGTGTTGCAAACTGCCTCTACAGAACAAATGTTTGAAGCTTCTTCCTTGATTTCTTTTATTCTAGCTATAAGGTTTTCATTATTCTTCTGAAGTTCTGTATTCTCAAGTTTCAATTTGTCCAGTTCGGAATTAATCTTATTCAACTCTTGCAATTTCATTAGATGTTCATCTTTTTTAACATTCAGCTGATCTTCCAATTTAGAAATTTTGTTCAGACATTCTTGATTTTCATCTTTCAAAGATGAAATCTGTTCCTTATTGTTATGAACATCCACCAGACACATATCATAAGATTGTTTCAACTTATGATAATTTTCACAAGAGAATTCAGAATTATTCTGTTCAATCTTTATCTTCAACTTTTTATTTTTAGATTTCATTTTTCTAGACAACTCTAGCAACTCTTCATACATCACTACCAAGTCATCAAATGAATGTTCTTCTAATCTGGAGCTTACCTGAGATGATGTTTCTTCATCATTATCTCTCCGGTTGGCCATCAGACAAATTCATTCTTGCTCCCGATGAATGGTAGTTATTTTATCCATGATATCCTTTCCAGAATGACATCTTGCAATACATGGAAACATTTCAGTGTTAACTGCATCTCTCAGAATATTGAGAACTCTAGTTTTCTCGCTATGCTTAATTATGTTCTCTTTAGACCATCTGGTCTCATTCTGAGGTAATTTGTGTGGGCCTTTTGATACAAGATTCCATATATTTGGATCAATGGAATTCATGTGAACACATAGGCCGCCTAACCAATTACTGAAGTTAGAACCATCAAAAGCCAACGGACGAGCCATTAAGACAATAGCAAATAGGTTCAACCCACAAAGCAATCGATAAGTAATGCACCAAAAGAAAGATAGCATGATCTTCTGCAGATCGTTGGATCTGATGAACCAGAACCCGCTCTGATACCAATTGTTGAGTCTAAAAGATGGTGCAAACCGGATTCAGAGGGGGGGGTAAATGAATCTCCCCTTTGAAAATTTAGCCCAATTAAAATTGTACTAATAAACTTTTGAGGAAATGAAACCTGGTAAGATCAGCAAGACAGAAGTTCTATCAAGATTCACACTAGAACACTTGTCTAGAAGTTCTAATGTGATTCTCACTAGAGTACTTGGATAGCAGTGAGAAGATTTCCTCAGATGGCAAAATTGCTGAAACACCAGATAGCTGATATGATGCAGCCAATGCAATTTGAACATAGAATTGCTTAGGCTGAATCTATACAACAGAAATGAACCTAAGCATACATCTATCGATAGTCAGAATTGCATTCAAACCAAACAAACCACTGCACAAAAGATTTTTAGGTGGTTCGGTCCTCCAGACTTACATCCACCCCACACTCAACCCGAGTGTGGATTCTTGCTGACTCAACTTGAACGGCTGGGCATCACAGCTTGCCTACATCAGCTGGGCCTCACAGCTTGCCATCCGCTGAGCATCACAGCTTGCTATCCAAGGTAACCACCTTACCTATTGAGCATCGCAGCTTGCTCTCCTGACTCACAGCTTGAAGTTCAAAGGTAAACGAAAAGAACAAAGGAAAATATGAAGCAAAACCACAGCAACGGAAAGCTGGAAATGAAACACAAAATGTAGCTCTCGTAGGAGCAAGTCTGGCTTGGATCTGATCCAAATGCCAGGAAGAAAGATCTTCAACGATGGCCTCACACTCATGAACTCATCACTCTCATTTTCTTTCTCTATATAGCTCTGATCACACACTGGCTCTCTCTTCCTTTCTTCTCGTTCTTCTTCTGCTTCTTAGACTTTGGCTCACTCTTCTCTTCTCTGCTACTCACTCTCTGATTCTGCCGTCCTCAATTTTTTGATTCTCTGTGTCTCCTTATCTCTGTCTCTTATCCTCCTCTCCTTTGATTGCAGAAGAGGGGTTTTATATATCTTTAAACCTCGGACCCACGAGCTCACACATTGGACGTGTGGAGGGAACACTCCCGCCAAGAGAATTCTGGAATCCCTTAGCTACGTGTCAGAATCTCGGTAGTGTAGCTGTCCACGTGGCAGGTTCATCCATTCCGTTCCTTGACACGGATCATGAGCCCTTAACCTAGTACTTTGACTTGCACGTGGAATAAGCTCACATGTTATAGGTTCGCCCAATACATGCTCGACCAAGTGACTGACCTGACAAACAAGTGGGAATGTTCACATAACATGCTAGCACAGACTTCATAAAGTAAAGTGCAAACATGCACAGACCATATAGCAAGACATGCACAGACCTTGGGTGTGCATAAGAAGATATATGCACTGACCTTGTGTCATACAAGGAAGATGTGCACGGACGTTGTGTTGCATGAAAGAAATTTAGTGCACAGACCTTAGGTAACATATGAGTTGCACAGACCTTGATAACATATGAACAGATGTGCACGGTCCTTGCATATGCAAGGAATAAAGCATGCACTGACCTTCATTGTTGTGCTACCGTGAAATGCACAGACTTGACCATGCATAAGGCAAATCATGCTCAGACCTACATAGTGCATAAGGAAGATGTGCACCGACTCTGTCATGAGTTTAGCAAGTCATCCACAGACTTTGTTTTGCCTAATGAAGGATATGCACCGACCTTGTTTTAGCACAAGGCAAAGATGCATTGACCTCATGTGCAACAACCAATGATGTGCACCGACCCTATATGCAAACCACACACAAAGTGCACTGACCTTCTACTGAATGCACAGGCTATTGAATTATGCATCGACCCCATGTACCATAGACTTAACATGCAGAGTCTAGCTACAGTAATTTGCACTGACCTTATGTGCGCAGTGCGAAAGTTGTACCGACCTTAGTTGAGCTAAGGCAGAGAGTGCACCGACCCATTCTACGCATAATGCAAACCTACACTGACCTATATGTTGGACAAGAGAATGTGCATCGACTTGATTAGCATAGAACAAAACCTACACCGACCATGTTTATGCATCGACCTAAGCTATGCAAACCCAGAACATGAAGTGCACCGTACTTCTATGAATGAATAGAGATGTGCATCGAGTTGAATAATGAGTGGACTGACCTAAACATGCACACTAAGCATTGCACCGACCCTTACTTCCTATATGCACTTACCTCAACAATGATGTGCATCGACTTAAATAGTGATTTGTACAGGCCTTAAGTGCATTGAAAATTAGTGATATGCAGGGACCTTGTGACAAGCATGCACCGACTTCCATCTTCTAAGCAAATGTGCACGGACTCGAAAGCACATACCTATATGCACGTGAACAGGGAAATGCATGGACCTTGTCTGTGCATGAATTATGCACCGACCTTATGTGTACATATGGCAAAATGTGCACAGACCTCTATATGCAACATATGCACCAACTCTATGAATGGCCAAGTGAAAAACTGCACCGACTCAATATGCGTAAGACAATGCATGCACCGACCCTATGAGCAAACAGAGCTATGACATATATGAAATACTCATCAAAATCATGATGCATGCAGCAAGTGTGCAATAGAGAACATTTCAATCAAACACAGAATTCATTTCAATCATGCACAAATGAATCATAGTGGTTGACATCATCAAAACTACAGGGGTACAACAAAGAAGATACAATGGATGAAAGGAAAGATATTGGTAGTTATGATCAGAATTAATTACTCCACATGCTCTAATTCCTTAGTGGGTTGCTACCTTAATCATGCTATCTAACAAAAGGAATTAGCATAACTAGAACAACACATAAACGGTCATTCACAGGGCCGCTAGGATCATAAATGGTCAGGTACAGGACCGCTACCCCAGACCTTACGGTCTATCGAGGGGCTGTTTAGATCAAAAGGGATTTAAATCTATAAGGGGGGAAAAACGGTTAGTCGCGAGACCGACAGGGTCATAAGCGGTCACTGTTACGACCGCGTACGTGATGCCCTATCCGACCCCGGTGAGCTCCGACCGACCCGGACAAAAATGACAAATTCGATCGTGATACTCAATATAAATTGGGCAAACCACTACTGCTAGAAAGAGGACAAAGATCCGCACGAGATGGCATGATTAATTAGAAAAGAAACTGGCGAAACTCAAACAATAGTTCGATACAAAAGGAACTAGCATGGCCGGTGCTCTAATTGACATGCTTCCAATGAAAACTGAAATACGAACTCTATGCTAAACTAAAATTAGGGCTTTTGATATCAAATGAAAGAGGACACGGAGACGATCAAGATGGCATGCCTTAATTAAAGTTTGGCCCAAGAGAAACCTACCTTAATCGAAGAGAAAGGAGGAAACTGCGCCAGAACCCTAATCTCGCGCCGCCCTAGAACGCCCAAATTTGCTCGACTCCGGTCACGATCGCCCTCGCCGTCGGCCAAGGAACCAAATAGAGAACCCTAGCCGTCGAAGCCCACTACTTATAGACCCTATTGAAGCTTCTAGAGATCGAATTCGACCCAATCCACGCCGCCACTGCCGAATAGGAGCTTCTAGAATTAGGGTTTTCGATGAGAAAACGGGCTTCTATGATGAGCCTATCATTTGGGCTTTATTTAGGCTCAAATGGTTAAGAATTTGGCTCCAATTTGATCGTTTAAGGTTGACCTATTAAAACAACGAATTTGTCCATTAATTTCTTAATTCAGCCCTGTTAAAAATTTTATTAGGGGTCAGCCTAGTTGACAATATTGTTAAACACTTCGTTCTCTACAAGAATATAATTTTTTCATATTTTTAGAAATTAGTCAAAGCTTTGGTCTATTTGATTTATACTTATTAAATTCAAATCATCGTAGAAAAATTTAGATTGCATCTTGGAATATGAAATTCTTTTTATGGTGATTGTAGAAAAATAATTATTTCTTTTTATTGATATAATTTTGGTCATTTTCAAAATAAATAATATTTTTTAATTAAAAAAAAATTATTGAAGTCATTAAATAGCAAGTTAATATGACTTTAATCTGTTTTAATATATCTTACATGGAATTAGTAATTCGATTAGTCATTCTTATTTTTACAAATTTAGATTCCCTTTTCTTTTCGCATGCTTTTCATTTATTTCTACTTATCACATTTTATTCCAATACATATTTCAAAATTTTACTTTTATATTTTATTATTTAACTGGGGTGTTACACACCTCCCCCACTTCAAGGAATTTGATCCCCAAATTCGTCGATCGTCATTAGTTATTCAAATAGTTAAACTAAGATGATCTTATCTATTCAAAATAACAGTTAATCATACAACTAATGGAATGCAAAAGAATTTAACTATAGTTAAGGATGAGGGAGAACGATACCTCATATAATTCCTCATTTGATAGAAATCGGTTCCAGTTCTCCTTGTATTTTTGCTTGTGGAAGTAGCTTAGGGCAATTAGCCCTTATATGATCTTTATTTCCCAACGAAGACACGCTCTGCTCCTTCGCCAGCACTTCTTCATTATATGATCAAATTTGTGACATTGAAAATATTTCATTTGTGAAAGGTTATTCCTTTTCATCTTATTTCTTCGAATTTCTTTACGACGGACTAGCCACCTTTTAACGAAACTAGATTTTAGCTTACTTGTGGACCGTCTCGCTTTCATGTCAAAAGGTGCTTAGATACCTGCAAAATAATTATAAGGTTAAAAATTTTGTTACCCTTATGCGTCATGCTACGCAATCTTATACATATTTTATTACTTAGCCCGAAGCACTACCCAATCTCACCAGGTGACAAAAGAGATGATAAGGATCACACGACCAATTACTTAGGGTAACCTATACTTATGGACAAGAACCTAGGACTCAAACAACCTGACTCTGATACCACTTCTGTCACGCCCCGAACCGATAGCAGCGGGAAGCGATGCTCGGAACATGGCAGCGAAACAGTCATGATAGTTAGAGTAGGAAATAAATAAACGTAATAAAAAATATTCAACACATGGAGTGTCACGCCCCGATGCGGAATCTCGGGACGTACGGTTAGAGGCAAGCGAGCAATAAAGAATTCCGAACCATTGCACTAAAGGTTGGAAAAGTAATAATCAGAGTTTTATTGATAAAAATTGAGTACAATGGGTAGAACAACTACATCCATATAATAATCAAACTAGAACAATTTCTCATTAATTCTACGGGTACAAACTGACTCAATAAACTAAAACTATCTCTCGATATCACTCCAGTCCATCCCTGACAAGTTCGTCACCTGGAAAGAGGGGAAACAGTAGGAGTGAGCTAAACGCGCTCAGTAGATAACCACAAACAGGTTTAAGTAATTAACCATTGATTTCCAATTTATATGAAATGCAGTAAATAAAGAATGACGATAGAAATAACTTGCAAAGTCAAGAAATATAGCAATTTATCAAGTAATGAACAAGTAAAGTAACAGTAAGAAAATTTGGCCAGCAAGTATGTTACACATGTAACCAGGTAAATACACACGAGTCGAGTATCCAGAATTTGTCGTAGACGTAACAAGTCAAGTCAAGTATTCGGGTGTAATGCCTCACCCTTGTCATAAACATCCCAATGGGCTCAATATCTTTTCGGGCGCTCTCCCCAGGACCAGACTGGGCCCTTATGATGCGATGGCATTTCATTTCAATTGGATCACCGATCCCCCGTCTAGACATAGTCAATTATGGCCAATATAATCAGATGAATTTCTGTCGGGTACAAGATGTAAAGGACGACACTTGTCTCCTTTGATTCAAGAGTTTAAACACAACGAAAAACCCAAAACAAGGTATTCGTACGGCAATCACTGGGCCGTACTCTTATGAGTAACGAGTCACGGGGCCAAGAATGAACGGGTGACAGTAAGCCGTTCGAGAAAGAGAAGTAAGTTCCGAAGAACGAGAATATACGAACCATTTGGGTCGTATTTTTCAAGAAATACGGTTCTAGAGAATCCGTATTAAGTATAATGATCTAAATATAAGATAATTTATGTGAAATATTTACCGGGTTGCCAATAACAATTAAACCAACCAATTTCAGTTTAATGTCCATTGGTCAATTCCGGGCTCAAGTATGACCGAAGATTATCCAAGGGTAATCGGTCAATTTATCAAGTTAAAACGATAGTCATGATGTAACCGTAATTTTACCACGGTAAATTGTCTCACGGTAAAAATGTGAAGTTTACCGGATAGAGTGTCCGGTTAATTGGCCAAAGACTTGCCATAAGTTGGCCAGTAATTTTCTGATTTACAGTAATTTACAGAAATTACCTACGGTAAATTTTTAGCTTATGGTAATTAGCCAATTTATCCAAAGTTACAAGTGAATTACAATAATTTTCACTTTAACAAAATAGATACTGCAATTAATAGAAATTTACTCATCTCATTATTTGTTATTTATGTGGATTATCAGTTTTTACTATTTAACATTGTTAAATGGGTCAGAATAGCAAAAATCAGGTTTTCTGGAAGTTAAACAGTTGAAAATGGGCCGTTAAACCTATTGGGTGAAAATTGGACCAGAAATAGGTTTCTGTTAAGCGGTCTAAGTACGGCCGTTTTCAGGAGAACAGCGGTCTGGGAATGACCGTTAAATGGATAAACAACGGTTCCCTAACAGCCGTTCTAGTCTGAGGAATTTACCTTCGACTGTCTGCTAACACACGTCGGTCAGGGGCCGTTTCTAGGGTAAAAGGGTACAACGGTCATGGTAGGGCCATTTATCATGTAAAACGGTCGTTTTCTAGCCGTAATAAAAAAAATACACTTAAATGATAATATTACTAAATTTATTCTAAAGCGGTCTCGGGTTGACCGTTATGCATGTACAACGGTTTGGGGTGAACCGTGGAATGCCAGGGGACAAAACGGTTCATGAAAAGCCGTTAAGACGTACTCTATGGCGGTCGTTACGGGGCCGTTAAAGTAAATAAACGGTCCGTGTGGAGCCGTCTTTCTCTGTAACACGGGGATATTGAAAACAGAAGTATAATCCGGTAATGGGGCTTCAATTCATGAGTTTAAGCATGCAAATGGATAATAAAACATGATTTCTAGAAGTTAACAGCATGCCCTTTCATTCCATTTATCAAATTTGAGGTTTGTGCCATGGTTACCTACCTTAACCAAGGAAAATAAGAGATGTCTTGAGGAAGAAGATGAATAGTGATATTTGCAGAAGCCTTCACAGCACGTAGCAGCAGAGTCTCCTTTGTTTAGGCTTAAGGATTGCTAAGGAAGGCTTAAGGGGGCTTCTATTTATAGTTTTCATTTGAAGGAACGTGTGAAATCTTCACACACTTCACACAAGACTGGTCAGAGCCGCAAAACCCATCCCTGCGTCCAAGCCGTGTTCTTGCCGACCTAAAACACGTTTTCACGTGTTCCACAAGGTAGGTTAGCCTTAAGCTAAGCCTAATCCTATGGATTAAGGAATAGTTAACTAAAACCTCCTTTAAATGTTACCAAACGATTTTTAATGAAATTGACCCAGAAGACAAAATTGCTAATCAATACATGCCCTTTCAGATTATGATTTTTATAGAATTTTATCACGAGGTTTAAGGTTAATCTCCTAATCTTAAGATTAACATAATAATTTAACTCAAATGTTCAACGGTTCAATCGATAGAGAGAGTTTCTGATTTTTACCGATGAAACTCCAGAAGACAAAGTTGCTAAGAAAAATACTCTCTATCAGATGTGATTTTTGTAGATTTTTCTACGGTAGTTGTATTTTCGGGTGAATAGTGTTTTCCGCGTTTTTAAGTCAAGCTTAAATCATCGATTAAGCCATGTAACTGATTTTATTAGGGTCAAGTATAGAAGACTAAAGTGTTTACCATAGTGTTTACTAATTAACTACCATTTTTAAGTATTTTCATATGATAGTCAAAAAAATTACGATTTACTATTTACCATAGTTACTATTCAAAAATTTTTTTTTTACTATTCACGAAATTAAATAATTGCACAGAAACTCGGGGTCTTACACCCTCCCCTACTTAAAGAATTTGGTCCTCCAAATTCACTGGACCAAAATACGGTAAAAATATCGCTTACCTAGAGTAGATCGGGATAACGCTTCCGTATAGCGTCCTCGGATTCCCATGTAGCTTCTTCTATTCCACGCCGACTCCATTGTATTTTAACCATCGGTATGGAACGATTCCGAAGTTGTTGCTCTTTCCGATCCAGAATCTTCACTGGTCTTTCTTCATAAGACAAGTCCTTCTTCACTTCGAGGTCCGCATGTTGAATGACGTGACTAGGGTCGTACACGTATTTCCGAAGCATAGAAACATGGAACACGTTGTGTACTCCAGCTAGTTGAGGAGGTAAGGCCAATCTATAGGCGACTTCACCCACTCGATCAAGGATCTCAAATGGACCAATATACCTTGGGCTTAACTTGCCATGAATACCGAATCGGCGAATACCTCTCGACGGAGAGACCTTCAAAAATACATGCTCGCCAATCTGGAATTTCAAATCTCTTCTTCTATTATCAGCATAACTTTTCTGCCTTGATTGAGCTACAAGTAACCGGTCTCGAATAATTCGAATATTCTGTGATGATTCTGAGACAAGATCCGGTCCAAGCCATTGCTTCTCGCCAATCTCATCCCAACATAATGGAGAACGACAACTCCTTCCATACAAAGCCTCGAAAGGTGCCATTTGTATGCTGGATTGATAACTATTGTTATAGGCGAATTCTATCAATGCCAAATGATCACTCCAGCTGCCATCGAAGTCAATCATACAAGCTCTCAACATATCTTCCACAATCTGATTTGTTCTCTCGGTCTGTCCATCTGTCTGCGGATGAAATGCAGTACTGAAATTCAGACGGGTACCAAGAGATTCTTGCAAACCCTTCCAGAAATGAGATGTAAATCTCGGGTCTCGGTCAGACACAATGCTGACTGGAATACCATGAAGTCTAACCACTTCCTTCAGATATAATGCTGCTAGTACATCAACCGTCCACTTGGACTTAATAGCTAGAAAATGGGCTGACTTAGTCAATCGATCCACGATGACCCATATTGCATCATAGCCACCTCGAGTCTTAGGAAGACCCATAATAAAGTCCATACCAATACTCTCCCACTTCCATTGGGGAATATCAAGTGGTTTCAATTTACCTGCCGGTCTAAAATGCTCGGCCTTTACTTGTTGACAAACAAGACATCTGCTTACAAAATCTGCAATTTCCCTTTTCATGTTTGGCCACCAAAATGTCCTCTTCAAGTCTTTGAACATCTTAGTGCCTCCCGGATGGATAGTGTATCGGGATCTATGTGCTTCTTCAAGGATCCGATTCTTTATATTAGCCTCATCCGGTACACAAGTTCTACCTTGAAACACCAGTCTTCCATCATTGGCTATCGAGAAGTCAGGTCTGCCACTTAAGTTTTCCTTAATCTCGACTAGCTCGGGATCAATATCTTGTAATAGCTTGATTTCCACTAACAGTTCGGGCTTGAGTTGCATCTGGGAAATCAAAATCCGATCATTATCAATATTGAGATCCAGACTAGCCATCAGCTCTAGTAACTTCCATTCTTGTAACATAAGACTGGATAACTTAGCCACAGGCTTCCGACTTAACGCATCAGCCACGACATTGCCTTTGCCAGGGTGATACTCGATAGAGAAGTCGAAATCCTTTATATATTCCAACCACCTTCTTTGCCTCATGTTTAATTCCTTTTGAGAAAATAAGTATTTCAGACTTTTGTGATCCGAAAATACCGTGAATGATTCTCCATATAAATAGTGCCTCCAAATCTTTAATGCGAATACTACGGCTGCCAATTCCAGATCATGCACGGGATAATTAACTTCATGCTTCCTTAACTGCCTGGAAGAATAGGCAATCACCTTGCCATGCTGCATAAGCACACAGCCTAAGCCAATACCAGAAGCATCTGTGTAGACCACAAAACCGCCTTCACCCGAAGGTAAGGTCAAAATAGGGGCAGTAGTCAAACAATCCTTCAGAGTTTGAAAACTCCGTTGGCATTCAGCTGACCACTCAAACTTGATTTCTTTGCGGGTTAATTTGGTCAAAGGTACCGCAATTTTAGAGAAATCTTGAATGAACCTTCGATAATAACCAGCCAGGCCAAGAAAACTCCTTACTTCAGTAGCATTAGTAGGCTGTTCCCAATTCTTGACTGCTTCCACTTTAGATGGATCCACAGAAATTCCATCCTTAGTAATAATATGTCCTAGAAAGGACACTTCACTCAGCCAAAATTCACACTTGCTGAATTTGGCATATAATTGGTGATCTCTCAATAATTGAAGAGCCGTTCTTAGATGCTCGGCATGATCTTCTTCACTCTTTGAGTAGATCAAAATGTCATCAATAAATACCACGACCCATTGATCAAGATAAGGTCGGAACACATTGTTCATAAGTTGCATGAAAGCTGCCGGTGCATTCGTTAACCCAAAGGGCATAACGACAAACTCAAAGTGACCATATCGGCTTCGAAAAGCTGACTTGTAAATATCATCTTCCTTAATTCTCAATTGATGATACCCAGATCGAAGATCGATCTTAGAAAAATACGAAGCTCCAGCAATCTGGTCAAATAACTCATCAATCCTCGGCAGTGGATATTTATTCTTGATAGTTATCTGGTTGAGTTGCCGATAGTCGATGCACAACCTCATCGAACCATCTTTCTTCCGAACAAACAATACAGGAGCTCCCCAAGGGGAAACACTCGGGCGAATAAAACCCTTCTCGAGTAATTCTAACAATTGTTGCTTCAATTCCCGCAATTCCGCAGGAGACATACGATAAGGGGCTCTGGAAACAGGAGATGATCCAGGAATAAGATCAATAGAGAATGTAACTTCACGCTGAGGCGGAAGTCCTGGTAACTCCTCTGGAAATACGTCCGGAAATTCCCGAACAATAGCAATATCCTTAATCTCGATCTGCTGTTCAGGGGACGCATGAACAAAAGCCAGAAAAGCTTCGCATCCACGCCTCAATAACTTGTCAGCACGAAGAGTCGAGATAAGAGACACCGGACTAGGATGTTTCACTCCTTTGAAGAATAATCCGGGGTGCTTAGAAAAAGACACCGAACAAGAATTGCAGTGAACATTGACCTCATACTGGGCCAACCAGTCGGCTCCTAGGATTACATCGTAATCCTTCATGTCTATGCAAATCAAGTCGGCTGGAAAATTCCGATCATTCACCATAACTTTACTAGAAGGATAATAATGCTGAATAGCTGAACTGGTCCCAATAGGGGTTGATATCTCTAACGGAGAGTCCATCAAAACAGGTTCTATAGCTAATAACTTAGCAAATCTCCGGGATATAAAAGAATGTGTTGCACCAGTATCAAATAGAACAAAAGCCGGAAAGTCGGATATAATGAGAGTACCTTCGACGAGTCCACCATCCTCGGAGATACCCTTTTCCTTT
Source organism: Amorphophallus konjac (assembly GCA_022559845.1). Classification (NCBI taxonomy): domain Eukaryota; kingdom Viridiplantae; phylum Streptophyta; class Magnoliopsida; order Alismatales; family Araceae; genus Amorphophallus; species Amorphophallus konjac. The sequence goes on from CM040122.1 coordinate 217,761,749, forward strand.
GTATGAAGAGCCTGGAGCCTGCCTTGAGGCTTCTTGACGTTTAGAGGTTTTGCCGGAATAGCTTGTTCCGATAATAAGGGGCAGTTGGGAATGCGGTGCTCCTTGCTTCCACATCGCAAACATGCACCTTGCTTGCGCCAACAATCCTCCATTTTGTGACCGGGACGATCACAATATCGGCATACGCCTTTGAATGGAACCACAGAATCAGGTTTCTTGTCTTCTTGTCTTGGCGCCTTGCCCTTCCACGAACCAGAACCAGAACTAGAACCAGTACTAGTGAAAGGTCTTTTCTTGTTAGGACCAGTGCCAGAATCAGTCTTATCATTCTTGAGTGCCTTCGGTTGATTCTTCTTACTACCTTGACCACGAATCCTTTCCGTCATTTCCAATGTATCTTCTAATACTTGTGCCTTTCTTACCATCTCAGAATATGTAGAAATTTCCAGTGGTGCCAGTTGATTAATATAATGAAGTCGAAGACCGTTAAGGAAACGCTTCGCCTTCATTTTCTCAGTTGAAATGAGATGTCTCGCATAACGAGAGAGTCTTGCAAACTGGGCTTCATATTCTGATACCGATAAGCTTCGCTGCTTCAGAGCTGCGAATTCCGCGGCCTTCTTTTCTTGCACGCGATCAGAAAAATATTTATCATTGAAGAATTCCTCGAATTCCTCCCACGAGACTTGTTGGTCACCGAGAGTCGGTTTAATAGACTCCCACCAAGTACGCGCATCACGTTCCAGTTGGAAAATGGACAAGAGAACACGCTCCTGGTCAGTGCATTGCATGACCTCAAAAATCCTTGCCATCTCGTCGAGCCAGTTCTCGGCTTCATCAGGATCGGTTGAACCAGCAAACCTAGGCGGGTTCATCCCTCGGAAATTCCGATACAATTCACCAGTACCATGAGCTGCGCCATGAGGTGCCGCTCCGGCTCCAGCTCCTGCCTGAGCCAATGCATTCAAGGCTTGCGTAAGTCCTTGAACCGTACGTTGCAAATTCCTCATCTCAGCACGATTGGCTGCCATTTCAAGTACCTATAAGGTAATCCGTTGTTCATGAGTCGATTATTATGAGTCGATTATTATGAGAAAAGAATTCTCAGATGAGATGAGAGAGAAAGAACTAGAGGAGTGAGACACGATTACGATTAATAGCTTAACCCGATTTCTACCCAAATCTCACAAGGTCTAGTTTTTCCTAAACTTATAGGAGAGAAGGAAACCTAGGACAATTTTAACCTAAATTTCTAGGTCAATGCGACCTATGCTCTGATACCAACTAAACTGTCACGCCCCGATGCGGAATCTCGGGACGTACGGTTAGAGGCAAGCGAGCAATAAAGAATTCCGAACCATTGCACTAAAGGTTGGAAAAGTAATAATCAGAGTTTTATTGATAAAAATTGAGTACAATGGGTAGAACAACTACATCCATATAATAATCAAACTAGAACAATTTCTCATTAATTCTACGGGTACAAACTGACTCAATAAACTAAAACTATCTCTCGATATCACTCCAGTCCATCCCTGACAAGTTCGTCACCTGGAAAGAGGGGAAACAGTAGGAGTGAGCTAAACGCGCTCAGTAGATAACCACAAACAGGTTTAAGTAATTAACCATTGATTTCCAATTTATATGAAATGCAGTAAATAAAGAATGACGATAGAAATAACTTGCAAAGTCAAGAAATATAGCAATTTATCAAGTAATGAACAAGTAAAGTAACAGTAAGAAAATTTGGCCAGCAAGTATGTTACACATGTAACCAGGTAAATACACACGAGTCGAGTATCCAGAATTTGTCGTAGACGTAACAAGTCAAGTCAAGTATTCGGGTGTAATGCCTCACCCTTGTCATAAACATCCCAATGGGCTCAATATCTTTTCGGGCGCTCTCCCCAGGACCAGACTGGGCCCTTATGATGCGATGGCATTTCATTTCAATTGGATCACCGATCCCCCGTCTAGACATAGTCAATTATGGCCAATATAATCAGATGAATTTCTGTCGGGTACAAGATGTAAAGGACGACACTTGTCTCCTTTGATTCAAGAGTTTAAACACAACGAAAAACCCAAAACAAGGTATTCGTACGGCAATCACTGGGCCGTACTCTTATGAGTAACGAGTCACGGGGCCAAGAATGAACGGGTGACAGTAAGCCGTTCGAGAAAGAGAAGTAAGTTCCGAAGAACGAGAATATACGAACCATTTGGGTCGTATTTTTCAAGAAATACGGTTCTAGAGAATCCGTATTAAGTATAATGATCTAAATATAAGATAATTTATGTGAAATATTTACCGGGTTGCCAATAACAATTAAACCAACCAATTTCAGTTTAATGTCCATTGGTCAATTCCGGGCTCAAGTATGACCGAAGATTATCCAAGGGTAATCGGTCAATTTATCAAGTTAAAACGATAGTCATGATGTAACCGTAATTTTACCACGGTAAATTGTCTCACGGTAAAAATGTGAAGTTTACCGGATAGAGTGTCCGGTTAATTGGCCAAAGACTTGCCATAAGTTGGCCAGTAATTTTCTGATTTACAGTAATTTACAGAAATTACCTACGGTAAATTTTTAGCTTATGGTAATTAGCCAATTTATCCAAAGTTACAAGTGAATTACAATAATTTTCACTTTAACAAAATAGATACTGCAATTAATAGAAATTTACTCATCTCATTATTTGTTATTTATGTGGATTATCAGTTTTTACTATTTAACATTGTTAAATGGGTCAGAATAGCAAAAATCAGGTTTTCTGGAAGTTAAACAGTTGAAAATGGGCCGTTAAACCTATTGGGTGAAAATTGGACCAGAAATAGGTTTCTGTTAAGCGGTCTAAGTACGGCCGTTTTCAGGAGAACAGCGGTCTGGGAATGACCGTTAAATGGATAAACAACGGTTCCCTAACAGCCGTTCTAGTCTGAGGAATTTACCTTCGACTGTCTGCTAACACACGTCGGTCAGGGGCCGTTTCTAGGGTAAAAGGGTACAACGGTCATGGTAGGGCCATTTATCATGTAAAACGGTCGTTTTCTAGCCGTAATAAAAAAAATACACTTAAATGATAATATTACTAAATTTATTCTAAAGCGGTCTCGGGTTGACCGTTATGCATGTACAACGGTTTGGGGTGAACCGTGGAATGCCAGGGGACAAAACGGTTCATGAAAAGCCGTTAAGACGTACTCTATGGCGGTCGTTACGGGGCCGTTAAAGTAAATAAACGGTCCGTGTGGAGCCGTCTTTCTCTGTAACACGGGGATATTGAAAACAGAAGTATAATCCGGTAATGGGGCTTCAATTCATGAGTTTAAGCATGCAAATGGATAATAAAACATGATTTCTAGAAGTTAACAGCATGCCCTTTCATTCCATTTATCAAATTTGAGGTTTGTGCCATGGTTACCTACCTTAACCAAGGAAAATAAGAGATGTCTTGAGGAAGAAGATGAATAGTGATATTTGCAGAAGCCTTCACAGCACGTAGCAGCAGAGTCTCCTTTGTTTAGGCTTAAGGATTGCTAAGGAAGGCTTAAGGGGGCTTCTATTTATAGTTTTCATTTGAAGGAACGTGTGAAATCTTCACACACTTCACACAAGACTGGTCAGAGCCGCAAAACCCATCCCTGCGTCCAAGCCGTGTTCTTGCCGACCTAAAACACGTTTTCACGTGTTCCACAAGGTAGGTTAGTCTTAAGCTAAGCCTAATCCTATGGATTAAGGAATAGTTAACTAAAACCTCCTTTAAATGTTACCAAACGATTTTTAATGAAATTGACCCAGAAGACAAAATTGCTAATCAATACATGCCCTTTCAGATTATGATTTTTATAGAATTTTATCACGAGGTTTAAGGTTAATCTCCTAATCTTAAGATTAACATAATAATTTAACTCAAATGTTCAACGGTTCAATCGATAGAGAGAGTTTCTGATTTTTACCGATGAAACTCCAGAAGACAAAGTTGCTAAGAAAAATACTCTCTATCAGATGTGATTTTTGTAGATTTTTCTACGGTAGTTGTATTTTCGGGTGAATAGTGTTTTCCGCGTTTTTAAGTCAAGCTTAAATCATCGATTAAGCCATGTAACTGATTTTATTAGGGTCAAGTATAGAAGACTAAAGTGTTTACCATAGTGTTTACTAATTAACTACCATTTTTAAGTATTTTCATATGATAGTCAAAAAATTACGATTTACTATTTACCATAGTTACTATTCAAAAATTTTTTTTTTACTATTCACGAAATTAAATAATTGCACAGAAACTCGGGGTCTTACATGAGGTTGTGTATGGAAATGAAGAAAAAAGATTTATTGATATTAATATGAAACGATTTCTGATTTTACAACAATGGTCAATAAACGAATAAAAGAGAAATACAAGCCCGACTTCTGGACCAAGATAAAAAGCTCTCGGGTCAAGGCCTTGGTCCGATCAGCGCTTCGAAGAATCATTGCGAAATCCACATCTACTCTGGTTAACGAAAAGGATGGGAAGAAGGGGCTGAGCAAGGAGCTCAGTAGGAATTACTCTCTATCATCAGGCAGATTTAAGTAATTAACTATTTTATGAATGCATGAATAATGCGAGAAACTCAAATAAGCAAACTAAATAACCAACAAGATCCGAAGATAATCGATAGATAAATGGAAAGGAATATTGCAAGTCGAGACATCAAGCACTATTAACAATAACTTCCCAATAAATGGCCATTTCAAGTCAAGTCGAGTCGAGTCATGTCACGCAAGCAAGTACTTCACGCTTTCAAGCATGAATAGCAAGTTTCACGAGAATGTGGAATGTCGTAAACTCAACACGCTAGATAGTACTCGGTGACAATGCCACACCTAGTCATTCAACTCCCCAGGGTACAAGTACATTTCGGGTGATCCTCCCAAGACCAGACTGGGCCCTTAAATATGATTGCCTTGGCATTGATTTGTTTGGATCATAGATCCCACGAAATCTAGACATCCATGAATAACAATGGCCAAGAGTTCCAAGATCAAGCTCATGTAATCAAGGTAAAATACGTAAGGACGTTGGTTTTCTTGAGATTCCAATAATAAGCTCATTAATCGAGAGGAATAGTCATTTAAAGAAGTGACTCTTGAATGGATAAATGTTGACAATAGACCTAACAATAGGTCAAAATTTGAGGTACAATAGCCTAGTTAGGCTAGAGTAGCTTACACATATCAAAACCATGAAAACATCAATTTTTGGAAAAACTGGAATGTGAAACATTCAGCAAAGGACCGCTAAGATTGGAACACTGTCTAATCAGGACCGTAAAAAAGCTAATTGGGTCAAAGATCCAGACCCAGAGTGAAAGAGTAGAAAACGGTCCAAAGTGGGCTGTGATCAGGACTAGACGGTCCTGGTTGGGCCGCGTGAAGAGGTAAATGGTCTAATAACAATCGTGTACATCAACCGACGCACAACCGGTTAAAACGATCATAGGAGGGCCGTTCAAGCAGTCTGGCGGTCATGACTGGACCGCTTACTGACAGAACGGTCTCAGGAGGGCCGCTATCAAACAGGACAGTCCCGATTCCAAGATTTAGTAAAATCCGTGATTCGATTGAGTCAAAAAGGTTCAGGCTTGTGGGTACAACCCGCCCGGGGTCCTAGTGGGAATCCCAGGCTCACGGGGCCTTACGGATGTCTCATAATAGAGGTCCTAGTCCGACGGAAGGAATATCCGACAGAGAGTCCCAACTATTACAAGAATTGAGGGCTAATTAAATCGTGAAAAACGAACGTATAGCGGTCAGTCAACATCACCGGAGTGAAGTGACTGTCAAACAAATCCTAATGATTAATCAATGACCAATAACTTATGACTTTAACCATTTGTATATCAATTTAAATGAATAGACAAGAAGATGAAATGGATGAAAGGAAAGATATTGGCAGTTATGATCACAATTAATTACTCCACATGCTCTAATTACTTAGTGGGTTGCTACTTTAATCATGCTATCTAACAAAAGAATAAGCATAACTAGAACATCACATAAACGGTCGTTCACAGGGCCGCTAGATCATAAACGGTCATGTACAGGACCGCTACCCCAGACCTTGTGGTCTATCGAGGGGCCGTTTAGATCAAAAGGGATTTAAATCTATAAGGGGGGAAAATGATCAATCGCGAGACCGCCAGGGTCATAAGCGGTCACTGTTACGACCGCGTACGTGACGCCCTGTCTGCCTCCGACGAGCTCCGACCGACCCAGAAAAAAAATGACAAATTCAATCGCAATACTCAATATAAATTGGGCAAACCACTACTGCTAGAAAGAGGACGAACATCCGCATGAGATGGCATGATTAAATAGAAAATAAACTGGCGAAACTCAAACAACAGTTCGATACAAAAGGAACTAGCATGGTCGGTGCCCTAATTGACATGCTTCCAATAAAAATTGAAATATGAACTCTATGCTAAACTAAAATTAGGGCTTTTGATATCAAATGAAAGAGGACGCGAAGACAATCAAGCTGGCATGCCTTAATGAAAGTTTGGCCTTAAAGAAACCTACCTTAATCGAAGAGAAAGGAGGAAGAAAAACCGCCCCGGAACCCTAATTTTGTGCGGCCCTAGAACACCCAAATTCGCTCAACTTGGTCACGATCGCCTACGCCGTCGGCCAAGGAACCAAATAGAGAACCCTAGCCGTCGAAGCCCACTACTTATAGACCCTATTGAAGCTTCTAGAGATCAAATTCGACCCAAGGGTCCTGATAAAAAAAATCGGTGAAAAACTCGATGCTTAACCCAATCTGCGCCACCACCACCGAATAGGAGCTTGTAGAATTAGGGTTTTTGATGGGAAAATGGGCTTCTATGGTGGGCCCATCATTTGGCTTGATTTGGGCTCAAATGGTTAACAATTGGACTCCAATTGGTCGTTTAAGGTTGACCTATTAAAATAACAAATTTGTCCATTAATTCCTTAATTCAGCCTTATTAAAAATTTTATTAGGGGTTGTTGGCACCTAAAATGTGATCGTCGGTGATCAAGCCATAAAAATGAATGATGCGGCCCGTTGAAGCACGGAAGCCGATAAAGATCAACCTATTGAAGACTTCTCAAGCAGCCAGAGTCTCGAGTCACCCCGTATGAACATGGGGATTTCACCTCAGAAGAGCCGAGATGAACTCACAACCAACCGGCAGTGCGACCAAGCCTGCCCAATGAACCTGCATCGACTCTGTCGTGCCGCATACACTACACTCGTTGTCCGAACAAGGATGACGGTCTACCCAGTGGCTACCCAACTCATGAAAGGCTCTCCTGAAGATGAAAGAGTCCCCCTGGCTCTCCAGGACGGAGGACTGAAAGCTCTATTGGCAGAAGATCCCGATCACTCGGCATGGGTACGGCTTTTCGCCAAGATGGGCCCGTTAGTGGCCGAATGATCGCCCAGCTCAGGCGGAACTATCCCTGCATTATCCCACCCCCTAAGGAGCTTTGGGCACAAGCCAGACCGAGCCAGCAGCACGAATCATAGAGCCGAAGGCCGTGTCAGCGGAAAACCTACGTGATCAAACCAAAGTCATCGGAAGTTTCGAGAATGGCCGTACGTCGATCTGAAAGCTCCGACAAGGCGTCTGGTCGAGGTTTCTAGGAGCATCGGTGAGATAGATGTTCACGGTGACCCCCGGAATCATCCCTGGATTCATCGGAGACTCGCGACGTGTGAGGAGCATTGACACGGCGCGCCCTAAACCGGCGCGCCCCCATCTGGCGCCCCTTATTCCGGCGTGCAAAGAACCTACCCGGCGCCCTCCTATCCCACGCGCTAGAGACGGAGCTCCCCTTGCCGGCGCGCCATTTTCCACGCTGGATCAAGACTTCGAACCTCCTATATATATGCAGGAAGCTGTTCGATTGAAGAAGAGGACGACAAAAAAAAGAGAGGAGAAGAAGAAAAAAGAGGAGGGTCGGAGAGCGAACCAGATTCCGGGAGAGACAGAGCTCTTGGGAAAATGGGTTTCATCTGAGCGTCCTCCGCCGGCCATCTTCCTCTACTTTAGCTGAAGATCCGATACTCTATTCCGAGAACAAGGTGGGCACCGGCGCTTTCGTGGATTCTTTTTTTTTTGGGCGGGATTATATCTATCAGATGTAAGCGAGAGGGGAGGGATGGCGATGATACGAGCCGACCCCGCCCCCTTTCTCTGCGATTCTCTCTTCCCGTTTGTTTTGTTGTTGTGCCTCTGCGCATCCCTCTGCCTCTGCAACTGATGAACGGCGACCGAGCGATGATGCCGGCACCGGATTTGTAATGTAAATGTTAGTCCATCCCCGTCTACTGGGTGGTGATATGTATATAGATGCATGGACCAATAGGTCGAATGAATGCTCGAAGCTTATTCCCCTTCTCTATCTATGTCAATGCATATGTATGAGTTCTTCCACACGTGGTTCCCGACTCCGGTTTCCTCGAGTCCCGATCATGCCCCCGAAGCATCGCGGGCTACAGAAATGACCCCTCCCCGGGTCTTTCCCATCAATCGCTTCCATGTTTGTTTTAAGGGTCTTTGTATCCCCTCCGTGGACAGAGCTGTGCTCATGCGCATGCTTCTTCCCGCCGTGGTGTCGAGGGTCTAACTCCCATTAACTCCTCCCTTCGTACTGCTCTGTTGCTCGTGAGGTGGGAGTCACCTTTGGGATGGCAGGATCCATTGCCTGAATGTTGCGTCCTAGTTGTTCGAGCATATGCTTCTACGATTGGTGAATCTCATCTGTGCATTGACTACCCCTGTAACGACCCGAGAATCCGATTACCGGGAAGGCCCGATAACCCGAGACTCGCACCGCCACCCACGAGCCCGAAGACTCGGAAGGGTTAAAAGGATGGTGTGGAGACTACACAAGTATCACAAATAATTGCAGAAATTAAATAGTTATAACGAATAACATTTTACATGGTCCACAAACAGAAAATAACACAATAACAATAGTCCACGACTAGTACAGTGACAAGAAAGGAAAGTACAGCTACACGGGGCATCCCCCGGCTCTGACCTCCGGCACTACCGCTGGGCACCCGCTCCACGCTGCGCTCCTGACGCGCTCCCCGAAGGGGCGCCTCACCTGAAACACGGTGAAAACACGCAGGGAATGAGTCTCGGAACAAGACTCAGTAGGGATCACTCGAACCCTACCTCGAAAAACGAGAAACCACTACTCTAGCGGTAGAAAAGTATCTCGGAAAGGAAAGCCCTGTACTCTACAGAACTAGACCCTAACGGCACGTAAACCGAGACACGTGCCACGGTACGAGGAAACTGAAACTCAACGGTTGAACCGTCAAAAACCCGAAGGTCGGAAACACACGACTGACAGTCTGACACTCCGTACTCGACAGGAGTACCACCCACTAGAAGCACAGCCGGTAGCTCCCCTGGCGTCTTACACCGCACTGCAGGTGCACCCGCCTGACATGGTAGGTCCTACCCGAGGCGCAAACA